>JAODKL010000128.1:8096809-8123325 GCA_026780765.1 Petrocephalus schoutedeni
AAGCATTTCTAAGCATTCTTCGGCTCTAAATGGTTCTTTCAAAAACCCTGCATGCAAGATTCCTCTGGCTTTAACCGGACATTTAAGATGGCTCTGACAACAGCATGGCAAAATCCAGAAACATTTATGGTTCCCCAGGAACAAGGTAATAAAACTCTATAAAATGTACCTGAACCACAACAAACTCCGCCTTCACTGGCAGAAGCTGAAATTGTAGATCATGGAATTGGTTACGCTTGGCCCGATGGGGCGCTGTCAGGACATGACTGACAAGGAACGGCCTTGACATGCGCACATAAGCGCAAGCCTCCTACACCCTTGTGAGATGCCTGTAGGTCACCTGCAGTCTCATCACAACAATGCAACAGATATTCACTTAAGCAGCCTCACCCTGGAAGCACAGAACACAAGCATAGGCAGGGAGAGCTTTGGCTGGGAGCTGTGATCTGAAGGTAAGCGTAAGGTAACCAAGGTTGCCAGAGTAATTTCACCATTGGGCCCTTAAGCAAAGCCCTTCATCACCACCCCCCAATTATCCCAGGGACCATCTCACCCTGCTTTTTCAAAAAATGTATACTTTTTTCACTAAAAGAATCTGCTAAATAAATAAACAATAGTTCCATGTCATTCCTGTGGAGTATGATTCACCAGCTGCACTCAGTTCTAACATTTAAAAGCTTAATTCATCGTTGTCATGGCACGTTTCGGTAAGCAAGTACTCCTAGATGAGACAATACAATATACAACAACCATCATGATAATAAAGCCTGTTTCCCTTCAATAAACATTTAATGTTACTGCTCTTTTTCAGCAGTAACCCCAAGCCAGACTGCAGCCTTTTCACTCAGCCAATCACAGTTCTTTCCTGTAGTGATACTCTAACGCTGTATATGCACGGTATATTACAAGCTGACAGGCCAGAACACGCCGGTATAAAGAAACCAGACAATCTTGCTTCACACCTCAATCTGTAAAAAACATCTTCCAGCAGAAACCATCCAATAGCACGTCCTCTTTTTAATTTAAAGTAGCCGAGATCTGATCACAGGTAAGCCGATGCCTAAAACATAATGTAATTACACTGATACACAAGCTCTGCTGCAGTGATGCCTGCAAGAACACCACTACAGATTAGTTATGCATGTGTTGTTGGTTGTTAGGCAGATTAAGCTTCATAGCCAAAGGTGGATTTGAACATGAAACCCTGTGAATCATTATAACAGTATGTCCTCAGGTGCGCCTGAACTCCACCTAACTTCCATCCTCTATAAATATCACAATAGCTGGGATAAGTCAAATACCAACATGTTTGTTTATTTCTTGTGCAGTTCATGGTAGAATTACTGGGATACGCTGAACTTCCTTTAACGACCTTGAAGTATTCTCAAGCGGAACAGTAACTCTTTTAGAAGCCACAATGAAGGCTCTTTACCTGCTCAGGAAGCTGGTGTATCTGGGTGATCAGCGGAGACTCCCGACCCTGATACGTTCTGATTCGGACCGCACCCTGCCGGTCCAGTGAGTGAGGCCGAGGCACGTTCATTTGGCTCCGTTGGTGCCAGGGATGCATCTCATTTGATACCGCTTCATTAGGATGGCCCAAGTGGTACCGGTAAGCGGAATAATCCCGGAGCGAGGGCGTCCGTGCCAGTCTGGCATTCACAGGGCGGGGCTGCGACACCCACTGCTGGGGGGGCTCCTCGTACCCATGCCAGAATTCATAAGAGCTGCGGCCACCTAAGTGGGGCGTGGCCACATGCCCATACGCAGCGTCCATCTCGGCCGGGTAGCCAATCCTCTCCTCCACAAAGCCCCGGTAGAAGCTCGGGGTGGAGTGGTGCTGCTGCGTCTTGTAGAAGCTGGGCCCAGTGAAAGCCAGCGGCCTGGGGTAGCCCAGCGATGGGCTGTTGGTGTAGGGGGCACAGTGATGCCCGTTTGGCTGAGGGATCTCCACCTGGGCCTCGCGGCGGGGTGAGCCGGTACGGGAGGATGCCGAACACTCAGAACCGCTATCCTCAGAGTTACACTGGTACACCGGGCCCCCGGGGGTCCCCCTCACGGCCAGGTACTCAGATGCCACTCTAGCCAGGTCGCCCCTGTCAGTGAGCCGTCTGTGTGCCAGTGGGGAGCGTCTTCGGCCCTGATCCAGGTCCTGAGACGGCACGGTGCTGGGGACTCTGTAAGTAGCAGAATGAAAATGAAACAACAGCACTGGCTGATACCAATTCCTCATATAATTCTGTAAATTTTGTTTGTTTATTTAGCACACACCTATATCCAAAGCAATGTACATTTTTTGGGTAGCAGTTTAAAGTCCCAACCGTAAAATTAGTCTACCAACACTGGGATTCAAACTGGCAACCTTCCAATTACAGGCTCAGCATCCTAACCTGCTGAGCCACACAACGGCTGCACTACTTGTTCTTGTGTTATTTTCCTCATTTCTTCCCCCATTTCCAATGCCAATCAATGTCACCGAGAGCCAATGCAAACGAGGGAGGGGTGAACAAGCACAAACACCCTCCCGTCGGTGCCTTTGTAGCCACTGGAATTCACCCGTCATCAAGCAATGAAAGACGTGCTGAGGAGGGTTACCCACCCACAGCTAAGAAAACGCTGCAGAGGTATAATGACCAGCTCACAGCAAATGTGTCACCAAAACACATCTACCAGCCCAAAACCACGCTTGTCTGTTTGTATATAACTATCCTATGTTAACCACACAACGTGAACATTTCCATCCTTGTAGTAATAAGAATTTGTAAATGGTGGAATTTGCCACCACTCAAAATGTGTATTTGCATTGGCCCCCTGAGGTTTGGGGCTCTTCAACTTTTTGAGAGGGGCCCCAGAAACAATTCAATTCAATTCAGTTTATTTTTATATAGCGCCCTTCACAACAGAGTTGTCCCAGGGCGCTTTACAACAACAATCCCCACCATGAACTTCTGATCTCGTAACACTTTGCAGGTGAGGACAGCATGCTGACGAGACCGACCTGAGGGAGTGGTGGCGACGCAAGTGCAGATCCGGCGTGGAGGGGGCGCTACTGAACTGCACCTGAGGCAGTGGCAAGTTCTTGCCCGGGGTGATCAGATGTGGGAGGGGGGCTTCTCCCAAACTGGGCTCCACTGGGGTCAAAACAGTGGTCACAGCTGAACTACTACAGAGCAAGAGAGAGAGTGAGAGATGGAGACATTATTGATTGAGGGGTCATATGATCCAGGGGTAAAGAAAGCGTAAAGAAGGAGCACAGAGAATGGTGCAGAGGTGCAAGCTGCATCTATAGCTTTGCATGCAATTCTCTTCCCAAAACCAGAGGAAAGAAAAATGGCCCGGTGAAAATAAAAAGACTACTCCCTCTCACTGCGAGCAAGCTGCTACTCATGAGGAACAAGCTCGTAAGAGAAGGATTAAAGAGACTAATCTCCCAGCTTTGATAATCCCATAATTCATACTGAAAACATACTACTGTTTTCAGAACCAGCAGACTTCCACCAGCTAAGATGGCATGCCAGCTAGCGTATATTGTTATATTCAGTAGGTTCTTTGCTAGGATAACGCATCTGCTCAGAGACATAAATCTGGAGTTTGTTTGTTTACCACCCAGCCACCAGGGTTATTATAGTTAATGAGAACTAGGACTGATAAATTAATTAACTTTAACTAGTTAAAGAAACTGATGATGAACAATGCAACACAAACTAAAATTAAACAATTATCCATTTTTATCCTCTCAATTTGCACTGTGGTTGTGGGTTGCAACTTCCATCACACCATACCACCCACAGGAAACAAGGACCAGTGTTGGCCATACTGGTGCGTTTCCCATCTGGTTGAGGTATTATATGCTTATATGCTGTTTTTCTGTGTCCAGCAAGGATGTGTGTGCGGTTTTCGGCTGGACTAACAACGCGATTACACGTGTTAACGATAAAGTTAAAAGATTCTTTAGGATTTCAAAAAACCGTACATAAAACTTACTTCTCTGGAGCACGGTTATCTACTGAGCACCACTGCACATTTTCTCCATTGTTTCCGTCTCAGAGATGCACACGTATGTGCTGTGCAGTGGTTATGTAAATGAAAATGTACTCCACTAAGCTAATCTTTTGGTAAAATATGAGACTTTTGCTAAATGGAACTCAGTTACCAAGCATTAGATTATACATATTTCTTCTTATTCCTATACCTATTGTCAAAGGTAAAACAGGGCTGATGAAACTGCAAAATTACTGTTAGAATCTTTCACACAATCAGTGTTGAGTGAAATGTTAATGACTTTGGCATTTTGATTGTTTTGAGAGCTTTTGAAATTGGTCTATTTTGTTTCAGCATTCTCTTAGTGCTTTGTACAATGATTGTCATATTGCTCTACTTTAATATTTCTAGGAATAATTCCACACTCATTAACCACTGCTCCCCTAGGGGTTTTCACTGGGAGCAGCCAGGTAGACTTTACTTCTCCAGAAGTGCCAAATCCCATCAAGAGTGTGCATATTGTAACCAGGTAATGGGAACATCAATAAACCAGGTCCTTCATAGCTGTAAAGCATGATGGTGTAACAGGAAAGAGGTAAGGGGCTTGGAAGGCAGCGTTAAGGCAAGAAACCAAAATGCTTCACACTTTCTTGTTCACACTTGTTGTGCAGGGTGAAAGCATGCAAGTTACTTCCAGTGCCAAAACATGGTACTGAAAACTAAAATTATTACTAAAACTAAACTAAACCTCGAAATGCTAGTAAAATAAGCATTCATAAAAGAAAGTGAAACTGGATTACAACTGAAAAACAACTAAATAAAACTAAATAAAAATAATTTATGCAAATTTGAAAAAATATAATACCCTGCCCACGACCCTGGCCAGGATAGGCATTTGAAAGATGGATTGATGGCTGGAAGGATGGATTTATTTACCATGACTGGCTGCTGCTAGGGCGGCGAGACTTCTTGGGCTTCTCATAGGGCTGGTCCAGGCTAGACTCCTTCCAGGGGGAGTTCTGAATGGGAGAGCACTCGTAGGCAGAAACCATGTGACAGCCCGGCCTCAGACCCTCCAGGGTCTGTGGGGGCTGAGGGCGGGAGAGCTGTGAGGGCAGGTGGGGCTCCACGGCCTGGCGGGAGGAATCTGTGGTGCCCTCATCTGGAGAAAACAGTTACATCAGCCACCGTGTGTCATCTGCTACCGAGGGAGCTTTTGGGTAAATGTGCGCTACTGTACACACATGAGCATAGTGGGTGGGGGTAGGGGGGGGCAGAGGGAGACCACCCTCACCTTCATCCAGCAGTCCAGCGTCTGACAGCGAGCTGTCATCCGAAATAGCGGATAGGTCTGCAATCACAACGCGGATCATGAGTTGGCCGCCATGCAAGTCAATAAACCTTCCCACCCAATGCGGTCAAAGGTCATACGCTTCATTTGTCTTTCGATCTCATGGCTAGTTAGTCAATCAGCAAAATACACCGCTTCAGCGTCTCCTGAATAAGTGACATGTTTATTTAATATGTGGTGTAGTGACTGTTTGTGGCCAGCAGGGGCCTCCCAGACAAATGTGTGGTTTGAGCGGTGGTGGACAGCGGTGCTTTGGCTAGTTTAACCCTTTTCCCGTGATAATTTCCCCATGTGAAATTTGCCTACCGTTTAATGATGCTCTGGGGTCAGATTGACCCCAAACAGGGGATAGGGGTTAATGGGCGCAAGGTGGTCACCTTTCTGGCCAGCCGCGGAGCGGGGCCGGGGCGAACTGCGGCCGATCTTGAGGCGCAGCTGAAATAGCGCCTCCTGCAGCTCCTTCATCTTCTTCTCCTGTAGCTTGCAGTGCTGTATGCGGCTCCTTCGCACCTGTCTGCTCAGGTGGTCCTCCCGGGAGAGTCGGCAGGCTGCCTCGTAGATCTGCGTCTGCAGGGCCAGGTCAGCTTCTAGGGCGTGTAGCTCCGAGTCCTGCGGGGCCGGGGGGGAGGGGGGAGACAGCGGGTTAGGGGCATGAAGCTGGTCCCATTCCGGAAGGCCAGACCCTGGGCTGATTAATCATTAAAAGGCAGCCACCAACTGCACTCTGCTGAACTCCCCCTTTCTAAATCTCAGTCCTTTGTCCAACAGTACAGCCTCTCTGCTTTCTATTGCCTGGAGTATTACTTACAAGGAATCCTCACCACAACAATACTTATTTTCATCCCATCAGAAAGTTACTATAATTTTCTCATGTTGCTATGCTGATAGCTCTATCCAAAGAAACTACTTTTACAGGATACTGTAGCGTACTTGTGGGGACTTGTGGTGGAGTTCTGGGATATCCTTCCCACCATGCCTTGCTGTGTGCATGATTCCACCCACTGTTCAATTTATTTGTTCTTCTTCTGTATTAGTTTTATCATACGATTTATCTTTAGCGGTGCCTGTAATGTGCCTGCTGTTCTGCTCTGTTTCTTATTCTGCTACTGTCATGCACCATTGTGGGGACAGTACTGTACGTTAATGACATGCAAACACTCCCAGGAAAACTGCACAGGTCCTCCCAGGACCAGAACTGAGCTGCTTTTAACTCCAGAGGCTAGTTACGGCAATGCGTAAGGGTACTTCTCCACCCCTCCCCTCAATGCTGTACCTCGCCATCTTTCCGCAAGCTCTCCTCGTCCAACTTGAAGGCGGCTCCGATCCGTCGGCGAATGCGAGGAGGCTTCTCCCCCGGCAGCAGTGGGTAGTCGGAGGACAGCTCTCCAGTCAACTCCTGCGCAAGGAACAAGACGAAACAGGATTAATTACAGCTGTATATAAATTTGCCAATCTAAACAGATCAGTTTTTTATTAATCTTCAGCAGGGACCATGTCTATGGCACACCTTAAGCTCTGACAAGGGTGATTTAGCCAACAACCGACAACAACAAGCTACCACAGTTCAGCGGTCCCATTCCAGCAGCCAAGACTCATAAACTGGTTAATCTTTACAAGAGAGACACAGCAGATTACTCCCTTTTGCCACCGGTTCGAATCTCATCCTTGGCATAATATCTGCAGGTCTTTTGGGCCCTTGAGCAAGACCCTTCAACCTTCCCACCTCCCGCCCCCCCTATAAAAATACTCCAGGGGTGCTGCATGAATGACCGACCCTGCGCTCTGACCTCTATTTGTGTGTATGCCTTAAAAAGGAAAGAAAATGGGATATGGGGAACAAAGGTACCGTTACTGATACAAAAGGCCAAAAACAATTTCATCTGAGGTTAGCAATGGGCACCAACATGCATGATAAATGGTGCCTTTCTGGTCCATTTACTGGAGCATGCATGATCGAAGCCCTTCCCGGCAACGATATTGGTTCGATTTCCCAGCAGAGTCTCCGTGACTCTCCGCAGCTCTGCGGCCTGTAAGTAACATGTCAGGGCAGGGCTCTCCGTCACAGCAATTTCTATTGTGCAATGTTCCGACTGTGTCTCAACCTTGGTTCCTTTCCCACCTCCTACTCCATGACATGATAAGCTTTCTATTGCACTGAGGTTTAACCCTTAATCGTCACGGCACAGGGATCCCAATCCGGAGGAAGCGACGCCGTCACAGCCCAGCTCTGGCACGCCCGGGTGAGTTCCGGCAAGCAGGAAGCAACCGCTAAGAGATCCAGTTGGGCGACCTGATATTTCACTCAACACTGAACCACTGTTGCCATGACACCCAAGAATGTCCATTAAGGTCAGTACAGGTTGAACCCCCAACCGGCTATGAGGTGGCTTAGGGAAGATCTTACCGCCTCTCGGATGCAGAGCTTCTTCAGCTCAAGCAGGCACAGCTCCAGGCGGTCCTGCAGGGACTGCTGCTTCAGCTTCACTGCCCGCGTGTGTGTGGTCACATCCTTCATGGAGGGTGTCGGGCTATCGGGGACTTAACAGGGCAAGACAAAAAAACTGCTCTAGATAGGTAGAGGTGAGCTATATACAACATAGCCTCTTGGCCACTCTAGGATGGGTTTTAGGCACTATAATTGTAGGCATTTGGAGCCATCTGTGGAGTCTTCTGTCATCCTCAATAGCAGGGACTACCTCCAGGACCCTAAGCGTGAACCACTGATGATGTAAAAGCAGGGTCATCAAAGCCTGGGAAAGGATCATACATAAAAATGTTTCAAACCAAAAACGTTGCCCATGTAAATTTTTTTACCCCCATTGGCAAAGCCAATGGTTCATCTGTTTTGGTGACTAGTGCTGCCAATGCTGTCATCATGAAACTCAAGACTAAACAAGAGTGATGTCACAGCGCTCAGAGCTGTCCTGTGATGTTTTCGACTAAACAAAAGAGGAAAGTACACTATTCCGGCCCACTGCAATACGATAAATGTCACTGAGAGGCAGCAGAGAGGGAAGGTGTATCGTTATCGCAAAAGTGATGGTAAAAAAGCACTCGGGTTCAACTCCAGAACTAGTTAGACCTGCAGACAAACTGCCTGCGTACTAAACGTTTCTGAGATAACCTGTAGCATCCTCTCAGTCATTAGAGGTGTGTCTGGGGACAAAGGGGCTGGTTGTTAGGCAGGTAAGTGGGAAAAAAAACATGCATGTCTGGGCCAACTGTAACAATGAAACTGCCAGGAGTGGATGACATTACACTTGAGCCTACCAACACTGGCAAGAAAGGATCAGGTGATATTTGTAATGATGCAATAGTTTTGGTTTTAATAACAACAACAAAAACAACATGTGTCGTGTTAGCCTAACTCCACCTAGCGTAGAGATCGGGGAAAGAGTAAAACCCTTAACCGGTTGTATTTGAGTGCGCACTCGAATTTCACTGACGATTATTTAGACAGGAATCCAAGACTCACTGGAATGCAGAATAATCCCACTGTCTGTATCGCTGAATTCCTCTCTGCTGCCCATGTCAGCGATAAAGGAGTTCTTCCACAAGTCTTCAACAGTCGTGCTCATGCGGAAGGATGGACGGCCGATCACCCGTCAGAATAACCTATGAACAGAAGCAGTTGTTTTACTCATCTGATGCATTCCCTTACTTTACGGTCACCCTTGTGAAGCTTTGCAATTAAGGTTTATGTCCAGAATGGCCGAAATGGGGGCATTGGCTGAGACCTAATGATTCAGAACAAGCAAGCTCTGTTGCTCACCAAAAACAAGGACCAAGACATGTAAACAATAGCGCACATAGCCCAGTCTGCTGCACCAAATCAGTGACAATCAGTCTATTCACTGACATCAGGCCCACAATCCAATGCAGCAGATATTTACTATATCATTCAGCATTTACCACACATTTTCATCCAATTCAACATGAGAACTCAGAAAGCAGTCTCAGACAATCACCAGAGGAACTGGGTTAAGGGCCTTGTTCATGGCATCAACGGTGACATCATTCTGCCAACCTTGGGATTAGAATCATTGACCTTTCAATCAAAAGGCACTAACCCACCCAGTTACACACCACCCCCAGTCCACTTTATTCACCATAGTTGTCTCAATATTGCAGAAATAGCCGTATTTCAGAAAAGTTAGGGTTAGAGTTAGAGTAAATGGATGGACATATTCAGATATTGCAGAGTAGAAGTCACTACGAAAAACGTTAAGCAAACTCAAAAACAACCTAACAACTGAATTAAAGTCCTATGCAGAGAAGATAGTCTGTCCTATACAGAGAAAATGCAACACCCATTTCCTGGTGAACTAAACTCCCGACAATTTTAAGGCAAAACAAATTACTGCAATATCACTGAGACATGGAGCAAGAAGACTTATTTCCATTTTGAAGGAGTCATTTGTTTGGCTCGGGTTAGAGTACATTTCATTCTTTGCTAATGCAGTCGGAAGGTTACACCTGACTCACAGATATAATGGAGATGAGACAAACTAATATACTGCTAGTCTGGTTTGTTTACTGCTTGGAATGTACTATACTAAACACAATGTAACAATATTTTATATACCTGAAATCAATATAATACAATATTTTATATACCAAACCTACATTTCCACACAAGCAGATTGGTCACCAATTAGTCACATATTAACAAATATAGGTTCAAACTGCAAACCAGTCTTTCATAGGGATTGTGAAAATGCAAGCCCTTCCTAAACCAATCACATTTAATCACCTGAATAATTAAAGACATAATAGTTCTCCAAGCAGTTATGACCCAGCAGTTACTCATAACACCTATTTTACACCATCATCCAGACAAACAGACACAATCATCATCGTTGTCGTCGTCATCATCATCATCACCATCACCATAATCACATGCACACAGTAGTGAGGCATTATGACACAAAGCAATCCCTACAGGCTAACCCCGCGGTCTGGAATGTTTCCCATTTATCAGAGTACACTCATTATGCTTTCAGCCCCACCTGGGAAGGTCCATATAAGTAATTGTTGCCGGTGGATTGGTTCACTAGTTCAGCGGAAAGCGAAATTGTGATGCAATACTTAGTCTTGGGTGTGTTTGCCAGGACAACTTTAATTACACCAAAACTTAAACATAGCCTATATATGATTAGAGCCGCGAGAGTTGCTCGGGTTTCTGTTTACCAAGACTCTTCTGATTACGGCAAACAGTAGTAAGTGCTTAAGACACAATGAAATTCACTTTGCTGACTTTAAACACTTTACTGAATGTGCAATTCTAATAAAATACCACTTTAAAAAAGTAGATTTGCAGACTGTATTCTGCATGTGTAATAAAGATTGGGTCGCTGATTAACCAGGTCTAGGTAAAGATCCACAACCGTGCAAACACTTGAGCTTTTGCGACAAAAGCCTTCAATCACAGCCCGAACATAGCAGGGAGTCCGGGACTCGGATAGCCCCCACAAAATACCACCACACTCGTCGGGGTTTGAGGCGATTCAACGCCGAAAAGACAAGAGAAGTAGCATTACAGCAAATGCTTTGCTTCATTCAACCAAGTTTCCTCTGCGATTACAGCGTCTTGGGATTTTTACTGCGTTGATATTGTATTAAAATGTTAAGGATTAATGGGGTATAATAAAAAGTACCGCGGAAACATGATTTTTAAATCTTTACTATTATTCATTGTTTGAATCGCAGAAAAGTAGGCTAGTTAAAAATAAATCTTTAGCTTACTGTTATTCATCGCGTTAAATACCAATAAATTTAAGGTAGAGCGATTAAAATAAAGTCACTTACATGTGAGTGTGTCGCTTTGGTTTTATTACACAGCAGCCCTGAAACCTGCTTCTTCCCCCGACAGACGCGCTCTGTGAACCAGCGCCCGGATCAGTGCAGGGAGGAGCGACTCCGTTTACCCAGGGAGGGGGACTGGCGAGGTCGCCGTGACTCCTTCATGGTGGCGGGACTTCCCTTTTTCATTCCGATTTTCTTTCTTACAGTTTTCTCAACCCCCTTGGTACATTTCTCGTATCAGAAATGAAATTGTCATAGCTACTTGTACAACCTGCACATCGTCGAGTCACTTGGGCACATCGTAAATGCAAAATCTCATTCTTTGGGTGAAATTGCAAATGCTTTAGCACAGTCGTGCAAATCATTATGTACAATCTGCTGATTCCTACATTATCAATTTTTCATGTCATGTTGGCCAAAATGCATTTTATGATACTCTGTTGAATAGTCCTTCTCCGCCAAAACATCTCGGCATTGGTTCATTGTATAAGTTATTACATGCAAGATCGCTGAACCAGTTATCATAATCTGTCAAGCATCTTCTCTATTCATCTCTATTACAGTTTTTTTTCTTCAAAATGAATGTGTCCTGAACTGGTGAATTGCTTTCAGTTTAATCCTGACTTTCACCAACAGAAGAGAATGATTAAAGCATTAGACCAACCGGTGCTCAACCAATTCTCTAAAACAGCTAAGAGGTGCATCTCGTGAACCTTCAGTTGGCAAGCATGAATTGACAGAACACAGCACAGTGTTACAATTTGACAATGGAAAAACAACAAGGAAATTAATAGGGTCATCGCCAGGCCGCCAGTAAGAAGAGGAGTGAGGCTGTATGGTAGAAGAGTAGGGAGGCAAAATAGAGGAAGAGGCAGAAGAGACCAAGAACAGAGGTACGTTCCTGATGAACTAAGGGCCACAGTTGCATTTCACTTGCATTTTATACAATACAGTAAATATGTTATGCAGTCACATACTGTACACATACTGTAGCACACACACATATGTATGCATAGTTCTAGTTTGTGTAAATACACACTATGCTAATGTATAAATGTGTATATTTGTGTTACAGTATATGTACAGTATGTGTAACTTTATACTGTTGAAACTGATGTATGCCATACAAAAAAAGTACAACCTTGTGCATTCTCAATCATCGTCATCAAAACCTTAGCCATAGTTTACATCGGAAAATACTTAGAGAGTGCACTGTTATACTGACAACATGGCTAAGCATTTTGACTGTCTTGTTTGTGAACAATGACATTCCGATGGCACTGACAAGTTCTTTGACATAAATATTTACTTTTGAGGAAAGGACTAAGGATTTTGTAAAAGTTACAGGCTTTTGCGAGTAATCCATTATGTAATGCTGTTTCTGTGAATTGCTTCAAGAAATGCACTTACTGTTTTGCAAATGTGAAGGATGATTCAAGAAATGTACCAAAGTGACTGAGAAAAAAAAAGAAAACAAGACTGTTTGATGGAAATTTAAGAAATTAAAATGAAACTAAAAACAATAGCAATAAAATAAAAATATATTTTTAAAAAAATCCTTATTTAAAAGTTTACCAGCAATCTGCATTCATCAAGCTTTTGTATTCCTTTTGTCATGGGGAAAAGTTGATTTTATTTGTGGTAAGATTTGTGATAATCTACATTATTTATGTTATATATCCACATACTTAATTTAAGATGTACAGTTCAGTTGCCTCACCTGCATACACCTTTAGAAAGCTGCTAAGTGAAACTGAATGGGAGAGGTGAGACCAGCATTATATTTAAACAGACTAATTTATTCCAAGTATTGTTGTGCTCAGTTTTCAGGTATGTGTCGCTGTGACCTGTGGGAAGGCGCGGTTGGACATTCAACCCGGCCAACTGTCATTTCCCAAGCCTGACAATCATGCCGTTCATTCAAGGAATACTTTGTGGTACTTGATTTATGTATATATCTCGTGTAGCGTAAAAAATTGACAGGTTTTCCACTTTCGTTTGACATGGGTAGGCTACTATTCCATTCCTCTTCACTGAGGATATCTACTGAGGAAATCTAGCTTTTTGATTATTAATATCAACTATTGGTGGCCTATAATTATGAATTGTACACTATACAGCTGGGATATTTCAAAGGATTAAAATGTTTTCCATTCAGTAATTTAAAACCTCTATTCACCAAGCATCAGTAAAGATTCTTAATTGTTAGTCACAGGTAATCTCACCAGGGCTGTATTTAAATGTTTTACGACTGTGTACTGTTCTTCTTTATACACATATACACTGTCAAAAAAGGGTACCAATTTGTACCTTTGTTTGTCACTGGGGCTGTACTCACTGGGGTCTGCCAATTGTACCCTTAACTGTAGGTAAATGTACCTTTTAAGGTACAGAAACATTTTTATACCATTGTGAGTACATTAATGTTGACTGTACCTCGGGGATGTTCCTCAGAGTCAACATCTCCCCAGGGCTCACATTTACTAGCAATTCAAGAAGCCACTGAGGGTCCTTCCAATAACTAAACTGCCCATGTCACTGCCTGTATGCTTTACAATAAACAAAAAAATTACTGTAATATTATGACCAGTCATGGAAATATTCATTCTATACAATCAATACTAATTGCAACAAAACAAAAATATGATTAGTCCACCAAAAGAGGGCGCCCTATACAAAATGAGGCTGTATAAACCACAGGATTTGTGATGAGATAAAAAGAGTTTCAAGCCTCACAGTTCCTGCTTCTTCCTGATTTTCTATAGCAGGCTACAGTTTTCCCTCAGCTCTGGGTGACAGGGGTATAAGAACGACCATGAGAAACCACATAATGTTGTTTCAGGCATTATCTGACTGTCTCCTCCATTCAGTGAGGCAGCTCATGTGCAGTGGCGACACAAAAGAGCGGAGATCCTTCCTGCTCCGAGTCAATGCTCACTCAAACAAGGCAGCAAAAACATAGTGAGGCACTGGCCACCCCTTGTCCCACTTGCCCCATGTACCATTTGACCAGGACAGTCTTTGCTCAAAGCCCTGATTTTGCTTGTGAAGGCCATGTGGACAGATGAGGCCTTTGTATAGACATTAAATATGATGGTTTGTGGGGGTGCATGAGAAATCAGCAAAACTCTCCAGTCTGAAATCACGACTATATTACGTTCGTTGTGTGTGACTGAGCGGGTTAAGAGGCTATGATCGGAAGGTCGTTGTTTTGAATCCCAGGGTCGGCAGATTGATTTCACTGTTGGGCCCCTGAGCAAGGCCCTTAACCCCGAATTTCTCTAGAGAGTGCATGACCCTGCTCCCTCAATTCTACATCTCTTTGGGAAAACAAAAACGCTAGATAATGAATAAAAGTGAATAAAATGGAGTTTGATACTGGTGAAGAATTCTTGCTTGTTTGTGTTTAAATAAATAGATCAGATGGTTAACAGCTTATAACTTTGTCTGGTGATTTTATCACTATCCATCTCAGGTTAGTCTAGTCCAGCTTAGCTGTTAGCAGCAATTTCAAGGTCCATGGAAAATATTTTTGAAAAGAAAGTCTGTTAGTAATCTGTGCTCCCTGCCATAATTTGATTGCCACAAGTTGCAACGGCAGATTGATAACTGGATCATTTGTCACGTTTTCCTGCCTGGCAACAGATGAAAAGTGTGCTGGCATCACAGCCCCCCCGGCCACTCTCCACCTCACTTCTGTCTGGCTTACTGCTAAAAGGATTCCTGCTTGTATTGCAGCTCTTAGCTAGCTTTTCGCTTTCCAAAGCTACCGGTTCATTCCACCCTTTACTCTCTTAAACTCTGAGCGACACTTTGCCTCTTCATTCGCGCCATCGCCTGACCCACAGACGGAACCTTGTAACACAACCGCAGTTGTAATTTAGCTACATGTCTTTTCCCAAAATTCTCAACTGTGCTCCTTAACATTACATGTATTTATCTGATGCTTTTAAAGAAACATACATTTTTGAGAAAACAAGGGCAAACAGTCCCTGGAGCAACTGGGGTTACTCTAGGGCAGTGTTTCTCAATCTGGTCCTTGGGGACCCACAGACAGTCCATGTTTTTGCTTCCACCCAGGTTCCAGTAGGGAGCTGGGAAGGAGCAAAAATGTGGACTGCCTGTCAGGAAGCACGGACAAAGCACAAACATGGACCGGCTATCGGTCCCTGAGGACCAGATGTGGAAACACTGCTATAGTGGCCCACAGTAAATTCATTCAGCCAAGCTTGAGACATGAACCCACACCCTTCCCTAACAGGAATAGTGCCCTAACCTGCTGTGCCACTGCTCTTACACATGCTAACTGTCATTATTGGAGTGACCTTGATTACAATGCTGAATAATGTAATATAAGATACAAATGTATGTGTCATTTGGGTAGAGTCATGAGTTTCATTTACTCCACAGCTTATTCAGACCTGAAATAAACCATAATGACCTCAATGGTCATCGGCAAATCCCAGGAAAACAATGTTTTACATTTCTGTCTCCGTCTAACTCGTAATTGCCCCAAATTATTCCTAATTTAGAACTGGGTATTTAGAAGACACTTCCTTATCCTCCTCCAGGACCATGGACACTTAAGCCTTGGCCCGGAAGCAAAGATATGAAAGGAACTCCTCAATGAACCAAAATGAAAAGAAGTTCAGACAGTAAATCTCCAGCAATGAGTCAAGGAGCCTCTCCACTGTCCCCAGTCTATGCCCCCACCCCCAGACTTGCAACTACATATCTGCCAGAATCTCTCCTATCAGATCCACCAAATAGGGCCAAACATCTTAGTAAGAAGAACATGACATAAAGCCTTTCATTGGGTCAGCATTTAACATTCCAAGAAAAGGCTGATAGGCGGGTTCAAAGCGAACTGCTCTGAGGAGTAGGTCTGATTTCAGAGTTGGGTAAGCAGCCAGAACTCGTTTGGTCACAGATCCACACGCACACACATCAAACAGCAGTGGTGAGACAATTTACTAGAATAAAAAAATGGGAGAAATTCTAAAGAACCTACAGATAATTCATGTTTACTATCACTGCCTCACTACTTTGTCGTCTACATTCAGTAAGTTCTTAAAAACAGACCATAAAGCATAGAATAAAACGAGGGCATGCAACATTTCAATAAAAAACTAAAACACTGAGTAATTGTAAGTGATGCAAAAAATGTATTATGACAGTATGTTATTAAACTAACCCTCATCATTTCATTCTCATTAGGTTAACACATAGATAATGCCCTTGTTATCTCCCTTTCATGATCTTTCATGAACAGTAGATCCCAGCCAGAAGACAGTCTGGGGTTGGCTGTTCCTGTTTAGTCTAGATGGCCGCGCAAAATATAAAGTCATATGATGGCCAATTACATCAGTGCGGGAGCCAAGAAAAATGATGTCATATTGGTAAAGGACATTTAGCTAAATTACTACTGGGGATGGGTTATGGGATGGGAGGGGAATGAAGAGGCAAAGTGCCACTCAGAGTTTAAGAGAGTAAAAGGTGGAATGAAACAGCAGCAGTGGAAAGCTAAAAGCTAGCTAAGAGCTGCAATTCAAGAAGGAATCCTTTTAGCAAAAAGAGCCAGACAGAAGTGAGGTGGGGGGGGGGGGGTGTGATGCCAGCACACTTTGCATCTGCCACCAGGTAGGATTAGAAAAGCATAATATACAATTATCATGTTAATAACAGATTTTCTTTGAAAAAATATTGTCCCCAGGGACCTTGAAATTACTGCTAGCTGAATTATTTATAGGATGAGCTAGACCAGGGACCCCTAATTCTGGTCCCGCAGGGCCAACACGGTTTGCAGAGTTCTCTGTTCAATCCCTGGTAATTGGCTAAATAAGATTTCAGCAGGAAAACTGTGCATTATCATACACTTTTATTTTCGACTGCATTTCACATGGCTTTATTCCACCAGGAACAAAAAACACATATGTGGTGAGCTCATCTGTAGACTTCATTTCTGCATTGAAGACCATTATCCCTCACAAACTGGTCGACAAACCGAGTAACCCATGCCTCGACGGTTCTCTCTGCTCCTGGGTGTTGGATTCCCTCACAAACTTACCACAGAGTTTTAGGAGTGGAATGCACACCTCATCCACTCTAATCCTGAACACAGGTTCCCCGCAGGGCTGTGTGCTGAGCCCAGTGCTCTCCACCCTTCCTACTCATGACTGATTTCCGATGACGACGAAGCAGCCTACAGGATGGAGGTCACACATCTGCCGGAGTGGTGCAGTGATTAAAAACCTTTACACACCAGCAAGACACAGGAACTCATTGTAGGTTTCAGGAGAACAGTCAAACGAACACCTCCCCCTCCACATTCATGGCGATGAAGTGGAATGTGTGAAGACCGTCAAGTTTTTGGGATGCTACATAACAAAGAATCTCACATGGTTTCCTAACACCACTCACCTGGTGAGAAAAGTCCAACAATCAAGATACTTCCTCAGGAGACTGATGGAGGTCCACTGAAAACCACAGCAGCACCACTGAAAGTACGCTCTGCTATAGCTTGTCTAGGTGACATGCCAGTTGCACAGTGTCTGACTGAAGAGGAAGGCTTCCAGCATCAGAGACACAACACAGCCTTCTCAAGTACCACAAATTTGTGGCCTTCTATACCCCTTCCCAAACCAAACACCTTTCTCTCCCTGTAACTCCCATTTTTCTCACACTTTTTATCACATCTTATCACACCATTTTTATTTTGCTTGGGTACTGCGTCCTAACCTGCTAATCCACATGCTACCCCCCAATACTCAAATATTCAGAGCTGTCACTTGTGACTATGAAGTGAAATCTATAATATGCAAAGAAAACTAAACAGTTTATTGCTGAGAAATCCCCATGTGCAAATTTGCTCAGTCATGATCCCTGGCTTCCATTTTAACAATGTATATTTAACTCTTTTAGAACTTCAAAAAATCTGAATGTGAGCACAGCATGGATCCAAGTCCTTCCTACTGAGGACAAATCAGTTCCGCCAGTAATGAATGTGATATTTGTGAAACGACGAGGCACACAAAAGAAGGAATGTGGAGCAATGCAATAAAGCCATCTTTTGTAAAGACGTAAACGAAAACGGCAAATTAAACTGTATTGCACCCCTGAATGCGACTGGGGCCATAACTAAAAACAATTTGTACGTCTTTGCATCTCTGTGGCTTTCGATACACACAAAGAAAGATGGAGGTGAAAGCATGGCAGTCCGATACATTTCTCAACAAGAGAAAATTAGCATAGCAATAACAGGCCAAACATTCAACGAAAAGAGGAGTCCCGGGGGAGGGGGGTACTTATTTGTATCCATACACAACTCACTATGTAATGAAAGAAAGGCAACACATGTAAGCATCAGCACACATACAAATAGACACACAAGTCAAAACCAACATCCATATTCCCAGACAGATCTGGGTGGGTAAATCGCAGGAGATTCCCGCCACCTGTACATAAGCCCCAATCAGTGCCCATCCACAGCAGCTAAGTGCTGTGTTACAATGCATACCAACCATTGTCATGCTCCTAAGAAGGGTTGGATTTCCCACTAAGAGGCAAATGTCTGTAAGGTCAAAGGATTCTCTACATTCCTCCCAAAGTGTCCTGCTGGACTGCTGAATTACACCAACCACCAAGAATTTGCTTAATAGATTCACAAATGTCATGAATAACAATCATGTCAGGGGCTGTGGCGTAAACCTCAGGTGTCTATTGCCCATGGGCCAAACTAAATTAGATTTTAGTAAGAATTCCTGAATAATATATTTAAGATCACAGAATAAATACTTTTGTTTGTCCTGTCAAGTTTTCTTCATTAACCTGGACGAATCTATAAAAAGTTTGCCCCAGAATTGCTTTTTTCTTTGCTTTGTCCAGTGACATGCTTGTCTGCCTAACTTTTAAAAGCACAGTAACAGCCATAATGCACATAATGGTAGCACTTCCCTCACATTCGCACTCTCCATGTCTCCATGGCGCTCTGCAAAACTGCAGCATGTAGATATGTATTATCATACCTGCATCGTACGTTCCCTCTCCCTTTCTGTCCGTGTGTTACTTCTGTTCACCATTGGTAATTGTAATTGCACTACTGAGTGCTTGATGTTGCCGGTGCTGGCAACATTAATTGCTTTTGGGGATTAGAAAGGTTTATCTAAAAGTATCATCCACGATAAACGAACTTTGAAGACGAGGAACAAGGAATCAGAAATATACGACATTATTACACAGTTACTAGGCTTTTATTTCATTATATGCCCTCTCACTTTATGCTCCATAGTAATTGAATTATTTCACACGTATTTCTTCGTGTGTAAGTATACCTGTCTACAAAATGCTGTGCTGTTGCAATTCCCGGAATTGCTGAATACTCGTAAAGTCTACCCCTAATGCAATCACAAACCGAAGTCAAGAAATCGCTTCCCGGCAGTTCTGCTAACACGAACCCAGCTATACCTCCTAATTATTAAAATTGGTTAACGTTATAAGTTCACATGAAAAGTGGGCATCCGCCGAAGCAAGCCGCGAAGTTTTACTTGGCAACCTTAAGTTTTTAAAAAAGAATATATACGGAAATATTAGCATCGAAATGAACCGAAAACAACCGGGCGCGGCCACATTTCTTATTAAGATATAACATCAGTATATTAATCCAGCATCTGTTCATTTATACATCATAATATCGGTTCATTGAAATATGCAATAATTCAAGTTCTCCAAATGGCACGTCTGTATTTTTCTTTTTTTATGAGCTCTCTACTTTGAACGTCTTTACGGCTAAGGAATAACCGATAACTTACCGACTTCTGTTTTCATTTAACAATCTGCACGAAATCAAGAGTAATATAGATATTTTTTGTTAATCCACATCACTGGAGTAATACAATATTCATCCACGTTTTCTGGTTGAGGGGATCCAGACTGGGACGTTTGCTCCTGGGGCATACCATTCTCGCAGCGTGGAAGGGGAGTCCGAAGACTAAATTCAACAATAATTTCAGAAATTTTTATTATTACAATTAAGAGCGATAATTTGGAAATGGAAAAAAACCGTATTGTTTCATGTCAGTAGCGGACTGAGATCCTGATATGTAAATATGTGTATATTTAGTCGGCACTCGGTGTTCCCTGCGTTGCAGTTTTCCGTCCCAGATCGAGTCGAATGCGGCGTGAACTCAAAATCCGGTATTGCTGACTCAAGTCTAGCGTCCTTTGGTCTTTCTAGGCGAAATACACGAACACGTATCAAAAACCAAAAGCCTGTGTTCTGCACAGTTCGCGATTTCTGATTTCTGAAACATAATAAGCCATTGCGGTAATCTTTGTAATCTCTTTCCCCAGCATGATAACACAAATAGTCGTTTGCATAAATCTACTGTGATTTAAATATATATATCGGTGATTTTAGCGTACATATAAACAACTTCAATATATATAAATAAAAACTAAACTGGGTGTACCTATATTACTTATCTGAAAATGGTATATGGAGCATCTCAAAATAGCGAGCAATCCGTTTGGAAGTAACATAGAATAACAAAGTACTCAATTTTCATTCATAAGTAAAAGTGCAGATACCAAACCAAAACGCAACTCAAATGAAAGTCAAACAGTGATATACTATTCAAGTAAAACTAAAAAGTGCCTGGTTATAAATGTACATAAGTACCAAAACTAAAGAAGTACTATACGTTCAAACCTATTGGTCTTACTAAAAGCAACGTGCCTATCATTTTAATAAATCAAGACAAACTTGAATACTGCATTATAAGGTACAGTGCAGCACAGGAAACGCAACGTCAGTGGATATTTTCCTTTCACTTACATATAAGGATATTAGTTGTCCAGAAGTAATCTGATCAGATTTCGGATTGCATCAAATGGGTTGTTCTAAAGAAAAAAGGGATTCTGAAATCGGATTAGATCACGTAATGCACTTGTGGTTTTGATCTGGATCAACCCTTGAATATGTGTTGTTCAAAAAGTTTTAGTGGGATTAGGATACCTTTGACCTAAAACACCCTAATCCCAGCAGAAGGGTGGATTTATGGTGGATTTCAGGAACAAAATTTAATAAAACTTTAAAACTGGTCAAAAAATAAAACGTTTGTGTCATGTAATATATGAATTAATACATTTATTTAAATTTGGCACTTGAACCATTACAGTGATAAAGTTGACATGAGGCTACTTATTAAGACTTTCAGAACACTATAATAAAAAGGGATTTTGCTTTACAAAACGGCATCCTACGCTTTGCATTGCACTTGGTGATGTAAGGCTAGGATGCATCTGCTCGGCCATGGAAACCCATTCAATGAGGCTCTATATGCACTGTTCTTGAACTAATCTGAAGACCACACAAAGTTTGGAGGTCTGTAGCTATTGACTCTGCAGAAAGTTGGTGACTTCTGCACACTGTGCACCTCAACATACACTGTCCCAGCTCTGTGATTTTATGTGGCCTATCACTTTATGGCTGAGTTGCTGTTGTTCCCCATTGCTTCCACTTTGTTATAATACCACTAATAAGTCACCATGGAATATTTAATAGCAAGGAAATTTCACAAATGGACTTATTGCACAGGTGGCATCCAATCACAGTACCACACTTGAATTCACTGAGCGCCTGAGAGCGACCCATTCTTTCAGAAATGTTTGTAGAAGCAGTCTGCATGCCTAGGTGCTCGATTTCATACACCTGTGGCCATGGAAGTGATTGGAACACCTACAATCAATGTTTTGGAGGGATGTCCCAATACATTTGGTAATATAGTGTATGATCTATATCGACAGAGTCTGTTCAATAGGCCCCCGCGTCAGTGGTGTTGCCATGAGTTGTGCCGACACAAATCGGTGTCAACAAATCACTTGCTTTTGCTCAATATCTTCTCTGTGGAATTCAAAATATTTCCAAACAGTTTGTAAACTTTCGCACAAATGTGAGTGACAGCAAGGATTAAGATGGCTATCATTATGATCTTATATTCATAATTTCATTAAAAGGCATAATTAAAGTAAGTAATGCACAAATCTGTAATATTCCCAACCCTGATCAAAATAAGTAGTTGCAAGATTGGTAGACCGACAGATGGATGGTTAGGAATATATTAGGAAATAGTATTTTTTTAAATGGTGTTTTAATAATATTATATTTAGCTGCAGTTAGTTATAATGTTTATTTCATTTCATTTAAAACAACAGAAATAGATATTTATAAGTATCCATGTAATATAAACAAACTGTACCTGCAATTTCTCTGAATTTTCATTATTTCAGACGCTAGATGTCAGTAGAGAGAAAAAAATCTTAGGGGATTTTCGTGGGGCCCGCGATTTGGGCAGTAATGCCGTTAACTGGTGGAACTAAGTTGCAGATCAACTGATCTATTAGTCTATTATTGCAGCATGGCCCCTATTGACGAAGCTTGAATTTGGCCCCAGCACAGAACTGATATAGCGTGTTTAGATTTATTTATTGCTATTGTTCAACTGAAGTATATGTGATTATTTGTATATATATATATATATATATATATATATATATATTCATTACAGTACTGTACTAATTTTCATGTTCACTCATTTACTGCCATCTACATACATTTACCAGTTAATTTCATGTAGAGAAGCTGTATTTAGCATTGTGTAAGGTGTTTGTCTTTTGTGGGTCTCTGTCCTGGGCAGTAAGTAACTACCAACAGATATTGCAAGGCACATCCATGCAATGGATGTAGTAGTTAATTAAGCTGATTTATAGATCCTCCATCTTCATACCGATTCGGGGTCATTAGAGCCTATCCTGTATAGAGTCTATATAAAGAGCCTATTAGAGCCTATATAAAGATGCCAGTTGGCATAACAGCATGTAATCTGCAAACCAGAGAAGTTCATATGCGCAGAACAGAGGTGAGATTTCAACATAAAACCCTCAAGGTATGAGACAACCCCAGAGCCACTATCTGTGTTGTAAATCATATTTTTATCTATATCTATATTATTATTCTGATTTCCATTGATCTGCCAAACATGTATCCTGGTCAGGATCACGAGGTTAGCATGATATGTTAGTATAAAATATCAGTGGAAAAATTAAAATACCTCCTGCACACAGCATTGACTCTGTTTAATACATGTATTGTCCAGTGTGACATAAATGTAGTCTAATATACAGGTGAGTATTAGTGACAGGCAAAGAAATGCATAGAAACTGAGGCATAGTTTGGAGAGATATAGTGCTATTTCAGTCTTTCACACCTCTGTTATCTGGTTCAAGGCCAGCCTGAGCTTCTCACACCTCTGACACACATTTGGTCTTTCTCATGGCGAGCGACTTCTCATATGAGGCCGCACAGCATGAGAGGTGTGTATCCATGCTTGTCTAGTCATCCAGTATAATTTATAATTCAGGCACTTTTAATTTCTTGCTATTGGATATACCCTGACTGGGATGAATTTCATAGGAATACCCATCGTTCATTTCTTTTGGTGTGTGTATGATGTGCGTTTTATCATTATTTCAGGAGTCAAGCAAAACTTTCACTTAGTGTCACATGGCTGTTTTACAGGACATTCAAATTTACAGTTAAAGCTGATATATGGCTCAATTCTGCTGGGATTTACCTTTAGTTATCCAGACCCCTTAGACTGAGCAAATGGAGTCAGTGGCCAGGACTTGGAGCAGTGCATGTGTGAGCTTAGGTAAGATGTGCTTTATTTATCCCAGGGCGAATCTTATTTGCATATAGCAGCAAGGTACGGAAAATGCACAGGTACAGACAGTGTGATAACAAAGAAAAGCTGCAGAGGCAGCCCACATTGTGGAAACCACCTGTGGTTGAAACATGATAGTGCCTACTCATTGGCAGTGTGTAGTCAGAGTGATTTCGCCTTTACATTGTGTTTTACAGTAATGTGTCTCTTAACAATGGGGATACGTTTCGAGAAGTGCATCGTTAGGCAATTTTGTCATTATTCGGACATCATAGAGAGTTCTTACACAAACTTAGATTATATAGGATCAAAGGCATTTTCAAAGTAGCAGAAAATATAAACCCCATTTACAATTCCCTAATAGCCTTTTTATATATACTGGAGTGTCACCTATGCCCTCATATTAGTTATATTCAAGAATAACTCCTATAATTCATATTTATTGTGATTCATATGAATGTACCTTAGTAAAATGTGCTTTTTCCAAAAAATTGATGCCCATTTCTTGGTAAAAAGATTGTTATATATCCATGTGCTGACTGGGAGAAACTACCCAGAAAAAATAACATTATTTTATTTTAAATGCAACATATTTCATGTGTTACAGGTACATGTCAAAATCTGTAGAAGATTTCTAACAAATCCTTTCTGCCTTACACTGAAAATGCAACTGAAAAAATGCAAAAATCTATAAAAAAATATATTTCAATTCATTCCTTGAGATTTGTCTTAGTCTCTCTGAGTCAATAACCCAAAGTTTTTGTATTTTAATATGCTGGTGTTAATCTCTTGACAATATTTTTTTGCCCTGAATGACACATATCACTTCAGCCCAGAAAATATCAATTATCAATTAAATTAAAATAAGTTTCTGTATTTTTAAGTTATAAAACTTAAGTTATAATAGTCCCTGCTTGTCTGCTCCCTGTGTTTCCCTTGGGCGTAGCTCTAAACAAGCCATGCCTGATTCTCGTTTGTCTTACCTCTTGATCCTGCCCTCATGGTAACCATTCACAGTTGCCTCTTGTTTGCCCCTTCATTAGTCTGGTATTTAAGTGCTTCCCAGTGCTGCGTTCCCTAGTTCTGCCATTGTTACCTGCCTGTGCCTGGTACCCAGTGCTGTGCTTTAAATAAAGTCTCCTGCGTGGGTTTTGCCTGCCCTACCGGACATGACTGAGACAGAGAAATGACTTGAATACAACATAATGATGCATAAACAAGGGTTTTACTATGCAACCAAAGGTGTAAATATCAGGTCCAAAAAGTAAAAATCCAGACCAAAATATTTTGATTACCAAGGTTGTAGAATTACCTTTAGCAACAATAACAAAGTTATTTTCTGAAGACTTTTTCAGTCTCTAACATAATTTTGGAGGAATTTTAGCTCACTCCTTACAGCGTTGCTTCAGTTCATTGAGGTCTGCAGGCATTCACAGCTCTCTTAAGGTCCCACCACTGCATTTCAGTCGGGTTGAGGTCTGGACTTTGACTGGGCTGTTGCAACGCCTTGTTTCTATTCTTTTTCAGCCATTGTGTTGTAGATTTGCTGGTGTGCTTGGGATCATTGTCCTGTTGCATGACCCAATTTTGGCCAAACTTTAGTTGTCTGACTCATTTGACACTACAATACTTTGGTAAACAGAGGTATTAATGGTTGACTCAATGACTGCAAGGTGCCCAGGTTCAAAACATCAATTACATTTGCTGATGATCAATTAATCAAGTGCATTTGATTACCAGCACCTGGCTGCTACTTACCCTCTTAATTCCCTAGAAAACAAAAGATTCTGCTGGCCAGATCAAATAAAATATATACAAAATGCTGTGTCTGGTTGTGAACCAATATGTATTTTTGGACTGTGCAACTAACAAAATGACTTGTTCATCTTCCATTGTTTTGGGGTGGCAGTGTAGCTTTGTATGAAATTATATGTGAAGTTTAGCCTTCAAGCTTTTTGCATCTCCCATGCTTATTTAGCATGAACGTCACAGTTCCTGTTGTTTGGTGGGAAAGCAACACATGAAAGCGGCCAGGAACTACTAAAGTTTGTGATGCGCCAGGAACGCAGAGCCAGGAACTAGGTTCCTGAACTTCTGTGGGAAAGTGCATATTGAGCAGTGGGCTGATTATCAAACCATCACACACAATTACACATTTACATTTACATTGGTTTAACGGACACTTTTGTCAAAACAACATACAAGAGATGCAAATAGCATTACACAAACACATGGGTGTGTTAGGGGACACTTAGGGAATGCTTTCGTGTTGTGTTGGCACGTGTGTGTGCTTGTGCGGTCTTTCGGTACCCGGGTGCTACTCCGCCCCTCCTGTTGCAGGTGTCGGAAATTGTTCATCTGGGATGAAAAAAACAGAGGGGAGACCCAAATGAGGCTGCTTTTTGGCTATTTCGAGTAGCTGCATGCGGGGTGTCATGCTTGCCAGCACAATGTCTGCCTGACTCCCTTTGGGAGAGGGGTCTAGCATTTTGCATGTTTGGTTTGAGTTGTTCCTTGAGTCTTCTTCTTCTGGTTAAAGACAGTTTTGGTAGTAACTATTATCTATTATATATATATATATATATCCATCCATCCATTTTCCAACCCGCTTATCCTGTTCAGGGTCGCAGGGGGTCCGGAGCCTATCCCGGAAGCAACGG
>JAODKL010000128.1:8127218-8161121 GCA_026780765.1 Petrocephalus schoutedeni
CTGCAGTTCAAACCGAGCTTCAGAATGGGGAAGAAAGGTGATTTAAGTGACTTTGAACGTGGCATGGTTGTTGGTGTTTGTCTGGTCTGAGTATTGCAGAAACTGCTGATGTTCTGGGATTGTCACGCACAGCCATCTCTAGGGTTTACAGAGAATGGTCCGAAAAAGGGAAAAAAACCAGTGAGTGGCAGTTCTGTGGGCGAAAATGCCTTGTTGATGCCAGAAGTCAGAGGAGAATGGACAGAGTGGTTCGAGCTGACAGAAAGGCAACAGTAACTCAAATAACCAGTTGTTACAACCAAGGTATGCAGAAGAGCATCTCTGAACGCACAACACGTTGAACCTTGAGGCAGATGGGCTATAGCAAAAATAAAACAAAAATACTGCCAGGCCAGTCCTATAAACTGTATAAAAGTATACATAGCCTATACAATTATGTATAATAATTATATTAATGTTGCCGATTTATGTTTTTGCTATAGGGCTGATTTTCGAGTGTACTCTTTCTGCTTGTAAAAATAGTTCACTGCAGCCAATGTGCTGTTGTAGGCTATACCATCTAGTTTTGTGTAAGTGCAGTCTATGACGTTTGCACACCAACAATATTCTCTAAGGACACATTTCTCAGAAGATGTCCCCATTGTTAAGTGACGCATGACTATAATGTAATGTTTAAGAAACAAGAAAAGGCTATATGGTAAAACCTTCATAGGGAAATGCTAGCGTAGTACAGCTCCGGAAAACATTAAGAGACCACAGCACAATTTTTTGTTTCACTTATTTCTCAATTTATGGTTATGCATACATATACATATACATTTTATTTTGCAAACTGCAGCCTGGTTCTTCTCTGTTTCTCTTTCTTGCTTTATGGTACTTCAGTCCTGCTTCTAGGAGCCTGATAGTAACTGCCCTAGCAGTGCACTTCACACCACTTAATGTTTCCCATTCTTTATGAAGGTCATGTCATCCTCCAAATAATGAGGCACTGTTGGATAAGGTGACGGTCATCTCTGGGCATTCCCAGTGTGTCCTGCTTCACATTGCTCTTGTGTAGGCTACTGCTGTCTTAGAAACATTGAGCCTGGAAGTAACCTGCCGCTCAGTGTAGCCTTCTGCCAGCAGAACCAGGATTAAACCAGGATTTTAAAATGCAGATTTTTGTTTTAAACTGTTCTGTGGTCTCTTATTTTTTTTCCGGAGCCGTATGTTTGAGTTGTCTAATGTAGATCTATCAGATGATGAAAGTGGAGTTTGCATGCTGTCCCTTGAGTCACACGGGTCTTTCCGAGTTTCTTTCTCGTAGTCTGACAGCAAGTGGTTCGAAAAATGCCATCTGATGTGGTTCTCTATGTGATCTGCACTGAATAAGTGTTTGCTGGATGGATGGGCTAACTACAAACATTAAGTTGCATCATATCCTATCCAAAATGCTGAAAGCCGTTTATGCAGATCCATTTCCCACGCTCTACCGTCTGCCCTGAGTGATAACCCAATGATTAATTTAACAAAGGGCCCACCGGTTTTTGTATGAGCAAAAGTGAACCATTGAACTTTCATTTTGATTAGATGCCTATTCGTTTTCCCATGTGAAAAGACTTGGTCTTCTTGATAAGTCTCAGATTTCTATATTTCTCCAAAGTCCAAGGTTTTATGTCAGATAAGCATTCAAACTGCATGTGTTCTCTGTGAATGTTTTCTTCGTTCTCAGCAGTTTTGAAGGTAGGTCTAAGTCTTAGCTTATCACTTGAAAAAAAAGCATGTAAATCTGTTTAAGTTTTAATGTAAAGATATTGAAAAATGTCAGGTTTTACTTTGCTTGTGTCTGATTGCACTGTGATTGCAACAGTATTAAGAATACTGATATACCGATCTTCAATTAGGATATATGATAAATGAAGCTTGCACTTTGTAATAATAATACTTTAGGTCTTTTTTGCCTTTCTGATTATCCTGTGACCTATTTCAATACAACAGTTGCAGTTACAGGCGAATAATTTTCCTAATAGCACTGCTGCTAATGGTAAAAGCTGCAGTTTTTGGTGACGAGATGAGATAATTTTACCAGTAGTATTTCTGTCTTATAGTACTAAATATAAGCTTGCTTTTGATATTGTGTTAGCTAGTCTTGGTACATTAAGCAGAACTAATATATCCGTTGCAGATATATGCTTATATATCTACATTTTTTTTAATGATATTTCAACTGGGTTGATATTTCTACTCGGAGTACATTTCAGATCAGTTCTAAAGATAACGCTGAACTGCAATTGGATTTTTAAAAGTTTATTTCGATCGCAAATTGAATGCAAAATGGCGGGGGAAATGAAATCACAATTTAAATCATTGCAAATTCAGACTCAAACAAAACAAGCTGTTTGTTGCAAAATCAAAACATTCATCTGCAATGATGGTAACAAGATGTAAGTGAAACATATTGTATTTATTAGAAAATGAAAAAGAAGAACATATGAAACATTAATGTATATTTCTATCATGTTCATATTTTATTGCAGTTCCATACAATTGAAATATTAAATTTGTTCCTTTGTTACTTTGTTAATGCAAAGCTTATTGTGTCTTGCAGATGAAAATGAGGTTAGATCAGGCTAATAGTGGCTTTTTAGTCAATATCCTGAATAGTAATTGACTAACATAGTAATTAATATGCTTAAAATTTAATGTAATCTCAGTATTATTTTAACACATGAGCTACAAAGGATAACACAAAATATGAATATTTACGGTAAACAAATTTCGTGTATTTGAGAATAACCTGGAAATATTTTATACTTGCAAAATCAAAATTAGCTTAAAGCAAACTAGCAGTGGTTCTACTAAGTAGGTAAGTATGTGCTTAATAATGCAAAGGCATTTAATGCTACCCTGATTCGTGCATGACCTGGTAATCAGAAGAGATGGGCTAAGTCGTTTCCGACTGTGAAGTTTTGCTGACAGACCTGGTGCGGTTACGTGTGAGGCTGAGCCAAGAGGCACTATCGGAGAAACTGTTGGACGAGGGGCCTCCAGCAGTGTATCCCTTCTGCTCAGCTGGGCAGCCCGAGAACAGGGCCTTGACGCGCCCCTTGAAGCTGCGGTCCAGGAACATGTAGATGACGGGGTTGGCACAGCTGTTGAGGAAAGCGAGGCAGGAGGACAGGATGAGCCCACGGGCCAGTAACAGCTTGATCTCACAGGACAGGTCCACGGCCCACAGCTGGGAGATGATCATGATGCACTTGAAGAAATTGAAGGGCACCCAGGAGACCATAAAGACAGCGATGATGGTGAAGACCATTTTGACAGAGTGCCGACGCCGAGCTTCAGTGCGGGACCCGCCCACCACATTCTGCTTCTGCAGCCGGCCCAGGATGGAGCCGTAGCAAAAGAAGATGAATGCCACAGGCAAAATGAAGGTGAGGAAGAGTGTCACGAGGCTCAAGCCCTGGAACATGGTCGACTCCTTGTCTTCCGAGCAAAGCATGGTGTTCTCCTTGGAGATCACCCTCCGGTAGGCCAGTGAGGGAATGCCCAGGATGAAGGAGGATGCCCACACTGCCCCACAGATGCCTCGAATCCACTGACCCTTTCTCAGGTAGCGTGAGTCCATCATGCGCACCACCACCAGGTAGCGGTCGACGCTCATGCAGGTGAGGAAGAAGATGTTGGAGAAGCGGTTGACGGCGATGATGTAGCTGCTGAGCTTGCACATGTGATCGCTGAAGGGCCAGTGGTGCTGCTGTGCAGCCGAAACGGCCCACAGTGGCAGCGTGACCACAAAGACCAGGTCAGCCGCTGCCAGGTTCACGATGAAGGTGTCCACCAGTCGCTTTCTGTTGTGCTTTCCACACATGACCCAAATCACGAAGACGTTGCCTGAGACCCCCGCGAAGAATATGATGAAGTAGAGTGCGGGCAGGTAGATGTCCGAGAAAGGGAGTTGGACAGCCGGGCATTCCATAACATTCAGCAAGTCGTACATGTACGTGACACTATATGTGCCATCATAATCATAATTCTCGGTGTGTTCCATTGTGAGACACAAAATCGGTGACGAAAGTGTGCCACCTTCAGCGCTGTGCCGCACACAGTGCCAACCAGGAGGTGCAGCGTACTATTTAAACGTACCATCTTCCGTGGTCATGTGCTTAACTAACCACAAACTGTCAGCTTCTCTATTTTGCATCCTGCCTTCCTGTATCTTTCTAAATCAAAACGTATGTTTGTCATTTTGCCATTTTTGGTCTCATACTAAAATGTTTCAAGAGCAACTTTCCGACAATAAAAAAATCTACCAGTATGGCCTTTGAACATCACAGATATTTTTCAGTTGTATGTATATTTTTAAAAATGCAAAATACTTTATTATGGGGCATGAGGCATCCATAGATCTGCCTATAATCACTTGCAGGGTAGCCTATCCCAGGAACCCATTTCCTAGATGAGATGACAGTCTCCTCCCCAGGGCACATGCATGCCCACATACCCACACACTCAGCTGATATACTGTAGTAAAACACTTCAAAAGTACATTGTTAATTATTTGTAGTTATGCTTTCCAGCAGCAATTTGCCAAATTGTTCCTTGTTTCATGTAGTACGTCAGATGCCTCAGATTTGCAATGCGGTCTCCACTTATTTGTGACATACTTCACCACAGTATGCAGTAATGCAGGTACTGCCTTGCTGTTAGCCCCACAAACAGCCCTCATCCTGCAGCTCCTTTGCAGGTGCAGGTCGTCCTGGTTCGACAAGCATACCGATGCTCATAGGTGTCACCACACAGGAAGCCTCTGGCTGTGGACAGACTGTTGTTTTAAAACAAGCTCAGAAAATCTTGCTGGTGTCACATACATTCTCTGTCGTATCGCTTAATCTAAAAATTACAAATAACATGCAAATTTACTGTTCTGTGAGATTTGGATTTGGTTCTGTTATTTTGATACTGTACTGGAATTTTGCTTGACTGTTTCAGTCCTGGACACAATAGCAGTAGTGTAAATTTTCATCCATCCATTCATTCATCCATCTTCCAAACAGTCAGTTTAGGGTCTCTGGAGCTGGAGCCTATCCCAAGCAGCATTGGACAGAACACCAGTCAACTGTAGGCACGATGCCCGCACACAAATACAATCACATTTTAGGGCACTGTTTCTCAACTGGTGGGTCACAACCCAATAGTGGGTCTCGGGACCACTGTCAGTGGGTTATGGATTGTATGGTCAAAAAACAGTCATTCTGAAAAGTTTTCTAATATTGGCCTTTGTTTTGTTGTTTTTTTAATCACCTGTAAACCCCCCATATCATATGTGTTTGGCTTTATAAATTTGATTTGTGACTTCTGAAAATTTTGGATACTGAGGCTAAAGCTATTGAGAAGCACTGTTTTAGAGGCAGCAGATACTTTATTATACTGTCCAAAGAGGTTTTGGGGGAGTGGGTGTCTCATAATACCACATAATGCATTGTGACCTGTAACAGGCCCCCAACTGGCCCTGCTCTAGTTATACAGCTATGAGAAATTAATGTATGAGACATTGTTTATACACTGTATTATTTGTATGAATTTAGCCAAGCAAATAACTAGTTGTTGCTGCAACTTATCATTTATATTTCTGTAGGATAATAAGTGTCATGTTCTTTGGAGAATTGGGCTTTGTGTGACCAGAGGTTTGGGGGAGTGTTCCATTGTAGATTTAAGTCTTCCCCTTGTCTCACAATCAAGACAAATTGTGCAAATAGGACTGTTCAGTTCTGCATAGTAAGAACCAGTAAACCAAAACTAAGCTAGACTACGATGCCCCTCTTTGTTTCTGTTGTTCTATGTTCTGTTTCACAAGCACACAAATGTAGTGTTGTTTCTCTGCGTCAAGCTATAGCCTGTTCAAACGTCAGTTTTCAAACACAACCCAACGTTTTCGTTTTTGCGGGACATTTTCCTATTGTGTATAGCTGAACCTAAGGTTTAAACCAGTGGCGATTGCTCCAAGACTACAAGAAAAGCTCCGCTTCCTCAAATATGTCAGAAAATAAATGTTCAGATATGCACTATCGTATTAATGTTGCTTTTAGTAAAAGTGCGCTAAACGCGTTCAATTTAATGACGAGCTCGTTCAGAATCAACTATTTATCGTAGATTCTTACGCGATTTTATTCTCATACATTTCCGTGGCAGCACAGTGCATTAAACCCTACTGAAGCGCAACTTCAATGGGCTTCTATGGCATGGCACAGAATAGCTTTTTTTTCACGGCAGAGAAGCTAGACGCTTATTGATAGACGGCAATGTTAAATATACACCGGAATTGGAGCGATTTCGAGCTCAGTCCCATGCGGATTTGTAAGTGATGACAGGAGACAATCTGCTGCACATAGTGTGTTATTTGCTGGTAATATAAACCATATTATATATATATAAATCATTCTTTAAATAAAAAAACATAATTATAGCGTTCTCGAGTTTGCTCCTTGTTTTTAACTTTGTAAACTTTGTTCGTTTGTTCATTAATATAATATAATATTCATATCATTTTATGATGTAGGTCTAAAATGAGCTTCCCCTGTTTGAACGACTAGCAGCCGCCACTGGTTTAAACTTTCCCTTTTTGTTCAATTTCCAGTAATTTATAGGTAGCGTGTGTAGACGGTCACATACAAAATAGCATGAATTCCTTTAAAGTCCCTTACAAGCCGATGCAAAATGCCAGTCTTGTAAGTGAAAATGCACAGAAGATAAAAACGCTGCCATAGGCAATTCGGTCTTTCAGAAGACGCGTCAGAGTAAAAAACGGCTTTATGCACAAAAGTTGCATTTTCAGTGGCGTTGACTGGCATACCAAACAGCCCTACATCATGACCACAGGCTGACAAAGAGCTCTACATTCTGTTTCTGTGGTTAAGAAAGAAAAGGAATTATTCTGCACAATTTTAACGTTATATGTGCATAATACATATAATATATAAATATATAACACTTTAAACTTGTGAGATTGCAACTTTTCTGCAATGATTTAAGGACATCAGAGGTCATCAAAATATAAGTAGGATATGCATAATGTTCCTATTCCTTTAACTACAAATATTAATACTGTTAGTACGTGTTTTATACATAGCTAACACCTATTTAACTTGGCCTAAACCAATTGAAAAGCACTGTGCTAGTTTGTATCACTCAGGTCTGTTCAGTAAGATTTTTAAGATTAGATAGATAAGAGGAACTTTAGGGGAACCAAGGGGAATTCTGGGGCAGCAAGGTACGTAAACTGCAGAAAAACAAACACGAACAAGTAAATAAACAGAATATTCTAAAAAAAAAGAATATTAAGGAAATAAATACAGCTAAAAATAATGTAACAATAAGCAGATGGAAGGTACATCTGCAATTATATGTGCAAAGAGATAACACCAGACTTTTATGACAGCAGAGATGGGATGCTGCCTGATGTTACGGCTGGGACAAAAAAGAGCACTTTGAGAGTGAGCCTTTCCTCTACCGGAAATAACAGATAACCTGCATACCCCTGAAGAGCAAAGGCAACCTGGCGAGCATTGCAGAGAGTGGTGAAGACAGCGCAGAAAATCGTTGGCCGACTTCTCTCCACCTTGGACGATATTTACAGCTCTCGCTGTCTCACCAGAGTGAGGAACATTGTCACGGACAGCTCACACCCGTGCCACTATCTATTCCACCTGCTGCCCTCTGGGAGGCACTACCGGTGCATTAACTCCAGAACTAACTTATCAAGCTTACCTTTATCCCAAAAGCGGTAAACCTTGGTGAATGCAAATATTCTGTGAATGTACAATGGTCACATACTTAAGCAATATTTCTAATGTGCAATTTTTACTTAATGTAAATGCAATATGTACTTTATGTACCTCTTAAAATGTATGTGATGTGTAACTCGTTGTACTCCATACAATGACAATAAAGAATCCTGATTCTGATTCTGATGAGTTTTTCCAGGCAAGGCCATTCAGAGCGCCATGGATAAGTAACAACTTGAAATCCAGATGAAACTTAACAGGAAGTTTGTCATTGACTAATTATCTACTGTCAGAGACTCTTCTGTGTGATAAAGATCTTGTTTTCTTTTGAGAATGAGACTAGTTCCCCAAATGGTAGCTACTGTCTAGAGCCACAGTCAAGTGAGAAAAGTTTACTTTGCTGTCATACTTGTGGAATGATTAGGTTAGTTTGAACTTATTGCATTGGTTACCTATTTCATGATATTAATTCGCTGTTAGCCTTGTTAAGGAAAAAGGACAGTTGACAGTATTTTGGAAAGAACTGTTGATCTCCTACACAGATTTTACATCTAGCCATCCTACCCCACTAAAAACGACGTCAGTTTTGTTGAAATTAACTTTGAATGCCATAAGACCAAGTTCAAAAAAAGGACAGCATAGCACAAACTCAGTCGTTAGAAAATACAACAATCTGAAATGTGTTAACATTCAATTAATAGCCTGTTCATCAAATATACAGGCTAAGCCTCTGGCTAAGGCTAAGACTATTTACAAATCAATGAAACGATCACATACATGAAAATATGTGTGCAGACTTGTCTCTAATTGGAAATATCACACCAGCCAGCTGACTGAAGTTGATAACACTGAGTCCCATGTCTGCGGCCCCTGAATGAGGCCCTTAATCCACAGCTTCGGGGCTGCTGCATGCTGTCTGACCTTGCACTGTCACCCTAAGCTTGCTCTCACTTGCACGCTTGTCTCATTGATGGGACAGGTGATGAAAAGCATTCCAATGTACCTGTACTTGTGCAAATGGCAAATAAATTATCATTTCATCTATAGAAGATTCATTTCATCTATAAAAGATGCGTACACGTAGCACCATGCTAAATGTTTGTGTGTCCACAGTGGTGTTATTTTCTGTTATTTGTTATTATTTATTATTATTATTGCTATTAATTTCTAGCTGCTGTATTTAATGTCATGTACTTATTGTCTTCTATTTGGTACTATGGTCTGATGGAGGTATGCAAATGAAAATTTCACTAATCCCACGTGGCAATAATCAAAACTTTGAATCATAATGCAGAGTTCTAATATTATGATAATCAATAATGAAAATGATAACATTGATTGTGATCATGCATCACCACTGATACAGAGCTTGTGTGCACTAATATCGATAGTCAGATCAGATTTTGTAATTTCTTCAAGCAATACCGAGTTATACTGTACATACTGTTTCACAGCCACTGGAAAGGTGCAGCTCTGGCATAGGATTGGTAACGTTCCTGGGCAGAATGATGTCATTTTGAATCTTGGTATTACTGGCCAAATATCATTGTTGTATTCTACATATCAATATAGCCACTAAGCATATGTCATGTGGAGAGCACCTTGTAAGCTGTGTTGGATTAGGTGATCTCAGGTTCCTTGCTTTAATTTGTTCAGTTTGCATTCTGTGTGTGGTCGATTTTGCTTTGTGGCCTCGTTTTGAAGGTTTTTTTTGGATTGTTGTGATTGCTGCATGTTGAACAGACTTGTACCCATATAAAAACAGCTCAGTGCAGGACCACACCCCAGACGAGCTGCACAGGAGTAGCCTACATGGAATTTTTATGCTGAGATGCTCTTCCAAACTGGGTGTATTTTAAAACTGTGTTTGGTGTAAGAACTTTTGTTTAAGACTTTTATCCCCAACGCTGCCTATCAATGTATTATCTGCTGCTGATTTGGAATAACGCATATAGTTGATTGACAAAAAAATGTACTTGTTTTACTATGTGTGGTGGAATTGTTGATGCTGGATGTGTTTTATATGACTGATGTGAGTAGCAGTGCGTGGATTTTGGCAGTGCATTTTTATTGTGTTTTTGATTTGTTTTTTACTAAACATTCGTTAAACTGCTTGACTGATTGTGATCCCTTCTTTTGCAGTGGAGATAAATTGTGCTGGTATCAGAACCTGACACGTTGTGTAACGCATACAGGCAAAACACCATTTCTCTCATATCTGGATTCTCAATAACCAACACACCTCAGTTATACAGTGCCAGAACATAATGGAGCGGATGGATTAATTTTTGTCATCTCTAACATGTTTTTCCCAGCCACCCAAAAAGAAGACAAGTTTATGGAATATTACTAACTATGACAGAGGGAATAAAGATGCCCAATATACTTGAATTGAACTACAGAATCTGCACAAGGGACATAAAAAAATGATGCAGAGCTGCTGTGAATAACTCTGACTCAAGGGCTGTGACACATTTCTTTACTGTTCACCATGAGTGCCCTTTCGTTAGTGGTGCTCTTCTCAGCCACTTGTAATCTGAAGTTTCGGACTGAATCAGAGACTCAAGGAATAGCGAATGGTAAATGGGACTTTCTCTGAAGGAGAGGAGAGAGCATAATAGGCTAACCATATCCTGAATACAGTAGTAGAGTAATATACGTAGTAGTAGAGTAACCAGCACAGGACATGTTACAGCAGGAGACCGAAGGAGGCACTACTGAATTCACACACTCACCCTTTGCGAGAAGCTGCAGAAGGTATCTAGTCCTAAGTAGATGACAGGGGGCCGTTTAGCGATGCCAGGGACTACAGTACCTTAAATCTGACAGGTTATCTGACTTAGCGAGAAATCCCAATATCGCAGTATTTTGTGCATAAAAACACCCTAGCAACATGTCCACAGGTAGTGGTTGGACAATATGGTGTGAAGACCAACTTAATGAGCCACAAAAGACGCGAGCGCTAATAAAACTACAACAACTTCTGTTGATTAAAGGGGGCGGCCATCTTGAATTCTGAAGTCGGGTTCGTGTCGATTCCTCCAAGTTCATGACTTGTAATTTTCGACTTCGGGGAGCGTTCCAGTTGCAACTTCCGGTCGTGAACTCGGAATTTACGAGTTACGAGTACAACTGGAACGCACCATATTGCCCTATATAGCACACTGCCCTCTGAGCTATGCCTTCATCTGGATGCCTTATTTTAATTTTTATTTCTAACTTTTATATCTAACGTATCTTCATTTTTATTTCTAACTTTTATATCTAACGTATCTTCATTTTTATTTCTAACTTTTATATCTAACTTATCTTAATTTTTATATTTAACCGTAATTGCACACAATAGTTTTTTTCCCCCTTACGGAAATGGCACACAATTGTTATTTTCTTGATATTTTCCTTTGTATTTTTTGCAGTATGTATGTGTGCATGAATGTCATTGGTCTGTGTGCCTATGTGTGTGTATACTGTATATAAGCTACTGAACACCTAAATTTCCTTCTGGATAAATAAAGTATCTCTATCTATCTATCTATCTATGAATTAACAAGCCCAGGGTAACGCCTGGTGACCTTCATCGGATAAGAAATCCCCAATAGCTCAGCAAAATATATGACAGGAAAGGGCTTTCGGCTGAAAGCACACCGATCAGCGGCAGCACCTTTCACAATTACTACTCTTCGGCGCTGTCATCCTTCCAAACATAGGACATCACTGGTATCAGTCACAATTGAATTGTTGAATTTAATTATGAATTGTTTGATATTAATTCACTTCCATGTATGTCCATTGACAGTGTGATGTAAATAATTCCTATAGTGTCCCACCATAAAAAATTATATCCAGCAGTGGCCTTTATTGGAAGGATTCACATTTTTCTCTAGAACGGGGAAATGGGGGACCTAGCACTGTTTGAATAATGAATCTCAATAAAGGTTTGGTCAGAATGGGGGTCACTGAGCAGGCATCAGGGGAAACAAGAGGATTTATTCAGGGGGACTGAACAGAACTGGAATCAAAACAGGATCACAGGGGAACAAAAAGGGGAGACTAGCATATGGACAACAGGACAACACAACATCAATGGCGGAACTGGGGAACACAGGACTGGGAAGGGCTAACAAGGGAGCAAAGGAGAGGCAGCTGGAGTGAGTAACATGAGGACAGGCACGAGAGAGAGAGAGAGAGAGAGATGATAAAATGATATTTTATCACTACAGTTTTCTCAGTCACTTTGGTACATTTCTCGAATCATCCTTATCATTTGAAAAACATTAAGTGCATTTCTCAAAAGAATTTGTACAAACAGCACCACCTAGTGAATTACCTGGAAAAGCCTGTAACTTGCTCAAAGTCCTTAGTTCTTTCCCCAAAAGTAAATATTTATGTCAAAGAACTTGAAAGAACCTGATTGAGAATGCACAAGGTTGTACTTTTTCTGTATGGCATATATCAATTCCAACAGTACAAAGTTACACACACTGTACATATACTGTAACATACACACATATCTATGCATATGTACAATGTGCATATAAATACACAATATAAATATGCATACATGCCTGTGCTACAGTATGTACAGTATGTGACTATAAAGTGTTTGCTGTATATTATAAAAGCATCATATATATACAGTATATATACAGTATTACAGTACAGTGCATATTGTTGGATTATACACCTGCTGTCTCTATGAAACCTTTGAATGACTGAGGACACGGTTTTTCTCCCAACATTCGGCTGCACCCGTCAACCAGCCTTGGTCATTGTAAGGCCGAGATTGAGGACATGGTCCACAGTTGAGACCCTTACTTCATTATCTGTTCCTCTTCTGGCTCTTCCTCTGTTTTGCCTCCCTACTCTTCTACCATACAGCCTCACTCCTCTTCTTACTGGCGGCCTGGCGATGACCCTATTAATTTCCTTGTTGTTTTTCCATTGTCAAATTGTAACACTGTGTTGTGCTCTGTCAATTCATGCTTGCCAACTGAAGGTTTATGAGATGCACCTCTGAACTATTTTAATGAATTGGTTGAGCACTGGTTTATCTAATGCTTTAATCATTCTCCTCTCTTGGTGAAAGTCAAGATTCAACTGACAGCAGTTCATCAATTCAGGACACATTTATAAAAAAAAACTGTAATAGAGATGAGTTGTACAAGAAGTCATGAGAATTTCATTTTTGATCTGAGAAATGTACCAAAGCGACTAAGAAAAACTGTCATACGTCCTATTACAGGAGAATCATCTGAGAACTTCTGCTTATGACACTGCAGAGTTGTATTTATAGTCAGAGGCACAAAAACTAGTACAAGCTTGCCATTTGCAGATGTTCCCAAATGACTCGTTTGTTGTGGGGTGTATTAGCAAGGGGCTAGAAGGTGAACTCAGGAGATTCATGATATCTTTATAAGATGACATTATCAATAGTGTGTCAGTAACTGGAATGTTACTATGTGGCACTGTATCCTAAGCGCTGCAGCTGTTCTGAAAATGCAGCATTTAGGTTGAGCCACGTATGAAATTCAAAAGAATGCAAAGTAGTGTAAAGTAGTGTAAGTTTGTGTCTAAATTGTAGTAGGCGCAGCACCAACATTCATCCCTAAACAGATAGCTGTATTTGCCCCCCCCAAGTATCAAACTCTCTTCTCCACTGGTATCAGAGCTGTCAGGGTCTTTCCATCACAGCTGTGTGAGATTCATCACTTTCACATTACTAATTCTCTCCTGGTATCCCAGCGATGAAAGAAAAAATGTACATTTTCCACAGTCATAAAAAACGGTGAAGAATGTGGACTGAGAAGGAGTTTTGTTTTGCCCACACCCTGAAGAACACACGCTTTCGATGGCACCCTGCTTCTCAGCGTGCTGTGCTGTTGCAAATGTCCCTCGCCTGAGCAGCTGACTACTGTCTGAGGAAAGCGGCATATGGGAAATTTAAAAAAAAATAATTTCGTATGCAGGATATGGTGCTTGTGGTTCCATTTTGGTCTGCCAAGCTGGTTTCTTTCTCAATGTTCTACATTTCTGAAGTTTAGGTGATGGGACTGAGTTCACATTCATGCTCTTCCTAGATGACCATGTGTAATTTCATTCTGGATGGAAGTCAGTCAAATATTGCTCCCCATGGTTCAGAGTGACTGGAGTATATCACAGTACGTAGTACACTATACGTGTTTTCCATACATTTTCTGGATTTTCTGTTGTATGTGCATTTAGCACTACAGATCCATTTATCTAACCCAACGGCACACTGTTGATCAATGTCTGGAAAATATTTGACTACAAACCAGATCTGTTAAAAAAATTTTGCTAAACGCTGCATTTCTTCACCCCTGGACAGCCCCCTGAAATACTGAAATTACCCGAACAAAAGTATGTTCTTTCTATCATTGGGGAGAACAGTCGTGCATGGTATACATCCATTTATATGAATGCCCTGACAGGCTGGAAACTCATTTTAGTCACACTGTGCGTCACCAAAATGAGCGTCTCTGTGTGAATGGTGCTCCCCCTTGTGTTTTGTACTCCAGCTTCTGTGATCAGGGCACATCTTCATGTTGCAGTAGCTCTGTCCTGCCTGACAATGGCCGGCGATGTAATCCACGCAAATTAACTGCTCCTGTTTGCTCAGATGTACTCCATAACACTGCCTCCCGCCCCTTTTGGAGATCAAGAAAGCTTCCAATACCCCCATGCCTGCATCCTGGATTATCAGCAATTATAAAACAAAGAAGCACATTGTTTCTTGCAGGTTTTTTGTTTTAAATACTGGAAACTATTTGTATAGTGCAGGGGTGGGCAATTTTATCCGCAAAGGGCTGGTGTGTATGCAGGTTTTTGCAACTCCCTAATTAGATCACTAATTAGAGGACTGATTGGCTGAAGAATTCTCACACCTGGGTTTGAACAGCTGACCTTAAGGTTATCCCGAAAATCTGCATACACCGGTTCTTTACAGATAAGATTGCCCACCCCTGGTATAGTGCATTTAGCAAAACATCCTGTTATCAGTGGCGTCTGGTCAATAGAGGGCGCTAGGGCTCCACCCACACTGGATTAAAAGGGATTTTTGATTTTTCTTTCTAAAATGTATATTTTTAAATAAACAACAACTACTTGTGTTGTGTAATATATATAAAACATGTTTGGGGTAAAATCTGTTTCATGTTCATCCCCCTCTCACTCAATCTTATCCAAATATGTCTTCTTGAATGACAGAGAAGGCTCCTTTTCTGTGAAGCAGCTTAAGCCAACTACTAATAAAAGCGCATAGCAAAATAAAAATACTCCGTTAGCACCCTTTGCATTTGCAGTGACTGTAGTGGCAAGTGATAAGAAAAGACAGACCCACAGGTCAGCGTCAGTGCTGTTCCTAAGTCTGTTTATTCGTGATGTGATGGGCCTGAAGCGGGCAGCAATTCGAACAGATGATGTCCAAGTTGGGGGCAGGGTCCTTTGATGTGTTTGCGAGAGCTGAATAGGCTGAATAGCCAGTGATTTTCTGGGTGGCGCTGATGACCTTCTGAAGGGCTCTCCTGTCCTTCACTGACGGTGTCCTGCATAGTAATGCAGTACATCAGCACGCCCTAGATGGAGCCACAGTAAAAAGACACCAGCAGTTTTTCCTGAGGATCCTCACAAACTAGGAAATTTATTTTTATAAATTCATTTACCTTTATAAATTCATTTACCTGAGTCTTTTATCCCAACTGACTTGCATTTCTTACTAATTAGCCCAGCACTTTAACCTCTAGGTAATGTGTTTTACATGCTTAAAAGGTGACATACATACACACACATTAACAGAACTGGAAGGAAAGAGGATCAAGGTGGCTGAAGCAGGAGCGACTAAGGCACACAAGGCTCACAGCATCACTGAGTCACACAGCATCAATGACGGAACTAGGGAGCGCAAGACTGGGAAGCCCTGATGTATACATGTTTTAACAAGGGATCAAACAAGAGGCAGCTGGTGTGAATCACACAAGGGCTCTAACAGGGGGTAAGGCAAATGTGGAACAGGCGTGGCTCATTAGAGCCAGGCTTGGAAGAAACGGGAGAGGTGGGGGGAGGGGTCAGTTTGCAGGGGCATGGGGATACTCATCCTGCTAAGATGGTCTGCTCGGAGTGCTGGGAACATAATAAGTCTAATTTCAGAATTATAGGGTGGATGGGTAGTGCCAAAGCTGAGAGTATTGGTTTACATCAGCTTCAGTACTGTCCTGCAGTGTCTTTCTCTCCCATCCCTCCATGGGTGTTCCCTATGCCGGTTGTAGATTTCAACATTCACCAGACTGCGGTGGTACTGGCAAAGGTCATAGTGCAAAGTTATATGGCACTGCATTATTCAAACTTCATAATAATCTTTACAGATGGCTCTAACGATCCATAGACAGGGCATGCTGGTTCAGCATTGTATATTCCAACACAGGGAGTGAAAGTCAAGAAAAGACTGACAGAACATTTGTCAGTAAGCTCCACTGAATTAATGGCAATATTGCTGCCCCTAGAATTGGTAGATGACAACTGCTTATTCGGCATTGCAAAGCATTCAGTCTAGTAAGTCAACTAGAACTGATATTATCAATGAGATCTTTCTGCGATTTCATGGATTAGGTTTGAGAAACTCATCCATCCATTTAGTATGGGTATCTGCTCATGTTGGGGTGGAGGGTAACGAGCAGGTGGATGTACCGGCTAAAAAAACACTCCAGAATGAGGTAATAGACTTGCCAAAGTAGGTTTGAGGCTAGAATCTTCATCAAATCATATGCTAAGGCCATCTGGCAGGAGACTTGGGATAGCAAGTATACGGGACGGCACTTATACAGGATCCAGAAACGAGTCGGTCTCAGAAGGATGGGTTGCAGGAATCAGAGAGGAGACTGTCATCACGCGCTTGAGATAGAACATTCAGGACTCAACTGTTCACTTCATTTAATAGGTAAACATCCCTCTGGGGCATGTGCAACTTGAGACAGTGGACTACATTCTGCTCCACTGTATAGAGTATAACGGGGCGTGATTGCAGTTCTTTCAGTCACTGCAGAGGATAGGACATAATAGTTTTACATTGCCTGATGTCCTAGGGGACGCACCCAGTACTGTTTACTGTTTTATTGTTAAATTCTTAAAAGATTTGGGTCCAGCTGGTGGCAGTAATACTCCCTTTTAGCTGGCTGCCAACCACGATGAAACCCCCCAGAAGAATAAGAAAAAGGAGCAGGCGGGTGGGGCGTGAAACTGATGGGTTTCATTCACCACAAAGCTACTTAGGGAGGCAGACACTGAGGTATATATGAATGTCGTTATTTCACATTTCTTATCTAAAACGGCAAGACAATCAACTATGCTGATCTTGACAGAGGATATTGAAGATAAGATAAGACTAAGAGATGAGACAATTTTCTTATGCTGTTTACTATGTGGATTGCTCGGTTTTTTTTTTGTTTCTTGATTTATTTATTTCATAGTTATGTGATACTATCCTCAGTCAGGCTAAGGAGCAGTTCTCTTTCACCAAACGTTTTATCAGTGGCACTGTGTTGCAAGTCGACTCCCAGAACACAAGTTCCCATATTCAGCATTGGAAACCACAGTGGATGCCGACCTGATGATCTTGGACAAGGCTGTGTTCATAATAGAATGATCCCTGATCTATGCTAATGATGAATTCAAGGCTTGCAGTGGTGCTGCAGTGCACTGATTTTGTTCCAGTTTTTCGCAGAGAACAACCTTGAGCACATTCACTAAGCCTGTGAGTCTTAAGATCCTCATTACTTCATTCATGACAACAGCAGAATCAGAGAGGTGCTTCTCCACTTCAAAGAGGATTAAGACCTTCCTGAGGAACACCATGATAAAGGATTGTCTGAATGCTCTGGCTATGCTCTCCATGGAGAAAACACTTATTGGACACGTTCCTGACTTGCTAGGGTCACTGAGATGTTTGCCATTCAGAAAGACAGAATGGTCAAATTACTGTACAAATAACTACACAAACAAACATCCTCCTCTACCCCATTTTCTTTGTATATAGTTGACTTTATTCAGCAATATATGTCACTCTAGAAAATCCTTTGTCTTAATTAGGTGTGCTAATATTTCTCCTTATATTTTGGAACCAGTCTTTTTCTGTAAGCTTGATTTATACTATAAATTTTATCTGAGCACACTAGTGTACTGACTGCAAATTAAATTGTATTGGGATGGCTACTGTGATGGTTACCACAGAACAAATATCCCCACCTAGAATATTTTTCACTAGCCGCCAGTGCCTTTTATATTATTTGATTCCTCTATAATAGCATTTCTGTTCATTTGATTGTGAAGCTTCTTGTATAGGCAAATTTGTATCGGTCTGTGTGTGCTTTTAGTTGAATAAACATTTCTGTCCATAAAAATGTATTGACATTAACAATATTTATATGTTAAGTACATTTGGATTAACCTTTAATTATGATATACTAACTATTTAAGACTTATGAATACTGTTTTCTTAAATCCAGGAATAAGGTGACTGAAATATTTTACAAAAAATGACTTACAAAAGGCTAGTTTATATGACATTTTTTTTTTTATCAAACATGCTTTCTGTAGAATGAATAAATTGCTGTTCTTTGAAATGTTTTTTATATGAAATGTGCACCTAGTGCTAAGCGTTTTCAAGTATTATGCCCACTAGTGGCATCTTTTATTTAAAAATCACATTTCTATAATTATCTGCTATAGCAGCATTGATTTATACACCTTATTGCCTACATGTAACTATTACCAAACCTTGTGGATATTAATTTATAAACAGTACTATATATAATTAGTTACAAAAAATATATACAATTTTAACCCAAAGTACCAGGTTGTTTTCCATCTGCAGTGAATTGTTGGTTAAAATGTGTGCATCTGTCTGTGTGTGTATATGCTCATGTACAACCAGGCTGGGGTTACAATCTGTTTAGTCTTTTTAAATCATTTCCAGAGAAATCAAGTGGTACATTTTCATGCATTTTTTTCACAAGCACCTAATTATTCACTCTTTTCAGCATTCATCACACTCATCTTAAGGTGTCAGACTCAATCTCTTTCAGCATTGTACTGCATGCATTGCTGTAACTAGGGCCATTTGCAAGTCTGAGCAAAACAATCAACCATTTGTCTTAAAGGGTGTGGCCCACCCCTTCCATCCTTAGTGACTCACACCAATTTCCATTTTAACATGAAGCTTATTTGTAGTGCCTAGAATAAGGGGTCTGTATCTGAGGAAAGTAGAGTCTCGTTCATATAAACAATAAAATCTAAATGTTCTTAATGTATATACATGTATGTACAGACATGCAATGAAGTATACAGTCCAACGACCACAACACAACAATTTAGCACCACATGTTTTTTTTCTAGAAAATGTTTCTGTCTGTGTCGAAATGTTTCACCATATACTCATATTCATATAGGACGTGACATGTCTTAAACAGTTCCACATGCGTGTGCAAGGCAGGATGCTGGACGACTCGATATTATCGGCTACCCCGATATATACCCCGATAAAATATTGCATATTCATTTTTTAGATATTGCCCAGCCCTAAATAGTAAAAAAATACTTTAACTATGTTTACATGACCAGAAAGTAACATTTTTACGTTATCGATATCACAGGCGGGGCATTGAAGTTCGAATTGCATGTGCCTTGAGATGCTGAAGGTAGAAGTGCCTTGCAACCCAGAACAGGATAAACGATCATGGAAAATGGGTGGAAGGATGGATGGAGATGGGGCTGAAGTGGAACAAACCATCATTTACTGGAGGGGTAGCTTATATAGTATTCCGAGTTCATAAGATTGTATTTGACATGCTTTCAGTGAGGAGAAATCTTATGAAAGTAAAACTAGGAGCCCTGCACATTTTTGGGTTCACCCTCATTTTACACACCTGATTCAACACCTCGCAGCTCTTCGTGCTAATTACCACACAGCTCTTCAGCTGTGGTGGATTAGGGAAAGAACTAAACTGCATAGCGCACCGGCCCTCCAGGACTGGAGTCTGACACCCCTGCACTAGGGAAATGGAAGAGAAGCACATGGCTGCAGCCACCTTCCTCAGGCCCCGCTACTCTCAGGCCCTTTCCAGTTGGGTTGAAGCATGCACAGAGAACAGAGAAACACTCTTTATCCATTACGAGTTTTCAAAGTGTAGTTTATCTGTTTAACGTGTTTGGAAAAAATACCCTATGCATATTTCTGCACAATGTATATTTCATAATTGTCAATCTATTATAATTCAAATTGCTCAATATATTTATTTCATTTGATTCCATTTAAAGTTTTCTGTTTATGCATAAAAATTCACATAGATAAAACGCAAAAGCATTTTTTATTGATATCAGCAGTTGTCTACAAGTACTTGTCCAAGTCGTGTCTAGATATTTATTGATCAATCTGAAGCATTCTTAATATTCTCGATGGCATAACGTTTTGGAAACTTCTATCGCATTATCTGCAGCATTATTCATTCTGGATACGTGAAATACATTATCATCAAGACTGAAATAGTACTGAAACAACATCGTAACACGATGATCATTTTATTCTTTTATTTTGTTCCCTTTCGCACACGCGAGGTCCTTAGAGTGGCACAGAATTGTTCTGCGCATGCGTGAACCTGGTGAGGCCGGTGCAGCGGTGTGCTTCTGAAAAGGGACGAGCCGGATTGGTTACTGTAATAGTGCTCCCAGGATCCTTTGCGGAATCGCTTATAAGTGGCGTACCCGGGCTTGGTTGAATTACAGGTGCGTTTGTGTGAGTGTGAGTGTGAGTGTGAGTGTGAGTGTGAGTGTGAGTGTGAGTGTGAGTGTGAGTGTGAGTGTGAAAGAAAGGTAGGTAAGAAAATCTACACTGTGATCTTATTTGATCAGAATGGAAGTTGGCCTTGCTCCATCTCTGAAATGAGAAGACGCGACATGCGAGCTGCACTGGCGATGAGCTTGGCGCATTTTATAGGCCATCCACAGGACATTGTGGTGTGGAAATGATGATGAGATCAGATATACTATCGCTGGTTAGTCACGGGGGTTCGCTCCTTTGCCCCAGTCAATGAGTATAAATGCAACTCTGATCTACCCACAATGCCGATGGTATGATGATGTGTAAAGATAATTTTGGAGTATTAATAACATAAAAGTAATTTATTGATACGTGAATGCCTTTTCTGTTTTGACAGTGTTTTTGAACCTGCGTAAAGTATCATTGCTTATTTCTAATGCAAAGTTGCTGAGCTTTAATCTCAGTTCAGAATCATGCCTTTGCGCGTAATTGTGCTTAAATTGCCAAAACCTTCTGACTGTGTGAGTCCTGTGGCAGACTGCTGTTTGGTTATACGGGTTTTTATTTAATTGTTTCACTGTCTTCATTGCAGCCAGGCTAACGTGTAGGTCTATGGGTGTCCTTCTTGTACTTACTGAGGTAGACCGGTTATGGAAGGCAGATGGTCATTTCATTTTATTTATGCGTGGAGTGTAACCCAGCAGGTGACGCTGTACTTGTGCCTCTGATCGGAGGGTCTCCGATTAAAATTCCATGCCAAAGTGATGTCACTATTGAATAAGGTTACAAGGATTATGGTATGAATGTTCGATGGACCTCTGGGCAAAAGTCCGGGGTCGATTTTCAATCCAATGTCATCCCGGAAGTAAACCCAAAGACTCCGATCTACCGGATTGCTAAAGCAAATAGAAACCGCCTCCTTAGCACGAGGCTGAAGCTGGCTTCTTATTATTCGCCAGCTTCTTGTTCGCAGGATCCATTGCATCTTAAATAGGGGGTGCTGTTTCGACAATATCCTGTAGAGGGCGCGGTGTTGCATTTCATTTTACTAAGAAAATGGTCATCTCAGCCAGGCTAATTGAGTGTTATATGAGTAAGACCTCCAAATTCCCATTGGAACCGTGACTTCTTATTCAGATCAATGTGTCCACTTGCCCACAATGTCCTGCTGACATTGCACTGTTACAAAAGAAAGGTCACATTAATAATTACATGGAGATTTGTGAAATTCATTTATGAAATAAGTGCTACAGCTTAAACATTCTGTTCATGCATTATTTTGTATTTCCAAAATGTCTTTATTATGAACTGCACTTCTTGCCACTGCGAGCGCTGTGTGTTTATACAGTAAGTCTTGAAAAAAGAACCAATTTCAGAGAGTATTACATTGAAAAATGTACTATGAAATACCTAAAATTCACATTGCGGTATAATTTGGACCACAGACGGTATATATTGCAGTGTATAATTTGGTATGTAAATTTCACTATAACTGTTTTTGAATGGGTAACATACGCCCATAGCAAACGCACTGCGGCAGGAAGTTGTATTTTAAACTATTTGTTGTGCAAAACTGCAATTTTAGAAAAAAAGGAAATCCTTTAAAGTAACTTTTCCGTAGTTTTATCACCAAAATATCTTTTATTAAAAAATCCAGCCTTATTTGAATGAAGACCATCTGATGTGCATACTTATTTAAAACCGATTGCTCGTGTTACCTCCCATTGCAATCACTGTTGTCCTGCATATTTTGCATATTGTTTTTCTGCTCATTATCCGAGACCTTAAGCTTCGTCTTCTTCGCGAGAGAATATTTTGCAGTAACATCATTTAAACGCAAGAGGGAGCCAGTAATCCATGTTTTATGAAGCTACCTTGCATTTTTTTCCAAAACTTCACATATTTCCTCTTGCCTCTTATGAATAATTGATATTCGCAATTATTCTGAGGAAGTGAAGCATGGCCTTATAAATACATGTCTAAAATTGTAATTTTATACGGATTTTCCAAATGCCTCTGATTAAGGCTTGTTCTGCAGCCGTAGTGTATAAAGTGTTTACGGTTGAAATGGGTATCAAAACAAATTTTTTAACAGTGATTATACATTTTCATCATTTGGGTCTATGCTAAAGTAACACGCATTCATTGGCAACGAATTTCTGGGGCATTAAAAAAAATGTCATTAGATATCTACATTTGAAATCAGTTGTCTGGTGAACGTTTGTATTACAAAGAAAATTTTGTATCTCAGGCAATGCCTTTCATGCATAAGGAAGAACGAACTTAGTGATACAGATTGCTTGCCAGTCCTATTTTTAGCATTCACAAATAAAATTGAAAAGTAGAGATACACTATATTGCCAAAAGTATTGGGATGCCTACACAGACTTGAACTTTAATGATGTCCCATTCTTAATACATAGGGTTTAATATGGAGTTGGCCTACCCTTTGCAGCTATAACAGCTTAAACTTTTCTGGGAAGGCTTTCCTCAACTTCTAGGTGTGTGTTGATGGGAATTTTTGACCATTCTTCCAGGAGAGAATTTGTGAAGTCAGGTTCACAACTCAAGTTCCTCCACACCAAACTCACTCATCCATGTCTTCATAGACCTTGCTTTGTGGACTGGTGCACAGTCATGTTGGAACAGGAAGGGGCCATCCCCAAACTGTGACCCCAAAATTGGGAGCATGAAATTGTCCAAAAAGAGTTCCTTTTACTGGAACTAAGGGCCCAAGCCCAACTCCTGGAAAACAACTCTTCCATCAGACTTTATATTTGGCACAATGCAGTCAGGCAAGTACCATTTTCCTGGCAACCACCAAAGCCAGACTCGTCCATCGGATTGCCAGACAAAGAATCGTGATTCGTCACTTCAGAGGACACGTCTCCACTGCTCTAGAGTCCAGTGGTGGTGTGCTTTACACTATTGCATCCTACGCTTTGCATTGCACCTGGTGATGTAAGGCTTGGATGCAGCTGCTCAGCCATAGAAACCCATTCCATGAAGCTCTATGCACTGTTCTTGAGCTAATATGAAAGCCACACAAAGTTCAGCTTTGACGTTGCAGAAAGTTGGTGACTTCTGCACACTGCGCCTCAGCATGTGCTGTCCCCACTCTGTGATTTTACGTGGCCTACCACTTTGTGGCTGAGTTGCTGTTGTTATCAGTTGCTTCCAATTTGTTATAATACCACTAAGTGTTGACCGTGGAATATTTAGTAGCAAGGAAAGTTCATGAATGGACTTATTGCACAGGTGGCATCCTATCACACTACCATACTTGAATCCACTGTGCTCCTGAGAGTGACCCATTCATTTACAAATGTTTGTAGCAAGCAAGTTTGTAGCAAGTAGTTTGCATGTCTAGGTGCTCGATGTTATACACCTGTGGCCATGGAAGTGATTGGAATTCAACCCAACCTGAATTCAATGATTTGGAGGGGTGCCCCAATACTTTTGGCAATACAGTGTATCTGGAATAAATTACCACCAGCCACTAACTCAGGAAGGTCCTCAGCAACACCCATCCCACCATAGAAACTGCTTATTCACACTGTTACAGTCAAGCAAACACTACAGGTCTATCCATACCCACACAACAAGGCTAAAAAACAGCTGTTGCTAGGGTATCCCATCTTCACTCCCCCCTCATGCTCCACACCATGCCACAAACATCTCATTGTAAATGATATGCCTCCCCCACACCAATGCATGGTTGCCAACTTTGGTCAGCTGGCTGGAGTGAGATTTTCAATTCAAGACAAGTCTGCTCAGAGACACGCACATGCATTTACATGTGTGTAACAGTTCTATCACCTAGTCTATAGCATTTGCAAACTACCCCACCCCTTTTCATGTTGGTAAGGTTTTTAATGGAATGATATAGATTTGACGTAAGATTTCCTGCATGGGACTGAGGATTTAAAAGCGTGAGTGTCACACCAGATGCGTAAGGGTGGGCAACTCTGCCAAAGCGCAATAGGATCCATGCCTCCAGTCATAATTCATTTTGCCATTTGCACCTCTGTGCTCGCAAGTTCTATATTTATTGTCTTTTTATGTGTATTTATGCGTATTGCATATTCTGTGCTGCTGGCTGGGGAACTGCTAAATGACATTTCAGTCCCCAGTGGCAATAAAGATTTTAATGTCGTATTATGTCGAAGTGTACTTACGTTATGTTCTATTGTGCGTCTTGCAAGTTCTTGTTTAAAAATGTTGGAGGGCAATTTGAGACTTTAGAAACAACAAAAAGTGCTTGTGATACAATTAAATTAAATGCACGAAAAATAGATTGAAGTAAACTAGTAAATGAAAATTTAGACCCACTAGCTGTTCTGTACCAGGCAGAACATTGAAAAAGACAGCAGAAGCCCTTGCATTATATGGATCTTTGAAGCTCTCTAGGAGTTTGAATCCTGCTCTGGAATTTACCGCGGTTTTGTAAAGTGCATTCTGGTCATACAAGGTGCAATTCCTTATTGCGGAATTAATACTTTAGCAATAGCAATTAACAAATGTTTTGGTTTTGTTCATTAAGATTCACAGTGGTCATTATACTTGGTTATATATATATATATATATATATATATACACACACACTCACACTCAGAAGTAATGGTCGATTTGGATGTGATTTGGTACACGTGCAGACCAGCTATTCGTATGTAAATAATTTGCAAGGAGCTGGCACGTCTAGTCACCAGACACCAGACCAGAGCGTGCCTCATACTCGTATTACACAGCATTACCAACGCTTGACAGTTTGATAGGGGTCACATTGTGGGGTTGCATGAGGCTGGGTGGTCATATCATGCAATTATCGGGCATGTGGGGCATGCAGATATCACAGTCGCCCAGTGTTGGAACCAATGGGCATGTGAGGGCACTGACACACATGAAGGTTGCCCAAGACAGACCACACCAAGCGAGGATCGTCGTATTGTGCGGCAAGCATTACAGAACCCCATGACAACTGTGTCTGCCATCCAGACACAGGTATTGGACTCTCTACAACACCCTTGTCATCCCACACCACGTCTCGACGACTGGCATCATCTGGACTACGGATTCACCGGCCCATGCATAGGAATTTGATGAATCTCGGTTCTGCATCACCACGGATGACCGTTGTGTGCGTATGCCGGTGCCTAGGGGAGAGGACCAATCCTGCCAATGTTGTGGAGAGACACACCAGCGTTACTCCTGGCATCATGGTGTGGGGAGCCATAGAGTATTTAGTTTTTAGAGAGGATCCACAGTGCAGATCATGCATTTTCTATCAACCCCCACCAGTAGATTTACAAAAGTGATTAGATTTATTATTCTTATGTATGGGGGACGCGTTATTTAACGATACTAGCCAAACGATATGACCCAAAAAGTTCTGCATAGGAAGTGGGCAACGAATCCTCGCCAGGGGGACTAGGTCACGTTCGATCGCGTGCAGCTCGCGCGAGACGCGGTGCTTGGAGCGCGCGGTGACGATCCGGACACGCCATGCAGGACTGATTCCGCATTAGGGGATTCACGCTGGATGCGGCTCGATCGGGGATCTGCTCGCCTCGGGGGAGTCGCTCATTTGCCGGCAGATAGTTGCCCGTAGCCATTTAACCTGTCTCACGCTCGATTAGCCCGCGATATAAAGTTTTCCGCTTTATATTGTCGGTGAACTTTCCGTGCACTATTTTGCGTGCTCGCGTACCGGGGTGGTGTGCCTGATCTAAGGGATCGCAGAAGTTACGGCTCGCCCGCTGTTGTCCTGGGACTGAGTCTTCTGCAGGAATGTCGCAGGAAGAGAGACCCACGTTCTACCGACAGGAGCTCAACAAAACCGAATGGGAGGTTCCGGAGCGCTACAAGAATCTGTGCCCAGTCGGTTCTGGTGCTTATGGATCTGTATGGTAATGCACTCACTTTTGCATTTGATATAACGCGATTGCAGAAAATGTCGCGGAGCAAAGTTGAGCCGGATCAGGTGTAAACTGCAGGCCTGGATTGTACGTGGATTTTTAAAAACTCTAAATAGCAAATGCAGGCTCGCGTCGGCGTGGATGGCAGTCAGTCTGTCATCGTAATAAGCTGGTTAAGTTGATTTGATATTGGTGTTTTGTTAACAGGTTGTTTAAACCACTTGGTCCGAACTAGTTGCATCGCAATGTGATATCACGTCGCTTCCGAGGAGATTATTCGCTCGATTAATAGTTACTTCCGATCTCCCTGCTTTTTCTTGCGGGTGCTATACTTGTGTTCGGGGGTTGAAGTTGTCTTGTTGTTGAGCTGACAGTGACTGTTTTACCGGGGCTTGGTTTGCCTTGTTAGCTTTTGTTTCTGGGCAGACATGTGGTTAAGCCCCTGCTCGCCGCAGAGAAAGCAGGAAGCTAATGGCAAATAAATATACTCAGAGGCAGTATTTTTAGGAGTAAGGAGATGGAAATGGTGCTTTGCTAGGGGGTTTGGACCTTGGGATTGGGCACGATCTTTGCCGGAGCTCAAGTGCCCCTGTCGCCTGCTGTCGGTGCCATTTACCGGACAGAATGTTCCGTCTTGTCCCGGTAACTGGCGATTTCGTGCTTATCTGCACCGGAATACGCTTTCCCATTTCGAGCCAGGCTTTTTTAGTTTAGTTTTTTAGTGAGCAGTATAAAATGTCATCTGGAGGACTTTTAGGGGAATTAGTCTCTATCGGTGGCGAGGTTTTGTTTTTAAACTGTCAAGTGGTGGTTAAAGATACCACTTCTTGTTTTTGAGTCGCCTTATTTGCCACTGGATGCACTGATTAAAAAAAATACACAAACGGTATTTTCCTAGCAGAGTCCTAAAAGGTCTATAATTAGACTAGAATAAGAAAGGCACTATCTGTGTTTATTTAGTGTCGTTCCTCTGCTTTCCTTTTCCTCAACTCGCGTCCTTTCGTGTTCACCTCAGATAGGCGTACGTTAGCCGTTTCCTCGCTGCATTTTATGATTTTTCCATCGTAACAGGATACATGGCTGCATTGTAAACGGAGCCCGTCCTTATTGTGCATGCCGTAAGCATGCGTTGATGTAAGACTGTACAATGATGTAACCCCAGTTTGCCCGCAATGAATCATTGCTTCACATTTAGGTAGCAGTCATGCTCCCTTAACGACCTGCCTTTTGCAAAGATTTGGGGGCTTTCTCCTATGAATGCTCGGTAATGTAGAGACTTTCCCAAGAATGCACGGGTCTGCCTGGCCGCGCGTTTGTGTTTTTCTCTTGCAGAGGAAAGCGGAGCCCTGTCCCGTTTCCCCTACACACAAGGCGGCAGTTACGACACAGTCAGAATCCATTTTTTTATGGCAGATCGCAGTTCCCTTTCTTCCGTGAAAAGTGCGACTTTTTCTAAGAACATATTTGTGCAAGAGCCCGTTGTGAGATTCGAGACTTTGTATTGTAGCACAACATGTCATGTATCTTTTTCATAGCCAACCCCCACCTCCACTAATCTGTCCATTCCTCGTGATCTTGGGGCAACTCCCCCCCCCCTTGCCCCCATTGAGGGAGTTTTTTGTTTGTGCAATGTTGCAGAGGGAGTTGCGGAGACAAGCGTGGGGTAAAGCTGCGCAGTGGACAGATTGGTGTCTCATCTCTAAATCTTCCCGAACAGTTCTTCAATACTGCGCTCTGACCACGCAGCACGCTGATCAGCTGCCTCTCTCTCTGAATGCTTGGTCTAAACCGGTCTGATAGGCCTCTGCTTACCGGTGTAAGTTTCCCAGGATGTGATAATCGTCAGGCAGGCCCTCCCTTCATGGGGGAAAACATCAGCTTTCCAGCTATGACTCAAAGCTCGGAGGTCTGGGTGTAATGGTAGCTAAGCAGTGGTTATGAGTGGTCGTTTTAAGCACGCCGTCTTGAATCTGTGCAGCATGTTTGCCAGTGTCAAGCAAAGCACTCCCCCGTGTTTAGTGAGGCAGGCAGGCCTCGTAAATATCACAGCGGGAAACTATGCCGATAGTGGGTACAGCGAGTTCTGCCTTGTCCCGTCCAAACGCTGGTTGGCTGTAGGTGACTCATCACTCATCCTGTTGGGAGTTTAATCTCTTTTTTTTGTGGGGTGGGGCTTAGCCTTTCCAGACTGAGTGAGTCTTCGGCAATGGTCCCTTACTAAATGGTTCCTATGATATGTGTATCCTGGGTGCCCCAAGGGAGCAGGTGAATGTCCTTTAAACAGCTTCCTGGAAAGTGGAGCCCTGACTCTAAAACAATCGGCGGCTATTCTGAGAGCGCGGTCGGCCGTGGCCGCCGATCTCGGAGACGCCGTAACGTTAATGATTCTCCTACTAATTTCCTTTCTGTGTTATAACTCAACCGGTGAAGTAAATATGAGGTCATGAAAGTGCCGTAATATCGTGCTAGGCAACCTTATTAGCCTGGGATGCGGGTCTGCCTGGGTGCTTACCAGCCTTGGCGCTTAATTGGATTGCGTGTTCCTTATCGGTTTTCCGTTCCCCCCGGGTCCCATCCGCCGTGTAGCTGATGACTTCCCCTTGCCCCAAATCATCCTGAACTATTTATTTAAAACCGGAAGCTGAGAATGGAGGTTTGTTCCACCTGAATGTTTCCACCATGCATGAAATTGGTGTTGAGTGGCATTCAGTGGAAGATCCTCATTGCCAGCAGTGTTTTAGTCCTGCAGAACCAAACTAGATGGGAAGTGCAGCATTTTGCAGGCACGGTTTTCTGCGCTGGTTCTAACAATGGCGCAAGTCTGTGTCCACCCTCGGTCACCTGAGAGCTCAGTCTTTTAAAATTTTTTCCCCTTCCCTCCCCACACTGCGCATTGGCATCTCGTAGGCTTTCTGAAGGCACATCGGCCTTCTTCTTCCGCAGGAGTTCCCCAGACATCCCTCCACTTTTGTTGTCATTGTGGGATCTTCAGCTGAGCTTTGGGGTGGTGGTGGTGGGGGGTGTTCTGCCTTCAAACACTTTAAAGTCTTGTCTGTGCTTTTGCCCCTTTCATAACAGGCCTTGGTGGGGGTGGTATGTGGCTCAACGGGCTACAGCGCTGTTCCTGTAATCGAAAGTTACCTGCTCCAAATACCAGTGGCAGCAAAGTGGTTTTACCATTGGGCCCCAAGCAACACTCTGAACCCTCAATTCTTTATTTTTATTTGATTTATAATTTTTTTTTGTGGAAAAGCATCAGCCAGTTAAATAAAAAAAAAAATCTAAATGGTCTCATTGGGCCATGGCCTTGGGGCCCCCCCCCCCCCCCATACCAAAATCAGTGTCCAATCTTCGCCGTTGAGATCCCGGCCTGGATGGTCAGGTCAGGTGCATGGAGGGGCAAATTTATTTGTTCTGTCAGAGTGTAAAGGAGTGTGTTTTCTTGTTTCCGCTGTGCTGTAAATCATTTGGTAAGAGGCACTTGAAAGCGTTTTAGAGCTGAGCTGCGTGGTGTTTACTGAAATAAGCATGTTTGTCCGAACAGCTGCTCCCTTAATGGAACTGTATTTATGCTCTCTTGGGCCCAGGTACAGCTTAATCACCGCAGCGCCTGCCTGCGGATTCTCTGCATTGTTTCAGCTCCCCCCTTGGCTTTGCTCCTCCCTACCATCCAGGTTTTGTTTTCGATTCATGCTTCTTTTGAAGGTTCCCAGTGTAAATATGTTGTGGAATTTCCTAGGGTTGGGCGATATGGACAAAAAAAAATAAAAGAAGTTGTATATCGATATATTTTGGCTGAATGGCAATATGCAGCTTTGGAAAAAAAATGAAGAGACCACAGCAAAATTTTTTGTTTCACTCATTTCTTAGTTTATGGATGTACGTCTGTGGATAATATAGTTTTTTTTTTTTTAGATTAGGGTTTCTTCCTTGCCTTATGAGACTTCCTGCTTCTAGGAGCCTGATACTAACTGCCCTAGCAGTGCACTTCACACCTCTTAATGTTTCCCATTCTTTTTGAATGTCACTTGATGTCTTCCTCCAATTCGTGAGAAACTGTTGGATAAGAGAAGTCATTTCTGACATTAGAAAGTCACTTCTGCCCATTATCTGGCTGGTTTCTGCTCGTTCTCAGTGTCTCCTGCTTCACCTTGTTCTTGTGGTACTGCTGTCTTGGAAACTTTGAGCCTGGAAGCAGCCTGCCGCTCAGTGTAGCATTCTGCCAGCAGAACCAGGATTAAACCAGGTTTTAAAAATGCAGATTTTTTTAATTATAGAGTGGTGTCTTAATTTTTTCCAGAGCAGTAGATCCAGTTTTTTTTTTTTTTTGAAGTGGGGGACAAATTTGGTTGTAAGCCAGAGTCATACAAAATAACACAAAAATACTTATATGAATCAAAATTTAAAGTTGAAGTACAAATAACAACAAATAAACAAATAAATGAAGGTAATCTTAATTAAACATTTCATGTTCGCCTAAAGATTTCAGGGTTGGTTCACCAGCCTGCCAGCTGCACCAGGCTGTAGTGCTGCCCCTGGCACCTCACAGCATTGACACTGCAGCTAAATACTCTCTGGTTGTGAACTGGGTGCAGGAGCATAAAGGTATTTTGTGCCGGGCAGCTTAATGTGGGGAAGATGACTGGGTTTTCCTTCCACTACGCAGTGGCATCTGCATTGTGCAGGCTCAGACTCGGTGTCCTTCATCCTGTGCCAGACTAGACGTATGACGGGTGACATAGTCCTGCCCTGACAGAGCATCAGCAGATTCATGAAGAGGTTTCAGAGCTTTCTGTACTGCTTCAAGCACCTCAGTATTTTGCCAGGTAGGGACAAGATGTCTAGATTTTTTTTTTATGTCAGAGCATCTCTTGTGCTCCAGTCTCCATTTGCTGCCTTGATGCCTACTGTGTTGGAGTCTCTGTGACGAGATGCCGAGCAGCCATGCCCGGCTGCATCTGAACTTCAGCCGGCTCTCTCCTCCACCACCAGCTGTACGAAAAGTGACCCACAATGCTTGCAGAAATTGCACGGGCCACTCAGTCTTCCTCCAGGCGAGTTCTTCTGTTAAAAGGAAGCTCACTTAGGTCTAATGAAACTATGAACTACATAGGTCTACATAAAATGCTTTTGTTCTTAACTATTTAGAATGCACTTCATTTCTGGAGAAAAAAAAACAGTCTAGCCTAAAGGCATTTTACGTTTTATGCTGTAGCTAATTTCAAAGGGGACATTCACTTGAAATAAGTGACTTTTTTTTTTTTTAACTGAGATGATGTAATTGCAAGCAGTTTAAAACTATGTATTGCTTAAGTCAGACTTTGATAAATATATCACTTACTTACGCAGTGAAGATAGATTTTCACTTGCCAATTTCCAGATGGAGTCGATGCCCAAAGCTCTGCCTTCTGCCACTTGAGCAACACCACCTCTTCGACAACGTTGCTCCTGTTGTCACTCATAATGGCATTAAGCCTCTTTTATCAATTTACGGCGGCATATTGCAGGGTTTATGCTATGTGCTCCCCAGTGCGGTTTTCAGGAAAATAGCTCATTTGCAGGCACACATTTTACTCTCCCATTCTTCAGTGAAATGAATGGTCACAGTCAAATATGGCTCGCAGGTGCGGCTTGACCATACATCAGTTGTCAATGCAAAATGTTTTACTTTAGCAAGACGGTGGTTAAGGGTCCGTCTTAAGTGTACATGCTATGCAGCGCTTCTCTAGCAAAGTGATTGTGACTGGGCAGTTCAAATTGCGAGTCAGGAGTTTTTGTTCAGTCTTTGAAAGCCATCCTGTTCCGCTGCTGGGACAGGAAGCGTACCTTCTGCTATGCAGTAAGCAACTTTCCACTTTTCATAAGTCAAGGCATGGGCAATTGTGGCTGGCAATGCCGCTTGAATTAGTTAAGGCTTAGTGGGTGGCGAATGCTTCTCAGAAGCAGCGGTTGCATGTTTACCAGCCTCTTCGTGCTGTACTCTGTGCCGCTGCTGGAAGTGCGCTAGCTTTTTGACACTACCTCTGCTCGGAATTCCCTGCAAATTATGCACTTCTGCCGCTGATCTGCCCTGTGAGATCCAAACCACGAAATAACTGAGCCACTGTTCGTCTTTTTACGTGCTGAGTCGTCTTCAATGAATACTTGTGTTATTCCCAGCTGTGTTGCTAGACATGTTTGCGTACATGCGTTAGAGACTGAAGCCGGGGTTGCTGACACAGCAGAGCAGTGGAGCAGATGGTGAGGGAGAAGGTGAAGGCTTTCCACAAGATTGACACGAGACTTTATTTGAAAACTGAAAAACTTGATTCCTGTCGATATAAACGATATCGCCTCTATCCATGCCGTGCTCCGTTTATGTCCTGGTATTGTTTACAATCTCGTCTTACCCCGCCCTAGAATTTCCTAGGTCCAGTTATCTGGACTCTATGTTTGGATATCATTCTAAAATGCATAACAGGAGTGCATTACCCGTAATGGTGATACACTAAACTTACCTGCCTTCCTTAAGCCATGGTCCTTGACCACTCCTGAACATTTAATGGTAACTAATACAACATTGGTAGAAGAGAAGTTTTAGTTTCAAGGCATGTTGTCTGGTCTCTGTTAATCAGTTTCTTTATAAATATCACCATCATGTCGTAATATTAGTAAACTTTGTATTTGTAGAGTACAGAATACAGCAATCCTTTATCGATGAATATAATAGTAACTATCAGTTTTTGCCAAGTCTGAAATTTCCAGTTGGATTAGCTTTTGATGTCTGTTCCCCTTGACTTTGTGTTCATTGTGAGTGAGCACACTGCCCCAGCCAGGGTGCCAGAATATGCTTCCAGTCCGCGTTTTGGCTGAAAGAGCCAGCCGACTGCAATTCAGACAGCGTTCGCGTGTTCTGAATCGCGGCCCAGGACGCCGCTTGCTCTCGGCTTGGGCTGTCTGCCGCTCCTCAGCGGCACCGGCCAGCTTGACGGTTTCTAGTGCGTGATTCAGGAGGCAGTAATCCGGCCCTGAACGCTGTGTACGTGCCCTGACAGGTATAGCACTGCAGTGCCTTTTTGGGACGTGGCCACGCTCAGCTTTTAGGTGCCTAGGCCTGTGGCGAGGGAGTGGCTGCAAGTCTCTCGGTGCAGAGGATCCTGGTTACTCCCCTGCTCCTGTCCCAGGGGCCCCAGTTACGTCCCTGCTCCTGTCCCAGGGGCTCTGGTTACTCCCCTGCTCCTGTCCCAGGGGCTCTGGTTACTCCCCTGCTTCTGTCCCAGGGGCCTGGTTACTCCCCTGCTTCTGTCCCAGGGGCCCCGGTTACTCCCCTCCAGCTCTCCTGTGCCAGGGGCCCCGGTTACTCCCCCCCCAGCTCTCCTGTGCCAGGGGCCCCGGTTACTCCCCCCCCCAGCTCTCCTGA
>JAODKL010000128.1:8161221-8177169 GCA_026780765.1 Petrocephalus schoutedeni
CAGGGGCCCAGGTACCGCCCCCCCAGCTCTCCTGTGCCAGGGGCCCCAGTTACTCCCCCCCTGCTCCTGGGGCCCCAGGTTACTCTCCCCCTGCTCCTGTGCCAGGGGCCCAGGTTAGTCCCCCCCTGCTCCTGTGCCAGGGGCCCCAGTTACTCCCCCCCTGCTCCTGTGCCAGGGGCCCCAGTTACTCCCCATGCTTCTGTGCACAGAGCCCCAGTTACTCCTTGCAATCATGTTCTCAATTGGAGCCCACATCCTCGTGAGAATCGCGGCCCCGGAAGATTTGGGTGCCCTCTCTGGGTTTTTTTCCACTTTCACTTTGGTTGGGGCACGGGCAGTGGGGGCTGCCTGCGCTTGCCTCACAGGTGCAGCCCGAGGCTTCCTTTGCACGCTTTCGGGGGAAGGTCGGGTGACACAAAAAGGGACCCGTTTGCCAGTATCATTAGTACAACCCATCTGAAGCAGAATTAGCTGCCAGTGGCTGGCCTGAATTAGACAGCTGCATGCACAGGGCTTGAGTACAGCAGCCCTTTAAATACTTAAATAAGCTGTCTGAACTTGTCACCCTTCCAATAATGTCGATCTGCCGTACCATCGCCGTAGCTTGAAATTGCACAGCCGCCTGGTTATCAGCGGGCTGTCGAGTGCAGCGTCTGCTCCAGCACGCACCTGGAAATAAAGCTCCCTCCTCCGTCCCTGTCCCTGCACTGGCCACGTGCCTCGCCGACTGGACGGCAGGCCTCGCCCTCCCCGCTCTCTCCTTCCTGTTGCCTTTGTGCATCAGGCCGGTGATGATGTTTCAGAATTATTTGAAGTATTTCCTTACAGCGTGCTTCTGAAGCTAGAGGTGGTGCCCTCCTGATAAAGCGGCCCAAAGGCATTTGCTAGGGGGCTTTCCCCGGAAGTTCTGTGGTGAGGTATGCCGGGGTGGTCCGGTTGACTCTGCCAAAAAGCTCGCCAGTCCGCTAAGCCGAGCCTTGGGGCCGGCCGATGCGTTTCTTAAAACGCGGGGGCGCAGCAAAGGGGGAGCCGGGGACTTTTTAGCATAACTCCCAACAGCCAGCTTGACCTGTAATGACCGCACCCTCCCTCTCCTGCAGCTCGGCGTATGACGAGAAGACGGGCCTGAAGATCGCAGTGAAGAAGCTGTCCCGCCCCTTCCAGTCCATCATCCACTCCAAGCGGACCTACCGCGAGCTGCGGCTCCTCAAGCACTTGAAGCACGAGAACGTGAGTCACGTGACCACGCCTGACCTCTGACCCTTCTCTTTGCTAAATCCCCCCCCGGTGCCACTCAGAGGAAATACTCTACCAAAAATTCTCTCAGGCCTGAGGATGAAATAAAAAAAAAAAAAAAAAAAACAGCAGCATGTTTCGGTGTTGTGCTTGGATGGATTGCAGAGGTTCCACAGGCCGGCTCATATCATCCCATCATATTTACTCGCTGGCTTGTCATTTCCTGAGTCCTGGAGCCGGCTTTTGTAAGAAGAGCTGGTTTGCATTATATTTTGGGGAGCGCAGTGGGGGCGAGTCGGTTCCTGTGTCTCCTCTGCAATTTCCCTCCCCCTCCTTCAGTTCCTCTTCTAACTTCCCCAGCGCCGTGTAACGAGGAATCGTGTCTCTGCCCCCAGCGCACTGAGCCTGCATCCCTCGCACACACAAACGCAAATTGTCACTTTTTAAAGGGGCGGTTTTCAGCAGAACACGGAGTTTTGACTCGATCTGTCATTTTTATAACCATTCCCACGCACAGGAGACGACCTCGCTGCTTGGGTGGAAACCGCAGGCTGGGATCATCCAAATAGCCCCCCCCCCACCCTGTTCCAGTTTACATAAAGCTCTGCCTCTGTGGGGGTGTTCGGCCTGAAACATATTTGTGACGAGACATTTTCCTGGCAAAGCGTCTGAATAGCAAAGCAGAGCCAAACGGGGAATCAGAACTGGGAGGGTCTATTTTTACCATGTGTGTTTCAGTAGCTGACTCGTTTATAGCTGCCTTGTTATTTTTTATGTGGTAGATGTATTACCCTGAGGTTAATGCGGCTCCAGCTATATTGTTAAGCGTTTGGGAAAGTTCTGGAGCTCGCTTCCCCGTCGTGCCGCTGGCGTTGGAACCCGCGCCCTGCCGCCTAACCCCGTGCTATCTCGGGAATGTGGGAGACGCCGCTGCCCGGGGCTGCCGTTTTATCTTCCAGTGCAAGTCCCTGTGCTTTACATGCGGGCACTGGGGTGCTCCTGCAGCGCAGCCTGGATCCCGCGTATGTTGTGAAAACGCGGCAGTTGCCGTAAAGTGAGACTGCGTTGACGTGAAGCGAGTGCATCATTTACCGAAAGTGTCCTGTTTTCTGTTTGGGAATTACACCCAAGTGACGGGAGCCGGAGGTCTGCAACACTGCACTGGATTGCCGGCCAGTTCCTTGGCGATGAGATAATGAAATGAACCTATTTGCCATTTGTACAAGTACTTTGGAATGTGTTCGATTTTGCATATATACCATCTTGCTCTCCTTTAACGCGCACACACACACACACTTATATGAAAAATATATGATTTTATGATTTATGGGTGAGGATTAAACTTGGGTTCTGAGTGCAAGCTAGCCTTTCATCTGCTGCCCCAGCAGAATTTATTGATCAAGAAGCCACATGTTTTGGGGCAGTCTGTAGCTCAGCTGGTTAGGGGTTTGTCTGCAATGTTGGGTTCTAATCCCGAGTTCTCCAGGAATGCCAACTGGCCACTTCAGACCAGGACTCGACACCTTGGCAGGGGTAAAGAGAATTCTGACAGACTTGCAGCTTTATCGTGAGCGTGATATTTAAAAACCATGCATAGTTTTTATTTCTTTCTCAGTCGTGACATTTTGCAAGGACACAGACGGAACTTGTCCAGACAAAGGTGTCTGCTAAATAAGTAAATGTCTCCACGTGATGCCGCTGGGATCTGCGCTGCTGCCTTTGGCTCTGCGCTGCGGCCTTTGGCTCTGCAATGCGGCCTTTGGCTCTGCGCTGCGGCCTTTGGCTCTGCGCTGCGGCCTTTGGCTCTGCGCTGCGGCCTTTGGCGATGCGATGCGGCCTTTGGTGATGCGCTGCGGCCTTTGGCTCTGCAATGCGGCCTTTGGGGATGCGGCCTCTGACACTCCCGGCGTCTCTGTGTTACAGGTGATCGGCCTGCTCGACGTCTTCACACCCTCCACCGACCTTGAAAACTTCAATGACGTGTGAGTATCACGCAGAGGGAGAACGGCACCTTCCGTAGCGGCAAGTGAACCCTCACCGGGAGTGAGGGCACTGGCCAGAGTCAAGGCGGGAGGCTGCCGAGTCGAGGCTGCTGCTGGGGGTTAGTCATGCGGACAGGTGAGCGGGGGGGGGGGGGGGGGGGGGGGGGGTGAGAGTGAAGCAGTGAAGCAGCAGCTTGGGTGATGACTCAGTCTCTGGTGGCCTCCCGCTCCAAGCCTCTGCCTGTCAGTCTTTACCTCATTGTGTGGATCTCATCTCCCCACAATGTGGTAAAACCTGTTACGTTTTAACATGCGATTTTTCCCGGTGCATACAATATAAACCTCAGTTTTATTAAAATGTATGAATGCGATCAAATAAGTAAAAAAAAGAGCTAAATAGCGTAGTGTCTTGTACTTCGTTTGGTTATTTTTGGTTAAGGTTAGAGCTGGGTTAGGGGGTTTAGGGTTGTGCCCATGGAAATGAAAAGTGTCCCCACAATGATAGGGATATATGAACTGTCTTTGCCGCCCTGTGTCTCTGTGGCCTGGGCCTGCTGGGACTGCCCATTTGTATCGAGGCCTCCAGTCCAGCAGAATCAGTGCCACCCAGATGTGTCCCTAGGGCTGGAGCATTGGACCTTGTCTCCAGGGTATCCTGGGGTAGCAGGGCGGCTGTGTGTGTGTGTGTGTGTGTGTGTGTGTGTGTGTGTGTGTGTGTGTGTGTGTGTGTGTGTGTGTGTGTGTGTGTGTTTGCGTGCGTGTACGTGTGTGTGTCCTGCTTCTGGGGACAGGTCCCAGGTCCGTAATAGGATGCATGTAAGCGTGCCGTGCTGAGACGTTGCTGGGCAGCAGGTTATGCGCAGTGCCAGTTTCCATGACGACCACATTACCATCCTGTCTTTCCACGAAGAGTCTGGATATCCTGCAGGTGTGTCAGGAAAATCATGTTGGCGTTTTCTCATCATGGCAGGGACGGGGTGGGGCCAGGGCCAGGATCTCGCGGGTGGTGGTGGGGGGGGGGGTTCTCGCACATCAGCCTGAGGATTCCTTCCAATGTTTTGTGTTTGGGAGGGGTTGGTGCTGGGAATGCTGCTGCATTCACCGTGTGGGAATGGTAGGAATCCGGACAGGGCGGAAGCACAGGGCAGCCCGTAGGATGGGCCAGCGACGAGCCAGTTCCACCTGGCCGGTGCCCATGCAGGGCGAGGCCCCGAGCGCACGCATGCACCTGCTCACGCCACCGGCTGCTCACATGCCCGGGCTTTCGCCATCTGAAACGAGCACAAGCCGCACGCGTGCCGCCCACACCCAGGGCCGCGTACGCCATCCCCAGCGGGACGCAGCTGGGCCGGGCTTCCGCCATTTTCGCCACCTGTTCCCTCCTCCGAACTGCACCTGCAGACTGTGGTTACTTTTTAAAGAATCGGTGTGCAGTGGGTGGCCCCATTGCTGCAGCACAAACCCTGTGGTGAAGCAGTCTGGAGCTGGATTCTCTGCAGGGCCTGTCCTCCCCTGCGGAAGCCAAACGAGAGCAAGTCCGAAGTGAGCAGCAGAGCGTGGCTGTTTAGCCCAATTTCACACTGAGCCTGACTGACCGAGAGCTGCTTAATTTGTACTTTATCCATCGTACAGTTAACACGAGAAGTTTGGAGGTCGGAGGTATGATCAGTGTAGATCTGAATAATGAATGGGTGTTGTTTTTTTTTTTTTTTTGCTCCCTACCCTTGGTCCAGCCCTCATGTTTCGCACTGTGCCCTGTTTTGCACTTGCCGTCCGCTGTCTGTGTTACACCGAGGTCCTGGGGGGACGTCATCTTGTGTGTCACTGTATTGCCTGTAATTGGGGTGCTGATGACGCTCACTTATTTTTTTTTTTTCCTCCTCATTTGATTGGCCGGCAGGTACCTGGTGACCCACCTGATGGGGGCTGACCTGAACAACATTGTCAAGTGTCAGAAGCTTACTGACGACCACGTTCAGTTCCTCATCTACCAGATCCTGCGGGGATTAAAGGTGTCGGATCCCGCCGCGCGCACGGGCGCACCGCTCCCTGTCTGTCTGTGGCGTCCGGCACTCGCCCCTCTGCCCGCTGTCTTTGTACACAGACGTCACACCTGATACTGGTGTCGCCTTCTAATCGGTCTGCTCTGTCCTTTTAATCTCTCTCTCTCTCTTTTGCAGTACATCCACTCAGCAGACATCATTCACAGAGTAAGTCGGCGATTTATTGTTATCATTTCTTTGTTGGAGGAAACCGCAGAAAACGGGAGCGGTTGATCTCCTTTATTGGGGGGGTGATTGACTCGCCATGGAGGTATGAGGTTTGCCTGCACTCTGCTGCTGCTATTATTAGGCATTTTTTTTTCCTTTTCATATACCGGATGTGTGACACTTTTATTTAGCAGATGCTTTTATCCAAAATAATGCTATCTGGTTCAGATAGTCCCAGTTGAGGTTTAAGTAAAATGGTGAAGTCACTCTGCCCACTTGGATATGAACTGGCGAATTTCTGATCACAGACACGGCATCCTCACCCTCTGAGGGACGCAGCTCCCCTCACCCACCCCCTTTTGATGGGCGTAGCTGGCACTGTGTCTGCACCTCTTGCCCCGGGAGTGGGCGGGATGTTTATGATATGGAAGGCCATGACGGGGCTCTGATAGGCCGGGGGGGGTGGGGGGGCGGTCTGTCCGATCTCACACCGCATCTCTGGTCTCTTTCAGGACCTGAAGCCCAGCAATCTGGCTGTGAACGAGGACTGCGAGCTGAAGGTGAGCGTGGCCCCAGGGTGGGGTCGGGGTTACGCCGGGCTGCGTTTCCGCGGCGCCTTATCAGCAGCACTGCCCAGCTCCATCTCCTCATTTCCATACCTGTTGTGCTGCCCGCCCCCGCCGCAGATCCTGGACTTCGGCCTGGCCCGGCACTCCGACGACGAGATGACGGGCTACGTGGCCACCAGGTGGTACCGGGCCCCAGAGATCATGCTCAACTGGATGCACTACAACATGACAGGTGGGGGGGAAATCATGCCCTTATATGGAGGGCCATTAAGGTGGTCTGTTGTCTCTGGGGCCCAACTCAAAACGTCACTTTGGGGCCAGTCTCAGTGTACTGACCCAAGAGGGGGCCCCCAAATCTCAGGGGCCCAACACAGATTTGTGATTTGAGTGGGGGTACATACCACTCCTGTTTACTTTGAATATGAATGTAACTGCAGAGTGCAGTATTGACAGACAGAAGGTGGCTGTAGGTTTGGTTGTTTGTCTGCTATGTAAACATGCCGCTTTGAATCGGCCCCGCAACGTCGCCCTGTGACCCGACGGCTTTCTGTCCCTCTCCCACCGGCAGTGGATATCTGGTCCGTCGGCTGCATCATGGCTGAGCTGCTCACCGGCCGGACGCTCTTCCCTGGAACAGACCGTATCCTTTCCCTGGCTGCGTGCCCCTCGGACACCCCCCGCCGCCATCAGCGATAGCACAGACCCACCTCGCCATGGGTCCTTGAACACCAGCAGTGTTTGCGTCACGCATCATGTGCGTTCCAGGCTGGAAGATTTGCAGATATGAGGTTGTTTGGGGACTTCTTATTCTGCGGACTGGGCTTTTCACCTTGGCGTTTACATATATACAAATCCTGTATACGTCATTCATTATAAAAATCTGTGGAAGTTTATTGTGTTTTTCCTACAGTGGCCAAGTAACACGATTCCAATATGAGTAATTCATTCATTTTATTTTATTAAAAATCAGATATTGGCATCTCGGAAGCTTTCCACAAAGGAGTCGGAATGCCCAGGGAATGTAAAGGAGATTGAGAGTGATCCTTTCCACCCCTTTCCTGTTTTCTGTCATACTGGGTTCATGTGTTTAAGTGGGGATGGTACTGTTAAAACGTCAGCCTGTGTGACTCTGAGGGCTGCAAAGTTACATGGGCAGGTGAAGCAGCCTGCTCTCCCCTGTCATATGATGCGGCTGTTTGCTTTACCGAAAGGCAGCGAGGCTACATTGGGTGCGTTCGACTTCATGCAGCCACTTACAGTGCTGGCTTAAAGTCATGCATTCTGGTCTTTTTTTTTTACCAGTTTTTAGCCAATCAGAAATGACCAGAATGCATTGCTTTAAGTCAGCGCTGTAAGTGGCTGCATGAAGACGAACGCACCCATTGGCAGGTGACTCAGCCTGCTCACCCCTGTCATGTGATGTGGGTGTTTGCTTTACTGAAGGGCAGCGAAGTTACTTGGGCAAGTGCCTCAGCCTCCTCAATCTTGTCATGTGATGCAGGTGTTTGCTTTACCTGAACGCAGCAAGGTTACTTGGGCAGGTGAGGCAGCCTGCTCACCATGTCATGTGTTGCAGGTCTTCACTTTATGGCTTGTTGCGTTTGAGGACCTGGTCTCAGGATATGTTTGCTAATGGGAGGGCGGGTGAGGGACTGTCAGTAAGGAGGGCGTTACACCCAATTTTCCTGTGCCTACTTCCCCTACTCACAAGCACCCCCGAAGTCTGATAATAACACCTGCTTTACCTGCTCAGCAATGCTCCTATACTAGCTAGCTCTCTTAATGCCTTGCCGGGGGACATATGGATTGAAATGCACTTCCAAATGCTCCAGCCTTTTGATGAAATTTTTTTAGATGATGCCTCGTGCTGCAGCTCTGTGCAGGGGCTGCACTGCAAGCTGTCGTCTTCCAGGAGCCCGTGTGTGGCCCCGGGCCCCTTTTCGAAAGTGCTTTGCTAATGCTCCGAGCCTGACCGCTGCTGACACAGGCACGCGCCCCCAAACCCCCCCGCACCCCCTCGCTCGGCTGGCCTGCATCCTGCTTCCCCCACCAGTCAGGGTGCGTCTCCACGCCCTTTAAAGTGCAGGCCTCTCCCTAGGCGCCTCCTCCCTCCTCCTGACCTCTCTGGTCCCGTTGTCCTCGCTCTGCAGCCCTTCAGATTAGCAGATGTCTGGGCTGGGCTGCTTTTCACTGTACGACTTCCCACTTCCCCACCCCCCACATCCCCTGTCTTTTAGCTGTGGGGGGGCTGTACTCGTACGCCAGTGCGCGCTTCTCGGAAAGCCTGGGGGCTGTCTCTCAGGCGTTTTTCTCGATTTCCCGTTTAATTGCATGCGTCCTTGTCATCTGCATGGCCTTTCCTTTCTCATTCATAATATCCTCCAGTGTTGCCACCCCGGTTCGAGGCCCCGCCTCCAGCCTTGGCGCTGGCTTTGATGTCCAGGGTGTCGCGGCCTCCGTGCTGAAGTGCCCCCCCCCCCCCCCCCCCCATCAGTTCCTCCCGTACGTTTTCCTTTATGTCGTCCTGATAGATATTGATCAGTTGAAGCTAATTATGCTGCTCGTCGGAACACCAGGGCCCGAGCTCTTGATGAAAATATCTTCAGAGTCTGTGAGTCCAGTCTCACCTCATTTTTGTTTCAATGTTTTTTTTTTTATCAATGTCATATCAAATCATATCTCCCGAATCCTGGTGCCTCTCCTACCATCCTTTGCTTGCTGGCTGCTCATCTTTTGTGCTTGGGTAGCATGCCCCTGCTTTCCTCTGTCTCCCCTCCCGCATGGAGTTCCTGCTGTCCTTTCCGTGGCAGATGGGGCTGGGTGATGTCACATGATTGTAAACCTTTGCTGTGAGAGTGGCGTTTTGAAGTGGGGGGGGGGTTGAGGGGACGGGGCCCAAATCTCAATGGGGGTAGTGGGGGCCGTGGAGGCTCTCCGCTGTTGCTGCCCATTAGCCAGGCTGTTGAGCTGCTGTGTTTCTCCAGGGTGTCTGAGCCTGAGGTCCTCGTTCCATACCTCCACGCTAATGAACCACTTCCTAATGCAGCACTTCTTAATGAAGCATTTCACTGCTCATGCTAATTGTGGCTTAATCTACCTGGCGTTCTCCTGTCACTCCTCCTTTGGCCCTAACATCCGACCCTGTGGTTTTTAAATGCCCTCCCCCCAGTTGGTGCCAGGTGGTGGGCTGCTCTGGCCACGCCCCCCCCCCCTCCTCCCGAGAAGGCTACGGCTTGTTTTAACATTGTGTATTTTAACCCCTTGACCTGGAGCCCCAAAGATATAAACCAGCTCCAGCAGATAATGCGGCTAACGGGGACCCCGCCAGCCTCACTAATAAGCAGGATGCCCAGCCACGAGGTGAGGAGGACCCTGCCGGTACCACCGCAAGGGCCATGCGGCACCCTGTCCATGTCGCCGGCTGCCAGCGCCCCCCCAAAGCCAGGCTCCTGCTTCGGTCCCCCCCCCCAACCTCCTGTCCTCTGTTAGCCTGGCTCTCCATCCTGCTGGCGTACGAGTCAAGGTGGCAGCCGGGAGGCTAACGCGTGACAGGCTAGGTTGCCCCAACGCATCGCCCAGTCTCCTGTCCAACTTAGGGCTTCTGAGCTGGCCGGGCCGCCTGGTTTAAGTTCACTTGCACACCCCCCGGACTACGAAGTGGACCATGCAATGGCCCATATATTTCAGGCGACATCCAGACAAAACAAAATTGGTTACGCCGGTGAAAATGATCTGTCGATTCGTCAACGATGCCGCCGCCTTGTTCTTCTGTGTCATGCCGCAAGCCAAGAGGGCACAGAATGTTTTTGAGGCAGCAGACCCACATACATGGCACAAACAGATTATGGCAAGTGCACAGGTCGTTTTAAAAAAGGCGATGGCTGCTCTTCTAAAATGGAAGCTGCTCTCTTTATTAACAGCCACTTCTGGTTTCATACTAGCAGAGGCACTGACAGGGAAGTCAACAGTTTACATGACGCTCGCGGTTACACGCTAACGAGCCAGCCGCATTCCATGGCAAATATTACAAGGTCATGACACTTATTAACAAACAGATGTACACGTTCATGTTAGCCTATCGTGGAGGTAGGGTGGGGTCAAAACAAACTGGAAAGTCCCCCTCAGGCAGTGTGCCGAAACGGTGATCACCATGGCGATTACGGCTCATGCAATGCCATAGCGCTAAAACTTCATGTCAGGCACGTTAAGGCACTTTATGGAAGATGAACTCTCTTTAAGGAACTTTTTGTGCTGAAGTTCCTCATCCTGATATAGCAGTGCTTTGTGACATCATTTTGAAGGCCCCCAGAGCACACTGGTAACCTTTTTGTTCGTTCCAAAGTGGTGCACGTCTCATTTTGGGAAAACTTGTCCCAGCACTGTGGCAGCAGTAAGCCCGGCTTGGATCCGATAGAGTTCCTGCTCTTCTGAGCCTCTAGTATCTCCCTGTACTCCCTGACTTTCTGCTTCTTGCACCCTCCCTGTCTCCTCGCCCGCTGCCGCTTCACTATGAAGGCCCGGCACGCCTTCCTGACTCTCAGCCGTGCTGCTCAGAGGCCTGCGCTTTGTATCGAGGCTTGGGATTCGCTTACTCTACTGGCGAGAGTATAGGGCAGGGGGACTGCTGGCCCACAGTGGGGCCGCAAGCCTTCCAGCTCTCCTCAATTAGCCTTTGCAGGAGTGAAGTGGAGCGGCTTAAACATGCTTATTTTCATAATATTATTATGTAAATGAGCTGCTGCCTACCAGTGTTTCCCAACCTAAATTCTGGAAATTGTTTAGGGATCGATTGGCTGTTCTGAGTGGGGTATTAGGTAAATTGGAGTCTGTGTGCTGCAGGCCCCTAGCTTTAGAAAGTTTCCAGTGCTATGCTTGTCTCTTGCTTGATCTAGTCATTTCTAAACTTTTTATGGGCTTTTTTTATAGGCCAGAAATTATATCAACTCTCTACCTTACATGCCCAAGAGGAACTTTGCTGATGTGTTCATCGGCGCTAACCCCCAGGGTACGTGATCGGTGGGATCTGCACTTCAGCCTTTGAATCACGTGTCTTTGCGCGTCATTTCCATGAGCGTTTTGTGCACCTGCAGCTGTGGACCTGCTGGAGAAGATGCTGGTCTTGGACACAGACAAGCGCATCACAGCAGCGGAGGCTCTGGCACACCCATACTTCAGCCAGTACCACGATCCAGAAGACGAGCCCGACGCCGAGCCCTACGACCAGAGCTTCGAGGACCGCGAGCTGGACATCGAGGAATGGAAACGTGAGTCCGATGTAGCGGTGCAGGCACATGCCGAGGCGATGCAGCTCGCCTACGCCAATGAAGGACCACCATTCTCAATAGTGATGCCTGGTAATCTGGCAAGTCTGGGCTGTCCCAAGTCATTTCTTGAATTAGCTTGATTTTTTTAAAACCTCTTGGTTTAAGCATGACTCTGTTCTTGTTTGCAACTCTCAGTGAATCTTTTAGCTTCTTTCCTGTGATCCCATAATGATGACGTCATTTATTATTGCCACGTTTGCCGCGTCATTCTTGGCAGTTTAGCAATGTCCATCCGGAACCTGGGGCTCTGTGCTCAGTTACTGGTTTTTTTCTATGGCCAGAAAGAAGAAAATATCATTGGAGAGTTACAGCCCTTTAACTACATTGATTCCTTTCCTGAATTGTATCAACTGATGTTTGTGGGATTAAGGCAGGATAAAGAGTTTTGCCAGATGGATCAACCAGAAAAATGTTTGGCTTAGGAGGGTGTGATTTTAAGAGGCGATGTACAGTGATTTTGGATTTATAATTATTTGGGTTTGTTTGGGATTAGGTCATTATTATTTTGGTTTGTGGTGTACAGTATTAGATATTTACTGGAGATGGCTGCTTTTTTTCTGAGTTTCTGAGTACATTTAGCCAGTGTGGACTGATCTTCCGAAAAGGGGTTAGAGACGGCGACATGTTCAGTCAGATCTGCGTGGTGACATGGTTTGACCACGCACCTTTACAACCCAGTCGAACATGACAGTGCATGGCTTGACGCGTTTTGAAAGCTTATGTTTGACCTGCATTTCACTGCTTCAAATGGACTGCCCTAACGGTAAAACGGAGCATTGTGATTCGAAAGTTCTCTGCTCTGGAGCATTTGCGACAGGGGTTTGGCGTAATACCTGTAACCAGGATTAAAATGATTTGTTACATGGTGTGATATTGAGTTTTTATTACAAACTTGACTGTGCGTCAGCTAAATTCCCCTTCAATTCTGACTTCACCAGGACTGACCTACGAGGAGGTGCTGACCTTCGTTCCCCCGGTGTTCGACGACGAAGACGACGACGACGTGATGGAGGCATGAGGATCACAGATGATACATTTATCCACAGATTTCGTTGTTCAAAACCCCACTCTCCCGCCAAGCCACCCCCAGCCCATTCCTACACACCCACCCAGTGGCAGAGGACCTGCTCCTCATTGGACCTTTTCAGGGTGACTCATTCAAGTGCCTGTCATCATTAACTCTTCTATTCTTCCATGAGATCATGGGGCTAAGGCAACTCTTTCCACGGCTTGTTTCAAGAGAGGGACCCAGTGACAGGAAGCCATCACGATACCTTCATCACATTGCCATAACATTTATAACGATGTTTGTCTAAACCTGTCGAGAGTCGTGAATCTGATCGTGTTTTATGTAGTCTGACTCGTGATGTCATTGTGTGGTGTCACGGCGTGATGGTAATGACAGTGTTATTTGGGCATTATGATGATGGCTTCAAACTTGCAAAAAATAAGTAACTGCTTTACAACTTCATATTACTTTTAAAATGATCATTTTCACTGCCAGAATCTACTGAATATTAGCATTTTATTCCGGATACAGCGCTGCTGTTTCAGTTCCAGTGGATTTAGGGACACCTCTCTAAATAAGGCGACATTAAGAGGATTTGTCTGAAGCAGTGCCCATGTCACTTGTGTCCCCAATCTGCTGCAGCATTTGAGGACTGGAAGAATATTCTGGTGGTGAAAGCAGGGTTATTCTCACTATTGTAAAACATGCCTTAGAATCCAAATTGATACTTTTGCCTCACTGGTCACAAGCCATATATATTCAAGGTACATATTGAACTTGTGAATTCTTAATGAGTATTGGTGGTGGTTGATTGGGTGGGAAATCGTTTTTTTTTTTTTTTTTTCTTGTTTGTGTAGTTTGGATTTTAGGAATTAAGTCCAGGTTTTATGGATCAGTTATTTATCCCCCTACCACAAATACTGTAATATGCTCATTACCTGGTTAACCTAGCTCACAATGAATGTGTTCTGTTTGTGCCTGGTGTTGACCAGTGACCCCTACTGGAGGGGAGGAGCACTTTGCCCCTTGCAACCTGTTTTATTGCCCTATCTCCCTCATGATAGAATAATTTCTGCATCTCTCCAAATGTTTGTCAAGTAACTTTAAACCAAGGTTGCCCCTCTGGCTAACTTTTTTTTTTTTTTATCATATCACAAGGACTCCATTTCCAGTTGTGGCTTGAGTTTTATTTTCCTTAATCCGCTTTTATTTTCGAGCCACGGTTGTTATGTGGTTAGTCTTAGAACATTAATGATTTAGATAGGTTTCCTTCTCCATAATGCAAAGCTCCACTGCCCTTTGTCTGAGCAGAAGGCTGACTTCTGTAGTTCTGTTCCGTTCCTCAGTTATGCTTCCTCTATTTATTTAGGAAACAGTCAGGGTACAGCTGTTGAGAAACTCGTCAATCTGAGCCACTGCCCTTTATTCTGAAAGAGCTGACGAGTTGTTTCTTTGTCAATGTGCAAGGCACTCACCCAAGATCCGACCCCACAAGTAGGAGCATAGGTTCAGGATGTATATAAGTATCCATTAAGACTTTTTAAATCATTTTATTCTAATGACTGTGTGTTTCTGGTGTGATATTACTTGATTCCAAGTAATACTGTTTTGCATGTGTCTTTGTGTTTTGCCCATGTGTTTGTGTGAGCGTGTTTTCAGGAGGCCAGGAGGTAATAGTATCACAAATGTATTATTTATAGCCTTAAGGGGAATGGCCAGGTCTAGACATTTTTCTTTCCTCTGTTAGAACCTGCTATTATATGAGATGGTAAGACCAGGTTTTGCATTCATAATACACCTATACACTGAGAATAGTGACCTGTAAATAGCACTGTCAAGAAAAATAAAGACGTATTTTTAAAAATTCAAATTTGCAGTTGTCTGTATTTTTTTTTTTTTCTTTCAGGCAATAGCGTTTTTGAAATTACACCAGCACGCCCCCGCTCACCCCAGTGCAATGATTAAAATCGTGCTGAACAAGTTTCCTGTAAGTTGTCTTGTGTACAGATGTATATAGACGAGTTGAGTATCCAGACTTAAAAGTGAAAGTGTTTCAAATAACGAATCCATATTTTAAGACTACTGTGGTTACTTCTAATGAATATAACTATATTCGCCTTTGTCATTAGAAGTCTCGGTTTACTGTCGTCAGCACCTTGCACTAATAGGTAGTATCCGGAAGCGGTATCGGGAAGAACAGCTACACTGCGCCCCCTAGAGACCAACGGCCAACATGAAGCTGATCGTAAGTTCAAGTGAATCCTGTGAACCCTGACAATTAAGTAGTGAGGTAAACCAGGTGTTTCTGAGCAGGGAAAACGCCAAAACGTGCTGGACCTTGGCCCTCCAGGACCGGAATTGCTCACCTCTGGTTTAAGGGACGCTGAAGACAACACTATGTTGTGTTTGACTGCCAAAACCCAAAGTATATTCGTGTATTTCAGTCCAAGATCAAAATAAAACTCTATTGATGCCAAGCGCTCCCTGACTAGGGTGCAAATAATAAGATACCAATTACTAATTCGAGAGCACACCAATAGGGGCTCCGTACATACCCTGTGCCTTTGCTACAACGGCCAAGCTTTGTTCTTTTGCAAATACACATTTATTTTCTGGAAAACATGTACATAGTTTAAAAGGTAACTGCAATTTGAAATGGTTTTGTGTGTTAATTGCTTAATAAGATATTAATATGTTAATAGCCTGTGATTTTTTTCCCAGTACAGTGGTAAATAATATACATGAACATAAATAGAGTAGATTATAAGTGAAATACTTTGAGCTGCGTTAAAATAAAGTTATGCAAATTAGCTCGTGACTTCATGTGGCTATATCTTGCGACTTTCTGGATACAGTTTAGCGAGTTCTTGTAGGAAATAGTTGGCAACACTGCTGGGAAGACGTTGGCTTTCCTTTTTCTTCTGCTGGAGCGGCTTTTGCCAAACAATAATGTTGTACAAGGCATTTTCTGTTTCTTAAACGAATGATTAACGTTCTCATACGAGTGCGAATTAGACATGAAACCCTGACAGCCCAAATCAATCGGTGTTAACTGAGCTAAAGTAGGCTCTTCGATTCACTAATATATTTGGATATCTAATGGGAATTTGGGTTCTCCATTTCCACAGACCAGAATGTCACACATAAACAAAACCTACTAAAAGATCCGCAAACAACTAAATGGCTTCCCTGGTTATAAATCTTCGGTAATTTACACTAGTTGCTTAATATTTTAATAGCGCCGAACCAAAGCTTTAGCACACATGCGTGTGTGTAATTATGAAGGTTAAAGTCTTTTATGAACACACTTTGCATTCTTATTAAACATGGCTGAGGACCCGGACTTGGTATTAATCTGCAAATGTAAATACATTTTCTGGGGTAAATGCTGGACTGGACGTCTGCCCAGACATGCCCACCACACATACACATCAACCTAGCTGCGACGAAAACAGTGAGATGGGTTATTTAAAAAAAAAACGAAAAATTTGCTGGGAACGATGAGTCATCAAAAAGGTGGGGGTCTCCTTTAACTTCCATCCATCCATTTTCCAACCCGCCTATCCTGTTCAGGGTCGCGGGGGGTCCGGAGCCTATCCCGGAAGCTACGGGCACGAG
>JAODKL010000128.1:8187037-8198802 GCA_026780765.1 Petrocephalus schoutedeni
CTCGGCTGGCCTGGGAACGCCTCGGGATTCCCCCAGAAGAGCTGGACGAAGTGGCCGGGGAGAGGGAAGTCTGGGCTGCCCTGCTTAGGCTGCTGCCCCCGCGACCCGACTCGGAACAGCGGTAGGAGATGGATGGATGTAATTGGTGCGCACTCAGTCAGTCATACGGTGAAATTTGGCACTCCAGTTAGGGCTGCCGTGATCAGTGAATGTAGTCAGTGACGTCAACGGTGAAAATGTTGACATCAGTATTTTTAAATTGATCATTCTGACATAAGGGAATCATAGAAAATCGAGCAAAATAATTTAAGTCAAAGTGATGACCGGCTAGGCTACTCTGAGACGCTAAATGGCACATATCTATGGCTAACCTCATACCTTATTAGCGTCAAACCTGAATGTCATATTTTAAGATATTTTTCCATTGCAGTCGTGATGTGGTGGTATTTAAGTTTCTTTTTGCAATATCGACAGACTGCATTTTTAGTCACTTTTAATGTGAAGTGCTGCCACACTACTGGTACTTTCACTCGTTATTTGGGACCTCATCCTCTATGCCCTGTCTTCCATCCGTCATTTTGCAGAGTTATCGATTTTAGGAAATTTTAATCAATGCTTTTTAGTAATCGAGTTTGAGTAATCATGACAGCTGTAAATTTATCCACTGATACAGTGCCACTAGTGAGAATGGCAGGTCAGTAGTCACCTTCTGGTTAAGTCTGACAATTTATTCTGAGACTTCCTCATAAAGTCCCTACTGGTACACTGAAAACACACCTTGAGAATGAAGTTCAAAGAACATGAATTTCAATAACATTAACAACCTCTGACAACCTAAATGTACATATAAAATCCGCAGCAACTGTATAAATGGCTTCTCTTCCACGTTCTTTTCACGTTCTTCAATTCTGCCAGCAGAGCCAACAATCACATGCTCAGTATCGTTTCTCTGGAATCCAGTATGGCAGCAGAAGATGAATACCATTTTGTGACCAGTTCTTGTTCACTTTTCTCCTCTTCATTCATTTTTTCCCCCCCAAGTGCCCCACACAACAAGGATGAGAATGATTGATTGGCTCATGCAAAAGCAGCTACAATAAACGTTACACTGATTTTTTTAAATGCAAGCTAGATGGTCTTAAAAAGGAGCAATCAAAATTCCAAAGCTTTACATTATAAAAATATTTCGCTATCGCAGGCTTTCTGATGTCTGAGTTAAAAATGAGTTATAAAGCACAACCAAAAAACGAGAGCTGGCCGAAGTACTGCACAATCAAAACGGCAAAAACCATAAAACGACACAATAAAAACACAAGGACCAGGTTTAATGATGAAATGGCAATAAAATAAAGAGTGATAACACCGTAACAATAAAACAGTCACAGCAGGCAGCTCTCATACTGAGTTAAAAGCAGAGAATAAAAATGTGTGTTAAGATGGGCCTTAAAAACTAGGTAGAGCCGGGGTCAGCCTGACGTGCAAAGGCAATTTGGTGTGTGACAGCTGCATATGCATGACATGCGATCCCACATTGTGAGGACTTAATGCAAGGGGCTAACCTGCTGAGCCACTGCCTTACTGAAAATGAGCCTTCAGACTTTGTCCCTTTAGCAAGTGTGATAATGTAGTGTAATGAATCATATTAATGATGTGATGGCCCTTAACCCACGGGTGCTGAATAAATGGCTGAGCCTGCTGCCTGACCTGTGGGTGTGTATCTCAGGAGAGCATGATCGAATGTCAAATATGATGATGATGTACCTGTATTCATAAGTGTAAAAATGGCTTATAAAGTAGAGAAATCCACGAAATAATAATCCGTAGAGAATTCAGAAAAGCCAAGAATAATGCCAGAAGTGGCATTTTGCTGGCAGTAATAATACATTTCATTTACATAGTGCTTTTTACCCTTAGACAATGGGGCAAACTGATAAGAGAACCAGAAAGCCATATTATGGACAGGGAAGGTTATACGCTTAAGCAAACAAAAAGGTTTTTAGCTTGATTTTGACATCAGAGAGATCTGCCTGATGAATAGCAGTAAGGAGGGAGTTCCGAAGTCGGGAGCCAGACAGGAAAATGCACGCTCACCATAGCCGGGGGGATGAGGAGTGAGCCAGAAGAGGAGGGTCCAAGGCTGCGGGCTGGGCAGGAGCAGTTTAGAAAGATATATGATGGGGCTTGGTTGTTGAGAGCTTTTGCCGGCAGTAACTAAAATAACCTGTTCATCCTATACCTCATACGTTTGTGAAATGCTGTTTGACAAGTGTTTGTCTTGTTCTGACGAAGAACCACAATTAACCATTTGGTTTCTTCAATTTTCACTCTGGAGCAAAAACTCAGCCGTTTAACTGATAACATTTTTGGCCATATCTCCCAGCCCTAGTATAGCAGCTAGCCAGCACCCTAACACTATTGCTTGTATGGGGTAAAGGGTAGAGATATAAAATGTTGATAACGTTTCTTCATAAATGGCTTGCTTGCTCGTCGTTCCTGTACCCAGGATCTTGGTATCTCCTCAGCATTTTCGGTGTGGAGTTATGCCTTTTACCTTTATTCATTTATTATAATGAGCTTTAAAATTTGATGCTGATTGACTCAGTTCCCCACCCCCCACAAGTTCTCTGTGAGACCCCCAGTAGGGGTGGGAAGTGAAGGGTTAAGGTGTGGGAACCTCGCTGACGCACGCCCCACAGAGGTGCACCTGCATTCCAGCTAATTCTGCCCAGTGACATTTCCACAGGCTGATGACACCACTTTTGACTCACTGCTCATCATGTCGATAAGCTTGTATTTGAAAAGATATGTGTAAACAAGGACAATTAAGGCAGGTCATCTCTTGCTCCCTGATGCATGTTACATCTTAATGATTGGTGCCCAGAGCCTTTCTGATGGTGGGTGCCTGTTATTTACACCACAAATTTTCATGAATTAAATCTGTCTCTGTGCCTCATTAATGCGTTATGTCATTTGGAATCTGTTAGCATGTGCGAAGCGCGAGCTGTGATTGGTGAATAGTCCTTGGGTCTGTGTTGGGGGATGGGTTTTAAAACAAGGTCTCCGGCCTCCATCTGCTTTTTAGCTCAGACCTCCTGGGTTATGGGAACCGCTTTAACTGACCAACTTTTAGAATTAAGTTTTGGTGACGGGCAGAAGAAAGTGTCATGTTTCAACTGGACCCACGAGCGCTCGGCCATGGGGATGCGGAGGGGGCAGCGGGCTGGGCGAAGCTGACAAAGCTGCATTCCCTCGTCGTGGCCTGAGGATTGGCCAGAAGGAGATGCACCTTACAAACCACACGAGCAGCCTGGCTAATCCAGGTATAATGGAGGTCTCCTTGCTTGTGTGTAATTGGATAACAGCAAAGTACTGGGACACCCAGGCAGCATGGGTCTCGTACCCAAGGGAGGTGTATGCTAGAGGACCTCCCTGCCCCCTCCAGCCGATAAGTGGGCATCTTTTGTGGGCATCTTATCCCTGGTAGTTTGCCTGAAACCCTCGTATGGCACAGGGGTAGGGGCTGTTAAACACGAGGTGTCCAAGATGCCCTGGTGAACTGATACAACGCTAGTGGTGCCCCCTTGGGGATGGGACTGCTAACAGTAGCCACGCTCACTGTCATCCCAGCATGCCGTGCGACTCTGTTAATGAGCTGCCGCGCCTGGCTCTCCTACCCTTCCGCGCTCTAATTTATATTTCACACTGAGTGTGTGCGCCACGGCGGGGGGGGTGGTTCATGTTCTCTTGTTTTGAAGGCGGCTGCGCTTCTACCTGCAATGCAGTGGCCAGCCGCTGCAGCCATTCAGAGCAGGGCTCTGTGGAGGAGGGGGGAGGGCCGGCGCTGACGACAGTGGGGGGGGGTGGATCTTGCTGGAGAGCGGCAGCGCTGCTGACTTCACGGCACTCTGCCTGCCTGCACCGCCACAGGCGCATGGGCTGCGTCTCCCCCGGCCGGCATCGCACGGCTGCTGCTCGCGCTCACTCTGCCCACGCCCACGCCCCCTCCCATGGGCATCCGCGCTTCCTGCAGGTAAGCGTGAGGGCGGGCGGGGGGCTGTGTCCATGTGTGGCTTCAGCTCTGTGCATGTCCCTGTGCGTTTCATCACTCTGCTGTATTCAGTGTGTGTGTGTGTGTGTGTGTTTCTGCTGTCACCCCAACCTCACCCTTCCAAACCCTCAGGGAGTTAGTTTTTTAATCTAAGAACTCCAGCAAAATGGATAGAAATATAAAACAGATCCCCCTGAATGGTGTCGTGCTTTGATGGATGCATGGAAGAGAGGCGGTGATTGTGGCAGGCAAAGCCGCAAAACATCAGTTTGAAATGTCACGTCTTTAGTGATTATGTGCTTATTGCAGGCATTAGCTGCCGTCCCCCCTGCGAACTGGGGCTGTGCCGTTTACACCCCCCCAAAGACTCTCTGATGGGGTGAATGGGAGCAAGGACTCACAACTGGCCATGGTGGCACAACAGGGGGGGAATCCGAGGCAGGCACACTAAGGGGCTGGCCTTATGCAAGACTGGTTGCTAAAATAGGGTGGTGGGGCTCAGGCAGTGTCAGCTGCGGGTTTCCCTCCGCACCACCTAAGGTCCATTATGGTTGCTGTCTGAAGTCCAGTTTCAGGGTCTGTCAGGCGCTGTTGGCGGCGGTGCTGACCACGTCCCATCTGGGAGTCGCAGAGTAATGGCGGCCACTCTGGTGGCAATTAAGCGCTAATGGTGGTTTTCTGTGTTTGTGTGGGGGGGTGGTGCAGTAAAAAAAAAAAAAAAAGCCATTGCCCTGGGAAAGGCCGCTGACCGGGGGCTGTGATGAAAGCGGGGGGCTTTCACTGAAAGGCAGGCTTGTATATGTCGTGGGGGAGGAGTGCGGGTGGGCTTGTTTTCTGTCCATGCTGTGCCGCGTGTGGGTTGGTTCTAGAGTTCTAGAAGATTCCTTTGCCTTATCTAAGTTAACCCTATTTGTGCTGGAAGGCTAGTCCTCTTGCGTTTGACCCTTGCTGGTGGCTTTCACATCCTGACCTGAGAACGTGTTGCTCACTGCCCTGCCCCATCCCACCTCGCCCTGACTGCGCTCGTCCCCAGCGCCACCCCCCCCCCCCCCCCCCCGTGTCAGCATTCGGTAGGAGAACACTGCCGGTCTGTTCCTGAGTGTCCCCCACAGATCTGGCTCATGGAATCAAACAGGTTGTCTGTTTGCAGAGTCGGGCAGCTGTGTGAGTCACCGATGCAGCGCCTTTAGAAACAGCCGCAGCCTGTGTGGGATCGCCTGGTCGGCTCTGCGGTAGGGTTATGGAATGGGGCTCGTCGATCGTGATCTGTTTGTTTGCTCAATAAACGTGAGGTCGTATAAACTGTTACTATGTATGTTGGCTGGAATTGGCTGCCGGAAAGAGCCGTTTTAAAATAATGAAACCCAGAGATGTAGGAAACTGTTGCAGGAATGCAAATTTTCATCGTTATAGGGAGACGAATTGCTGCCACAGTTTGAATCAACGTGTTAGAATTGCAGGCAATTCGGAAGTGTTGACTTTAGCTCTGCTCTCAACGTTTTTGCACTACAAATGTTGTGAAAATTGTGAAATTTTTGACTGTTTAAATGATTAATTTTTCCCATAATATTATGGAGCGTTAGTGATATTGTGGCAGGGCAGCCATAATTAGATCACCCTGGCAACAATTACATTTACACCCGGGAGGCAAACAGAGACACTATTTAACTAGTCTCCAACATTCAACCTTCTAGACAGCGTTGAGATTTTTTGCAGACTGAGACATATTACTCAAACATTAAACTACGCATTGTGATAAACATGGGGCTCATAATTCAGTTTTCTAATTAAAATAAACAATGCTTTGCACATTGTAATTGAGCTACTGACATGCTTGTAGTGATTAGGACATCCTTGTCATTCTTTGAATAATATGTCTGTTTTGTCCTGTGTTTGCCAAAATGAATTCCTTGTATTATAATGATGCTGTTGTTACCCAGGTAGTTTAATGTGCACAGATCTAAGTCATATCTGGTTAATACCAGGTTATAGACACATGAACGCCTCATCCACTTGGGCGACATGGTTCCAGCAGGCAGCGTTGTAGGTTTGATGGCTGCTCCCACTCTGCATCTGTGCAGTCCGCATGTTCTCTCAATTGTGCATGGGTTTTTTCGGGGTACGTTTGTTTCCTCCTGCAGCCACGAGTTAACTGGTTTCTCCAATTCGCCATTGATATGCGTGATCTTATGCCCTGTGATGGACTGGCATCCCAGTACTGAATATTATGGTATGGTTTATGGTTTTATTTGCTAGATCTTGGAGTGTCCTGAAAAATTATTCCACAATCCACGAAAGCTTCCCATTGCATTTTAGTTTGCTCCAGTACATGGCAGTGTATAACACTACCAATCTACCGGCAAAGAATGCATTTTAATAGTCAGCAATTTACAGTTTGTTAAAGCTTGGCCTGATTTGTATTATCCCTGTTTTCTATATGTTTGAAATGGGCATTTAATGGGTATTTGTATCTGAAATGGGTATTTATATTTAAAAAATATCATGTTCTTAGTGGTTATACCTGTAGCATGCAGCATAAATGATCTCAAAGGTTTTCTTATACAACAGTGCCGCATATTTTGTGCTGTATTGGTTACAATTTGAAAACCTCCTGTCATTTGCAGTTTTTGACAATGTTCAGAACCCTGTGCAGAACTCCAGAGCTTCCTGCCAATATATTTGAAAATTTTTGCCAGCTCTTGGGTGCTAAATCTCTCTGGTGTCTGATAATCAGTTTTAAAGTAGCCAAAGTCTTTTTCACAAAATTCCTGAACGTGTAATGGTTTCCCGGGAGAACTGATGCTGTCTGTGAATTTTTTATTCATCACATATAAGCCGATTTATGCAGTGTTCATTGCTTTTGGGTTAATGTCTCTTCTGTAGGCATTTTCTTGATTTTCTCATCCTTTTGCCATCTGTCCATCCTGTTTTGTGCCTATTGTCCTAGCAGTTCTAATAAGTGGTGCACAACTTGAAAAAATTGTTGCCTGTGAGTTTTGACAACATAAGTTAGAGTAGTAATTAATTGTGAATTTGTGTTTCTAGATTTTGAGGTTATGTGGCACTGTAGAGTTTATTTTTATTAATGTTGAGGTTTCATAAAATGAATGGCTAGAAAAATCGGTATCGTAATCAGGCAGGTTTTCCCAAATAGCTGGACTTGTGTGTGGAGATTTTGTCGCATAACAGGGGTGTTTTAAACTTTTAAAACTTCTTTTTTTAAGTGGATTATTAATATAGTTCTGGTAAAGCTATTTTATGTCATGAACTATATTAACTGAGCTCAAGTAAACTGAAAGAGAATTGCTGTCTGTCACCTTACAACAGCTTATAAATGGCCTCTGAAAACCAGGACATTTTCCTGCCCTATTTTACTAGCTTTATTAAAGTTTTCTCCAAAACTACCTGGAGTTCTGTTGTGCAGAGGTTTTTTTCTAAGGGATGTTTTTTTGAAAAGGAAAGAAGCTTTTCCCTCCTCTGTTTTAAAGCTGTGTCGTTTGCTGGCCCAGATACAAGCCCTACATGCAATGACCGATGACAGGACTTTGGAGTTATGTAAACTCTCTTGAGGTTTGCGATGACTTTGAAACTACCCGCAGAAATGAGCAGGGGATGGAGGATGGAGACAACAGGCTCCTTCCTTGCAGTATTAATCTCCCACACGTCTGGCATTTAACATCTCGCTCTGTCTGTCACTTTCCTCGCTGTTAGAACTTCTTATAGCCTGCACCGTATGTGTCAAACTTTCTAATCCCCATGGAGACTTGTCAGAAGGGTGAATAGTGAAATTGCAGTTAGATGAACACGAGCGCTGAAGAAATAGTGAAATGAAAGAATTTTGGATTGATTAATCCATCTGAGAATTCGCTACAGGCCAAAAACATTTGGAGACTTGGTGCAGGGGAGTGTTTTTTCCAAGCTTGAGTTTTCTTAGTCTCCTCTCTTAACACAAATGATGAATTGCTTATTTCCAAGGAGTTCCTGAGAAGTGCTTTCTCTTCCAGGCCAGAGCCCCATCCCAGGGGCACCTCCCAGCAAGCAGATTCCCCACTCCCAGAGAATGATGAGGAGATCCTGGGGTCTGATGATGAGGAACAAGAGGACCCCAATGACTACTGCAAGGGTGCGTTCCCACTCGGGTCCTTCTGATTGGATCTACTAGTGGTCAAGGTACCCTCTGGAACTGCCTTCAGCTTCTAATTTTTTGGTATCGGCGCAGGGGGCTATCACCTCGTAAAGATCGGCGACCTCTTTAACGGACGCTACCATGTGATCCGCAAGTTGGGTTGGGGACACTTCTCCACGGTGTGGCTGGCCTGGGATGTCCAGTGAGTACAGAAGTGCCCGCTGGGCTCTGGCACCTGTTCCTCTTGACCCGTGTATGTCCCATGTATGTCTGCTAAGGCCAATCTGTGGTGCAGGACCAAGCAATTTGTGGCCATGAAGGTAGTGAAGAGTGCGGAGCACTACACGGAGACGGCCCTGGATGAGATCAAGCTGCTGCGATCGGTAGGAGGACGCGGCCTGCTGCGCCTGCCAGTGGATGGCTCTCTTCAGATGTTCTCCTCAAACTGCCATTTCTCTGAAAGTTCTTGCTGTTCACCTTTTGTATGATAAACTTTAACACGAAACACTTTGCTGGAATTATTCTTACCTCCAATCTTGAGGCTGGGGAATTTCATACATTGTAATGCTTGTCTGGTTCAATATTGTTAACTGAACCAGTTGACTCGCTTAAATCGAGCCTTAGGGGAAATTTATGCAAAAAATGTCTAATCGTTAAAATTCATGCTGGGTAATACTTTGTAAAATTAATTCTTTGTTTAACAGACTGCTCACTTTCCGCTCCCACTAGGTTAGGAACAGTGACCCCGCTGACCCCAACAAGGAGATGGTGGTGCAGCTACTGGATGATTTCAAAATCTCTGGTGTGAACGGCACCCGTATCCTCAAGGATTCATGTTCTGCCAGAGAATTCTGCCAGAGCTAAGTTTATTTTTTATTTATTTATTTTTTTTATTTCCTAGACAATTTTGTGGGAAAATTGAATTCAATGAGCTTTTAAATCATTCATCTCTCATGATGGATGTTTTCCCTGCTTGCTTGTCCACATGGGTATACTTGGACACTTTCCACTGGGCTACAGTCTCTGTGGAGGTGCTAATGAGTTTTTAAGTCAGAATGTGTTTATGTCAATAAACAAAGGGTGTAGGGTAATGGTGCGGTTACTGCTAATCCTCCCTTTGTCCTTGACGCGTCTCCCGGTAAGATGTGTGTATGGTGTTTGAGGTACTGGGCCATCATCTGCTTAAGTGGATAATAAAGTCGAACTACCGGGGGCTGCCTCTGCCGTGTGTGAAGAGTATTATTCGTCAGGTAAGCCTCCGCGCATTCAGCGGGACCTCGGAAGGGTGTGCGGCAGTCAGATGGATGCCGGTTATTCATGCGTTCCCCCCTGCAGGTGCTACAAGGCCTCGACTACCTGCACTCCAAATGTAAAATCATTCACACCGATATCAAGCCAGAGAACATCCTGCTGAGCGTGGATGAGCTGTACGTTCGGAGGCTTGCAGCCGAGGCTACCGAATGGCAAAAAAATGGAGCGCCTCCCCCCTCGGGATCTGCCGGTAACCCCCAGCTTCTCCAAACAACCTTTATCTTTGGGGGTTGCACCTTATCCACCGCCTGGTCATGAGTACTGCACATGGGCGATGGATTGTTTGCATGCTCCTTAATGCAATGTTTGGGTCTCTGCTGGTGATCCAGGTGATGGTGGCTGATATGCGTTTTGCCTTTTCTTTGCAGTGAGCACGGCCCCCGCACCGAAACATGTAAGTCCCCCCCTCACCGCCTAGAGAAATTCTTAAAACGTGCGTTTCGGTCGGGTGGGACAGTTTGCCTCCTTGGAAAGCAGGCAGCCAAGATGTCCAAGAACAAGAAGAAGAAGCTGAAGAAGAAGCAGAAGCGGCACGCAGAGCTCCTCGAGAAGCGTATCCTGCAGCTGGAGGACCTGGAGCGGGGACCTGGCCTCAGTGAGGATGGCGACGCGGAGGAGGCACTAACCCCCCCCACTGGTCCCTCTGCACCTCCCAAGCTGATGCCTCTGCAGGATGTGGCCAGCAGTAGCACAGGAGGTGAGCTCTGCTATGGAGTATCATAAGAACCAAATAGTCATTTGGTTGACTAGTTTGTGATGACAATGAAAAGCAGCTGGACCTGGGTGGTTGAACTTCAGATTTCAGTTATGATGATGATGCAACACAAGTGTAGGTACTTAGAAATTGTTTGGTTCACACATTCCATCTCGTCTTATATGAGAGTGACGCCTGGGATCAGAGTGCAATCTCAGTCATCTATCTGGTATCCCTGGGGCAGTATTTTGGGGTTAATGACCCAACATTGATATAATTACTCTGCTGGGTGTGGGATTTGAACTGCTTACCCTCTGGATGTGTGCAGAGACTCCTTATCATGTCTGCTTCCTAGCAGAACATGCTGTGATGATGTAGCTACTATATATAGATGTACAGCAGCTGGGGCTTATAAATACAACTGCCGAAATCCCTGGGCGGTTGATTCGTCACCATGGGTTGAGTTACAGTTCTGCTTTTTGCTTCCTTGCCCAGATGGCAGTGTGGAGCGGCTCGCGCCGGAGAACTTGGTGGATCTGAACTGTAACGGGCATGCTCATCAAGTAGCTGAGGAGGACGAGGACACCAGGAGGCTCCTTATGATGGAGGAGGATCTTCGCAATGCTAATGGTGTCCTGGAAGGGGAAGAGCTACCACTTAACTCCGCCTACCAGGCCTGCAACGGCACTTTGACCTTTGGCCCCACCCACCCAGATCTCAGTAGTGACGGTAATGCTCACCCTGACTGGTGGCTTGCGTTGTCCTGGGGGGGGGGTCCATAACCAGTGGCAGGGGGGTGGCTCCAGGAACAGCTTCTGCCTGGCATTTAAACCAGCTTAGTCTGCTCATAGAGCAGTTGCACCTATAATTTTCTTTGTCTCTAATGCCTTCCATTCACTTAGCCATTAATGGACAGTCATGGTTATAATACCTGTAATTGTTTGGTTTTTAACATTTGGTCTTTTGGTGAATTGCAGTAATTTTACATGTGTGTTTATAAGCTATAGTGACATTTTATCATGAATTGTTTTAATTTTATACATAACATTTGACACACAACTGTAAATTTTAACTGGTGCACTAATGTTCTGGAGTACCTTGCAATGCCCTGTTCAGAGGCACGTTCAGGTGGTGGATTGGTGTTTGTAAATTCTTCTTGCCGTGTAAGCGAGTGCTTGTTGTGCTCCCTGACGGCCTGCTGTTCTGTACTGGGTGTACCCTGTGCTTCCTGGGGCAAGCTCCAGATTCAGAACTTGTTTGATAAGAGGTTAGGGTTGAATACAGCATGTTACTGAGTGCTGTGATTTAGTATAACTTATATTCACCTGGAGAATGTTTTTGATGAATCCTTTGGTTTTTGGCTCCTATACATTGAGCTCTTTGGTCTTAAAAACGTGACTCGGGCCCTGTTCTGCATAAGCTTCCACACATTACTACCTTCAGTGGAAATATGTATTGAATAATATGCCCTCAATGTACACTCACTGGCCACTTTATTAGGCAAACCTATCCAACTGCTCGTTGACGCAAATTACTGATCAGCCAATCACATGGTGGCAACTCAATGCATTTAGGCATGTTGACAT
>JAODKL010000128.1:8198902-8212095 GCA_026780765.1 Petrocephalus schoutedeni
GACCAATATCTCTGAGGAATGTTTCCAGTACCTTGTTGAATCTATGCCATGAAGGATTAAAGCAGTTCTGAAGGCAATAGGGGGTCCAACCTGGTACTAGTGAGGTTTAATCTAATAATTATGTCTAATAAAGTGGCCGGTGACTGTAAGTTTTTATTTATGCTGTATCTTTTCCCCAATTTGTTGTAACCTATTTTGAATAAGCACAATTTTCAGTAGTTATAGTAATTTCTGTTTGTAGCTGGTGGATATTGCATAAATAACTACATTACAGAGATAGTCAGGATGACTCAACCAGAGGCTTGGAGTGTTTTTCCATTGCCACCAAGAACCAGGCCGTACAGCAAGGAGGCGGTTTTCCATTGTAAATTCCCTGGGCTGACATGTCTCTACTTGCTAGCGGGGCCAAAATCGCGACCAGACCGAGCTGGATGGATCTAATTGGTCCAAATGTGCAGAGATACCAGTGATCTGTGTCAATATTCATGGACTATATGAAGGAAATGAGGGCATGTTCTACATATTCATTATCAGTAGTATTACACATTGTGATGTACCAGTGCATTCCCAATAACTCAGAACTTGAACATTTCCAAACTCATACTTTAAAAAGTACCATAGAGTGGCTGGACAGAATGGATTTGTAATGCAAATTTACACAAGCTAATGGTAATTCCACTAGCATTTGATGCTAACGTATCACGGTGATTCTCACAGCTGTATTAACAGCAATCAGCACTAATAAATTATGGTGTAATTAATAAATTACATCACTTTCACTGCAACCCCGCCACCGAGCCGCCCCTTCTGCGGCGGAAAAGCAGTGTGAGCTGGAACTGTGCTCAAACTAGCCTCTCTTCGTGGTACGCATCAGGTACAGCCTGGTTGCTATATGTCAGTGGAAAAGCACCATTAGTCCTGTAGTCATCTCACCCACTGAACCCAGCTACAAACAAGCTTTGCTTTTTTTCTGCTACGAGAGGTAGGGCTTAAGTTCTGCCAGGTTCACTGAATAAGCAGCTGTTTTGGGCTGGTTGCCAACCTGTAGAATGGAAGATGCCATTGGTGAGAGAAGTGCTGCTCTTCTAATGAGATTCTAAACTGTGTTGTTAATGAATAAGGACAGGAGAATAGGCAGGTGTGCAGCCCAGGCCCTGTGGTGCAGGAGTATTTCAGGGTTTCCTCCTATGGCACTTGGTTGAACTCCCTAATCGACATTTCTCAAATGTCTCTGGCTTAATCCCCTGTTCTCTGGACAGCTCATCACATCATAACGCAAGCTGTCCTAGAGGACTGCTGTATGTTCCAGGTTTCCTTCTAGCCCAGGGCCCAGCTGATTTAATACCTTAATTGAACTAATTTTACCCTCTTCTCTGTGCTGAGGTTGTTGGTGGCTTAAAGAAATTTGGCTGCATTCGTTCTGATCCCACATCTCTTGTGATTATGCAGCTCGGCAAGCAGCAGGGGCCCTTCTGATCAACCCTCTGGAACCCCTGAATGCAGAGAAGATCAAGGTCAAGATTGCGGACCTCGGCAATGCCTGCTGGGTGGTCAGTAGCATTCATCGCTTTCCTCTGACGTTCGTTCATCCTTTTCACCCTCCAGGTCACTGCCACTTTGGTCCTGCTGCTCCTTTATTTATAGGCCAGTGTCTAGACAAGGGAACAAGTTTTACAATTAAAAATAGAGATATTGCGTAGACCTATGTGTATTTTTGGCCGAAGGTGTTCAAGCTTATGCCCTGGCCTGATTTAAGCCCATGAACTTATTGTCCGGCTCCTTATTGCCAATTAGTACTAGTTGTTTCTGTTTTTCATTATCTATTATGAAATAGAGAAATTTTACAAGTCAGAGATGCTCGCAGGACCTGAACAATCATCCTTTTAACACCAAATGTTCTGCCGCTAGCGTTCAGGTTCCTGTCCTCATCATTTCAATGGCTTCCCCTGCAGCACAAACACTTCACAGATGACATCCAGACGAGGCAGTACCGTGCCCTGGAGGTCCTGATTGGGGCAGGTTATGGCACACCAGCTGACATCTGGAGCACCGCTTGCATGGTAGGCGGTGTGCACTGCATGGGCGTGTCTTATACTTGTGCAAATTCACAATAGATTTTCATCTCTTCTGCTGTTTAGTAAATGTCACCAAACAGGAGACTCCTGTGTCCATTCAGTGTCACCCTCTTGCAGCGGTCTGCCCTTTGCCTCCCCCAAGGGGAAAACGGCACCCCCTCCTGGATGTTTCTTTAATAACTTCAGCAGTTCAGTTAATGGTAACCCCTTGCTGAGAGACGCCAATCTCTCTCCGGGCAGCGTGAGACCTGCATCCCACAGCCGCATGAGGAAGGTCACCATCCCCAGGCAGGGCTGCTTCCTTTTAGCTTGAAAGGCCCGGCTCTGACCTTCAGGGCTACACCGGGCTGGAAGGCAGTGTGTAGGAGGAAGTGTCTGGGCATGAGAACTCCAGCAGTGTGGAGAAAGGAAGATTTGTGACTCAGGTGCTAAGCCGAGTCAGTGTCACTGTCTCCGCAGGCGTTCGAGCTGGCCACCGGAGACTACCTGTTTGAGCCGCACTCCGGAGAAGATTATTCCAGAGATGAAGGTAGGGTCCCCCCCCATTCTCAAGACTGGTTGGTTGGGTGTTGCTCATGCTTTTATATGCCCTAAAAAACCTGTATCTATGAAAGTTCAGTCCTTGGTTCTTTTTTGTCCAGCTGGTTTTGTCAGCCATAATCCCACTAAAACCTGCTCACCAAAATTTTCAGAGCTCCCTGGTCTCTTGTTCTCCTTTTGGCTTTATACCATTTTTGCCAGTGGGGTGTGTGTAAGGGAGACGCACAGCTTCGTGTATCAGGACCGAGGGCTGGCTGTGAATAGGCTCGCACTCCAGTTTCCTCGTCTGCTGGGAATTGTATAGCAGTGTGGGCTGGAGGGTTGTCTAACAGGTGGAGGTTCATTTGCATGATTTTATGGTAGTGGCTCTCGCACCCTGCTGTTATAAATACCAGTGCTGCTGATGCAGTTGGTACTTAAACTGCTTCGACAGTTAAGTAAAACAGGTTTTTAATCATTTATACAGCTGAAGCACCTTCCAGCTTCAGGTTTATAAGGCTATGCCCTTAACAGCCCTTGTTGGAATCCTGTTGCTTACTGTTGGCCCAGCTACCTGCAAGCCCTGTGCCTTTTGTGCTGTTCCTAGAACCAGTGTGAACACTGAAGCTTGGTTAAATATTAAAACCTCCCAGGTCATATGACATGCCTTAATCTGTTCTCCAGTGGGGGGGTCATCAATGTTTCATAGCAATGGCAGTATCTGCACTTCTGGTTGCTCTTGCCCAGAGTCACAGGATTGGTCTTCCTGCACTGGTAGCTTATGTCCTTTGCTATGGTGTCCAAGACATCACCTTCACATAGCCTTCACATGAGAGTGATCTTTCCTGTTATGTTTGTACTGTTCACAATGCCTCCCTGTCTGCTTACACCTTCTGCTGAGCCCCCTAGTGGTAGCCTTGTGCAGACACACATTATTAAAAAGGGGGGAGTTACCAAGAATCACCATAAGTTTCTGCATTTCTGCAAAATTGAATGCTGACGGGATTTATTTTTTTTTGCATTTGTAGAGCTATTTTGAGATTACATTTTAATCCACAGAGATGTTTTTCAGCAATCCGTTCTTATCATTTTGCAAAACCTTGCTAGGTCTTATGTGCTTGAAATCTTTTTCTTTTGAGTAATTTTTAGAGAGTAAATGAAAACTTAGCCTGGATGCAGACGCTGCCACCTGCTGGTCATGAAATGACAGCTCGTACCTGGTTACTGTTCACCCCCACAGAAACTATAGGTCAGGGGTGGGGAACCTGATCTATGGAGGGCCGGTGTGGGTGCTGGTTTTTGGGATGACCTTTCAATCGGCCAGTAAGAATGGGTCCCCAGGACTGGAGCTAAGAACCAATGCTTTATTACTGGCTGATTGAGAGGTCATCCCACCGCATCCACACCGGCCCTCCATGGATCAGGTTCCCCACCCCTGCTAATAGGTACTGCAGTGCCCAGCTTTAATCAGTTTGTCCTCTTCGCTCAATCATTCACAGACCACATCGCACTGATCATTGAGTTACTTGGGAAAGTTCCTCGCAAGCTGATTTTGGCTGGCAGATATTCCAAAGATTTCTTCACAAAGAAAGGTAAAAGCATTATGTACTGTCCTCTTCTCTCATGCACACATAACAAAAAAACACACAAGATATCAGAACTTTATCAGGGCTCAAATTGTACAGTATAGTTTTTTTCCAGTTAATGCAGAATATCACAAGTATTTAGGATTGCTTACATACAATTTTGTGTTCATAAGCTAGCCTGATGATTATTTATTTTCTCATTATTACTGAAGGATGAGTGAATCTTACCATATTGCCCCAGGTGATGCAGGTCCCCTGTGAGCAAACATCTCTGCACACTTCATGTGGCTTGTGCTAACGACTTCTCTCTCTGCGAAAGGGGACCTGAGGCACATCACCAAGCTGAAACCCTGGGGCCTCCTTGACGTCTTGGTGGACAAGTACGAGTGGCAGCACCAGGAGGCGCAGGCCTTTGTTGACTTTCTACTGCCCATGTTGGACCTGGTTGCCGAGAAGAGGGCCACTGCCGCCGAATGCCTGCGCCACCCCTGGATCACCACCTAATGGTCAACGCCGGGAACTGCGTACTCATCTGCACAGTAGACTGGGCAGCTGCGCTGTTGCACCCAGTGAGGCCGCATTCGGCATGGTACGCAAGAGGGTGCCAGCATGGCATAAGGACACAGTCTAGTTTGGTAGACTCACTCTTTTTGTTTTTCCCCTTTAAGCCCCCCTCCTCCAACACTAAATATTACATTAATTGATTCATCCTGTCTTTTTCATTGACAGTTTGTTGCATTTTATCAGCACCTAACTGGTTTGTCAAGGCAAGAAGGCCTGATGTATTTGAAGATGTTATTTAAAATATAGGTGTATGCAGTATTGGGATGGTCGCTCCACTGTTAAAGCTAACAGACTCGTGTCAGGGCTTGATGATTACCGGTGACGGGACGCCCAGCCCCTTCCCAAGGGCTGCTGTCACTCGCTGTGTCACTGGCTCTCCCGTCAGCCTTCTTTGCTGCCTTCCGCTTACGACCTTTAAGCTTGAACTTTTAGCCTAAGTGAAGGATTCTGGGGTTTCGTACAGGCACTTCAGCCGCCAACACGTGCTGAGGGTGAGGTGTGCGCTCAGCGTGTGAGCTGGTTTACACACGTACCAAAGAGCTCTGTTACTCTGCGTGTTATAAGTAATGCTGACATCAGCCGAGGTCCAGCTGAATGCCAGCTAAAGTTGGGTAGTTAAGTTACAAAAAAGAATTGCAGTATGTCTCGGCATGGGTCTAATTTTAGATGAATTTGTCCTTGTTTTCTTAGCTTGACTGGCTTTTATTCGCTCCGCGCTGTACACTGTGCTGGAGGCCTGGGCTGGTCCTTGTAGAGGGCGTTGCGCTTGCCGCGTCCTCGGAGAACCTCTTCTTGCAGACTTGGCTTGTGCTCTTTTGGCTTTTTACTCGTTTTCCTCCTTTTCCGCTTATTCTTTATCTTGGCGCATTTTGGATCGTTCCCTGTTTCAGAATTTATAGATGTATACTTTTCTGTTGATACTAAAGAACATTAAAGATTTGAAAATAAAATCTGCCTGCAGTCTCTGCCTCTTATTTTTCAGGGAGGAGTGCTGTCTGATCCTATCTGTTCCTAAGCACCTCAAGTTCCCAAAGTTTGCTCATTTCCATAGAAAAACTGCCTCAGTTACGCAATGGCATTAACCACTAGGCCTGAGACCATTTGCTTTCCTCTAGCTGGGTTATTATTCTTCATTCCTGCTTTTGGGGACATTTCTGCCTCTGCTGCGTTTTACTGTGTTTTTATTTTATATAATTATTATTACTCTGACTTATCCGGAGGAAATTTCTATTTTTTCCACTTTCACCCCTTTTACATATAACTGGGGCAATCTGGACCTTCTCAAGTGTGCAGAGCTGCAGCCATTTCTGAAACTTGATTCTGCAGAGTTTGTGTATCCTGAATGCCACCCTACCCTTCTCTCAAGTACGGCTTGTCACCGTCCCTCAGTGAGCTTATTTCTTTGTGGAATGCCAGGACTCATAACAGGAATTTTTTGATCTCCTATCAAGTACTCTACCTGTGTCCAACGGACATTATGCTGGTACAATTGTAGCACGGTTATCTCTGGAAACTGAAGTTTACCCACCACTTACCTGGGGGAATCTTAGTGTTGTTATTGAGAGTTTAGTCTTAGTTTCTTTTGGCAGCTGCAGGCAGACATGACTCTCTCACTGGTACATGCAGCACATTAGTCTTTGTGGGCAGAGGACGCCTGTTAATTCTTACAAAGTAGTAGTCACTCAATGGGCTTATTCTCTATATTGAAATTACCAGCTATGTTACAAATACTGTACTAACCCACACAACGATCAAAATGCACATATTTAACTTCATTTACCTTTGTGCTGTTTTTTTTTTTTTACTGTTGGTATTTAACTACTTCACAGCTGTTGCAGTTCAAGGTAGACATTGTGGTGTGGTGTCTGTGGATAGAAGTCTGAATATGTATCTTTTTTGGTATGCAAACGTGAAGTTTATTCTCCATCCTCTAGGGCATCTTTCATGAGCTGCAAAGGTCATGATTGTCCATTTGCCTGGTTTTATAACTAGTGATTTTTATAAGGGTTGGTAAGTGAATGTACATCAAAAATGAAAACGTCCAAATCAGGTGAAGCATAACCTGAAACACAAGAATTAGGACTGGCTTTTTGGGAAATCAAGATGGCCACGGATAATGGGTATACAATCCAAAGTCACTACGGAGCTCTCCTTCACTCGTGTGGTGAAGGCTGTGCGCATTCATCCACTGATGTCCCACATCCTTGTGAAGTGCAGAAGGATCTCCGTAGCACGTTGTGGAAGTTATGCAGTGGCAGGATGGACATGTCCAGCGCTGCAAGTGGCTCCTGAGATCTTCTCTTTTCATAAAATTCTTTTAGGCCTCACCTGAAGCGACATGGCAGAGCTCTCACGATGGTGCCTTTGAACACATTTTACTAAGGGAGCACTTTTAAGACTGAATGCTCCTGGAGCACACACCAAACAGGCTTTATTGAAGTTTCATCTTTTCACAATATGACTGATCCATAGGTGTTTACATGAAGCCCATCCTTTATACAGTTTTGATAAAAAAATTATACTGTTAAAAATGGCAGCTCCATTTTCTGTCATAAACACTACACTACCCAAGTAAGTTGCATAACCGTGCAAAAATACGCAAAGACCATACAGATGTATCATTTAGGAAGACCTTGATCATAGCTCTGCAAAGTTTAACACCACTAAAGCCACACATCAGCGTAGGGCCCCTGAGCTTGGGGCTTTGTTGGCTTTGGTCCCCCTACAAACAGTCAGGACATTGAATATTAAATAAGCATGTTCCTTATTTTGGAGATGCTAAAGCAGCATGTTCTGCTAACCAGCTAGCTTGCTACCATCTTTTGACTTACAAGCTATTTATTTAGTGTTTAGGACATTGAGCAGGATGTGGGTCCCAGAAGCGACAAACCTGCCCCTACTCGGCTCCCTTCGACGTCGTTACCCGTTCTTCGACTTGTAGAATCTCTCTTTTACAGTTTGATCATCCTTTCTATTAGACAAGTTGATTAAACTTGCTCAACAGTCAAATCGATGCAGGCCTTCCACAATGACAGATCAATAATTAGTGTTATATCTACTCTTTGAGACAATCTGCCAATAATAAATCTCTGAGAAGTGAGGCAGCCCTTGGCTTGTCTGTGATTATCACAGGTTTTAGATCATGAAGAAATGTTAAGAATATAGCGGCTTCCAGTAAACAGTATTGCTGCTTTGCTTGTATACAGATTTGCTCCACAAACGTTTTTGGGATAAAAACTTTCTGATTCTTCTTATTGATTATTTTAACACAATGAACATCATAAGGTATATGAAGATTTGTCTGTCCAACCATCCAGCTTCCAGGCCTTCTCTCTCTGTAACCTCTCTTAAAAACAACGGCAAGAGTTTGATATGGGAGGTCTTGATAATATAAATGCAAAGTCTATTTATTGTTTGGGATGAATGAAACCAAATTAATATGGGGGGGGGGGCACATCCCCCCTGGCCCCTACACTCCTGTCTATGTGGCGTATACAGATTTCTTAATAACGAAATTAAATCTGAACAGTTGCTGCTGTGATTACTTTGGTCATTGACGATCACCTTGAACTCAACTAATCTCTGACTTTTACACAAGTGTGGCCCGCGTTCATATTCCCAGTTGGGCGACCTCACCTTTGTCCTCCACTTCGAAGTCCTCAGGCAACAGCTTGTCCTGGCGGTTTCCCAGCACGAAGGCCAGGAAGGCGAGGGTGAGGGAGTCCAGGATACTGATGATGGCCAGGATGTAGGCCCAGCGCACCGTGCAGTTGCCTATTGTGTACTTGTCTGTCCGATTTCCACACATGCGCTTCACCTCGGAGGAATCCCAGCCGTCAGGGTAGATCATACAGCCCAGGACCATACAGCCAGCTGGGGGCAAGAGCTGGCAAAAGTCAGCTAAACTTTTGGAATATTCATAACCAATACACCTATGTTCATCATTAAGGAAAAGGCTTCAAGTAGGATTCAAAAGTTTTACTGTCACATGTTCCAAGTACAGTGATTAACTTGTCTGCTAACCTACAGACTCGGCTAAAGACGTGGAGAATAAAAAAAGATGACAGTCTGCAGAACAGACCAAAATAAACTGGCAAGTGACTGCCGCAGCCATAGGTTATGTAACAGTGACAGAGTATCACCATTAAAGTACAATCGGTGCCTGTTGAATCGTTTTATCACTGTTGGGTAAAAACTGTCCATGAATCTTGATGTCTGGTCCTGAACTGCTTGCGAGAGGGGTGGAGGGGGAAAAGTGCCCAAGCAGGACCGTCAAACCACCAAAACCCTGCCTCTTAATGAAGCTGAAGAGCTGTCATTTTCTTGACTGTACCCCAAACACATGACTAGTCCCTACAGCAGCCTGGGTACAGAATGTATCTTGGTTTTAACCCAATAAGGAATCAGTACCATTGAATTACCTTACTATGCTGTATCCTCATCTTTCCGGAATTTTAAGTCTGAATGAGGTGACTGTGCATTTTTTCATTTTGTGCCTCACTTTGAAGTAGTTCAGGTGAGCTAACAAGTAATAAATTACCCTGTCATGCACCAGACATGTCCATGGTGTACTCTGCCTTCCAAGGCTCTACTTTCACCCTTTGTCGTTGATTTGATGTAAGGTCATATACTAACACTAATGTCACATACTAACACTAATGGCAGCTTTTTCGGATTGTGGATGTTACCCTCACCACCTGCTGAAAACCCAGGGGAGGACTGGGAGATCTCAATCAAGTAGCTGGAGCACTGCGTTTTAACTTCACTGAGTTATACACTGATATCTAAACTCTGGAGTGTAATTTGACAAGAAACAATAGTGCATTGCAAATGCTGGAGAGCCAGTTTTTTTTTTTATTTGGATCATTTTCAATCTTCCCAAGCTTAATGATAGTTATTCTTCTTTTGGTAATGAGAGATCTCGCTATCTATTTTCAAAGGCAGCTTTGCTGTTGCGCTTTTGTATGATTATATATTTTATGTTGTCAAACCCCACATCTTCAAGCAGGAATTCTAGGCAACCACTTCTTCTATATAGCAGCCTGAGGTTATTCATCTGACATGCTGAACATATCCAGGACTAAACAGGCTGTAAATTTTGGAAGAAGGATCCCTGCGTTTCCATGGAGACTCCTCACAGGCTACATTGATGTTAGAACCTTCTATAAAAACCAGTTGTCGTTTCCCTGGCATCGCATCCTGCTGACATGTTATTAATTTACACAATCGCTTGGCTCCTTGTTCACCTTGGGCTCTTGTTTGCAGTATTCTGGTTCACGGTGACCAAGAATATGGTTATGGTACCCAACTTTTTAGCTTGTTTAATATCCTTTGTTCCATTCCTGTATAAAATATATTGCATTGTATTTATGGCTATTCAGACACAGCCCTCAACTTATATAAAACTGACTTGCATAAATCCACTTACGCAAAAAAAAAAAAATATATATATATATATATAGTTTCATTTATTTAATATTTATTCTATGGTATGTATTACTACTATATTTTTCACTTATGTGTGTTTCTATTATAAGGTATGTTGAATGGTATGGGAATGTAAATCGACTTACAAAAGGGTTTCTAGTCCAGAACTGGTTGTACCAAGACAAAGATGCAAATAAAACCCCAACAGCCAAGCAAATACCTCCACTATTACTATGAAAGTACTACAGCAGGTACTATTACTAGGGTCATATAGGAGCAGACAAGTAATACTTCAGGGATTCACAGTGGCCGTCATCCTGATAGTCTTTAAATCTCCGTCTATGAGATGGTGGAGGACAAAGCCTCCTCTGCGGTGAAGTCAGGTTGCAATCAGTCCCTGATTTAATCCTAAATCCTTCTCCCTCTGCTCAAAAACAGCCTGGAACAGGTGGCCCAGTACCTGTATCTGCGATCTGTATCTGGGCAGTACCTGCTTCTGCAATCTACATGTGGCCAGTAGCTGAATTTGTGATCTGTATCTGGCCAGTACCTGTATCTGGCCCTAAAACTCCTAAGTTTTGTGATCTTTTGTGATTTCTATCCCTCTTGCCCATTATTTATCCCTCTTAGCCATTTCTGTCCTTAATCATGTCATACAATGTTTATTATGACTGTGTGTATTTGACAAATCATTATGTTCCATGCCCACGTGTCCAGTACAGCACAGGTGAACCTTGAACCTAGCTTGTGTCACACGTTATACCCTGGACTGGATCCATTGGGCAATTCAGGCACACCAGTGCTATCAATTCACCTAAACCACTTGCCTCTGAATTGCACCAGGAAAGCAGTGTGCCTGGAGAAAATTCTAGCAAAGGAAAAACATTCAATCTCCATGCATATCACAAAGCCTGCTGCTTACCACAAAACTGTGAGAGGCCACAGTGTTTCTCCCAAAAACATGCCCAGTTTAATTTTCACAGCCATACCTGGCATGTCCCCCACCCAGTGTTTCCTGGGATAGACTAGAATAGACTAGAATAGAGGCTCACTGCACCCCTGAACTGAAAAGTGGTTAAGAAAGATGGATAGATGTTTGACAAATGTATGTTTCTTGCGAGATGGACATGGATCGCATTACTAGTCCTCTAAAAATTTTGAGTAATTTTTGGATGGATTTACTTTAACTGTCCAAATTGGCTGTTGCCAACAAATAATAGATGTTTAAAACATTCTTAAAAGTGAACACAAGACAGTAACATCTCGCAGTCTACCCATGGCGTGGAGAAAGGGAGAATGCCATTCTGCAGGTGAATAAGGGGATGAGGTTTCAGCCTGTTAAAACTGCTGGTTTATGGTCTGGAGTTGCTAGGTGACTGCTTTCGGAGCTAAACGATCCCCTTGATTAGGTTTCAGAGCACTTTCTCCAGGAGGGCCTCCGTGGCTGGTCTGCAGCTGCTGCTGTCGATAGTGAAATGTGTGTACCCTGAGCGGGGCGTGACACACGTCTAGCCAGGAGAGTGATGACAGAGATAAACCAGAGATGGATTTCCAGCGAAAGGCAAGATGTTTATTTATGGGAGAGAAGTGACTGACAAACAAGTGTAGATATGCAGGCATGAAGCTCCAGTCAAGCTTTTTCATACTAATTAGCTGCAAGCTTCGGAAGGCTTGTGTTAGTCAAACATCGCCTGCAGATATTGAAACATTTTCCTGTGAGGTGAACATATACAAATTCCAGTGCAGAGACTTTTTAGAGAGACAGTGCAGATACAAGATGCTAATGTAGGAATTGTTTGGACTTCTAAACACATTTTCACCTAAAACAGTTCAGAAGCTATGAGACCTACTAGCACTGGGAGTGTCTTATGAGGTTAAGAAATGGCCCTTTCCAAAGGGAGAACATGCAGTGCTTGGGGAAAAGTCTTGGGACACGTTCCTATTTCAGTAAAAATATTGCAAATTAATTGGTTTTGCAATACAAATCATTACTTCATTAATTTGTCTATGAAAAATATATATCCCATTAGAAATATAATAAAGTTTTAAAGTAGAACATTCATTTCAAATATGAGTGAAATGAAACCCAAATTATAGTTCTGAGTTTAAAAAGTTCATTGGCAAGCATCATTGGGTGCATATATTTAGTCATATTTAAGCACTTGCACTTAAACAGATCCTCTAATTAAAGTTTTCAATAATACTATTGTACTATATTGGAATAATTTACGACAAGGAATACAATACTGCAAAGAAAGGTAAGGTTGGATGATTGCATTTCCATGGTGACTGATTACAACACCAGAACGTACAGGTAACAGAGTCAGTGAAACCAAGCTGGCCCCCATTAGCTTAAATAGCTTGATAAGGTCATTTAGAAGGTCATAGGGGCTGCTAGGTAGGGAATGAAGCTTTGGCATATTCTCAGTGTGCTCAGTCTGTGACTGTAGTTTTCTTTGTAGGAGTTACTAGATCAATAGAGGAGTAGGTGTAACAGGTGTCCGTCTGTATGGCATCCTGTGAATGTTCTGATGGATACACAGAAAGCATCCCTTAAAGATTATCTGGGTGCAGGATTTTGGGTTAGCTTTGGCAGTGTATATTTCACATTAATGTAGCATTTGTAAAAGAAAATGTTCTGTTTCACACCCTCAACACGTGATGATTCCAAGCTGAACACAGAGGCTTTGGCATCTTTCCTCTGAAGCTGTATTAGCACTCAGGCCTTAGCATTTTCCCCTGAAGCTGTATTAGCACTCAGGCTTTGGGGTCTTTCCTCTGAAGCTGTTTTAGCACTCAGGCTGTGGCGTCTTTCCTCTGAAGCTGCATTAGCACTCAGGCTTTGGCGTCTTTCCTCTGAAGCTGTTTTAGCACTCAGGCTTTGGCGTCTTTCCTCTGAAGCTGTTTTAGCACTCAGGCTTTGGCGTCTTTCCTCTGAAGCTGTTTTAGCACTCAGGCTTTGGCGTCTTTCCTCTGAAGCTGTTTTAGCACTCAGGCTTTGGCGTCTTTCCTCTGAAGCTGT
>JAODKL010000128.1:8212396-8223470 GCA_026780765.1 Petrocephalus schoutedeni
TGCTGATGGAAAAGTCCAAGCCTCTAGAGTTAAGTGCGCTGGTTATAGCCTTCCTGTCTGCAGGATTGCCTCCAAACAGCAGAACCTCGGTTTTTTGAGCATTTAATGATAAAAAGTTTTCAGTCATCCAAGTCTTTACTTCGTTGAAGCAACTGGCTAATGTGAGAATAGATGTAGTGTCGTTAGGTGTAACTGAAATGTATAATTGGGTGTCGTCAGCATATGAATGATAATTAACATTATGTCTTCTCATGATGTTACCTAATGGCAGCATATAGAGCGAAAACAGTAAGGGGCCCAGAACTGATCCCTGTGGTACTCCATATTTAACTGGTGACATAGACGATGGAGCACTCAGGCTTTGGCGTCTTTCCTCTGAAGCTGTATTAGCACTCAGGCTTTGGTGTCTTTCCTCTGAAGCTGCTTTGGCCCTCAAAAGCTTTGAGGTATATCTGTATTAGTATACAGTTTCCTGAGTTGCACTGCTTAATCAAGGAGCTCCCACTGAGGGGTACATATGTCCTGCTAATAATAAAACTTCTACCAACCCCTTTCAACAGCAAGAAGCCAGAACTGCTTTTGTTTTTCACTTCTTTTTTGACTGACTTGAAACATCAATGGAGCACAGCTAGGTGTTCACAGACACACCTATATCTTTTGTATATATATATCTGTTGTTGAAAGATGTTGGTAGTTGCGTGAAACATAAGTTTAGATGACACTTTTATCACTGTGACTTCCAGTAAAGGGAAGGGTCACATTTAAATGTGTTCTCTGGGATTTGAGTCCACAACCAATGTAACGTTCTACTTGTGCAACAGGAGCATTTAGATTTTGCTTCAAATGCATTTGGAGTATATCATTATTTTGTACTATTTATTAAGAGTTGAATTCGAATTTTCTATTGTATTTAATAATAATAATAATAATAATAATAATAAAAGTAATATTAATATTATTGACATAATAAATACACTTTGCATGGATTTTGTATAATGCCTTTGAAATACATGTTTAAGCAGTTTGTTGTGTTCTTTTGCACATAAGAGCACTTGCGGGCCAAATGTTTAGTACAGCGCATCTGCAAACCAATGTCGTCGTATAAAGCTGTCGTTACCCCTCCTGATGAGAAGATTCATGCAAGAAGCTTGACTCTCAGCAGGCCTATAAGGACTAATTCTAACTTTTTAACGGTGCAGTCTGGCCTCTTGTGACGTCTGACTGGATGCATATCTTTTAATGCAGAGTAGCCTAATCGACAGACTTGATTGTATGTCGAATCATATATTACAGAATATAAGAAATTAACCAAATGTATATTCCGCATAAAGAGTCAAGAGTGACGTGCTGAGTGCGTTATGGGTTTCTTTGACATTTCGGTGAATAAGGATTCAGTGTAGTAGGCTACATATGACCTTCAAAATGTGAGGAACTGCATTTTTAACTACTAGCGCCTTAACGTCGCTTGTTGCTTTCTGAGATTTGAAGTTGGTTCCGGTGTGTTTGATTTTATTCTGAAATAAGCCAATTAAGATAATTGCATTTAAACATTTCTAAGTATATTGAAACAATAAAACAAGCTGTTCGTTCAGTGTTTCTTGTCATTCCAGCAGTTAAAAAGTATTGGTTTGTTCGTTTAAACTTAACTTTATTATTTATGTTTATGCTTGAACTTAATAATATTTGGGTAACTTCAACTATTTTGTGCGATCGATTAATTCAAATATTTAACCCAGGGGAACCCACGGGGACATATTTGACCCTACCTTTTATTTCTGCCTTACATTCAACCCATTCATCAGAGTAAATGTTTTTTTAAGTGAAATCTTTACTTCGACGAGTGGGCTGAATGTAAGGCAGAAATGAAAGGTAGGGTCATATCTGACCCCGTGGGTTCCTCTGGGTTAAGCTGATTCCATGTTTCCAGCAATACATTTTTGCAGTGTGTTTTATACGCACCCTAGATGCTCTAATTAGCAGCCAGTAGCTGCACTTCCTCGGTCGCACATACCATTTGGCTAACCCACCTTTGGCCAGATTGGAGCCTGTTTGAGAAGTTCAGCCTTGAGAAAAGCTGCCCGCGGCGTACGCCATCCCGTGGTAGTCCCCTTTCCCCATCGCAAAGTTACTTACATGAGGCGAGCTGCATCCAAGCGCAGATCTTGTAGACGCTACCGGCGTTGCAGAAGAAGAAGAGACTGAAGCACACCATGCTGCCCACCACTAGCAGCACGGAGATGCCCACGAAGAACATGGCGGTCTTGAAGGCTCCCGAGGGGATGGAGCCGAAGTCCAGGGCGCTGCCCTTACAAGTCAGCTCGGAGGTCAGCGCGTTGCCGATGCAGTAATGGAAGAGTCCGAAGTAGCCCGCCTGGGGCGTATTCACGCTGTCCCCGATCCAGTACGGCTGGATGAACACCACCACCGTTATGATGGCGAAGCAGATGGTGAAGATCACCCACAGCACACCGATGGCTCTGGCGTTCCTCACGTAATTGGTGTGGTATATTTTGGCCGCCTCTTGGGCAGGTAGCATTTCCCCCATCTTGAGGAGAGATCGCACTAACCCCCCAGCGAAATGCCACACAGTCCCAGTCCCACTGTGATGCCTGGATCGTGGAGTGAGGAGCTCCTTACCACCTGAAGCTCACCGATCCCATATTGTTAGCAGCCACTGACTCGAATCCTTGGAAGCAGATATTGCACGTCAGAGTAATCTTGGATGTTCGATTTCACCTATATTATTTATAAACCCCATTCATAGCTGTTTCACTTACAGTTGTATCTTCCGTATGTTTACGTAGAGGCGCGGTTCAGCCCTGCTTCATGCTTCACACTTTCATTAATGAGGAGTCGCTGCTATCAGCGGTCGCTGTTCGAATCGTTCGCTTTGCCCACATCTCAGTCGCCAGGTTTGTCTCTGACCGTCTGGTATCCGATATCTAGCCATACATTCAGGACCACGGAGAGCGATTCTCCACCAGCCCCCTCCTTCACCCCCCAGCCTCGACTCGTGTGCTTTACTGGGGGGGTAAAGGAGCAGGGAGGACAATGTGCGCCTGCTATTATACCGTGGTAAGGCTCGTCAGTGAAGACGCTGAAATAGAAAACTCAGTGATAAGATGGCAAGGCGATGCTAAAACTGTGCCATTCTTGAGTAAATTGCACGACCATTTTATTGGTTACAGTTAGTATATAAAATTCTTCAAAAATTGAATAAAATTTGTGTCAACATAAAGTCAAGAAATAATTCCTTTATATATTGACATCACGACAGGCCTTTCTGATATCTTTATATATATATATTTTACTTCCATTATTTAAACTAACAATAAGTAGTAAGAGTAGGCTAGGCTATAATCAATATGTGTCTGGTGTGCATGAGAATCTCCAAACGCAAATTTGTGCTCCGGAGCGTTTTCGACCACGGTGGATTTTATTATTATTACGTGTGTACTTCTCTATTGCAAGAGTAAATTGTATCCCGATAGGAAAATCTTTCATAACTTTCATTGCTAAGAATTTCATAAGTAATACACTTGTCGGTTCAAGTCTCAGTAGGATAACTCACACTAATAAAATGCTTAAACAAAAAGCATATGCCAGAAAGGAAATATTGTGGAGCCGTTTCGTATCCATGTTTTTGGCTTCTGTGGAAATGTCATTGAAATGCGCATAACATTCATTATGTCGAGCTGTGGCACAATACGCTCGATTGTGACTCGGTCTGACTATAATGTAATCCTGAAATAATTCAAAGATTTCCAGGAATTCTGTGTTGTTTTGTTCAATTTTCGCATGTATTTCCCCATCTTTAAATGTTACATAAATTATGTTTAACAAGTCCGCGGGCGACTCATGTGCTCCTTGGGGGCATCCTGGTGCCCGCGGGCACCATGTTGGTGACCCCTGCTTTAGATCATGTCCTACATCTTCCAGTGGTGTATAAAATTAAATCATTATATTATCATTATTTCTTGCAATTTCAACAGCGACGTCTTGCGGTTTATTGTGATCATTTATAGTTCAAACCTATTCTATTACTAATAGAATAGGGAAAACTGAAACATTTGAATTTTATATCTTTTTTTTTAACTATTTGTTTATTCCTTGCTATATGTCTATCCCATACAGGTAAAATCTGTTATTGTACTACTCGGCGTCTCTGAGGACTGAAGCCGTTACACGGCTTTGAAAATTGATACAAATTAACGTTGTTGCAGACAAGAGAACCATACATCCATCCCTTGGGATAAGGTAGTTCAGTAATTAAGTAAATCAATAAATGTCGCAGCTGTCCTCTTCAACTGTTTATCGACAAAAGCTACCATCTGTTATGCTGAAAACCCACAGAATAAGATTGAAACGTAAGAGATACTGCAAATGAATTTTGTCAATATATAGCTGCATGGACAAAGGCATTACATTAAATATTTATTAAATGCTCCAAGCTAAGATTGATTTAAAAACATTAAGCCTCTTTTATAATAGTTCCACAGCAGAAACAAAACACTTTCTATGCGTTTATAAACTGTTCCCCAGGGAAATGAACTGTGCAACAACAAGATGTATTGCCCTGTGCCCTGGGAGCGCATTAACTTTTGCGTCCTGGGAAGTTTTTCGCAGTATCACATAACCTCGAGTGAATATGGTGCTGAAAGGAAATTTGCGACGTGGTAACTACACATCTCCCACCCCGGGACTCCAGGGACCGAGTCACAGTCAGCGTGACCGGCCGGTTAAATTAATACTGTTCATATTTATCGAGAAGATTAAAAAAAATTAACGACGAATCATCAGTATCAAATAATAACATATCGACATACGATTACGTCGAATGTGGCGCGCGTATGACAATGACTAACGTGCCTTTTCACAGATAAAAAACGACGGTTCAAAGAATAAAACAGTCACTACCAGACCGAGCATACGTTTGCATTTCTGTAGTCTGACTTAAATTTAATGTTATAGGCCGATTTGCTCGTAACATTTCCATCTAAACCGACATAAATCGGTCAGTTATTAATATTCAGTTAATCATACTTTTTCGTGCATGGTCTGCTGTTCCCGTTCAGATTAATGAATTTGATTGACCAACCGACAGAGGGCGCCAGAGTGTTTGCCACTCGCCTTCATCTGCTTTTCGTTCATTCAGTCATCCATTTTCTGTTCCCACTTGTCCTATGCAGGGTCACTGGGGTCTGGAGCCTATTCCAGAAGCTATGAATGCAAGGCAGCGAATAACCTAAGATGGGCCCACAACCCATAGCATTTCATGTTTTGATCATATAAGGGTTCATAACCCCCAAAGTCTAACCCCCACCCCGACCCCGCCTGCTCCAGCCACACTGCCACCACCAAAGTAACTTCTAAGAAAAGATGCCTTTTTTGTCTTTAAATGAAAGGTTACCATAGTATGACCACACAGTTCTTTATAATATTCATAAATGCAACATCTCTCTATTTTAAAAACATCACCATTTCAAAATAAATATTCCAAAAGGCCCTAATGGTGTAGTGTAGGATGGGGCAAAGAAAAGGCTGTATTCAAGCAGACAAAGAGGCTGTTGTGTTGATGTGCCAGTGGGGTAAAGCAGGACACCCTCTTTATTGCCCAATCACCAATGGTCTTCTTTCAAGGCTCTACAGAAATGATCTTCTCTTGTGATCGACTGCAGTATACACTACCATCCAAGCTTTTAGAATAAGGCTTCACATCCACTGTATAAACATGTGGATGGGATGAAGAAGCATTTCTATTGAATTTCGGGCTGCTTCCATACATACATATTCAACTGTGGTAATTACCACCAGTCAAACCATTCATTTGTGTGGGGCCCCCAAGTTTTGGTCACAAACAGTCATTACACTAAATATTAAATAAATACGTTCCTTATTTAGGAGATTCTGAAGCAGCGTGGTCTGGTAAACAGCTGGCTAGCTATAATCTTCTGACTCATTAGCTATTATTATTATTATCCCCAGACACAACAAACCTTGTTCAGAATCAGTCATCTTCTCTGCCCTTTATTTGTGCATCTGACCCTGGGTGTTTTTGCAGGTTATGCAGCATCATTTCATATTTACCATGCATCACAGATGTCCCCTAACCAAGGACCTGCAGACCCTTACTCTGTTATCAGGAGCCAATCCCTTTAAACAGTCACTCACCTTGATTATGCTAAAGCCTTCAATGGCAGCCAGTCACGCACCATCAGCTAGGTAACATGTAATCCCTTTATTTCATAGCAATTCAATTCACCTCTCATCCACAGAGCAAATAATGTGTCCAGCCATTACAGAAAAGCCCTGTCTGAGTTACTCTTCGGGGCTTGCATGAAGTACTCGGATCATTATGTTCTTTAAGGGCAGCAAGTAATCTTGAGATTGGGAGAACTGAAATTATCCCAAGTTTCAAGCCGTAGGAGGACCTCTGCTGTTGTACCATTGGGGGAGGTATTTGAACCAAATACAGGATACATAAATCACTTTGGATAAAACATCTGCTCCGAAATTAAATAGCAATTGGATCAGAATAAATAGCTGTAAAAAATTGCAGCATCGGGTTGGTGTCCCGTGCTGGGTTGTTCCCTGCCTTGTGCCCAAAGCTTCTAGGATACGCAACCCTGAATATGATAAGCAGGTACAGAAAATGGATGGATGGATGTAAAGAAAGTTGTGATTGTCATACAAAAAAATTCCATATCTTTCCTACTTCTGAGCTGTCTGTTGATTAAAAATATTCATTATGTAGGCCTATCTCTGTGATATGGGTAAAACTACCCAATGTAAGGGGTTAAATTTTACATCGCCACATTCTGTGACTCCCAGGCAATAAGACCCAGCATCCCCCTGGCTTTGTCCCATTTATAAGCATCCTGTTTGTCACATGACTGAATCGTTTTTGCTGTCTCAGCCTAGTCTCCTTGCCGCCCTTCACGGGTCTGTTTCCATAGAAACGAGGTGCTGAGTGCCTTTGCAGAGGAGCACATGTCCACACCCAAAGCCGGGCTGAAGGCATGCAAGAACCAGTATCTGGAACAATATTCGTCGTGACGTAATCGCTACCTACCAAACCTGTAAATTTGACCCCAGCCACAATATTTTTGCATAACTTTAAGTGAAGTGTATCAAATAGCAGACTAGAGACACTGAGCTATTCCAGTGTACAGAGACTTTGTCTCAAAGGACCTTTGATTTAGAATTGGGGTCATTTATTGACAAGGGATGTATTTGTCATATGTTGATCTTGTCAGCATCATCCCGGGTCTCCTGACTCGCATGGCTTATTTTAACTTCCCGTGGATGCACCCGTATAGTTTGGATTGAATCCTGAGCCATTCAACTGTACCAACTAAATCTCCACCATCAAAACCACTGTGTTCTCCACAATTATCCTGTGTGGCCAAATACATCCAACTTGAATGTCAGTAGGACATATAGCTTTTGCTATTGAGAGCCCAGGGCCTACTGTGGTCCTCACCCTCCCCCCTTGCCCTCACCGCAGGCCAGCTCAGTGTGAAATTGAGTGGCTGGAGCCAAGCAAGACAGAGTGAAGTGGCATGCCATGTGCAGCTGCGGGGGGTCTTTGACAGACGTCCGGGCATCACCGTGTTTAAGCCTGCAGATGCTGAAACGGAACACTCGCAGAGCAGAGTCAAGTCCTACCGTTATATGTCCCAGTGGTCGATAGGCTTGTCGGGTCAGACCACGAATCAGCTGTCAGAGCCGGCGCTATTCGTCTCTCTCCGCCAAGGGAGCCATCTTCTGCGGTGGCCGGCAAGCGGCACCGCCCGGCTTCACTTTGTCTGGTTAGGTGCGCGCTGGGGGAGGGAGGCAGCAGTGACGCTCGCCTGGGGTGCCGTATGTGCTCCGAGCGCCCCAGCTCTCTGCTGCTTTGGACCTGTCACAGTGTGTTCAGAAGCTACCTGCAGGCAGGCTGAGATAGTTGTGGAAAATTCTGGGAAAATTAACTCTTTGTATCTAGCTACTCCAAGCCAGTTGCTCCCATCCTGTGTCCACTGGCTTTACCTAGGAGCTAAATAGCCTGTGTGTTAGTTATGTGCCCCCCCCCCCCCGCATGTCAGCCAGTCATGTGCTAAATAAGCTCTGTCCTTATGGGGAATTTTGTCTCGTGAATAATAAAGCTGGCTGTTTTAAAGTGTGCAGTCTATTTGGGGGGGGGGGGGGGTAGTACATAGGGTCCAACAGATCAATGCGTGAATTTCTCATTGGAACAGGCTGCCCAGAGCAAGAGGTGCTGTTATGTTATGTCTATAGCAGCCGATGGTCACCTCCACATATCATAAAATAGGTAGACTTTTGATCCTTATGAAGTAAAACCTTGAATAAAACAAAATGACGACATTAAATGCTGCCAATATCTGTCGTTTCCTGCTCAGGCAGAGAGCGAACAAAGATGATTACATAACATTATTCTCTTCATTCCAGAATCACAGGCAAGGTTTATGGAGGAGAGAGAATCAGCTTAGGGCTTGTGAGTCAAATTTAGAAACCATACTGAAGGGATTTTCAAAACATCAAAAGATGTTTCGTCGCCTGCTTACCACGATAGGCCTTTGGGGCTGATCGGCGATGGCTCTGCGCAAGTCAGATGTGTGGATGTTAAGCATCCATGTTTCTGCTGGTCTGGAACACTTTGATATTTATCATGCTTTTCCACTCAGTGCAAGTCCCGCAGAGAAGCACCAATCACGAGTCTATTAGTGTCTAGTGACAGATAACCGTTGTGCATACAGTATTTTTTTAAACATTGCCTTTATTTATCAGACACTTTTATTCAAAGTGACATGCAATTAAGACAGCAGGGTCAATTCCTGGAGGATTTGGGGGTTAAGGGCCTTGTGGTCAGGTAACTATGCTGGCCCTGCGATTGACCTTGCGACTTTCTAATCACAGGCAGAGAATCCTAAGCCAGTGATCTGCACCCCCGCCCCCCCCCCCCCCCCCCCCCCCCCCATATAGCTTACACCATGTTTTGGTCCAGTGCGACCAGGAGCAGTGCCTTGTCATCACGTTACAGATTTGTGAATAGGATCTGGGTATGCTTCTATGTGTTTTCCTTCTGAATATTTCATGTCATTTGGGGCTTTTGTTGAAAATTCACCATACATGTACAATGCTGGTCCTGCTAGTGGCACCACTATGCTGGGTGGACGCTGAGTGTTCATATGCCATTTCAACAACAGCTACTTTGTCCTATATTCACCAAACGGTGCATGTTTTTTTGCACAGTCCTCCTATGTATTCTTTAAGTCGAATACTTTTATGCTTTTTTATTTGTATTAATTTTCCTTTACGGTACATTCTTTTTTTTGTATCTATTGTCTCTTTTTACTTGTTCTTTTGTTGTTTTAATTCATATTTTGTATTACCGTATCCTATATATTCAGGCAGGTATGCAGTGGTTTCCTCACTGCGACTCCGCACTGACTTAGTGTAAGCCTTTTCTGCTCCATGAGGATTTGCAAGAGCTGAGGGTCTAAACTGTCAATACGCTCACGCAGCATGTCTGTAGACAGACACAGGATGCTACACAGTGGGGTAACACAGCTGTGCAGCAGGCAGTGGAGATTTAGGACCCCTGGTTCCCATACCAGGACAAAACCATAACACTGTTCCTTTGAGGTGGATATATAATACAAATGATGTCAGTAAAAAAACAGACAGCAAATATCGTTAGCTGAGAAACGTGTCAAGTCAAGTGGGCTTTCTTATCATACCATCCACATACAGGTATACAATGACATGACATGATGTTCCCCCAGGATCAGAGACCTGATTCAAAATAGTGCAAAATAGGGGGGCTAGAAAAATGGGTTTACATACGTAGCATTGTGACCAGTAAAATAATAACATTCCAATCTACTACTCCTATGTTTCATTGTAAAGCTGACACAGTGCCTCCTTTCACAGGTTGTTGTAAGATAACCATGAAGATAATCTGTTCTGGATTTGGTTATCCAAGGGGACCTATGGCAAGCCGTTTTAACATTAAATAATAAGACAGGATAGTAATCTTAGATATCTGCATTGTAATTCTTACTAGCACAAACTGGTATTTCAGATATCTCTAATTCAATTCTGACATGTGTAATTCAGTTGTTACTAGTGGGAATGACCTCACTTCACCCATTCAGCTGTATTGCGGTTTTTTTCTGAGATGGCAACAATTCCATTTGACATATCTCAAGTGTGAATTACAGATATCTGAAATTATATTCTTACTAGTAACAATTCTCTTTTAGATGTCTACAATTCAATTATTTTGAGTCATAATGTCTATTCTAGATATCCAAAACAGTTTAAGATATCCATAACGTCTCTAAAACCACATTAATACTTCCGGCAAGCCATTTCAATTTAATAGCTAGACTGGATATGTATTGTAGATATCTGTAATTCAAGTCTTCGTAGTTAAAAAGAGCATTTCAGATATCCACAATGCCATTCTTCCTAGGACAAATGATTTTACTTTTGGCATGTCCGTCGGGCTTTTAACATTCTGGATATCTGAAATAGAATTCATACTTGGGAAAATTTCCATTTCAAATATTTGCAATCCAATAGTTGCTAGTCATAAGTGAGCTATTTTTTCATATATTACTATCTTTTTGGATATCCAGAATTGCATCCTTACTAGTAAAAATTATCTGTCTTCCATCAGTACATTTCCCTGTTGTCGTCATTTCAGAAATCCAGAATGGTGGTGTACATACTGTACTTCTGGTAAAATACAAATCAGCTAAATTATTCATCCATACTGTTCATATGACAGTTCTCTATAAACACTGTATTAGAAATAAATCAATAACTACATATGTCTTAATATACTCACACATAAACACATAAATGTATATATATATTATATATATATATACACACTCACCAGCCACTTTATTAGGTACACCTTGCTAGTGCCGGGTTGGACCCCCTTTTGCCTTCAGAACTGCCTTAATCCTTCGTGGCATAGATTGAACAAGGTACTGGAAACATTCCTCAGAGATATTGGTCCATATTGACATGATAGCATCACGCAGTTGCTGCAGATTTG
>JAODKL010000128.1:8223570-8238359 GCA_026780765.1 Petrocephalus schoutedeni
CATGCCTAAATGCATTGAGTTGCCACCATGTGATTGGCTGATCAGTAATTTGCGTCAACGAGCAGTTGGACAGGTGTTCCTAAAAAGTGGCCGGTGAGTGTATATATAAAACGTTACACAACTATGGCTCTTTTATCCCCTCACTTTGCTGAATAGTCTTTATTGTTAATGCAGCAGAACACAAAAAGTGATCAGCATGATCTATTCAGCTTATCTGCACTGTTCAGCACAAAAGCAGGATCAAGCCCAGTTAAATCAATAGTCGCTGGATTTACCAAATTTTCCAATTTGATTTTTGATTGGGTCACCTAGTGGGTTTGCTGACAAACAGTGCAATTAACGAGCTGAGGGGCTCTCAGTTGTTAGCTGTCATGGGACTGTCTTTCTTTCAAAAATGCATCATTGTGACTAGTGAGAATACGATTTTGACTGGAAGAAATGGCATTATGGACATCAAAAATATAACTGGGGATAGTCAATAGACCCTTTTTATGTTAATACAGCATCCTAAATACTTGTCAACAGATATCTGCAAATGCATTGTTTCTAGTCATAATTCTAATTGCAGATGTCTGAAATGGCATTTATACTAACCATAATACAAGTTGTGGATATCTGTAATGACAATTTTATTAGTCACAATGTATTTTAGATATCAAAAATTTAAATTATGACTAGTATCAACTGGATTATAGATATCTGAAATGTCTAGTGATAATCCTACTGCAGATAACCAAAATGTTCACTGGCTTTCTGACATGTTATTGTGGCAATGACAATTTGTCCGAGAGAGTGATGTTGTGGACATCTGAAATGACAGCTGTGGATAGGAAGAATGTTATTGTGGATATCTGAAATATTCTTTTTGACTAGGATAAATTTCTGCAATACATATTTAGTCTGGTTATTAAATGTCAAAATGGCCACTAAAGATATCCTAAATAGAATTTTCATTAGGTGAAATTGTATTATGCATATCTAAAATTGCGGATAGGAGTGTGATTTGGCTAAATGTTAAAATGGCTTGCTATAAATACTAGTCAGAATGCAATTTCAGATATCTCAAATGCCCAATTGTACTGGTAAGAATTCAAATGTGGGTATCTACAATTCAAATTATTATTTGTAAAAACACAACTGCAGATATCTGCAAATGAATTATGGATATACGATATATGGGATACGAATGGAACCGTTTTGCGTTTTGGATCTCTAGACATTTTGACTAGTAATAATCAAATTGCAGACATCTAAAAAGAGAATTGTTGCTAGTAATGTAATTTCGGAGATCTGGAATTCACATTTTATTGAATATATTTATATTTTTATTGAAAATATAAATGTTGCCTAAATGAAAAACGCAATACAAATAAATGGGAAAGTGTATCGCAAGCTGTTTTAGCTTTAATTTGTTTTTAGAGGATATCACAAATTCAGTTCTAACTAGTTATACTATAAATTTCTGATATCACAAATTCAGTTCCAACTAGTTAGAATGCTAATTCTTGATATAAGACATTCAATTTTAACTAGTTGGAATTCCAGTTTCTGAAAAGTAAGTGAGGTCATTCCTACTAGTTAGAAATGAATTAAGGATGTCTCAAATGCTCATTTGTACTTGATCTGAAATGCCAGTTTGTGCTAGTAAGAATAACAATGTATCATAACCAGTGGGACAGTGGACACGAGGTGGAGGTGTGACAGAAAAACAAAAAAACTTATTAAATGGACTGAACAGAACTGAAAACAAATGGAATTACAAGGGATCAAAAGGGAGGCTAAGGCACCGGCACCACAAAGGCACAGTGTCAATGACAGATCTCTGGGGAACACAGGACTGGGAAGCTCTTAAATACATAACCAATGGGGGAGCGAACAAGAGGCAGCTGGAAGTGATTATCACGGGGTCAGGAACAAGAGGTAAGACAAGGGCCACACCTGGGAGGAAACAGCGGAGTCAGGCATACATGACGGGCAGTTTGTGACACAATACAGATACATAAAATTACTATCCCACCTATCTATGTTAAAAAAATTGTTATATTTGCTAACGATTTGAAGATGGTTTAAACAGAAAGTTCTAAAAACCTCCAAATACAGTTTTTACTAATAACAGAATAGTTTTGGATATGTCTAATTTTCGTTATGACTAGTAAAAATACAATTCTTACAAGGAGAAATAGTATTCTGGATATCTAAAACACAATTAGAGAAAGGAAAGGGGTGTCTTTAAATGTTAAACTTACTAAACGGGTTAGCCAAAGGAGCCCAAGTCCTGACCCCATTTAACAAGGACAGAGGATATGGTGGCGGGGATGGCGCGGGTTCCGCACAACGAACCGTACCGCTTCCGTTAAACACGGAGGACGCCGCCCGTGCTCTCTAACGAACCCGCAGGCCGGCCTGCGTGCGTCAGTCATGTCCACACACGCCGGGCACAACACTAGCAGTTGCAGGAAGCACATCAAGGAGAAACCGGCCCAGACAACTGAGAACGAGGGCTGACAGTGGCAGCTTCTTGGGATGTGTCAGAAACTGCTGCTAAGAGCATAAAAAGTGACGCTTGTCTCCAACTGCAAACATACATACATATGTATGCACACAAAGTGCAATTAATGTGCACGCTTAAAATAATTTAAGTCTAAAACATGACTATGCCTATATTAAAACACCTGTCAGCCTAGCAAATACATTTTTCCAGTTAACTTTAAAGCCTCTCAATATATCCATCGATCCATTTTCAGTAACTGCTTATGATATTTAGGGTCGCAGATCCTATGTTTGTCAATGTATAACATTTCGATAGGCCTGTAGAACATCTTAGCGCATTAAAAAGAATCGCGTTTACTGAAATAAGTAAATCACCTTTCATCAGTCTTAAAATGTAAGACTCCGTAATATTTAACTGTCCTCATATAATTGCGGTTTTACTGAAACGTTCACACATCTTTCATTGATTTATAGTACCTACAGTAAGGTTAACAATCTTAGACAATAAATCAGGCATAAGTTTCATCTGCATTAAAATGACTCGCTCAGCATAGCCGCACACCCCCCTCGTATTATGCAGCCTTCGACCTCGGCGTCGCTAAATAGGCGCCCTTTGGACCCCCGCACGCCCGTTATGGCCGTATGATGCCTTTCAGATGTTCCTGCCAGCCTCTCGCAACACTCCGGCGAGGTATCACCCCTAAGCGCTTCTCCATACACCTACAGCACGACCTCTTCTGCTCTAATTGGCCAATTGTGCGCCAAGGGGGCGGGTCTTCTGACTCTGTATGGCCCAGACGCCCATCAATCAAGTGGGGGGTTTCACTCGTCCCTTCACTTTTCAGGTCTCTAGTACGGGCAATGTGGGTAAAAAAAAGCCGTCGGTCTGTGTGGCTGTAGATGAATGCTGGAACATCGCGCAGACGTTTGACAGGATGTAGCGGCAGCGCAGAGAGAACGAAAGAGAGAAAGAAAGAAGGAAGAAAAACGCGGGGCGCCAATTCGATTTGCAACGGCGTGTGATTTTATAATGACAGCGGCTATGCGTAACGTGGGATCGGGGCGAAGGTATCCAGAGATGCCGAGCTGCAGGGACCGCTTAAGCTTTAACCCGATCACCCATTGATTGCTGCGCTTTTGTTATGTGCCACTTTTCAGTCCCCTGTTTTCGAGGGGCTTAGCAAACGTAGTTAATATAGGCAAAAGGCAAAGGTGTGATCGGAGGCACAATGGCCGCACAAAACGACTGCTGTGTCAAGGTCTCTTTAAGGTAAGCCTCCTCCTAATATTATAATACATAATATCTATTAATATTAACTATTGTGGGGGATCAAAGAATTATTCCTGTCCTTTGCACAGTGTGTTTGGCATAGGTGTAGATGTACTGTAGCTAGTTTCCTGTTTAGTTCCGTCTTGTAACAAAGTAACATGGTTGTCTTTTGAAAGCACTATTGCTATTAGTACAAGTAATCATAGTAGGCTAACGTTACCATCACGGCAGGTGGTGTTAATGGCACAGCTTGCCTTATCATCTCTTGATATTTGTGCTGGAAAGCAAGTTGCCTTCCTTGAGGTCCCCGTAAATGGCCATGTCTACTCTTCTGCTCCAACTCCGTTTACTAATTGTGCGTTTTCTGCGGCACAGGTGCGGCGGGCACCCCCCTTCGCACTAACTTAACATTCAGGGCAGATTAGCGGGCGTGTTTTATGCCTGCCCTCTTCCTTAATGGCCACGCCAGTACTTCTTTATTTTTTATGCTGCCAGCGTTTTCACTTCTCTCTTTATAATTGCGCACTCCGGAGCCAGCGTTACTAAATAGCAGCGTTTGCAGTGACAAAGAGGCGAGCACTGGATCGCCTATCGGAGCCTTTGTTACACACGCAGATCACCTCCTGTGAAAACATGCAATGCCACCCATTAACGCCCGTTATCCTTAACAAGTCCCTTCAAGGCAGACTCACACTTGCCACAATGTCCGTGACTGTGGTCGTTTTACTGCATACGGTTTTATTTTTTTAGTTTGGTGAATATGACCTTACTTGCATGTCTCACCCTACTGCGTTGCGGTAGTCTGCTTAGCGCATTACAGTCTTTTTAAAATAGACTTAAATGAAAGCATGGCTGCTTATTGGGGGGCACTTACGGTGTGATCGCAGTCGTGTCTGCAGTTAGACCGTCACATGTAAATTTCTCTGGTTTACCCGAGGCTAAAGCACGTTGTTGTACTCGGATCTCCCTATTTGGTTCAGAAATGCCGCAAAGAGGCAGAGGCGCAAGGAGGGGAGATGGTTTTTGGGACGGCCACTCCTCATGGTGCCTGCTCATTTTTTTTTTGCCCAGTGTCAGGTAAAGTGGCTTCCTCTGCTGGTGCATCCTCTTGCGCAAAGTGTGGAGGCCAGACTTTAACTGTGATGTGAGTGATTGTCAGGACCCCTCCCTTGACTTCCTCCGTCTTTAGATATCGCCAGCTGAATAACCTTGAGAGCTCAATTAGGGACAGGATATGATGCTCTAAAAACAACCAGATGGAATAATTGTTGCAAGATACAGGACCCGTTTTTCAGTGATGCTGGTCTTTGTGGGAACTCCATGTATGAGAGTCGTAATTGCTTTCAGATTTTAGTAATTGATTTGCAGCTGAATTATTTACATTTTTTCCAACAGTGATTTGTTTGGAGATAAAGACAGTCATGAAAACCTGAATATTCCTGGCCCGTATTCATAAATTTGGAGCACGTTTCCTGTTTTTCCACCGAGTTGAACCCTTAAATCCTGACCACCCCTTATCTTTGCACTGTCCAAAAACAATTCAGGAGCAGGAACCCGGGACCCCCCGTGTGTTGCATGCTGTCTGATTGTGGTTTGCATTTCCTGCACTGTAGAGATGGCTGTGGTTTCCACCCAGCTCTCCCACCCGACGCGATTCCTGCCCTTCTCTTTGGTCTCACCCCAGAAGTTTCCTAGTCGGTCGGTGGGTGTGATCTGACAGACGGCTAGCCAAATGTCCTATGGGGTTAAGTCGGGGAGTGGGCAGGACATCGACCGTCTCCCGTGGTGCTTGCACGCCCTCACCTATCCTGTTTCCTAGACAGAACAGCAACCATTTACTACAAAGATGTATTATTAGAGAAGGACTCGTAAAGAGACACAAAGGAGAGCGTTGTTGGCTGGGAGCGACTGCTTCTGTTTGTGAGCCATGACTGGTGATTTCACTCCTGTAACGGTGTCTCTGTTTCGGACCCCATGAGCACAGCTGCCCCGAGGAGCTGGCATGGCAGAGATCAGGTCGTTTCTTTTATTTTTGGGAGTGGTTCGCCAAGGACCTTTCTGTGATCTTCTGAATATCACTCATTATGCAGTTAGTTTTAAACAGTGGTAAACTGAGAGGGTGTGCTTGATAGAGTGACATTGGATATGTCCGACAATCTAAAAAGAGACGTGTATTTTAACAGTAACCTTTTGAATCCCAGGTGATGCTTCTGGAAGGCATTTATATCTGCCTCCGGGGTTGTTCTGTAATTGACGTCTGTGAGAAGGATACAGTGTTGAATGTGTCTGTGACTAAATGAGAGGGCATCTGTGTTCATGAGTATCTTTTGGTGCAATTTTGTCACAAATGTACTAATAGAGAGGATTTTCCAACTATACTTTATCTGGGGATGAAGTTTCTAACGATTTGTAAGTGAAGAGTTAAGCTGATTCTCAAAAAAAAACTGCTTAGAGAAGCTGATGCCCCAGTCTGGGTGATAAGCCACCAACTGACTTTCATTTTCAGATTTCTGGAGACTGTAAATGGGCCATACCATTATGATGGGGGGGGGGTCGTTTTCAGCTCTTTATTAGTGGGAAGTTTCAGTATTATAATGGAGCTGCAGACCATCTGCCTGCAGTTGATTGCTTCCTGTTCACCCCCCAAAGGCCACAGGAAGCTTCCTGTCCCTGCAGTGTGACGCCGTTTCTCGCAAACTGTCTTGGCAGGATGGGGCCCAGCTACCGCCGCCCGATCTGTCACATTCTACGCTAACAGCTCCACGTGCGGCAGATCGCTGACACACAAAGGGGCGGCCAGTCGCGCCCAGCCATTGTGCCGTGCTGAAGCGAGTAGCTAACGGCTAGAGATATTTTTGCCTGTTATGCTCTCGCTGTCATGATTTTTCTTTTCCTCCTTCAAAATGCTCAGTGTTTAAGAAATTCAATACTGCCGTGTCATTCCTGCAATTCCTGCAAAGAATATGATTGGCTGCCCTTATGTCAAAGGAACTCAAGGTTTTCTGCATCACTGATTCACCAAACAGATGTTGTCAATGGTGAAGTTGCGCATCGCTGTGGTCACCAGGACACTTGTGAGCAGAAAGCACTACTGGGGGTTGTTGAAGCACCCCCCCACGCCATGTAATGCCAGATAACCCTTGCTGTTCAGCCCACATATCAAGTAGGGCTAGAAGGACCCCACCGCATCACTTCCTCTATGTGAACCCTGTTTTTTTTTTATTTTGAGGAAAAGAAAGGCTGGTTGTACTGGAGAGAAGGAGGGGGGGTAGATTTGGGACGTGAATGGGGGTGTGGAACAGGAAGTGTCTCTTATTCTCTCTCGGTGCTAAAGGGCCGGCATAGAAAACAAACATCATCCCTCAGAGGGACCCAACAAAGAAGCACATTTATTAATTATTAGCGTGGCGTGGAAGGTCGCCGTTTGCGTGCTTGGTGTGGGTGGGTGGCTTGGGGGTGGATGGGTCACAGCTGTGCTCTATCAGATTCTCCTACTTAAGGGCACAGCAGACCCTCGCGCGCTCACCCAGTTAGTGGGTTACGACTTTGTGCCTGTGATCAGAAGGTTGCAGGTTCTAATCCCAGGCCCGGCACTAGAACCTGTCCTCGAGCACGGTCCTTAACCCCCATTTGCTGTCTGATCATACTTTGTCAAAAATATGCACTCTGAGAATATCTGCTAAATAAATGTAATGCTTAGACTTGTGTGTGGGTTATGTCTATATTACATTGCGGGGATATTTGGTGGATTAAAAACCTGTTATTTTGACGCTGTGGGGACCATTTTTTTTCTCCCCCCCCCCCCCCACAAGGAGATATTTGATTTCATAAAAATCTGTGACTGCAATCAAAAAACTGAAAACGTCAAAATTCATGTAATTTGTTCTGTTAAGGATAGGTCTGGGTGGGGGTTAAGGTTGCCATAGTTAGGATTAAGGATTTTCCCATAGAAATGAATGGGAAAGATATGAAGATATGTTGTAAGCTGTCCGTGTAGATTGTATGTCGGCTTCTAATGTGTTGTAATGTGCTTCCAAGTGTCTTGGATGAGGATGCTGTAACCTTGAAGACTCGGAGGATGGGTGTATAAATGTTGAAGAGGCTGCTCTGCACAGAGCCTGACACTGACAACCCTGGCCTCTCAGATTCCCAGGACGACGGGAATGACAGGGCTAGTTAAGCGCTTATGTTTTGCATATGGTGCTCACCCTCCCCCATGTGAGACGGTCTCTGCATTATTCAAATGGACGTGCTGAGGATCCATAGAAACGCTGTTCTTCTTCCGATAAGCACTCACTGTTACATGGCTCATGCCTGAGAACCAACCCCCTCCCCCCCGGGCCAAGTGTGGCTCAGTCGTTTAGCCCTCTGTGTCTGTGATCAGAAGGTCTCACTAGTTCAGATCCTGTGGTTAACGGGGCATCTTCACTTGGCCTGTGAACAAGGCCCTTAACCTCCCGAAAAATGCTCCAGGGGTGCCGGATAAATGTCTGACCCTAAGCCCCCCTCTCACCTCTATATGTGTGTCTTAAAAGAGCAAGGTGGGGTAAGTGGAAACTAACACATTCCAATGTACAAATGGCAAGTAAAGATTTGCTCATGGGAGTTTTACTTGCACAAAACGATGTTCTGAGGGCAGAGTGAAAAATGATTGGTTCTGAGTGATAACCAATTGGATCTTGTCAGATGTCAGACCAACCAATCAGATGTCTTGATCCCACCTCCTTAGTTGATTGGTTATCTCTCTGAATCATTCTGCCCTCATTCTGCCCTTAGAACACTGCTGTGTAAGAGAAACTCCCACAAGCTAAAGCTTCACTTCCTCCCCATAAAAATCTCTGTAGATTCCTATGCCAGGTCCTCTGCCGGAAACAGCGCTCACCGGCCACCACCTACCTTCTTACTGAGGTGTGATTGGAAGAGCAGATGGATGAGCTGTAACTAGTGACGGTGCCCGCCTAAGGGCTTCATTCCAGCCCGGTGGTAGAGCCTGTGACGGGAAGGGCATAGCAGTGCCTCATGCCCCTCTGGCTGGCGGGTGGAGGCATGGAGGAAGAGGCCCTCCTCTGTCATGAATGGCCGCGGCCCTGGCTAGCTGGCGATTTAAACGGATTACCAGGCTGGGCCTGGTGGCTCGCCTAAGCCGGATCACGCGGGGAGGAAGGAGGTGCTACAGATTGCAGAGAAGAAGCCAAATGGATCATAGACAAAGGGAGGAACACGTGCTCCCAGACCGAGAATAAGAGGACTTCTCTGTGTCAGTTAGTCTGACCCTGACCCCTGACCTCTGACCCCTAACCCTAACCCTGTTCGGGCACTTTCAGGAGGAGTCGGGGAAGACACACCCAGTTATTGAGTGCCATACCTGTTCCCTTACAGATGGTGGGTGTGTGTTTGTGGCGTGTAGCATCCAGGTGTGTCTGCACTGTGCCTCTGCTTTGTGTCAGGGTGCCTGCTTTCTATATGATGTGTCCGTATTCTTTCAGAGCATATCCTGGATTTACTGCTACATTTTATGCCTGGAGAATGTGAAACTGCAGCTGTGATTGGCTTTGGATAGGCTGAGGACCACCCAGATTTGGGGGTGGAGGGGGCGGGTTGTCTTTCTGGCATTTAAAAGGTTACATCCGGTTAATCGCACATCCCCGGTCTGTACTGACAGACTCCTCTGGAACCTTTGGCCAGCTGGTGGTCAGGGAAGGTCAGCTTTGTGTATGGGAGTCTGGGGCTGTGCAGCGCTCTGCTGTAATGTAATTGGTGAGGCTTAGGGGGTCACATAACAGACCATAAACAGAGAATGACTGGCTTACTAAACATGCGAGTTTAAGCAAAAGGCAGAATTGGCTATCTAGGAAGAGCGCATGGGCTCTCGGACGGTGCGGTTAGCGTCAGCCTCTGCGGGGAGCGCGATCAGCATTAGCATCCTCCGGCTGGCGGTGTGTCAGCGGTGGGCGTGTGCTTTCGGATCTCCCCCGGCGCGAGGCAGTGGCGCGTGCGGGGAGGGCCCTGCTACCCACCGCTGCTGAGCTGGAGGTAGCCTGACCTTGAGTGTCCTAGCCTGGGATGGAAAGTGAGCCAGGACCTGTGGGATGCTGATGAGCTATGGCGCGGCTGGCGGCTAGCTGCAGCTTCCCTTTGTGTCTGTGTGTTTGGGGGTGGGGGGGGGGGGCATGGTTTTTGTATTGGCTTCCCTTCTGCTATGGGGGGGGGATTGAGCCTTTCTGAGTATAGTATTCCAGAACAATAGGCAGCGATCTGACTGAAGAGGAGCAGGGGTGTGAGAGGGAGTGGTGGGGGGCTGAAGGTGAGAGCTGATCCGCACTGCCCGCGTGGAGGTGGCTTGCTGACGAGTAAGCGCCTTACGGCCCTGCAGAGCGTACGGCACCTGGGTCAGCCCTCACGTCAAAGCCTAAGACGGAGGGAGCTGACGGCTGCACCGGCTGCCGGGGGTTTAGCCCCCGTCTTTGCTGTGTCTGTCTGCTGTACCTGTGCCTTAGGCTGATGTGGGTGAGCTGTGCGGCTCAGCCGGTTAGGATGCTTTGATCAGAAGGGCGGCGGTTCGAATCCCAGGGGTGGCGTGGTGATATCACCGTTGGGCCCTTGAGCAAAGCCCTTAACGCCTCTGATTTCTTAAAACTGTTTATTTGGATAAGAAAAAGTAATAAATAATGCTGGTCCCAATTTGCCTGGTGTCCTCGGGTACTTGTATGCATATCCAGTCATTGGTGTTCACATGGTGATCAGGGTGATGTGTGCATATGGTGAGCCAATCCCCTTCCCTTTCCCAGCGTGGGGGGCTAACCAATCCTCAAGGACCCTCAATACAGTGGCTGTTGCCGATGGAGGACGGCATCACCAGGAACTGCTGCTTGAACTCCTAGCTGGTGCCTTGCCCTGAGGCGAGGTTGTGGTATCCATGATTATGCACCGGGGGGCGCTGTGTCTTGGCTGGGGCTGGGCAGCCTGTGGGCTGCTGGGTGAGCTCACATCACATTGGCTGTGTAACACAGCAACCCAATGCTTCTATATTAACCAGAGGTGCACACGTCTAGTGTAGCTGTGTCTCGAGTACTGCAGCTTTTAGTTGCTTTTTTTAGGAAATAAGTTTATTTCTCATGTTTCGCTTCACTTGATTTCTGTGAAACCTGCAGAGCTCTGCACCATGATGACCTGGAGTCGCTCTTATTTGAGATGCCAGCACCAAGGCTCCTCTAGGGTTATGGGTCTCAGTGTTTCTGGGAGGGCGCTCAGGAGGAATGGCACATTGATTTGTGGAGGGCTGGCTGGTCCTTTTGCTAGAGCGGGTGTTATTTTGGAAGCAGAGATGGCAGGCAGTGATTCAGGGTGCAGGGTAACAGCAGATGTGCAGCCTGGGATAGGTTAGTAACGGGAGCTGGCTGGGATCTGGGCAGCTTTGTGGCAGACTGCGAGTGTCGCCATGGCAACGGGATGAGGCGGGATGCAGGACCGTCTGCCTCTGTGCCCCCCCCCCCACCCCCACACCTCTTTCTCTGCCTTCCTGCCACCTGCATCCCCTCCTGTGACTGGCACCTGCGTCTGGCCGCGGTCTTAATTGCTGTCCTGCCCATTCGATGGAGGTGCAGGAAGAGATGCGAATGAATAGGCAGACTTTCAAGAAACTTTTTTTTTTTCTCTCTCTCTCCCTCTATGGCCGAGGCTTGCCTGTGGGACGCCGGTGGTGACAGACGTCCCCCTGCCAAGCGAGCCGCTGTTATGCACACCCCCCCCCCCACACAGTACCAGATCCCGTTTTCCTCGACTGAGCACAGCCCCATTGTGTCCGTATCGGGAGCACAGCTGCTCCCTGGGAAGCGATTTCCACTCCATCATTATTAAAGCAGACTGTGCTGAGGTCAGGGTCGACTTTAACACAGCAGGGCATCACTCTAACCACCGACAACTTCTACATTAGGATAAACACTTAAGTAGGCTGCAGGAAGGGTATGAAAACATCCGGATGTCTCCAGCGGAACGGCAGAGACATGCACAAAGGGAGATTTTAGACACCTACGCTTTACCCGAACGGCATGTCTTTGGACGCAGCCCAGAGTCTCATCTGAGGAGGACATAAAAATTTCACACGCTGTCGATCTTCTGTAGAATTATGCCGTTTTAATGTACATTTCTGTTCTGCCTTCCCCATAACTCTAACCTGAGCTGTAGCAAATGTGCCAAGTCAACTCAAGTGGGTTTTATTGTCACCCCATCCACATACAGGTATGCGGGGGCACGAAATCACGTTCCCCCAGGACCACGGTGACAAGGGGAAGGGGTTTGTGGCACTTAAGTTGCAGAACAGGAGGGCTGGAAACGAGCTTAGACACCCAGTGCAATGTGCATGCAAACTGTAATGAATACATCAGCAGTATAGCGAGGTGGAGTATTAATAGGAATGGAGAATGGTAAGTTAGGGCGAGTGCTGACAGCCTCGGGGAAGGAGCTGCGATGCTCCTATTCCTCCTGCCAGGCGGGTGTGGGCCATGTCTCTGCTGCCCGCTCTGAAGGGCTAGGCGGCATCAGCAGTGGGGGAAATGCCCGCGTGCCTCCTGTCTGGTCCTTGGCACAGAACGCGGGCCGGACTGCGACGTCGTAATTATCAGAGGGAGATCGGCAGACGAGTCCCTGCCCGCCAAGGCCGGTCGAGCGCCCAGGTTACAGTGCTTTCCTGCTTGACTGTTTCATACTTTATCGTCATCCTTTTATCGTTGTTCTGTAAGTGACAGGTGGACCAGGAGCCTTTCAAGAAGCAATTAATGAACCGATTTTTGTGTTTTCCTGTAATGGTAAGAGCCATGCTCCGAAGCATTGGGGAACTGGAGCTAATTGGCATTTCTTTGGGCTTAACGAGCCTCATGGAACAGCTTGGGGACCATCGCCCAACCCCCCCCCCCCCCCCCCCCCCCCCCCCCGGCTGATGCAAATCACTTATTGGATAATTAGGGGAGCACTGATTTCAAGCTGGACGTATACTAAATCTCCAATCAATACAGATATTCACTTTGGCTGCACATTCTCACCAGACCTTGTGACGCACCATCAGGACGGCTCCCCTTACTTGGGGTGGGGTTGGGGAGGAGCAGCGAGGAGCCTGTGCCTGGCCAGCAAGCCTCACTCGGACACTGCTATTGGGAAGCATGCATCCAGCCAGCCAGTAGGGTGCCTCCCTGGGCAGGGTGCCAGCCCGTCCAGCATGCGCTCTCACACGCATTAGTGATGCCAAGTCACCGAACCGTGGTTTTGGTCTGGGAACTGGAGCACATGGAGGAAGCCCAATCAGACATGGGGAGCACAAAGTTGAGGGTGCAAATGAAAGGCACACCCATGGAGCTGAGAGGCACTGGTGTTGGCCTAGAGCTGCCCTCATTCTATGTAAGCAGAAATCGGCCACCTGGCCTCTGAGGGTAACTCCTACAGACATTACCTTACCGGTGGGGGTGCTGGGGGAGGTGACCGTCCACCCGGACCTGGCTTTGATCCTGGTACCGGATCAAAGTGTGACAACCGGCGGCACGTGTGTGGCCAGTTGTAGTGATGGCATGGACAGCCAGCTGGCAGTGCTGACCTTCTGCCCGCGGAAGGGTCTTCCAGAGCTTCAGGTACCATCACAGGGTCAGGGAGCCAGTAGCAGGGTGAGAGACTGGTGAGGCGCCTGCATTGGCGATGGGTCGAGGAGAACCACAGGTTGAGGCAACTTCAAGCTTCAAAAGTCAAAATCAGTGTCTTGTTTGAGATGAGATTAGATGGATGGATACTTTATTAATCCAGAAGGAAATTGCAGGTTTATAGAACCACATCTCACATTTAGGCCTTAAAATTGAAATTCAGTTCCTCATTGGTGCAAAGTAATAAGTACAATGGAATATGTAAGATGTATAAATATAAGAAATATCAAAATGTAGACATAAAACAAGAAATATGTAGTTAAACAGTTGATTTGCCATGGGATTGGATGAATAGAGGGTGTGTGTATAATGAATAGATGAGATGGTTATGGGTATGAGTCCAATCCAGAGCTGGGGGCAGTTATCAGGCCCAGGAGAGCCCAGAGTGTTCAGCAGCCGACCAGCCTGTGGGTAAAAGCTGTTTTGTGTGTGAGAAATAATGCCCCCTAAGCAGCTCATGTCCAGTGTGTGGAAGCTTTGTGTCAGTTTGGGCTTTGGGATGGTGGTGCTTAGGTCGCTGTGGAGAGTGTGAAGGCATTGGTGTGTTTGTCACTGGAGGTGTGTGTGTGATTGGGGGGCGAGATCAGACACAGGCGGTCACACCCCGCCCCGGCCCCCCCCCCCCCCCGACTTCCTGAGGAGGTGCCCCCCAGAGACCAGCCCATATCTAACGAAGTCCCCCAGGGTCACACAAAAAAGACAAGGTTGGATCATTTCTAAGCCGGGTATCTTCCCATCTGGTAGCCCCCCCACCCCGCCCCGTCCCCTACGGAAGTGACTGATATGTTTTATTGTGACGCTTGATGCTTCCCAGAGGGAGCAGATGATAAATGTCCTTTTGGGGTAGAAAAGAGCGGAGGACTGAGTGGGCTGTTTTCCCATATTTACCTCTTAAACCTGACCTTAAATACAGCGAGTAACATTTCATTATAGGGTCGCCTAAAGGCCCCAGGAGAGAAGCTCGATGGTCCAGACACATGCCTGCTTAGATGTCCGTAACTTTGTCGTCTATAAGTGAAAAAGACCCCCGTAGCTTTTATTGTGGAGGTGTTCCGATTACACCAGCCTTTGTTCTCTGATGGAGTGGCCAAGGACGTGGATGGCGCCGCTTCCCCGTGCCTGTTCCTCCCTCCGCAAAGCCTCTCCCCACAGGCATTTTTCCTCCCCGGAGCGTCTTTGGCACAGACACTCGGTAAAAAGCCTGCTTTCCTGAGCAGAGGGACACTTCGCAGGGGCTGGCAGGAAATCCTCTATTTGCCTCTTGTTTTTCTATGCCTTGGGATTGATGACATTTCCTTTTTAGGTTTGAGTCTGTGTGTGTGTGTGTGGGGGGGGGGGGGGGGGGG
>JAODKL010000128.1:8251834-8266507 GCA_026780765.1 Petrocephalus schoutedeni
TCTCTCCATCTGGGCCTTGTTGGATACCACTAAAATTTTGTTTTTTATATTGCTGAAAACTTTCACTGGAGTGATTCAGGTTAAGGGCATTGAAGAAGGGTCTGTGCTTTTGGATGAAGGTCACACAGGGTCCTGCTTAGTCTTAATGGCCTTCTGTTGGGCCTTGCCTTTGTGCCAGACCAACTCCAGTGTTAGATTCTGAAACTCGGGTGAAGCTGCATCCCCTGGGGAAAACCTGCAGTCAAATGGAAAGTAACAGCACTGATAACTGACTACGCTGACATCCTTGCAGCATTAGGAAGAAGTTTCCCAGGAAGGTTGTGGGCAGCGGCTTGTCCAAGGCGGCTCGGCAGAAGTGGCAGGCCCTGGAGCGGAGGGTGACAGACATAGTCATGCAGAGGATGACCATTGCCAACGTGGAGTCAGATATGGACCGGCTCATCAAGGTGCGCCCTCTGGTGGCAGCAAGATGGAAAGGCAGAAGAGCCTAGCCGTATAACTGCACTGGTTGCTAATAGTGATCCATTGTGCTTATAAACACATTTGCATTTGCAGGTTGATTTTGGTTTTCATTTTTCATTGTTGCTTTATTGTTTACTAGTTGCTTTTACCAACCTGTTTCAAGTCTCAGGCATTGATCTGTTGTTAATTTTAAATGTTTCTTTAAACCTTCCAGGCCAGAGCTTGACACCACTGCTTTAGCTGAAGCAGTTTAGGTGAAGGTGATTAATTATTGTTGAAACACCACAGCACACAGTGCACAACAATAAAATATGTCCTCTGCATTTAACCCATGTGACATCGTGACATAGCAGTGGGCAGCTAATTTAGCGCCCAGGGAGCAGTGCTTGGGGGTGGTACCTTGCTCAGGGAACCTCAGAGATACCTTGCTGGGTGGGGATCTGAACCAGCAACCTTTCAGCCAAGGCCTCTTCCTCAAGGGTTCAATTGAAGGACTCATCCAGAGATTTAATGGGCCTTAAATGCCTTACTTGCTTGGCCCCCATGATTCTTAACCATGCCACATGTATCGCTGTGCAAAAATTCTCCTCCCTCTGCAGAAACGAGAAGAACTGTCAGTCCAGCAGGAGGCACTCCTGCGTCGGCGGGAGAAGCTGCTGGCGGAGTCTCCAGAGGAGGGCAAACGCCTGCTGCAGGAGATGAACGAGGAGATCGAGGTCTTCAACGCCAACATTGACTACATCAACGACAGCCTGTCTGACTGCCAGGCCACCATTGTACAGATCGAGGAGACCAAGGCAAGGGTACATGGTGGCTGGGCACCGCACACGCTCATGATCCATGCATCACATGACCTTCGATAATTTGACTCGTAATGGACACACATTAAAGGCTGGTATTGGAAAAACTTCCTTTTTGGAACTTGGGATGTCTTGGGATGATTTTTTTACTGCTATATTTACTGCTGATCTCAAACTGATAAAGCAGGGTTGTGACTTGAACACGCAACATTCTGGTCACACGTGAGAAACGGCATGGTGCTGATGGCTGCTGACAAAGATTTCAATTGTGGCGATGCATTGAGATGCACGCTCTCCATGACAACAGGAAGTTGCTGTATGTGGGAGGGCGGTAAACTGCCCCAGCTATGCAATCCATTTGCATATTTCCAAAACACCTGGCCTGTTGTTATATCAATTCTGGATATGTGCCAAAAACTGTGCATATGAATGTACAAGACTGGAGAACACATGCATATGCTTAAATACTATTGATGACTTTCTCTCTGCATTGCAGCACTTAGTGAAATTATTCATTCAGTAGAAAAGGAAGTTCTGCACCGTAAGAGGAAGTTTTGCCAAAAGGAAGTGACTGGGTTAGGCGAGGTTTTTCTGCTTGTCGGGGAGGGCTCGGGATCTGACTGGTTACGATCTGATCTGACGATATGCAGGACGAGCTGGACTCGGTGGACACCTCTGTGGTCATCAGCTCCTGTTCCCTGGCCGAAGCCCGCCACCTGCTGGACCACTTCCTGAAAGCCTCCATTGAGAAGGTGAGTCTGGATGGATGCAGATTAACTTCATTTCTTTATTACTTCAGCTAATTTATCTGCTGCTGCTGTCAAATGGTTGGGGGCTTATGGAATGGTTGATTTACAGCAGTTCACCTAGTATGGATGGCATAATCGACCATATTGGGAAATGCTATGGAGTGGATATTATCTAGCAAAGGCTACCACCTTGTGGCACTCACAGGGACTGCAGGTAGCTCAGAAGGAGGCACAGATCCGCCTACTAGAGGGCCAACTGCGGCAGACGGACATGATTGGTTCGGCCCACAACCATGTGATCTTGGACGCCCTGAGGGAGAAGGCAGAGTGCATCCCAGAACTGCAGGCCCTGATTCACAATGTGCAGCAGGGTGGGTGCAATTTTTCCCCTGTCTCCACCCCCAGGCACTCTCCACGTTACTTATGGCCTCTAACCTGGTCCCATGATCATCGGTGAGGTTCCCTGCTTTTCATAGATCTTTCATAGATCTCAGCTGCTCACCATAAATACCACAACAACTATTTTTCCTCTACTCTTTCTTGGTTGACCTGTGCTCTGTGAAAGATGACGCTGCCTCCTACTGGAAGTACCTAGTCGGTTATCTTGCACATGCGCAGTTGACGTACATGGACACCCATGATCTCCACTGGACAAGAAAAATCAGGGCTGCACACACACACTGTCCCCAGTCGTCTGGCGCAATCCCCTAAAGATGGAAAGCACACATGGAAAAGTGAAGTATGAATAGGTCTTTAGATCAATGAATATCAATGGCGACCAGAATTTTCTGCAGGCCTTTGTGAACAGAGTTAACCTGGGATTGGCATGTGGACCAGGACTGTGGCTGGTTGCCAGGCAGCCACAGAACCAAGATGACACTGGGCTCAGCCAGTGCTTATGCGCTTCCTCTCATCACTAATGACATCATAATTGATGGCGTTTATGACACGGTGATCGGGATGGTGCAGGAGAGTCTGTGAATAAAAGTCACATTTTACCTTAACTCCATAACTGCATGGAACAATTTTTGTTCAGTCTAATTAGAATGTCAGCCATTCAGTTATTTAATTATTCAACAACACTTAACTCTCAAAGTAATCTGTTTAATTATTAATCATAATTTGCACAATTTAATTACATTAACATTCCTTTTCCAACTATTTACTCGTACAAGGCCATAAAATTAAATCATGCTCAGAATTTAATCAGATAATTAGCTGATCAGGAGCAGAAGCCAGTATACAAGGGGCCCCAGGATGCGATATATTTATCCCTGGAGGCCACAGAGCAGAACGGTACCACCACAGTGATGAAATGGCTTGCCATTGAAATGAAATTATTTTGCTGTTCGCACAAGCACTGTGGGATGTGTTTCCACAAATCCCATCTTGCTCTTCTTAGAGACACACACACATATATAGAGGTGAAGACAAAGCCTGGGCTCTTAATGCAGGCTCAGTCATTTATCCATCGATCTGGAGCATGTTTTGGGCGGAGCATGGTGGGGCGGATAAGAGCTACTCAACCAGCTAGGGGATATGAACTGCTGGCTTTCTGATCCACAGACACATAGCCCTAACCCACCGTTCCGCACACCCCCGGCCTCAATATTTATGCTTACCCTTATGTTTGAATGGGATGTCTGCCCACTATGTTGGCTTGTGGTGGATACGCTCTGCCTGACGTTGGCAACCGCCACTGTGTTCCTGCAGAGAACGGCTACGCCAGCACCGACGAGGAGGCCTCCGAGTTCAGTCAGGCGTCTGAGGGCAGGTGAGCCTCTGCACCCCGCACACCCGGCTCGGACATCCCCACGTCGTCACGGAAAGCTGGAAACTCGGCTTCCCTTTTTATTCCTTTGTCCCACAGTTTCTCCCACTCGTTCCAAATGAAGGTGTCAACCAGTCAGGATGACTTCAAGCTTAAGGTAGGGCACAAGGTCCCCCGTCCTTCTGTTTCCATGCGGAACGCCTAGATGCAGTGATGGAAAGTTCAGGTCCAGAAAGTAAAAAATCCAGACCAAGGTTTTATTTCAACCGTCCAGTTGAGTCTGAGACTGTGGCTTTTTATGCTCTACTGGTTGATTGAAACAAAACCTAGGTTTGGATTTGCACTTTCTGGACCTGAACTTTCCACCTCAGCCAAGAAGTCTTGTTAATGGTGGTTTTCCTGGTCTTGCCCAGCCTGATGTAAGATATTATCAACAATGGGCAGCATCTGTTCATTCTGTGGAGTGGGGTTCAGTCCGCCAAATCACTGTCCGCTAAGTCACCATAGCAGCGTGCATGCTACACTGCACTGTATCTGGAAGCTTCCATCTGGTGTGTTCAGTGCCGTGCGGTGCCTGATCTCACCCCCCAGCCTCTTCTTTGCAGACTGAGCCCCGGCTGTCTGCGCAGCTGAAGGCCGTGTCTGCAGAACATCTGGGGCCCATGCTGGACGTGGGCAGCAAGAACATCACCAAGTCGCTGGCTTCCCTGACGGAGATCCAGGAGAATGGCTTGGCCTACTTGCCAAGGGAGTCCTACTCCAAGGACAGGGTCTCTCGCACCATCAGCCTGCCCATCCGTGGACATACCTTGTGAGTTAGCATGAGGGCATCCATACTGTATTTACATTGTTTTTTATATGCCAATGCCAGGGTCTGCACTTTAAGCTCAGTCCACTAAGGCAGGGCTTCCTGACTTTTTGATGACCAGTGAAAGACAAAAATTTCTTGGAGTGGTAAAATGTGTTATTCGCTGTGTAAGCACTGCATCTTATGTGATCCTGTCTAACTCCATAGACCATCCATTTAAACCCCCCCAGTGAGACTTGTCCATCTTGCCAACCCCTTTTGCAGTCCCAGGCAGTCCCGGGGCCCGGATACATCTCCGCTGATGCGCAGGAAGTCATATGATCGGGGGCAGCCATACAGGTAGTCCAAGTGTGTGGGGAGAATTGTCACTCAATAGATGAACAATCTGATTGGCTGTGCTGGTAACCTCCAAGCCCCCTGTTGTCCTAAGGCCCCCGGAAACAGGCTACACCCCTCCATCCTCCCCACCGCTTCGCCCTCGGAACGACCGCAATGTTTTCTCCCGCCTGACCAGCAACCAAAGCCAAGGCTCGGCGCTGGACAAGTAAGACACCCGCGGTGCCTGTGTATGTTGCCACTGCCTCCCCAGTGCAAATGCCACTGCAGTGTTTGGTCCCTCCCAGCAGGGGGTGCTGTTGCTCTTTGCTGAACAAGTTGCACAATGAGCATGCTTTTTGTAGTGATATCTGTGGACAAAACCATTTGTGGTTTTAATGACTTTAACAGTCTCTTGCTGGTCTGCATGCACACAGATATTCTTTAATCACTGACATTTTAAGCAGATACCCCTCCCTGAGCGTTCATTGTCTTATTTTCCTTTGAACATTTGTTTTTCAAGTCTTCCACCCATCCATTTGTTTCCTTTCATTATTTCACTGGAAAAACATGACAGGTTAATGCTCTTCTATGTATTGAAGTGGGTCAGTTTTGGTGTTTCCTAGGTACTTCGTTCATTGTTATTAATTCAGACTCCTGCCTAGTGAACTCTCACTTGCATCAGCTGAATTGGACGCCCCATGTGACCAGAGGGTTCTTATTAATTCATTTGTTTTTAATTTTGTTGATGGGTGTCAGTGGGCTTATTCAATGAGACATCGTTTCCTCCTTGTTTTGATTATATTTATTACACTTGAAATAAGGGTTTTGGGAGTTTGGGAAATTTCACAATTTAAATAAACCAATCAGCTGTCTGACAGCAAGATGATGCCGCATAAACTACGACAGATTTAAGATGACTTGCATCAGCGTTTTAGACCTGATATTCCCATAATAAAACCTGTACACATCTGCCCCTGGGATTTTGGGAATATGTAACTACTTTAATGTGAGATTCAGTGAGGCCAAAAAAATCTAACACGCCTGTGTATAAATGTTTGTTTGCTCTTTGTTACATTAGAATTTTTTTTTGTGAGGTTTAATATTGATACCTCAGGATCAACCCGATGCCCGGCCGCAGCTCTCCATCACGCGGTGGATAGCGTAGGTCTTACCACGGGCAGTCATAAGGATAGCACTGAGAAACCCTGTCCGTTAGCGCATGTTGATCACCCAGTGGAGAATTACCCACAAAACAGCAGGTGCTGGTTTTTTGTGGTCTAAATGACTTACCGCTCCAATTACCTTTTATCGCCAGTAGGGAGAGCTGCCTTTTTGCCCTCTGTTGTGAATTTTTGCTCTTTCACTCTGAACTACCAGGAGGCTAATACCCTGTTTGTTACTTAGCTTTTATTCTGATGGAGCTGTAGTGGGGCTGAAGAGCACAGTATGAAGTTTTCCAGCTTCAATCAGCACAAAACCCACCATCGAGGGAAATTAGCGAACAAAGTGCTGAGCGCCGGGACGGAGCGGGGCTCGGGACCCCGGGGCATCCATCTCCATCCCAGCCAGAGAGTGCCGAGCAGGAGGCAGAGCGCCTTCTCTTGCTGGGAGAGTGAACGGCCTCGTACCCGGCTCCCCCGCAGGCCCCAGCTGATTGGCTCCCTTCTAACACATGTTGAGTCCGTAACGAGTGGGGGGGGAGTGAAGGGGTGAGCCTCAATGATTACAGGACGACAAACTCAAACTTTAACCCCCCAGAAAACATCTGCGGCAGACTTTATTTTCAAGTAGGATGTGTAGGAAGGCTGCAAAAGGTTGGCACCCCATCCTGGGTCATTCCCTGCCTTCACCCTGTTGTTTCAGGGATAAGCTCTGCACAGCCCACCATAGGGTAAGCGGTATAGAAAATAAATGAATTAATAAATATATAGAAAGTATGTTATGGAAGAGGGGGCAATGTATCAATGCCCAATCATATCAACCTGGACCCAAAACCTATAAAAGAAGTGCTTCAGGGCCCGAACGTCCACAGCATTAATCACAGAGTAGAATGTACCCAATGCTGCTCATTTTATTTTATTTTCTCCATGCTGTTCCCTTAACAAGGTCTTTCAAGCCCAGCTTTAGAGTGACCCAGTCTAAGCGATTTGCTGCTATTGTACTGGAGTCATTTCGCAGGTTTGTTAGCTGTTAGCAGAGGAATAATCGTCTCCTGCTTTTCCAATATGGCAAAATGTCGGGCTAGATTCAAAAGCCATTTCACGCCTATAAAACGTATAGATTGGTCCGTCATCGTCTGCGGGGCAGGATAATTATACAGAGGCTACTGCAAAGCTGTCTTATCTACCTTTCTGAACTTAGCATCCTCTCTCCTGCTAACCTGGTCTACCTTCCTTGTCTGCTGCCTGCAATCGAGACTGCCATTTTCCTTACCCCTGCCCGCCCATCTCTTTGAGTCTGTCTCTCCCCCCCCCCCGTTCCCTCCCGACCCCCTAACCCTGCTGCCGTTCTGTCTTTAGGTCGGATGACAGCGACTCCTCTCTCTCGGAGGTGCTCAGGTAGAGATCTCTCAGTCTCTGTCATTCTCTCACCTGGTTCATCAGCCTCGGGCCCCGCCCTATTGGGGGAGGGGCTTCTCTGTATGCATGTCTAACCTGTGTGGTTACCCTCACCCCATCTTTCTTCTGTGTGTGCTGTGTTCCTCAGACAGAATGAACCTTCACTTGAAAGCCTTCAAGCTGACATCGGCGGTATATTAAACGCAATATATAAGATGCACGCCGTATTTGGCAATGTAAGGCGTGTAATTGTAATAACACCTGGTCACCACTGGGTGGCTAAGGACCAAATCTCACAAATTTTCTGTCGATTGCCTTGCATTCTGCTATAGGACGATAAAATCTAGAGCAGAAGATACGATTTAGATTTTATTCTGATTTTGAATTCTTTTCATAATTTAGCAGACATTCTGGGAATATTCTCAGCTGTTTGAGGTTTCTCGCACTCCCTGGCTTGGTAGCTCAGAGCTGGTACCTCACCGCGCTCATAATGGGCAGCTATACTGACACAGCTGTCGTTTCTCTGTGCTTCTTTGGCATATGAATTCCCAGATAATGTTACCAATCACCAGGTACCAGGTACACAACACCGCAGTCAGAATTACAGCTACACGCTGCTAATCTTCTGTCTGTCGCTGAAGCTCTCCTCAGCCCCACCCCAGGCTTGTCATGTGACTTTCAGGTGATTCATTCATACGACAACCCCCCTCTCACCCCTACCCATTTTCTTTAAAGCACAAAAAAGCTGCCATATTTGCCCCCCTCTCCCCCCACCCCTGTCAAAATGAGGCCATGGCTTTTCTTCCATCCTGGGTGTTGGAGTGGGTGTGAATGTGGCGGCCCTGTGTGTCTGCGCGGGCCTCCTGGTCTCTCTGCGGGTGGGCGGGGCCACCACGCATCTTGCTTTTGGTTGAAACGCTGCATGTCAGTTTTCTGCTCTTTGTGAACTGGGGCTCAGATCTCTGCAGTGCCGTGTCCGTCCGTATCTAGATGCTGCCGTCTCTATGGTTTTATTTTCACTCCATTTTTGGGCCTTGGCAAATATGCATGCCGCTTGTCTCTCCACTTGGGTTTCAGTTTGAGGGTTGGGGGGGGGGTGCTTTGTGAGGGTACACTTCAGCAGGCTGACTATGGGGGCGCTGTGAGCTGCAGGAGGGGTGCCACCACACGCTGGCGCCATTTCCCCATTTCCCACTAGCACATTCTCCTGCGGGTAAGTGGGCCTTCCTGTACGGCTTTGTGGAATTCTGGGTAACGCCCCTGCTTTGGACTGGCACACTCTCCAGGAAATGCAACCGGCCCTTGCGATGGACCCAAGAAGTTTGCATTAAGTGCCTAGAGAGCCAACCTGGTGTTTCTGCTCACTGATATGTGGAACACCAGATCTCATTAAAACTTCTTCTAAGAGGTCTCTCATCAGAGCTCTTTCTGCTGGAAACTATTCCGGCGAATCCTCAAATTCCATTTCAGTCGGCTGTAAGAGATGTGTCCTCTTGGCTACCTGAAATGGAACTTTAATTAAAGAAGCTGGCCAGGAGCACTGGGCCACAGCTCGGGGAGATTTTGTGACATCAATAACTATCTTGACGCCATGCAGACATCATGTAAGCCCCCGTCCTGGGGAATGGACTATTCCATTGTGTCTGTTAACCACTCCTTCCAGAATTTTTCTCGTCTAAGGTGTCCTGCTTTAGCAGCATTTACTTGCAACTAGCACCTCCTCTTCCTGTGCATTCCCTCTGCTCCTCTATGGTCTCCTGCCTGGGTGCCCTGGATCTCACTGCTGCTGGGCTATTAAGACCTCTTTGGCCCACAGAGACCAATCTTTATGCCAGTAGTGTGCTTGTCTCGCTCTGCTGGTTCCTTCTCTACCCGCAAGCCTGACTGCTAGGGGACCACCATGTTATTTCTGATGGAGGATGGGGGTAGCAGAGCACATTTTAAAGGCGGTTTGAAGGAATTTTGTTGGGCAAATGGTGGGTTTTGGGGGGGGGGGGGTATTACTGAACAACCACTAAACCAGCTAATGCCAAATAAAACGGTAACAGCATTTCCTGCCTGACCGTAGGCTATTTCCCAGTGGGTCATTCGGACTGTGTCCTTTCCTAATCCACCACTAGAAGGCACTATATAACCACTCTGCATAAACTAAAACAGGCTTGCTCATTTTCCTTTTAAAACCAAGGGAATAGATACAGAACTGAAAGAGGTGAAAAAGCGACTTCATACAGTATGCAAGTTTATTGTTTTATGACTTTGGGGTATGGAGACTAGCCTGGTCTCCCCGGCTCGTGTGCCAACCCTGAGCTATTACAGAATACATTAAGCGCAAGTATGTGCTTTCAGTAACGTTTCCCAAGATGAGAAGGCAGGAGGTTAAACGACTGCTTTTTTTGGTGTTTTTTTTTCCATCAGGATGATTTCTCAAAGGAATCGCTGGCCTCGCTGCAGTCGTACGTTATGAGTGACGTTTTATGGCGTGCTCTGTAAATGAGTGATCGCTTGCCCTGTTCAGGGGGTAGCGATCTCCCCGAAGAGCCCCGACGAGCTGGAGATGCAGGGGGATCTCCGGGTTTCACTGATGATGCGCCTGTTCTGTGCGATCGTTTGGGCGCCGTCGTAATGCACTGCATCGCAGAGAGCTCGGGACTCGTCCGCGCATGCACGTACAGGCACGAAGAAACGAATGCAACAAACCATGCAACAGTCATTCCTGCTGAGCCGTGTTCTTACCCCGTCCCTGTTGAAAGTTTGCCAAGAAAATAAATAAGCGTCGATCTCCGAGTACTGGGCTTGGCTTTATTTTGACACTAATGGCCGCAGCTGGCCAAGCGTAACCACGCTGTGTCGGCGTGATCGTTTTATAGCTGTAATTGTATCGTGGTCACAGCAAATTACAGCGCCTCGGATCACTTCGTATTTGTGATTACTGCAAACCTAGGGCCCGAACTTGTTGACGTTTGGCAGAGGATCTCCAGTAAAAGAAGAAAAAAAAACCTGCCGTTATCAAATTAATTCAAGAACTGAAACCACTTGAAATGGCCAGGCTGTCGCCCCACTTAAGCTGCACGGTCAAGTAGACCCTCTGCGAGCCCTTCGGTTCCGGCTTCCTGCACACATTCGGCTGGTCCCCCCCCTGCTGGAATGACCGGTCAGGTGTGATTAGCGTAAATCCAGCTATAATTACTCTGTGGCATTTTTTTTATAGACATGCACACTTATGGACTCAGGGTCAAAGTTGGAGATACAGGTGTGATGTTCAGTGCAGATAATAGGATGAGCCATCATAATAACATAACCATTACACGGTTACTAGCTGAGGCTTTTAAAGCTGCCTGGACAATGATACAGCAGTGGTACATTTATTTAGAGAACCTTCGTGTTAAGTCTTTGCAGGATAGACGGTTTCTTGTGTATCACTGCCTCACATTATTCTCAGACCTAATAAAGATACAAAATAAAGTAAATAGTAAAGGTCTCTGGGATGGTTCCGCTCGCTTCGATTGGAGGAGCCAATGAGTATGTGTGTTCCTGACAGGGGGGTGATCAGCCCTGTAGGGGGTGTGAAGGGGGGCCGGACAGCCCCCCTGCAGTGCGTCTCGGTGGCAGAGGGACACTCCAGACCTGTGTTGTGCCTGGATGCCACAGATGAGCTGCTCTTCACTGGATCCAAAGGTATTCAGGGTCACTTCACTGGAAATTAAGTCAAGTAGCACCAGTACCACTGTTAAGGTATATATGGAGTTAGTCAGGGCTTGACTGGGATTAAAATCATTCCTGGACATTGGGGTCCTCCCAGATAAATTTTATTTAAATGGGGGGGAGGGGGATACCTGGTATACCAGTAGGCCACCCCAGCACTGGGGACAATAGACCCCACCATTCACTCATACCTAAAAAACTGTATACTTAGTTAAAAAATGACATCACGATAAACTGTTTCAAAACTTTTTCCACATTTAATGTGTATAATTAGTACAATTCAAATGAAAAACAAATTTGTTAGGGGGTACAATATAAAAAGTAAATGTATAATGAGTGTTGCATAAATGTGCACACCCTGAAACTAATACTTTGTTGAAGCACCTTTTAATTTAATTACAGCATTCAGTTTTTTTGGGTAGGAGTCTCTCAGCATGCCACGTCTTCACTTGGCAATATTTGCCCACTCCTCCTTGCAAAAGCTCTCCAAGCCTCCTGTGGATCTCCTGTGCACAGCCCTTTTCAGGTCATCCCACAGATTTTTCAATTGGATTTAGGTCTGGGCTCTGGCTGGGCTGTTCCAAAACTTTAATTTTCTTCTGGTGAAGCCAATCTTTTGTGGATTTAGATATATGCTTAGGGTCATTGTCGCACTCTTAGGTGAAATGAAGGTTTTGGACCAAAATTAACTGACATTTTTATATCCACTGTATCTGTTCCAAATAGAAAGCATAGGCCCACCCTTAATGTAGAAATGTATTATGGAGAATGCAGTTGAAAAATATTAAGTCCACACACTACATTACCATAAGGGGATGTACTGTATAGAAGGAGCCGGACTGTACTGTACATTATGCAATATACAATACGGTATACTATGTACAGCATTTGTTTATATTTACTTAGTTCAGCCAATCCACATTTTCCCCTTTGCAGACCGAACTTGCAAGATGTGGAACTTGGTGACCGGTCAGGAGATTGTCACGCTGAAGGGCCACCCCAACAACGTGGTGTCTGTGAAGTACTGCAGCAGCACGTGCCTGGTCTTCACCGTCTCTACCTCCTTCATCAAAGTGTGGGACATCCGCGACTCTGCCCGATGCGTGCGCACGTTCACGTGAGTGCAGTCCCCCAGTGGCCACTTACTGGCTTGCTTCCAGAAGCCTGCAGTCGCGCTGAACAGTTGGCGATCCTTACAGTGCCATGAAAAACTGCTCCTAGTATTGTCATTTTTTTCTGGTATTTAATTCTTTCAGATCTTCAGATAAAAAAATATATATATATTGACAGCAACCTGACTCAACAAACAGCGCATGGTTTTTAGTTATTTAATTTATTTGATGAGAAGCATTATGAAGCGCCCGTTGTCCCTGTGTGGGGAAATAAGTAATTAGGTATATCAACTGAGTGAAGGGGACAATTTGTCAGCTGATTGAAATCAGACTTAATTACAAGCAGCCCTGATCATTGTCCATCACAACCATTTATTTTGGCCCCTGCCATCGGAGTGAAGGTATTACAGCAGAGCTGGAAGAAGCACATTAAACCACAATCAAAGGCATCTGGTGAAGCTTATTCATAGCTATCAGGCTGGAGAGGGTTAAAATGCTATTTCTAAGCCCTGGGGCTACATTGAGTCACACTGTGAGTGCCCAAGCTGCCATCATTTCTCTAAGGGTGCAATGTAAGCGTCACAAAGAATGAATGAGATTTAAGGGACGGAAGCAGGGTGTAAACAGCGTGCCACTAAGAAGGACATGAATGTTCTTCTCAAGTTGACCAAGAGGCACACGGATGATACGCAGAATGCTTAAGGGGCAAATGAGTCAAAAGTGGAAGTTTTTAATGATGTGCTTCCCATTATGTCTGGCGAAAAGCAAATGGCATCGCTCAGTAAGAACCTCGTAGCAGCAGTCAAACTTAGTGATGAGGGCTTGGGGATGTTTTGCTGCCTCAGGCCCTGGACAATGTGCCTTCATTGAAGGAACTGGCAGAATCTACTGTCAGATGATTATAAAAAAAAAACGGTCATCTATCACCAAGATGAAACTGAGGAATCATGTGCAAGACAATGGTGCAAAATACACAAGCAAGTCTTCATCATAATGGCTGGAAAAAAAAAAGATTTCAAATAATAACACCCAACTGGGATGTGGTCACGAAACCCACAAATGCTGCTGATTGTAAGCAGTTGGACATGGAGGAATGAGCAAGAATTCATTCACAATGCGAATGGGAAAGACTAATAATGATTCACAGTGTTTGGTGGCAGTTATTGCAGATAAAGGTAATACAGCCAGTTATTGGCAATGAGTGCTTGATAACATTTATTAAATAAATCAATGTGAATGTTATTTGTTCACTCTGGGTTCCTTGAATATTTGTCTAAAGCTTTCAGTATCAAAAATGTACAATAATAGGTGATCAGGAATGGGGAAAATATTTTTGTTAGAAGGATCAGTAGCCTACGAAGTAGGCGGAGGGCTATTCTACCATGTTGGCCCAACAGACTGCAAGGCACGACCCCCGTGCGTCTTGAGCCTGGGATAAGGAACAGTATAGTACTGTATGTACTGGATGAATCTCTCAGTTATGGTACATTTTATACTCAATTTGGTGATGGAACTTTGTGTTGAAAGTCCCGATCCAGTACTCTATCCTGCTCTGTCCCTGACCCTAACCTCCATTTTGGCTTTATCCCCTTAGGTCATCAGGCCAGGTTGTCTCTGGGGACGCCTGTGTTGGTACCACCACTCGTACCATTACCACAGCCCAGGGCGAGTACCAGATCAACCAGATAGCTCTTAACCCAGCTGGGTCAGTCCTCTATGCTGCTGCTGGAAACACAGTGCGGACCTGGGACTTGAACAGGTGATTCGGTGCTCTCTGAATCTCTCGTCATCTTCCTCATTGGCCTCCGCCATGTTGTCTGTACTGTTTTTTGGAGTAACCAATGGCATATTGCATCCAGAATGCAGGCAGCCGGTAAGCTGACAGGACACATTGGACCAGTGATGTGCCTGACAGTGGGCCAGTCTGTGGGCGGCAAGGACCGGGTCATCACGGGTTCAAAGGACCACTATGTCAAGGTTAGGATGTGGGTGTGAAGTTCTGCAGAATAACCTGTCTCTCCTGCCCGTTTGGTGACTGACTCTCGCTTCTTTTCATGTATGTTTTTTTGGATTCAGGTGTTTGATGTGGCAGAAGGCACCCTGGGGAATGTCGGGCCATCTCACAACTTTGAGCCCCCGCACTACGATGGTATCGAATGCCTAGCTACCTACGGGGAAGTGCTCTTTAGTGGCTCGCGAGATAATGGGATTAAGAAGTGGGATCTGGAACAGCAGGAATTAATCCAGGTATGCGATTTGCAATCAGCACCTTCTACATCAAGGGTTGTGACCATTGGTCCCAGGACTAGACTTTCCAAGAAGCACATTGTCTTCTTCATTTTTGTGTCGGCCAACTACTTTTTATGGGTTAATCTTCTTCTTACCTTATTCAG
>JAODKL010000128.1:8266607-8277721 GCA_026780765.1 Petrocephalus schoutedeni
AAGAAGCACATTGTCTTCTTCATTTTTGTGTCGGCCAACTACTTTTTATGGGTTAATCTTCTTCTTACCTTATTCAGGTGTTTGCAAAATCAGATTTCATAATTTCTCATTTTAAGATGAGACGAGATGAAACTACAGCTTTTATTTGTTGGCCTTCTCAGATCAAATGGTTGCTTTCAGCCCTTACTGTATTGGCAACCTTGAGGGTTCTGTGGGATGCTCTCTCTATTTTAAATGCTTGTACTTTTGGCTGTTTGTCTATTTCCTAACACGGCTGTGCTTCGCTTCATCTCTTTATGGGATTTCATTCCCCGCGCTGATTTTTATTTACTGTTCACCCAACTGGGTCAGGAGTGAGAACAGAGGTAGCAAGATCACAGCTTCAACTCGCCCCAGATGATGTCTGACATTTCACAGCTAATTCTGTTCCAAAATATGGAAACGCTGAATTACACTTGGCTCCGACTGTTGGGTTCTTCCTCAGCACCGGGGCCTGACCGGGGACAGATTCGCGCATCGTGATTGGTTTCATCCGAGCCTATGTGTTGGTGACACTTCCTCTGACAGGTTTTTATTTTCTGCTTCGTTAAAGAGGTCTTGAACCCAGCTGGGTGCTTAGCGGAAGTATTGCAGGCCAGGGTTCTGAGGCAGAGAGTTTGCCCCTAAAAAACTCGCTCTGCTGCTCCCGGTAGGAGGGAGGACCCAAAGGCCTGATTTTAACGTGATGTCACAGCATATCTGTAATAAGCATGAATACGATCTTTCCCTGGGGTGGCATAAAAATCTGCACTGGTGTTCTTGCAGACTTCTAACCTGTGCCTTTCCAGTTGTCAGGTCAAATGTGTTGAATCAAGAAGCGTGAATATATAGAACAGACCGTCGCTGCGTTCGCCTTTTCGGAGGGCAGGCGACACGAAGGACATATTTGGTGTGACTGGAACACCTGCGCCTGCTTGTCCTGCCGTGACCTGAGTATACCGGAGAAAAATAGCATGTTATCCAGTGGACATGAGTGCTTTATGTGGGAGGTTACACGGATCGGCTAGCTGGGGAATGTAAGCGGTTCTGCTGGATGAAATTCAGCTCTTTTGCCAACTAGAAGCAGTTCCCACTGTGACAGCTTTGGAGACAGAAGTTGTTTCTTTACCAAACTGTCTGACTTGAAAACTGGGTAAAATATCAGTGAATCTGATAGTGGCTCCACTTACATAACTTTCATATGTCTTTGAACAGCAAATGTACGCCACACCAGAGAGGGTTGTGACTGCAGATTTGTCCTCTGTGACCAAGATCAAATGGTCACCAGTCCAAATCCCATGGCCAGCTGAGCAGTGTCCCTGTCGGACCCTTAAGCAAGACGTCAGTTGCTACAGGATGACCCTGGTCTCTGATGTGCACTTGTGTGTTTCTTTGGACCGAAAGCAATTGCGAAATAAATGTAATATGCACTCACACCGATTACAGAAACCAATAAAGTACGAGACTACCAGGTGATTGTAACTGGCAGCACATGTGATAACAGTATCCAGAGCAACCTGCTATTATTGGCGTTTTGGTTGCTGGAGCCCAATTGGAGGACAGAAGTTCAATGGTATGCTCGATACTGTGCAGTAATGTATAACCCAGATGCAGTAAACCCATTGCTTGAGCCAAATAAAGGACACTGGTGCAGTAGTAATCTGCCACTACCTTAACTAGTTGCAGAACAGGCTCATCTTGTCGACACATCCTGACACTTGTCAGTGTGGCTCAAGCACAGATTCTGAAAGTGCGTCGCAAACGCCTTACTCGCCGCCGTCGCAGAGCTTCGACAAGATAAGTGGGGGCATCACGGGCTTTTTACGAGGGGGGGCCGGTTTTTATTTCCCAGGGTGCTTGTAGAGGATCTCCAGGCATGCAGATTAAGCGCGGCTCCGCTTTGCCTCCTGCCCCGCTCCCTGCGGCGATCGATGACTCACACTCCGTATTATCTTTTATGGCTTGGGCCTCAAACGGATTCCAGCAGCTTTGGAGGCAAGCTCTGACGGCAGCCTGTGTCGCCCTCAGCTGAACTGCCCCCCTGCCTTCCTCTGTGTGTTCCAGCAAATCCCCAACGCCCACAAGGACTGGGTGTGTGCCCTGGCCTACGTCCCCGGTCGGCCTATGCTCCTCAGCGCCTGCAGGGGGGGCATGATGAAGGTCTGGAACGTGGACAACTTCACCCCCATTGGGGAGATCAAAGGTCATGACAGTCCCATCAATGCCATCTGCACCAACTCCAAGCAGATCTTCACGGCCTCCAGGTAAGCAGGGCCGGAGGGTTGGTGGTGGGTTGGGGTGGGGTGGTAAGAGGTTGCAGAAAAACAAAAAGGCTATTTTCCGCCACATGCTGCTGAACTTCTTTGCGGGTACCAGCATTTCTGGTGGCAGGAATGACTGTGACTCACCCTTCAGAATGTATTGCTTGAAACTGTAGTTGAGGGGAAAAACTGGTTAATGACCAGCATGGACGCTGCAGTCATTTTAGCCAGGCTCGACAAGGCTCTCTGCCGCCGGTGCAAGGGAATAGCAGCGGGCTGTATCTGCAGGCTAACTTAATAAAAAAAACTGTAGCAACCACGGCAATGTGCGGCGAGTCGTACAGTGAGCGGGTTCATGGGCGGTTTGCGCACTCTACCGATGGGGCTGTCTGCACGGTCAGGCCGCTGCGAGCCTGCTTTGGACCCAGGCCCAGCAGTCCATGGAGTTACCCATGGAAGTGGCATGTTGTGCTTGACAGATGCGTTAGCTAGGTAGGTTTTTAGTGTTGTTTATTTTAAACACACATCCTTGCCAGCTTGTTACTAACATGTTTCTTGGATTCGAACCCCTCTCTCCTTCTCTTCCTTCCTCCTCTTCCTCCTGCTCTTCCTCCTCTTCCTCCTACTCCTCCTCCTCCTCCTCCTGACGGTCTGGTCCGCCTTCCTGGCGCGCTCAGCGACTGCCGGGTAAAGCTGTGGAGCTACATCCCAGGGCTAACCCCCTGCCTGCCCCGCCGGGTTCTGGCTATCAAGGGCCGGGCCACCAGCCTCCCATGAGTCTGCACTAACACTGCCTGCCCCAGTTGCCCTCCGGTACGGCTTCTTACTCCTACCCCCCCCCCCCTCCTGCAGTCAGATGTTACTCCTGTGCTCCTCCTTCCTCTCCAAGATCTCTCCCAATGCACCATAAATAAGGCAGTTTAATTCCACTGAATACAGTCCAGAGTCAAATATGACCCAGTCTAAGAGTAACAGTGAATTTAATTTATCTTGCAATATAAAATAGCTTTAATTACATCTTAGCTATAGATTTAGCAAGTAAGGTGACAGAGCATCATATGAGTGTGATTCTGCTTGTTCCGCTCCCCAGTCATAAACGGATGGCCTCTCAACATAATACGATTAGCCGCTGCTCTTAGCACCATCTAGCTTGACCATTTCGAAGGATTGGGATTAAGTTTACTTCTGGGAGTTACTGGAGAAATCCTCTCAGGGAGTGTCGCGTGAGCTTTGTATGCCTTACATTCTTATCGAGTTTCCCTCTAGGTGCTATGAAAACTTTTGGGGTGGTTCGTTGGTCCAGAAAGGAAGAACATGTGCTGAAATGTAGTAGTTTGAATGGAGATTTTCCAGTCAGGCTTTTGGTGTTCTGAAGTTTAGCTCCGCGTGTCTTAATTTGGGCTCCGTTGTCGTCTTTGGGAACCAGCACGGTGTTGATGTGTAGCCGCCCGCCGTCATGTGGCCGTTTCCTTGAAGCATTTGAAGATGCAGATGGTTGAATAGTTCTCTGTGCCCGAGTTTTCTATTTTTTTCCTTTCACACCTCCCTTATCCCTCTCTTGTCCCCTCTTCTACAGTGACATGTCTGTGAAGATTTGGTTGGCAAAGGTGGGCAAGAAGAGATGACGTTCTGATTGGCTGTTGGAGTTGTGGGAGATGTACAGAGATTTAATTGTTCTTCTGGCCACGTTGGAGGACCTCACATCGATGCCTCGGATATGAAGCACCTTCCTGGGAGATCTGGCTTCAGGAGGAGGCGAAGTTCTGCGAATGTGGAGTTTCAGTCCTGCTGACAATGACGATCTGCAATACAATGCTCCTTTTCGTCATGGCTTCTACTTTAAAAGAGAGTCAGTTATGTACACATTTGCAGCATGGTTGCAGATGATCTGTAAGTGTTATTCAGAGAGACACGCTGTCGAAGCCAAAGCTGATGAAGTCAGTAATCTCATGCTGGCACAAGACACATTTCATCCATGCTTTTGGCTGGTTTGAAAAGAACAATTCAAAGGTAGTAGACTTCTGGACCTTGTTGTTTGCCAAAAGACATTTTTACATGTAGCTGCTCTCTGTTTTAATGGTTATTTATTTATTTATTCATCTGTGGCAAAAAAAGTGGGACCCCATACTGAACTTTGGGGAACCCCAAATCAAGGAGGGAGAGGAAGCCTTTGATGTAACAGCTCTATATAAATATAACTGGTGCTTCCACAGGGTTACTAGGGAAGCGGATTGAACTGGAATGTAGAATTTTACAGCGCTGGACAACACAACGCCCTCAAGTAACTTGTGGGCGAGCGATTCACATCTTTGCCGTCTCCCCTTCTGCTGTATTTACGTTCTGTGCGCGTGCCAGTTACTTGCCTGACAGCACACAACTGAAGACCATCCTCATCCTGCTGACTAATTTATTTCCATGTTGTGCATTTGTCTTTTTGTTGCGTTGTTGTGGCTTTTCTTTTGTTTGTTTCATTTCCTACCTCAAGAAACCAGAGAAGGTACCTGTCCTAATGTCTTGAATGCTTTCAACGACGCACTTTGTCTCGCCTGCCCCCGAGGCTCTGGCTTGCATAATTGTCACTTCCATGACTTTGCTACCATCCTCTTAATGCCCCTGCATAGCTGAGTTTGCTCTTTGAAACTCCAGGACGACTGACAGACTCTGAGAGAGAGGATGAGGCCAGCTGTGTCCTTATGGAGGTGGAATTGCTTAGCTGTGCAGAAATGAGACGTCAGTTTATAGGGCCGATGGGGGCGATGTGGTTTTTAATGTGCCAGTGAGCAAAGCCTGCAATCATTATCGCCGACTATGGTTGGGTATGAGTCTGAAGCCTCATGCACATCTATATAGGAAGGAGGAGGTATTTAAATAGCTCCTTTAGGGTTACTGTGAAAGAGTATATGCTGTATAAAATTACCCAAACCTAACTGGGAAATCCAGACATTTAAGCAGGAGATTGAAATGAATTGAGCCATTTAGCATCCCAATCATGGGCTTTTTTTGTTTAAGGCTGATGGTTACGTTGATGTATCTTTACTGATGGGTGTGGATTAACTCCGGCTTTCTGCAGATGCTCCTCTGTGTATTTATAGTTTATGTATTTTCCAGAGAGTCCAGCTTCCCTCAGCCCTCGGGCACACTGTGCTTTTAATGAAACATATTCATCACACCAATCAAAGTGTTTTTCAGTAATTCACTGGCTAGGAGATATCTGCAGACGCCAGAAATCTCCACGAGTCCCCAGGGATGAGACCTTAGTTAGACGCCTAAAAATGACTCTGCCTCCGAACCTCTGGGGCCTTTCTGAATAATTTAACTTAGCTTTACAAATATCACTGCAGCCAGTGGATTAAAGTGCTTAAGTCTATGGAAGAGTCAAACCATGTACATTTCACATTTCACACTTCACACACCCCAAACCCAGTCTCCCTGTCCTCACCCAATAGTGGCATTTATGATGCCATTTGGTCTTTCAGAACATGGAACAAGAACTTAACATCTTGTCAGAATTCAAGCCTGGGCGCCAAATTTTTCAGTCATGCCAAAAATGTTGTTTTTAGATGGATTGCAATAGATAATGGGGTAGGCTCTGGCTGTACTCCTTGGTGTGCACATTCTGCGGTCAGTTAAAGGATGTTCTCTCGTTTGTTGGGGTTTAATGATGATCATCAGATTCCTTTGTGTCACTACAGTGAGTGCTGTAATGGTGAACCAGACCATGTTTACCAACATATAGCTGTTATCTTCTCTCTATGTTGATGGTTGAGTGTAACATTTTAGACTTTCAGTTGATGGTAGGAGGATACGTGTCACCTGAGTGCGACCATAGTTACAAAATGTCTCCTTGCACCTTATGTGAAAAAAGCACATTTTCACTGGTGACTGTAGCACCATTATTCTTCTTAATCAATGTAGCCAGTCATCTTCAGGTGATAATTGTTGTTCTTCTTTAAAAAATGTTTAAATATTGCCATTTATGAGAAAGTTTGGTACTGGCTAACACCTGACCTATCACCTATAGGAGCCTTCTTAATGTGCACTGGCAGGCAGGAACCACTAGGTGGCATAGAGGAATACTTAGAGTTGTCAGTAACCTAAATGCCTACTTTAATAGCTGTGCCAATAAATTTGTCTTTAGGTGCTTTTGGAAATAGTCTTTGCTATACTTGAAATGCTTTTGTGCGCATTGGTGTTTTTCTATTGCTCTATTGCTCAGCCAGCTCATCGATACTGTAAGGAAAGCCTGGTAGCTTTAATGTGGACCTGCTCGATGTACGCTAAGTGTAGGATGATGCTGTATGTAGGTGTTTCATCTAAGTCCAGTAAATGGAGGTGTGTGTATGTGTGTGCGCGCGTGTGTTCCAGTCATCTCTGCTGCGGTCAGGCTGCATCCCCGACCTTGTGTCCGTGGATCAGCAGACCCTTAACGACCGTGTGGCCATCAGTCGATCCGTGGCGATCGAGTGGTCGTCAGCTAATCCTTGGCGACCGTGTGGTCGTCAGCTGACCCTTGGCGACCGTGTGGTCTTCAGCTAATCCTTGGCGACCGTGTGGTCGTCAGCTAATCCTTGGCGACCGTGTGGTCGTCAGCTGACCCTTGGCGACCGTGTGGTCTTCAGCTAATCCTTGGCGACCGTGTGGTCGTCAGCTGACCCTTGGCGACCGTGTGGTTGTCAGCTGACCCTTGGCGACCGTGTGGTTGTCAGCTGACCCTTGGCGACTGTGTGGTTGTCAGCTGATCTTTGGCGACCGCGTGGTTGTCAGCTGACCCTTGGCGACCGTGTGGTTGTCAGCTGACCCTTGGCGACCGTGTCGTTGTCAGCCGACCCTTGATGACTGTGTGGTTGTCAGCTGATTCTTGGCGACCGTGTGGTCGTCAGCCGACCCTTGGCGACCGTGTGGTCGTCAGCCTGCTGTTTTCCTCAGTGCCCGCTGGATGCCTTGCCAATCATAGGCCCCACTCTCTCCGGCCGTTTCACGGCGCGCACCCTGAGCCAGGTCATGCCCTGTTCACGCGATGCTCACCCTGTGGTCACCGCATGTGGCAGGTGATTAAGCCACGGAGTGTAAAGCACAGCCCCAATGCCCGTGGAGATGTGTGCCAGTCTATCCCGGAGTACCAGGGTGCTGACGGGAGCGGAGTTGGTCGCATCAGAGGTGCAGCACGAGCGCGGGACACCGGAAACATCTCTGCTGCACACCTTCATTTTGAGGAATGTAAATGTCTGTACAGCCCTCCTCTCCTCCTTTTTTACATGTGCATGAAACCAAACTGTACAATATTTGATTGTAAATACTGTAACTATGTTTTATTTAATGATAATCCATTGTTCATCCCACAAAATAAAAACTGAAATGATGACATGGGCATGGTTTTCTTTTTGTGTGGTGGCCACTAAATCATGAAATAACTTGCAGAGATCATTTCATCCACCTAGCTTCACAGTGCTTATCCAGTGCACACTAAGGAGGAGCCTTGGAGCTGTCCCCAGAAGGAGTGCTCTGGATGAAATGTTGCAGAGATCTGCTGGTATTTTAAACCTCTTGTCACTTAGCCATCAGGGCTGCTCTTTAATTGTATTTTATCCATCTCTGTCTGAACAGTTCTGTAACTGTGTTTAAGAGACGGTCGGCTCACTTGAAATCCAATATTCCATTTCCAGCTCTCCTGTTGAGGGCACCATACAGCGATGGGGCTCCATAAGAAAGGATAATTTAGTTGAAATGACTAAGAAACAAAAGGGAATCAAATTTCTTCTCGTTGGAGGCTTTCCTCCAGGCTGTACATGCCAGGATGAACAAGCTGGGTGGGGTGAAGGAGACACCTCCAGTAATACAGGCAAAGGGCTCTTGTGCTAGGCCGACCAGCTGTGTCACTGCTACTGTTCTGCTGTGCCGGTCAACCCATTAAGAGAGGTAGGCGGCTGCCTAGGGCAACATCCACTGAGGGGTTGCCAACTTAGCAAGTCAATTTCTCTTTGCCACGATGGGGGGCAGTGGAGAAGTTTGCCAGGAGGGGGCACCAGAGGTGAATCTTGCTTAGGGCTCCTCATCAGTTTCGACTGGCACTGCTGTCATTGGCTACTGTAAACGGCGTGCCTTGCCGCAGTATCCGATTGCTCTGAGTGCCATGTTTAATGCAGAGATTGCTCAACGCTGGCTTCCCTTCTTTTGAGTTCTGAACTTGACACTCTGTGTTGATGCACGGGCAGGAAAGGGCATGTTGGTTTGATATTTGCATGCCCGATGGCAAAAAAAATGACTGCAGTGCTACAGAATGGGGGCTGATTGCACTCCTTCATCGGCTCGGTTCAACAAATGATTCTTAAATGCCAAGGCGAAGCTTCTCTCTCCCCCTCCCGTGTCAAGGGTGTAAGGGTATGTAGCTGCGCTGGGAAATGTGATTCGGCTGATTGTGCAGAGGTGCGAAAGGCAGCAGCTCTTCCTCTCATGGGATTAGATGCAGCATCAGACGCCTGAAATGTACCCCTGCATTGTCTTTCTGTGTTTCCACAGCGAGTGTGTGAAAGACCAGGTTTTCTAGTCTTCTAGATTTTTTCTTGGTAGAGATCCCGTTGATGTTACAGTAACCTGTCGCCTTATGTGCCGGTGACCATGCTAATGCTTGCTGAAGTCGTGCAGACTCACCACTTGCCTTGAGTGCACTTGCCTTGAGGAAATAAAGCCTTATGCACGAGTTAGAGGTGTGAGCACCACACAGTTGGTGGTGATGCAGTTTCTAATTCCTGGCACTCCATATGAGAGATTGGATCCTTTTTGAGATAATCTCCCTGCCCCTTAAGAGATGCCCTCATCCCCTCAGTTGTTTTTGGTTCCTTACAGGTTTCTATTTCAGTAACTGTTGACTGGCATCATCACTGGGGTGGGCAGACCCTGACTAGAGATCACAGAAGGATTGCAGCAGCGGTTTGGTTAATAAAATGCTTCACGCACCAATCACGTGCCGGTACTCAAGGCCTATGAACCATCAGTGGACGCTGGCCAGAAATATCAGTCCCTTATCTGAGTTACCATACCACCTCCCCCCGCCCCACACATGTTCCTGTTTCTTACTTTGATCTCCTGCGGTCTGGATTAGGCTAAAATGAGGTTACATTCTAATTTGTTTCAAGCAAATAAGTGCAGAAGCCATTTTGGGGAATGCCGTTTCATGTTCATCAGAAAAGCACAGTCATTTCTTAAAAAACATTACCGTTTGTTCTGCAGGAGAAAGAGAATCTGCTGTTACTTTGGACAGGGGTGGCTTGTAATCAAAGGTTAGTCAGGAAGCAGTGTAATTTGCTGCACATTGCGGGTAGCTGTGTTTAAAATTTAATTCAGGATGCGTCATTAACAGAATTGTAAAATATGTCACAATGAATGTTAATCATACGATGCACATTAAACTGAGGATAACCTGTTATTTCTCACAATCCCCTTGTCATTACAACAATGACTTTCCATATTTAATACATTTTACTTTTGACGTAACTGACTGATCTGTTCATACATTTCTCTCCAACATGGATAAACTACAGAATGATGCCGGACAGCTGAAGAAAAGCATGGCATGACGATGCCCTGAGAGGGTCATAAAGAGCGGCCGTCACTGTTGGACGGGCCCAGCAGAAGGCCACAGGACCTCTTTGTTGCATCAAAGCTTTGTGTCTCTCATTTCTGTGTTTCTTTTCATCTTCCCAGGTCAGATTTAGACAAAGCACGCATCATTAATCCATTTTTCTCCTGGCTTGCAGGTGTTCCTCAAGGACCTCGGAGGATTCCTGGGCTTTGTTCCTGGCACAGGTTCTGCTGCACCTGACGCCACTCATTGATTCTTCTCCTTTCTTCTTCCGGCTCTGCCACCGCTCTGACCTGTCCGCTCTTTCCTCCAAGGCAGGGCGTTGTACGAGACGAGGGCAGTGATCAGGTAAGTAGCCATGCCGGTGTAGCTGCCCAGAATCAAACACAGCGGCTGAGCGAAGACGAAGAGGCAGAAGACGTTGATGGAGGCTCCGTCGGACAGCTCCAAGCGCTCGTCTCGGCTGGCCTGCTGCACGCCGAAAAAGTACACCAGTGCCACGGCTGGATAGAATGCCAACTCCGCCATTGCTGAAGGTCTGCATGGGATGAAGGCTCACTTACTCTCTCCCTCGGTCAGCAAAGGGAGACGTGGACTATCGCGTCGAATCCACCTCCAGCGACCTTTCATCTCGTTGGTTAACCATTACTTACTGTGCTAAGGAAATCTTATCAGACGTCAGGAGTACAGTGCCCTTACCTCTCCATGTGGATACCTGATGCAGTTCATGAGTGAGAGCTTGCTCGAGGTGTTATCATGAATACATTACGGAGACCACAACTACATTCCCTTCTTTGCCTGGTCGGTTTGCTGCCGAGAGATTAGGCCCCGAGCACCTGTGTCTTTGAAAGCGTTTCAACCCCTATCTCCCAGCTCGGGTCCGGCAAAGTAAGGCGCGCTCATGGCCAGCTCCATGGTTTCGTCTCAGTGCTTCGGGCTGTTCACACGGATGTTTCATACTCACGCTGAGCCGAAATCTCCTTTTTCCTCATCTGCCAAAATATTTTTCTGCTTCTACACCTCAGGCTCTGTCAGAAAGTTAATATTGCACCACAAGCTAGAACAACATATTTTGCCTTCCAAATGAAAACAGCCAACTGGAGGGGGAGAAAAGTGCTGTCGCACATTTACCATAATATTCCCACAAACTTGTGTGCCTAGAAAACATCCCCCACACCATTACACCACCACCACCAGCCTGCACAGTGGTAACAAGGCATGATGGAACCATGTTCTCATTCTGTTTACGCCAAATT
>JAODKL010000128.1:8277821-8290139 GCA_026780765.1 Petrocephalus schoutedeni
CTTGACCAGGACCACACCCCTAAATGCATTGAAGCAACTGCCATGTGATTGGTTGATTAGATAATTGCGTTAATGAGAAATTGAACAGGTCTTCCTAATAATCCTTTAGGTGAGTGTATTTATATATATATATATATATATATATATATACACACATACATATATACATGCATACAGACACAGACAAGTAAAAGTTATGGAGTGGTGAAAGGTCGTGTTACAGTATCGCATTGATTATAATATCAGATCAAACGGACAACAGAGTCATCACTCCCCCCCCCGCCCCCCCGGGCCTGGATACATGCAGCGATATTGTGCAGAAGGGAGTCATACAGCCGCTGTATCCTCTCCTGCAGCAAGTCTGCCCACAGCTGCTGTAACTGGCCCTCGAGATCCTGCAGATTGGCACTGGGTCTGACGTCCGAGCTGATCTCACAGATGTTTGATTGGGGAAAGATCAGGGGACCTGGCTGGCCACGGGAGGACCTCAACATGACGCAGGCAGTCCATGGACACTCGTGCCGCGGGTGGATGGGCGTTGTCTTGAAAAACTGTAACTGGGTGCTGTCTCAGGAGGGAAAAGACATGCAGACACAGCATGTCACTGACGTAGCGCTTTGCCTTCAGGGTCCCCTAAATCACTACCAGAGATGACCTGAAGTCATACTCTATGGCTCCCCACACCATGGTACCCGGAGTAATGCTGGTGTGTCTCTCCACAACATTGGCAGGATTGGTCCTCTCTCCTAGGCACCGGCATACGCACACGACGGTCATCCGCGGTGATGCAGAACCGAGATTCATCGCTGAACATGGTACGACACCACTTGCCATCAGTCCATGCCTCCCAGTTATGGCACCACTCCAAATGCAGCGTTCCACTGGTTTTAACACAGCCTGCGCAGGGGATGGCGACCCCCTAGTCTAGCTGATGCCAGTCGTCGAGACACGGTGCGTGGTGACAGAGGGTGTTGTGCAGAGTCCAGTACCTGTGTCCGGACGGCAGGTGCAGATGTCATGGGGTTCTGTAATGTATGGCCCACAATACACCAATCCTGTCTTGGGCAACCCGGAACCTGCATGATGTGTGTGGGTGACAACTGGTCTGCACATGTAGCAAATTACATCCAAATTGGACCATTACTTCTGGGTGCTTAACTTTTTTCGTCACTGAGTGTACATATAATTTTATATGACTCCAATTTCTCAACTTAAAGTAATCCAGAAAGCACATACCGCTGGTCAGAGCAATCAATAGTACCCTAGAAAGATCCTGAAATAACACACATCAGCTGATCAGAAGCCATAGTGGAAAATGGCGACCTGCACCGCAAAGGGCTATAGATCATAGCCACTAGGGCAGATGGGCTACAAAATCACAGCAAGTGTTTTCCAGTGATTTTCTGCTGGTGTCCTCATTTGTCATCAACTCCCCCACCCCCCAAGAACTGTGACTCATGTATAGACGAGGGGGTGCCTCCTTTCACAGGTTGGGCCTTTGAGACAATGGATTTATATACATTTATTTCCAAAAGCCATTTGCTGGGGGGAAACTCTCTTCCAGTGGAGGGTGGTGTGTGTGTGTGTAGGTATGTGTAAAAATAACTCTCTGCTTGACAGCGTCCTTCCTGGGGGGCTTCAGCCCTAGAGGTAGGTTTTATATCAGGGACATGCACACAAATGCAGACATCATCTCCAGTCACACAAACACACCCTTCCACATAAGAGATTCCAAAGGTTTTTATTGGCCAACGCTGTCTACTGCTTCCTCATTGGCTGAACTTTGTAAAGTAGCCATACATATGATACTTCAGAGGTCTCAGGGGAGAGTAAGTTTATTTACCTGCTGAGTACTGCCTCACTCCTGTGGAGGGTCTGATCCTGCCCTCATGCTGTGCCTATGCAGTTGGAATGCTCCCCATGTCTCATACGGGTTGGCTCCTGTCATCCAAAGACTTGGTGAAAATTGTTTGTAGTGTGTGACTGTCTTTTTCAGCATCTCCTGTGTGTACCCCTGCCTCGTGCCCTTTGATGCCTGGGATAGGCTTCAGGACTCCCATGACCCTGCTCAGGGTGAGTGTGTAGAAGATGAATTTAATACTTCAAGTGTTCGAAGATTAACAGGATATGGCTCTTAGATTAGCAGATCGTTTCTGATCAGAAGCTACATGTTAGCATTGCTGGATTGGATTGGAAACACAGGAAACACAGGATTGGAAAAACACTGCGTGAAGTTTGCTATGAACTCAGTCATTCTCACACATGATCCCCTCTTTCAGCTTCTAGACCAAAAAAATGTGAGAAGCTGGAACTGTTTTCTTCAGCTGTTCTGTTAACCAAAAGCGTTTTAAAACCTTGACACTTCTGGCAGCTGTACTGAAATAGCACCCCTTAGAATACACCACACACATGAAAAGTGTTAATACACTTTGGAAAAATTTCCCTGTACATTCTTTAGATTAAATAAGTACAGAAAAAAGACTGCAACACTGTGTTATTTTAAGCTGTTTTCACAAAACTGGTGTCCAAACATCACATTCGACAGATCTGCCACTTTCGCAGAGTTATTTTGCTGTGCTTGTCACTGAGTTTCCTTCCTTATTCTTTCCATATGCTACTTATCCTTTAATCACTCTACTCAATATCATCCGTCCATCTTGTCCAATACAGGGTTACGGTGCAGCTGGAGCCTTTCGCACAAGCCAGGGGTTCGGCCTGGGCAGGATGCCCGTCCAGCGCAACCAGCGCCCATAGACACACTAAAGGCAGTTACTAGGTACGGGCTCACCTGCTGTTTCCTGCGCTGTGGGAGGAAACTCACCGAAACAAAGGGCGGAGGGTGGGGGGGAATGTGAAAGCCAAAGAGGAAGATCTCGGTGCAGGAATCCAACCCACGGTCCTGGATGTCCACGCCGCTAAATAATACAAACACTCAAATATTTTAAGTATAATAAGTATTATGCTAGTCGTTCACCAACAGTTATTTGTAAACCAAAAGATGCTACAACGGATGGACGAATGTGGTGATTAATGCCGCATCGGGGTAAACATCCTATTTTATTTGGCAGAGCTGGAGCCATAGGCAGGGGAAATGTTTTCCCTGCTGTAAATACATGCCGGGCGCCTCCCGGTACGCTCCGCGCCCTTCGTCCACACTCACTATTCATTGTCATCTTCAACAGTGGAAACCAATTTGTCAACGTGGGCTCGGGGTGTAAATGAGTCTGTCTCTCCGAGTCCTTTAAATTGTGCAGTAACAGATGCAGTTGAGCTTAAATTTACAAGCGGGGCTCTCGCGATTTTATCAGCTGCGCAAAAATATTACAGAAATGTGCAGTCCTGTCGGTATTATTACCATATAGGAGTTATGACTATAGGAATTAAGGCTTTAAAGGTACCCCAGGTGTCGGTTTTTATTCAAAATTCCTATAACCAAACATTATCAAATTATCCTTATTTTTGTCAAAAATAGCTTAAATCGCTAACACGAAGCCCGTCATGGGAAATGTGCATCCTCGACAAAATAAAAGAGTAGATTATTAGAATTATAAATTTTAAGATTTTTTTTAAGTGTTCGGCTTTTCGTTAAGATTTAGCATTTTGGTACAAGGCTATTGGCATAAAACACGCGAATGCTCTTAATTTAAATAGGCCTACTTTACAAATGTCATATCAGATTCATCACACGTGCTTATCATGATGTATTTTTCCCTTTACGTTAAATACCCCATGAAACGTCTTATTCCGAGCTAAGACTTTATTAAGATGGGGGCGGTCAGTAGTAGCTGTCCGTCTAATAGGTGCTGAACAGAGACAGCGAAATACTCCACATAGGCTACTCCATAGTCTGCGTCTGTGTTACTTTCGGTCATTACACTAATTTCCGTCGTTTACAACAACAACAACAACAACAAAAGACTTGTGATATAATTGCGTTGTCATATAGACTCATTTATAATAATACCCGACACTTTGAGAAAGAGGGAAAAAATAATATGGCATATTATTAAATGAGTTATTAAATGAATGTCAATTCCAAAAAAAAGGAAGTGCAGTGAAATATCGAGCCTTTCAGAAAAATTACTAAGCAAGTAATCAGACAAGATAATTAGATACCATTACTAGAGTAAACAAAAATAAATTCACACGCGAGCGAATGACATATCTAGATACGAATGCGCGGCTAATGAGAAATAGATTACCTTTAAGTGACTCATTAATCAATGGGATTTGCCAAAGAAAGTAAAAAAACACCGTGATTAAGGCAGATTGATTAAGTGCTGAAGCTAATAAGCCGGGCGGCTGCAGGAGCGAGCTGGAGCCGGCGGCGTGCAGGAGAATGCGGAGAGGGGTGGAGCCGCAGCTGCTATGCTGGACCATCCTTCGCATAAAGGGCTCTGACAGCCCCTCCGATCTTCACTTGCATTTAAGAATAAGCCACTAGACTGCATCTGCCGCAGGTTTCTCACTGTCGGAGCTTTGGCTTCGGAGCGTGCGGTGGTGGCCCCGGCACCCCTTTCGCCCGCAGCTCAGAGATCGCTTCCGAAGGCGTCCAGTTTGTGGATCGGTGTTGAGGGGACTTTGCCCGGGGGGCCAAGCTGTGCGAATCACAGAGCTTCCCGGAGCCCCGGCTGCTCATGGCGGGAGACGTTAGGGACAAACTGGAAGACATGGCTTCCGTCTACGAGTTCGACCCCATCACGGGCAACATTCCCGCTACTAAAGTGGAAATTACAGTTTCTTGCAGGTAAGCACGAAGTGATGGCACTTGTCGTTCTTTGGCACAAGCATATGCATACCCTCCCGCATGCTCTCCCTACCTCTCTCACATAAACCTCCAGGTTCAGGAGAGCAAACAGGGGATCAAAGCGTCTTATTTGTGCATGATTTTATGTGTCATGTTTTGAAAATAAGTGTCCAAGAAGAGATCTTCAAGGATCATTTTAGTGGAGGGATTTGAAACCGGTCAGGCTCGAAAGAAAAACTGAAGTTTGGAGCGTACTGCATGGGTGGGGACGGATGTTTTATTTATTATTTCTACTAACATAAATTTATGAATATATGAGCCTACGCCGATGAGTTGCGGCACTTGAGAAATTCCGTCTTATGAATTCGATCGCAGCCTCCAGTGCCCGTCCCCACGCCCGCCCTGCTCTTGTTCCTGGTGCGAAAACGTCATTAGTTGCATAAAAATCTTTACATTTTATATCACCTGAATCAACTCGTTGCATTCGTAGCAGCTTTTTCTTAACAGCCTGTTAGCATCAGAAAAATGGGTATAGACAAAGGTTTCTTCGCGCCGTTTATGTGGCTAATGAAGTCCGTTTTCTAATAGCCCGAAATGGATGCTGTAGTACTTATTAGAAGTAGTCCACGAATTATCTTTCAAAATGTGAAATCGCATCCGAGATCCTGAAACCATCAATCAGCATTTGGCAGCGTTTTAAGAAACGTGGTGATTGATTGTGTGAAAACAAAGTGATTTTTTTTTTTATTTGCAGTGGCTGCGGCGATAGAACTCGACTGATTCAGTCGTTGTTATTGAATATACGTAGTTATTAATGTAGCTCACGCTGCTTTTGACCAACTTTAATGCATTACGTGAAGCGATCGAAGTGCGTTTCAAAGTATTTATGTATTATAAAAAATTGCTCATTCGCGTGCGCCTGCATGTGTTAGTGATGAAGCTGAAAAAGCGTGCATGACCACGGGTAATTTTGTCATAGAAGAAACCCCAGTTGCGACCGTCTATGTGAGATGACACTGAGAATCACCTCCTTCTAGATTTCAGTCAATCTCATTTATGCGCGTATATTCACTCGATATAAGGCATCGTGTCAGTTTTATTTGCGTAAAGTGACAGTGCGCAACGCAGCCCTCGCGTCCAGTAGCACTAACTTTGGCTGCTGTAAAACCATTTTTATACATTTCAATGTACTGAATCTAGCCTATATCGAAATCACAGTGGGCATCAATATAACTTACCCAAGAGCTGCCACCACTTTATACCCTTCATGCAGATCAAATCTTACTACTCAAATAACACTACAATGTATTAATTTCCTGCAGTGCAGAAACCGAAATGGTGATGTTGTACAGTAACAATAACCCATATCACGACTGATGCAAACATTGACTGTTTCCTGTTAAGACACGCAATTGCAGTGCCAAACCCGATATCCAAGTAATTTCTCTGTGAATATCCTACTGATTGCTTGACATTTCGGTGCTTACGGGCACGGTTTATCAGGTGTAAAATTGCCTGGTCTAACCAGCCATTAGCTTCCGTCTTATCGTTATTTTTAATCCACCGCGGGAGTTGTCTAAAATAGTTTAAAATACAGAGTAAGCCTAACAGAACCCGTGTCCGTTTGCAAGATCTGTTATACTGTAAAACCCCTTAAATGACTTAATCGCTGGTATTCTCATATTTACTTAAACAATCCTTTTTATTAACTTAAGGTCTTTAACACATAGGCTATATAATATAACAGTTGATGTGATTTGCCTTGAGTATTATTTGGCAATAAGATTCAGCTTTTTAGTGATTTACTGTGGCCTCACAATTCCAGGGTTGGGGGTCTGAGTCCCACTTCCAGTGCTGGGTGTGTGGAGCTTGCATGTTCGTCCTGTGTTCCTGTGGGTGTTCTATAGATCCTCTTGCTGTCCAAAAACATGCAGCTAGGCTAATCAGTGCCCCAGTTTCCCATCGTGTGTGCATGTGTCCCTTGTGGTCGACTCCAGTGCCTTCGGGGATACACTTCAGGCTCACTGTAAACCCTGTACTAGATAAGTCATATAGAAAATGGATGTCTGTTTTAATCAGGTTATATTTGGTTTTGTTAAATGTTCTTCATGTGATGTGTCAGTTTAATCTACATTTTTAGTCACGGCATCTGTTTATTTTGTGTACATTTGTTTTGTGTAAGAGCATCCTCAGTGCGCTTAGTAGTTGGCATGTGTGTTGTTCCAGTGGCCAGGTGTCTAATTCTGTGCATATGTGAGTGTGGAGACTGTCTTTTAAACAGCAACAGAAGATACCCCAGAAGGTATGCTTAATTTGGTGGTAATTGCCAGAAAATTAGAACTGCCCAGTACAACACTGTACGCGGCCTCTTCACAGCTACATGTCAGTGTCCCGATCTGGGCCATGGAATCTGGAATTGCATCTGGGACGACAGACCTGTTATCCGTACTCTTGCGCAGCTGCGGGGGTCTCTTGTTTAACAGCATGGAGGAAACGACATTTTGTTCTTTTGGTGACCAAAAAGCTCTCTCGCTCTGTCACGCCCTCTCGCTCACATCCACAGCAACCAGGGGTGGTGAGTGAGCATTTCATTGTGGGGTTAGAGTGCCAGCCAGCTTCACTCAAAAAATGTAACTGAAATCTCTACAGTCACGATTTGGGGGTCAAAAGCGGGGCATTGACATTTCTTTCCATGAAGTAAATTCAGCTCATGTCTTGGTCATGACTTGATTTAAGGTTGTCTTCAGGTTCTGCACTGTGTATTTGTGTTTGCACACGGCAGTTTACAGCATTCTGAAAGCTGTATTTACGCTTTCTTAGCAAACTTAGGCATAAAGAGGGCAAACATAGCTCAGAGTATCTCTGCTGGCTCCCAAGTGAGGGCCTGCTTCAGACGTTTCTGTGAAACATTTCTTCTACAACCTGTCTGCATTTTGCTCTCTATGACCTGTGGTGTGGATGTAAACACCACATGCACACTTACAGCAGATTTAGTGATAAACTGTCTTCTTTTATACTGTATAATCAGAAGGCACAGCAGATGGTGTATATGCCAATACATTTCATGATATACAATATATGGACAAAAGTATTGGGGCACCATATATCATGTCTTTATGGAGCTTGCTTTGTGCACTGGAGCACAGTCATGCTGGAACAGAAAAGGGCCTTCACCTAACTTTTCCCACAAAGTTGGTAGCGTAGATTCGTCCAAAATGTCTGGGTATGCTGAAGCATCAAGAATTCTCTTCACTCGAACTAAATGGCCCAACCCCTGGTAAACCATTATCCGTCGCCACCAAACTTTACAATCGGCACAATGCAGTCAGGCAGGTAACATCTGCCAAACCCAGACTCATCCATCAGACTGCCAGACAGAGAAGTGTGATTCGTCACTCTACAGAACACGTCTCCACTGCTCCAGAGTCCAGTAGCAGGGTGCTTTACAGCACTCCACCTGACATTGTGCTTGGTGATATGAGGCTTGCATGCAGCTGCTTGGCCATGGTAGCCCATTCCATGAAGCTCCCACACAATTTGTGTGCTTGGGTTACTGGGATAGAAAGTTTGGAACTCTGCAGATACCAAATCAACAGAGTGTTGGCGACATTTATGCGCTATGCACCTCAGCACTCAGCGACCCCACTCTGTTACTTTACGTGGTCTGCCACTTCATGGCTGAGTTTCTGTTGTCCCTAAATGCTTCCACTTTGCAATAATACCACTTACAGTTAACCGTGGAATATCTAGCTGGGAAGAAATTTCACAAACGGACATAGATGGATGCATAGATGGCATCCCATGACAATACCCAGTCAATTCACTGAGCTCTTCAGAACGACCCATTCTTTCACAAATGCTTGTGAACCTGACTACATGGCTAGATGCTTGATTTTATACACCTATGGCAATGGGTCTGAATGAAACACCTGAATTCAGTGATGAAGAGGTGTGTCCCAATATTTTTATCCATATAGTGTATGTGGAAACTGATGTGTCATTCCACTTTGGGTGGAAATCTCAGTAGTCCCAGGAGCTTCTCTCCACAAAGAGGGAATGATATGTAAATTCCTCACAGGGCTGGAATCAACCCTATGCCCCTGTCGCCTGAGCCACTTTGGCACCCCATAGCATCATCTGCTAAATGCAATGCCTACATACTGTACAACACAACAAAATGGGAGAGCATTTTAGACACCTGTAATCTCTATTGACCACCTCCATCTTAAAAAGGCCGATCGTCTTATCCTGCTGATAGTAAATATGTGTGTCTATTTCTTACAGCATACATGGGGACATTAGTAAGGAAATACCGAGATGTTCTGCAGCATCCGATACACTGCAGTCGGCTCTTGTTGTCTTTATTTAGCATCAGTCTGGAAACCATCTGAATCTGTCGCCAGTTTTGCCGTGGCACTGCACTCTGCATATAGAATAGATTCAAATCACTGGGTAGTTTTCTCTTTTAAAATTGGGATGTTTTGTCCAAGCAAAACACATGGTCTGTGCTCAGGTGAATGTCCCTCTCGTCTAAGGACAATGCAGCTGATTGAACAGGGAATATGCATTATTTTGTTATTGTGTAACAGTGTCACCAACGGGACTGACATAAAGGACAAGGATACACTCAGACATTCATTACTGTAGGGGGAAGAAGGCTGTGCCTGATTGTAAGGGGATTTGGTGGTTTTAAATTGTATGGAATTCTAAGGCCTGATTTGCACCAGCTGAGATTCTTTCTGGATGTCTTCGTAGACTTGAGTGTCTGCTGATGCTTTGGGTACCTTTTGCGGCAGATACTTCACATGCCATCCTCATGCTCATCTGCAAGCTTTGGCTCTCCCACCCCAGTGCCGCTCCACCTGTCAGATGACATCGGGGGCCCCCTAGGGGGAGCCAAATTAGCCAGGTGATTTTACTTTGCATCATTTGTAGAGGTGGTGGGGTACCACCTGGGTTGCTAGCGGTACACCCCCCACTTGGGGGGGGGGGGGGGGGGGGGTTAAAATGTGAAAAGGTGAAGGTGGGTATGAGACTTCTGATCTGAGTTCATTTAAATTTCTGTATAATGTTTTACAGCCCAAAGGCACTTGACAATAGTGTGTGCAATGTGACGATCCATTATTGTATCGTTCATAGAAGGAAGAATAAAGATGTCCAGGCTTCCTGTCAGAGGGAAGGGCCTCGTCCCACCCCTATGCAGATTGAGTGCACCGTGTACGTTTTGGGAGTCCCTGGATACAGATATGTGTCAGTGTGACAGGTTCCCACAGATCAGTCTGGACGGTGGCTTACTGTGACCCAAATCCAGCCCCCAGCCCACCTCTCACGTCCCAAGGCGGAAAACGGACGTTTTCCCAATAGCTGACTGAATCCCACTGCGTGCAAGTCACGCTCCCCCAGCCCGTCTTCCAATGGGGGATTTAAAAAATATTATTAGTCAGTTATGTGTCATCTTTTCTCAGTCCCACTTAGTAAAAAAATACTTGCCATTTTCTGTAATTACTGTAATTTAGCGGCAATTACTGCTCCATTCATTAAAATCCCTGTCGCTCTGATAAGGGACCCAAATCCGGTCGATACCTCGTCGAGAAGCCATTATCCCCTGAGGAAAGGCGGATAACAAAGGGATTATGCGAGATCCACAGGCGACTGAATGAGGCGAACATTGTGCTCCACGAATTCTCAGCTCCGCTGATAGGAAAAGTGTGGGCAGTGATGTTTGGGAGATCGTCACCACTCCGCTTTAGATCCATATCTGGGGTGGATTCACGATGCAGGATGTCTGTAATCGGTATCTGCTTATTGTTACTTATAAGTACAACCGCAGCTATGTCTGGAGACTCTGTAGGAATGCAGAAGAACATTCTTCTGACACTTGTAGTGGTTTCACAGTTGCCTGTAGATTTCATACATTCAGACACGTAGGTTGTTTTTTTGCAGGGATAAGGAAGCTGGATTAAGGATCACATATCTTGGCTCTCATTGGTTCTTATTGGCCATGGATACCATTGCTATGGTGCCAGGCACAATGAACTGTAGGCTTCCTGGGATCACTGCCTGTTAGACTTACAGCTGTATTCCATCTCTAGCAGAGGGCAAGGGGTGTTGCTGTGCTAAGCTCTCTTTATCCAAACACACCTTCATTGGTTAGCTGTTTAGCATTCCACAGTAAACACAGAATAGAATAGAGTATCTTTATTGTCATTGTAGAAACACAATGAAACGTTGTGTCTTTCTCCACCACATATAATCAAACACTTATATAGGAGTTTCCATTGCCGGAGTGAGCATGCAAATATGTATCTTTCTTTACGTAATGTTTTTTTTTATAGGTGAACATATAAATTACAGTTTTTGAAGTCCACAATAAGGAAACCTGTCCAGGGAAAGGACAGATATCGATGCAGTATAGATACAGCAATGATGCTTATTGTCTGGCTCTCCCCTGCTCCACCGCAAGTCTGACAGATGCTTGACTGCATCACGTACCACATCGCATCCAGCGGCACATTGACAATGCAGGCTTTACTTGAAGATGTTTGGACAGGGACCTGCGTGATCCAGCAACACAGCTCCTCATTACACTGGTTGCTCTCCACCACTCAGGGTCCTCTGCTTCAGCCCGCCTTCTGAGGCCACCCCCGCCACCACCGCTTCGCACTCATTCCAGCCAGACCGTTATTTACATCCCGCGCATTGGCTCTAATCTGCAGCTGCCTGTGACATGCGCTAATGACCCTTTTTCTTCTGCGGCAACGAGCGTGACATGAATTGTCGTGGCGTGTTTTTGTTGTTCCGGTTCGTTTGGCCCGGAATTTGACATTTTGTAGCCGAATAGTGATAAAAAGAAAAACAAGCTTATTCAATTATTCGATGTCTTCCTGGTCTGGGAAACAAGATTGCCAGACTGTTCATCTTGGCATGAAGGATGACCCCAGGTAGAGCTAGGATGCAACATGACCGTCCTTTGGATGAGACCACCTGATGGACGGAGACCATAAGCTTTGTCATTGGTGCAGTTTGTGAAGGAACATTGCAGATTGAAGCCCATTTGGTGCCCGAAGCAAGATTTACACACTCCCCTGGCAAGCCTCGCTGTTGGCACACCCCTCAGGCTAGCTTCTCTGTTGGCGCACCCCTTCCCTCAGGCAAACTTCTCCACCCAATTTTACATTGTCCTGGGCACTCTGCATGCTCCTCGTGCAGCGGGGGCTGAGGAGGTGAAGCTGCTGGGGCAAGTATGCTGCTGGTTGCTGAGTCAGCAACCCTTTAGAAGATAGTTAGGTGGCCGCCTTTACTGCCTAAGGGGTGCAACCCTGGGTAGTGTGATAGCTGAGTATATTATGAGTCATTAAGGGCCTAAAGTATGTATTCACTATGAGAGACCCTGGGTGCAATGGCCTGGCTCTTAGGGGTATATGTTTGTTTGAATTGCCTACCCTGAGGGCTTCCTGAGGATGCTTGTGGAGTTCCCTCTCCCTTCTATCTACCCGTTATCTGCGGGTGTGGTACCTTCTGATTGGAAACATGCTAATATAACACCCATATTCAAAAAAGGGGATAGAAGT
>JAODKL010000128.1:8301000-8334927 GCA_026780765.1 Petrocephalus schoutedeni
TGCAAACAATACAACAGCACATTATTTAATGTGTTCCTCGTGAATTTTATTGTTTTTCACAAAATAAACACGTATTCAAATTTTGGTTCTTGCAACACATTTTAAAAAAAGTTGGGACAGGAGCAATTTAGGGTAAATTGGTTAAATAATGATGTGATTTGAAACAGGTGATGCCAACAGGTGATTGTGATTATGATTTGGTACAAAAGCAGTTTCTAAGAAAGGTTCTAGTCTTTTAGGAGCAAAGATGGGCTGAGGATCCCCAGGATCCTGCTACTGGTATCCATCAACTTGCATTTGGGACCGGGATCACCAGTTATATAATATACACACAGTGCTCTACAGTAAATAATAGTGTAAATATAAACTCACAACACTTAATAATAAAAAGAGATGGCACTTACAGGCACGAATTGCACCATGAAATCAAAAGATGCGCGGTAGCACACAGTGGGAGCTGGGAAAGAAGCAATATTTTATTGTACAGTACAGTAAGTACTTTTTATGTAATTAAATAATTAGCACAGTACAGGTACTGTATCTGTATCATAACTGCTTATTGTAGCTGCCCATGATACAGTATATACATTACTGTATGCATACTGTATTACAAGTTAGATATAGCTGGCTGTCAGTGTTGCCCAGTCTCCTGCACCTGTTACAGGAAGAGATACACCGGCTAACGTCCTACTGCGTCCTCTTTCAGGCATCTCTCGGTCAGTGTGTATTATTTACTATGGACCTCGGATGTAAATGCAATTGGAGGTTACTCGATAGTACATAAGCCGATGGACACCTGGATATAAATATGGAGCATGAAAACATCATGAGGAAGTGTTTGCACCTTAGCGTGTACCCAGTGCTGTAAAATAGCCCCATAAACCTTGGCCGTTATCTGACCATGCAGAGCAAACACTGGACGGCGTGATTTCCACAAGATGGCTGCCCATACCATGGTGCATTGTGGGGATAATGCGTCCTTGGCTTGCTTTGCTCATAAGCACAACCTAATGTTGAAAAGGGTGAAAGATGACTCCTCCGATCACATTACTTTTTCTTCCATTGCTCAGAGGTCCAGGTTTTGTGCTCTGTTCACCAGGTTATTCATCCTTGTGCATTGCCTTGGCATTGGCCTTGGAAATAAGTGATTTCAGAATAGCTGCCCTGCCATAAATTTTCACTTTATGACACTCGCAATGTTCAGATTTTGTAGATACGAGGCCTCAGACCTGCTGATTCAGTTCTGTCATCATTGTAATAACCAGGGGTATGGGTCTAACTTTTGAGCCTGTACTGTAATTATCCTCTTAAGTGTCCATCTGTCCCTGTCAACAACCTCCCGCTTGCCACCGCCGTTCCTCATTTGCCAGTGAATTTTGTCCATGTTTGCTATCATAATTTTTAGACTAATAATTTGCTGTTTTTTTGCCTTATACTGTATACTTGCAACTTTTTGGCCACTTCTGAACTCTTTCCTTTAATACTCATCAGTCACAGTGCCGATTACACGTCTTTTACAGGTGAGACTTACTGCTAATTGGCATTCAAAAGTTCCCTTTCAGGTATTTTCTAGTTGGCATTTAGATACTTCAAATTAAAAGTACTTTTCCCATGTAGTGCTTTTATTTTGTACACTCCCTGTATTTGCAGGTGAGTTCCTTATCAATTACAGTTTTATTTTGTCTTAATCTTCTTAATATTTGTCTTAATTTCTATTTACAAAATCACAAACAATATAACTGCTAAAATCAGGTGCACTGGTCACTTCATGTTTTTTTTCTGTTCTCTGCAGGAACCTTTTAGACAAAGACACCTTCTCAAAATCGGACCCATGTAAGTACTGGATTATTATCTTTACTCGTCTTCCTGCCAGATTTTCAGTACAGGGTGGTGGGCTCTAACCTCATATGTAATTCCAGCATGTTACGCTCATTTGCGCAACTGATGCTAACAGTTTCACATAACAATAAGAAATTCGGTTACCGGATAAAGGCTTAGCGAATGGTAAAATCTTTTATCAGAACAAGTACAATGTAATATTATGAAACAAAATCTTTAAAAATGAAGATATGATTTTATATTCTTACTCACTGCGAGATCACATTAGGTTTATTGTTACTTTTTGGAAACATCTGCATATTGGGCTTCATTCATGAAACGTTCATAAATTAAGGAACACATTTGCGCGAAAAAGGTAATTTGACAAATCTTACGGCACAGTCACAAACCATGAGTAAAATCATGATACCCAACATAGGTTTATAAATACCAGTCTGCCGTGTGCCCACTGTCAGTTCATTAGCATAATCCACACCCATCGCCCCAAAGCTTACCATATATGGATGTGCTGTCACACGGATCCGGCAAAATGTTAAAAGCGACATAAGAAAGGTATGAAAACCTTCAAAGAAGCGGAGATCGAGGTCCTTTTAACTGTACGAAGACCCGGAAGGGACATGGAGGGGAAAAAAATGTTTTTTTCCAATCATCGATAGTTTTCTGCAAACAGCATTCATATATCAAGCTTTTTATTATTTACACATGTAAATATTACGTAAGATCCGTAGCTTTTTAACAAACAGACTAAAACGTTGACAATCTCTATATAATAACAAATTCGTTCTTCTCACATTTCATGAAGGAGACCCCTAACCTCTACCCATAATAGTCTGCTAGTCTGAATGTTAACATGAAAAGTCTATTTATTATCAATTTCTGAAGAAACAGTACTGCACTGTACATTCTACAGGCCAAATGACTTTTTTTCCTATCTAGACCTTTTTATATAATATACAAACCACCTAAATTATACCCTTACTACTGTACACACTGGAAGCGTTATGTTTTGGACCTATTATTAAAAGTGCAAAATTAACGGCACTGAAAAGTTTAAAAGCTACTGTGAGAAAAGCGAGATTCCACGATCACAAACTCAGTTAACACATGAATGAGGCTGGTTGCTAAGACAAAGATGTAGGTGTACCCAAGTCAAGACTTTTAATATTAAAGATATAGTATGCACTTGCGCTTGCCCAAATTAACCCAAATTATTGACCCAAGTTATTTCCAGTGTTGTTTTTGGTTGTCTGCAAGTTTCTGTGATCTTTCAGTAAGCTCCACAAATGTTACCGTTTAATTGATCATGGCCAACTTGCGACTAACCGAAATGTCACGTTAGCAAAGCGGTTACTATATTCTCATTCTCTTTCCATCCAAACTGACAAAAGGGAGCTGCTCATTGATCGTGGTGCTTCGTCGAGAGTCGGCTTATTGCCTCCATTAGTATTAGCATGCTATTGCCTGTATGGGTACATCTATTGTGTGTGAGAGTTTCTGCTGGTGAAGCGGACTCATTTAACATTTGTGCTTCTCCTCTTCTTTCTAGTGTGCGTCCTGTACACCCAGGGGGTGGAGTCTAAGCAGTGGAGAGAGGTGAGCTCACTGCAAACCGGCGAAAAACCCTCTGAGGTTACTGGGGATGATCTGTGCCATTATGGAGTCTATAGACATGTGGCACCAAATTCTGCCCTATTGGGATAGACTTGTACCCTACAGACGTGGGGTTGACTGGCTGTCTCGCTTCATGTGAACGAGGGCCCAGTCATTCACCACCTACGTCCGGCCTATGTGACGAAATCAGGTCGCAAGAGGAGTCACGCTGTGCGGTGTTGAAAAAATTGCTCTCTCCTGCGCTCCGTCTTTTCTAGAACTTTCCAGCTCTTTCTTTGTTAGATATCAGGTCAGTATGCAACTCAAAAGCAGCTGTAATCCAGTTAGTCTCTCGCTGTGGCCTCTTGACAGAGCCCAGGCAATTCGCCTTCACCGGCCTGCAGAAGTTCTCTTTTCTTTATGTCCATAATTTCATTTTCAAAGTCTGCTTATATTTCTTGGCCTCCTGCTGCCAAGATTACAGAGGATATTATTGTGTTCCGTGTACAATGTAAGGAAAATTGCACAGATGTACGATATTAATCCTAGCTTTCCTAAAATGCTTTTCTTGCCCGCGATAAAGCTCCATATATATCAACATCCTGTCATCTCAGCACCCCTCCCGAACCTGAGTTAAATTCCTATGTGAAGGATTTCAGTGCCTGATCATCATTGTGATCAGTTCTGCACACAGCACATGTGGTGCCTTAGGGAGACTTTATCGCTGATACCCCCATCTCCCCCCTCCGTGGCTAAACTTCAGCACTTTCACTTCGTCGCGGTGTCCGGGAGGTGCCAGTGCTGGGCGGGGGGTTGTTGCGCCCCCCTCACGACATGACAATTGCATAATGGGTTGAGTGGGGCCCTGATGGAGATTCTCCGCCTGGTGGATGGTTGAATCACTGCACATTCTCAAATGAATGAGGGAGTGCATGGCGAGTCTTCGCGACACACCCGCGGCCTCGTTTTTGTGCAACGTCACATTGAAGACTCCCAGCAGACCCCTGAAGGGCTCAGGATCTATGCTGCGTCCTTTGATCTCTTTGGGTTGAGTAAGCACACCTTGGCATAGAATGTGAGTTGGCACTTGACAGTTTGGGATGACAGAGCGGAAGTCGCATGGGGGGGGAGTGCCGTTTGGCTGCCAAATCGTAAGATATCGCATATATGGTGGATTAAAGTATCTGACAGTTTGGAACCAATAAACAATGTGCTGGATTTATGTTTCATTTATTTAGCTGATGCTTTCATCCAAAGCGATATACGTCTTTCAGAAAGCAGGCTTAGACTCTCCCTGGAGCAACTGGGAGTTAAGGGCCTTGCTCAAGGACCCAATGACATCACTCTGACCATGGATTTTGAACTAGCATCCATCCAATAAAAGACAGTGTCTTAGCCTGCTGATTTTCTTTTCTTCTGTGAATGCCACATCTGTGCTGCCTGTATCATCAGCATAGTGAATGTTATAGTCAAAGTGTGTGGCTGACCATTTTAATAGCGTCCTGGAAACTGCTAACTCAAATACTGTGGCTTAATATCATCTTGAGTCCCTGTGTCATTGCTCTCAGAGTTCAGGAAGTGTAACATTTCCTTTTCCATCCATTTCTGTGGCTTTTCATGGACATCAGACTCCTCTGTCTTGCTCGTCACAGACATCAAGCTGCTGCTGGCTGCCGTCGATTTCCAGCCGAGTAGCTTTTACTCTTCCAGAGTGCTGCTGTTGATAGCTAATGCCAGATAACGCAATATCCTCGGAGCCTGAAAGCACCGCAGGAGCCGCAGAGTTCCCCTCTGTTCAGTCGTTGCTTGACAGCTGCCCACTCACTCTCATTACCCTGGTGCCACCATTGAGATGCAGGACTCTGATTGGCACATGGCTCATTTGGGGGAGGGGGAGAGGCGTGCAATCTTGGGAACTCTCGGAATGATACGGAGGGGGAAAAAAATCAACCTAATTCACTCATCATTTGCTATCGTTAGTCATTTCCACTGGAGCGTCGGCTATCAGAGCTGCCGTAAGACTCCGGGCCAAATGTCTGAAGAGACGGCAAGCGCTATAGAGCAGCTATATATGTACATGAGCGGTTCATAGGGGCCCGAAATAGCGGCGATGATCCGCATGTCACAGTCCGCAAAAACAAAATGGTGTGGAACAGATGGGAACGTCGAGGGCTGTTCTCGGAGCTGGCCAGACTGCTTTTGCAGCCCACGTTGCGGTGACACATGGGCAGGGCGGCTTGGCGGCAGCCACGCGGTGACAGGGAGCAGCGGCTGTCACCGGAGGACCTTCTTTAGGTTTGGGCTGGCAGGTAAAGTTGGGGGTGCTGACTTTGGCTTTTGTTTATTTGTGACGGCTGAGCCGAGGAATGCGTGGTATCCTCTTTGCTGCCTAATAAACTCATAATCTAATGTATTCAGTCTACTTTCCTGTGCCCAGAGTAAAGAGCAGCATCGGATCTGCCCCCGCCCTCTGAAGGGCTTTTCGGATTCTTTCAATTGACTCGCAGTCAGTGTCTTAGGGACGTGCTGATCACACACGCTCTTCACCACGGCGATGGAATATCGGGCGGGCATGGAGTGGGAACCAGGGAAAAGTGCCTCAAGAGCCTTTTATTGGGATCCCAGAGTTTTAAATATGGAGCAAGAACAGTGCTGGAATACAAACCATATTGTATTTAAGGGAGCATATAGAAGAGTAATGAGTGAGAAATGTAGCCTTTTGTACAGTAGGTGTCTCAGCCTGCACTCTAAGATGCTCGCAGTAAGAGCAGAAACCCAAGGCAATGCACTTTATTGGCTCATAGTGTCAAAATGAATGTTAGGGAGACGTCTGTGAGAAGTGGGGTATTTAATTTGATTCAATTGACTTGGTTGGTTGAAATCAATAACTCATTAAGTTTGACTTTATGGTATGATGGATACTGTTTACCTGGCCACCTTGACACAGAGCTGATCTTCAGGCTGTAACCAATGTCACGAGCCAGCTGGCGCTTATGGTTTCTTTGAGTCGTCAAAGGACAAGACCCCCATTAAGTGTCAGTTACGTGTGAAATAATTAGCTGATTTTTTATTTTACAAGGTCTGCCTTGTTTTCCTGCAAATGCAATTACAGAATGTCTCTGCATATAAAAACAAACATGAACAGCCAGACGCTTTCATGTTTTTGTAATTTTTGTTTGCACGGACCTTGTGCCCAAATTCTTTAATTAAATAGATGCATAGTTAAAACCAGACATTTCATGCCCATAAAATATTTCACAATTAGAACAGAATACAGAGAAGAAACACCAGAATGAATCAGTTATTCAGATTATTAAAAATGTGACAGCCTAGGGTTGCTGTAGGATATAGTAGCCAGCTTGTTTCTGGTAGATGAATGATTAGGACACCACCAGCTGTCATTAAGCCAGTCATATAAACACATTTATTGAGGTGCAGGGTTGAGGTTCTGGTACTGGAGGTGGTGCATGTGGCACCTGTCTTTCTCACAGTCTGTTCTCAGGATTTCAGTTTTTTTGCCTTTTGGCCTGGAAGCCCACACTTGATTCTTCCATTGAACTTCATATGTTTTCTACACTGAATAATTAATCATCAACTGGAGTGCCAAAGCAAACCGTAACATACTGATAGGAGTGTCCCATCGATGAGATCGTGGGCCTCCTCTGGCCGGCGGTGTGAATGCTGGGATTGCTGACTTCCCTGTGCTGCATGCTTGGCGCGGTAAGGGGGCGCTAATGACTTTTTCCTCCCAAAACGGCTTATAGATGAGTAAGCAGCACGCGCTGTACAGGCCTTGGACCGCCTGTGCTCACGATTAAGGGAGAAATCCCATTAATTCTGTAGTGGTGCGATGATGCGGTGTGGCAGCCAACCCGTAGTTCCCTGCAGGGTACAGATGCTCAGCTGGAATGAGGAGGCGGCCCCTGGGGCCATCTTTCCGCCTCCGCTGGGCTGGGCTGTAGTGCCTCTGGAGTGGGTAGGGGCCAGCAGGCTGTTCTGCTTCAATCTCTCCGCTTTATCGCTGCTCCGCAAAACAGGATGCGATCCCGCATGATATCAAACAGCAGAGCGCGGCCAAGGTGCTGACCAGCCAGCTTATGAGTCTGTAATGAGCCCCCCCCCCCCCACCCCCTCTCTCTTTCTCACACAAACATGCTCATAATGCCTCTTATCTCTCCCCCCATCATGCTATCCAGTTTGGGAGAACAGAAGTGATCGACAACACACTGAACCCCGACTTTGTCAGGAAGTATATTCTGGACTACTTCTTTGAGGAGAAACAGAATCTTCGCTTTGACTTGTGAGTTACTCGCTGAGTTACGTCTCTCTCTCTCCCCCCCGTTGAGTGCGCTGGATGGTCGATGGCATTTTGAAACCACTAAAACAGCCTGCATCCCATTCATGCTCAACCACAGCCCATTTCCATCATCCATCGCTGATGAAGGGGCGAGTACAGTGTGCTACAGAGGAACCGTCCTGTTTGAAAGCTATAAATCAAATCTTGACAGGGGAGTGAGCTCCATGTTCATATCTGTCATGTTTCAGTAGACTAGTGCCTTCTATGGCAAAGTTAACATTTATTTAAATATTATAAATAGACAGCAAACAAGTTCTTAGGGCGTGCGGTCCAAATATAATATTACAGCTAAATCAATCAATCAACCAAACCAATTAATCAAAGCTGAACTGGCAAGATGAGAGAATGTGTTGTCATCTCCCAGGTTACTTAGTCTTTTGGCAAAGAAATGAAGGCTTGAGCCCTTTGGAGCCTCAGTGGGCTTTCAGGCCTTGTGAAGCTCTCTCTCTCTCTCTCCTTAAAGGTACGATGTGGACTCCAAAAGTCCCGATCTGTCAAAACATGTGAGTTTGGGCCTGCTAAGGCTACCTGGTGGAACCCTCCTGATTAGTAACTTTTCTTTTGAAATGCATGCTGATCCCGGTCTGGATCTGTGCAAACCAAAGCTATTGCATCTTTCTCAATATTTGTCACCTTACCCAATATATTTCAAAGTGGAAATACACTCAGTGGCCACTTTATTAGGTACATCTCACTAGTACTGGGTAGAACCCACTATTCTCTCCAGAACTGCTTCAAGGGCAGATGAGTTATGTTCAGAGAAGCCTATCTGCACAACACTGCTGTACAGAGTTGTTGTTTTCACACTGGTGGCCGTCCTGTTAACTTTAACGAGTTTGGCCATCCACCTGTGACCTCTCTCATTAACAGGATGTCTCTTTGGCCACAGAGATGCCGTTGACTGGATGTTTTTTGCGCATGACACCATCTTCTGTAAACTCTAGCCTCTGTGATGTGTGATCCCTGGCAGGTGGCTGTTTCTGAGATGCTGTGACCAGCATCTATGGCATCGGCACTCTTACTGATTTCAAATTGGCTTTGATCACGCATCTTATCCATTCTAATGCTCAGTTGAGAAGTATGTAAACCCCCTGGCCTTGTGCTGTATGTATTCAGTTACAGCCACATGATTGGCTGTTTGGAGAAGTAGCCGGTTTGCATTAGCAGGCAGGTGGACCTAATAAACTGTACACTGAGTGTTATGGTGCTTGGTTAAAAAAAACCCTCTTTTGGTAATGGATGTTTGTAATGGATTTGTTACCAAGTCATGTCCTTTAGAATATTGTGTTAGTAGACTGATTTTACTTGCACATCCTATGAAATGTAGCACTTGACATCTCTCGTTTAGCTTCGTTTGGAAGTGCGGACGTTTCTCTGCATTTATCAAAGCTTGTCAAATGCTGTACGCAGGTACAGCTAAATGAAGAATGACGTTATTTATGCCAAAACTATAAGCAATGCATTCTAACATCTCAGCGCACAAAGCTTTGATAAAGAGACATATTCATTTAATCCTTTCAGATGAAAAAAGAAATATATTTGGGTGCAATCAAAGCTTTGCACGCATCCATAACCGGGGTGTAACTATGGTGTGAACGCCTGTAAATGTGTCTGTCTTACTAACGCTCATCACATTTGGAACGTGCCAGCCTCTCCTCCGCCTCTCTTGCCCTCCTACAATTGCCGTTACATATTTACGTCTCGTGCTTCCTGTCACATGACGTGTTCTGTTGTGTTACCGCTGCTGCCTGCCTCTCTTCCGGAAGCCCCACGAATTCAACGTACGTCTTTGCTCTTGTAATCTTCATTACTGTTCTCCGTGCTGTGGGCCGCCCTGCCACACTCTGACCGAGCCTCTGTCCCATCTCCCCGCTCCTACTGGACCCCACGGTCCCATGGCTGCCTGGCCCTCTCCCGCTCCCAGGACTTCCTGGGCCAGATGTTCTGCACCCTGGGTGAGATTGTGGGGTCACCAGCCAGTCGGCTAGAAAAGCCTCTTGGGTGAGTATGGAGCCCCTGGCCACGCCTATTCTTTAATGACATCACTGCAATCTATGATGCAATTGGTTACTTGTTATTTAAGGTTTTTGTTCCAGTATGGGCAGCAGATATCTCTCTAAGAACCATTTTATATCATCACTTTCCAAAGTGAAAACACATATCTCCAAAAATCCATTATTTTAGAAGCATGAAAAAAGAATTTTCTTAGAAACTTTCACAAATAAACGTAAAACGAAGCAATTATGCCCTTAGCTCCACAAATATAAAATTATCTTTACACACCTGTCCATGAACAATTTAATGTTTTAAATGGACTTAATTGGATTGTTTTCACTGAGGCAAATATGTCTGTGTCAACAGGATACAAAGTAATTTAACAAACTAAATTAACCTGTATATTCACACTTAGCAATGATGCTACTTAGCTAACAGTCAATGTTAAGTTGTTAAATTAATTTATTATATAAAGTAGCCCATACAAACAACCGTCATGAATACAAATGTTAATTAGTACAGTGTTTGTCAGAACTCTGTCAGAGAAACACAGTTTGGTCCGAAAAGGGCCGTTACACAGATGCCACCTGGTAAAATTTCCTCGTCAGCGAAATTTACTGAGGTGATAGGGCTTGGCGATATAAACAATATATTATTGTCATATAAAATTTAAACACTAAGAAAATGAAAAACAATAAACTATCGATAAAGCACATTTATTTGATAACACACATCAGGCAATCACATCGCTGAGACAAACAAAATCACAACCTATGACCAGCAAACACAAGCGCAAGGTCATACCATGTTTAGGTAATATCATGGAGGAAATAAGTGCTCCCTTAGAGGAAACTTCAAGTGAAGAAAGTGACAGCTCAGCAGCCATTTAAAAAAATTAGACGTGGATAAAGGAGGTAAAAAGACGCTTGTGGTGTGGTGGTTTTTTTGCAGTTTAAAGTTAGACACACAACAGACTGGTGCTGTGTAATCTCTGCCGAAAACTTGTGCCTGGAAATACTATGAACTTATTTCACCCCTTGAAGAATTGCCATCTCGTAGATCACACAGAATGCTAGTGCTTACAGTCACAAACACCACCAATTAAAGTTTCTATTTTCAATGTAACAAATAGAAGCCCACATTAGCTCAAAACAGGACACATCATTTTATTTTTTATTATGTGACGGATGGTAACTCTACCAGCGATGCCAAATCTATTCCCAAGAACGAGCAGCGCAGCAGCCAGAGAAAAAACCCAGCAACAAAGCATACTCTGGACATTTTCTGGTGTTATGCCCTACAACAAAAGCGTTTTTTATGATTTATTTATTAAAATTAGATTTCTGTTTGCAGTCCAATTCATTTGTCATCTTTTCCCTTTCTGAATTTGTTTAATACTAATGGACTTTTAAGTAAAAAATGGAGCCTTGAAGTAAAGAAATAAAGACTGGAATTATATCAAAATTATTATCGATATCGACTAGGATATTTCGCCACTGGCAAAATCTACCTAGGAAACCCATTCTCCTTGGCCGGCAAATTTGTATAAGGAGAATGGGTGTATGCCGTCTATAGAAAAAAGTCACAAATCTGTCAAAAAACGGACGGATACTGACGGATTCCATCAGACAGTGATGATATATTTTAGCACAGTGTTTATCAACCCGGTCTTCGGAGACCCCCAGATAGTCCACATTTCTGCTTCCTCCAAGCTCCCAACTGAGTATCTGGGGGTCCCCGAGGCCAGGGGTGATAAAGACTTTTTAACGCGTACACTGATATATATGTACATGTTTACATGATATATGTGAAATTCCCATGTGTTGCATGCAACAATGCTTCCTTAATTCACCACGTGTGGTACAATAAATGTAAGCTAATTGTTAAATCCTCTGCATTTCTGCGTGAGAGCAGATTGGCATGCCTGGTAAGTCTGTGTTAAATCAGCAACGTAAGTATGGCTCTTCTATATTGTATCATTTCATCACACACACACGCGCACACACACACACACACGGGCGCACACACACGTGCACATCCATCGTAATGAGTCACCCCTGTTGAATGAATCCCAGCAGATATTTTTTGCCCTGTAATCACTGTCATCAGGGAAGTGTGTCATTTCTGTGGAATTACTGAGCGTTGCACTGATTGTTCTGAGAAAAGGGTGCCGGACACCAATTTCCCAGCATGCATCAGGCCCGACAAAGTGGTCACAGCTAGCTAATTTTTTGTTTCCTTCTTGATACAACCAGTCACAAGATTTGCCTTCTGCTCTCAGAGATGTTTGATTTCTGAAAAACCAGGACACCCACTGGGGTTAAACCATTTTGCAAATATACTATGTTAATATTTGTCGGACTTCCTTTTTTTAACTAACACTATCTCTAGCCAGCAATTTAAGTCACGGTAGGGTTGTGGCTGTGGATGCGCGCGGCAGACAGACAGCTTGGGCGGTTGTTAGCCAATAGGGTAAGCTTTCCTATTTCTGTTATCAATCAAATAAAAGTGTAGACGTGGCCACATGTTGCTGTGTTTTGCCCGTTTTTATGGACGGATTGGATGCACAAACATAACCAGGAAATCATTTGAGAATAGCAGTTGAAGGAAATCATTTGAGGATTTATTTGAAACCACAGAATTCCTAAATTATACATACATTTTCACAAGAAAATTATCAATTTTCCGGGACAGTTGCTCAAAAAAAAGGACAATCCCCGGAAAACCGGGGCAGGTGGCAGCCCTAGTTGAGTGAGAAGTGGTGCGATGCTCTCCTGCTCAGATCAGATGTATCCATGTTGGGTCTGCCAACAGCAACCCAGGAGGCTGATAGTAAACCAGAGATTTTAATCTGGAACAACCTGTCAGCAGGCATTTAACTGACAGCCTCCATTCTAAACAAATCAGGTAATACTTCCTCATTTATGTCCCAGGCAGCGTGGCTATCTAAAGATCTTTGTACATGTTTCAAAGAAATACTGACATACAGAGATAAAAAAATGCAGTGGAGTTTGTGACATCTCTCTGGATTCCCTGCATCTCTCTACATCTAACAGACTACTGCGGTAAAAGGACCGGTTTAAGATAGCTGAACTAACGAATGAGTGCGTTAAGATAATGGAATAACTGTGTAAGCCAGTGTAAGTGCTATTTGAAATACTCCATCTTCAGTATTGTGAGGTTTATCAAGAAGTAAGTGTAGAGCAGGATTTCCAAGAGCTAAATGAATTTGGGACACTTGTAAAGGACTGAAAATCTGACTGGAGGAAGTTGGTCATGTGATTTTAATAAGCTTCCTTTTGGCAAAGGCCATTAATTGATCCATATTTTAGGCGTGGCGTCTGCTCACACAAACAGACACGCGCCCACGCTTGACAGGGGCCTAGCTAGAAATTCTTGGTCCCCAGACAAAATGTCATCTTGGGTCTCCCGAGTGTGTGTGTGTGTGTGTGGGGGGGGGGGGGGGTCTCGTGCCAACCAGTTGTATAATGTATCCTGAGCATTATTACTACATAATACATAATGTTATGATACATAAATAGGGGCCCCTGTAAAGTGTTGGCCCCCTGAATCTGCCAGGGTACCCATGCCCCTCGGGCACCCCTGCTTGCTAGGTGAAATACCCCCCAGATGGTTCTCTCCCACATTTCCTCTATTCACTGTGTTTTTCCATTATTGCCTCTATGGAGAAGAGGGTTTGTGTTAGATGGGAGTCGTGAAAGGACACAAGGCCATCGTAAATCGTGAGGCTGAGGTACAAAATGCAGAAAAATCTGGATTTGGCACCACAAACACCGGTATAAGGAGGGCATGGGAACCTTTTCGGTTATACCATGAGATAGTGCAAAGCCATAGCTGCTCTGTAGTGCAATCGTTCATTTCCTTGATGCCTTTGATGTCCAATCCTCCCATAGAGATCCTCAGAGGGGAGGGTGGGCGGTGTGGGGGGCGGGGGTGCGGAGTTGACCTGATTAGGTGAGCTAATGAGATGCAGAGTCAATTAGACAAGCTTTGCACTGCTTTGTTTATCATCTCGGTGGGAACAGACAAGCAAAAGCGCTCGCTTTTACTCGCAGAGTAAGGGAATCTGTCAGGAATGGTGTCAGATGTCCGGCATGAGTAGCCAGCATTGTCCAGAAGCTGGTCCATCTCGCCTTTCCTTCATGAGACCGGTCTGATTTAAGTACTGTGGGAAACTCTGCCTCTTCAGCTTGGTGCCAGGCAGGGTCTTGGCCATCTGGTAGGTCAATACAGTAAAGGAGTGAATGATTAGTTTTTAAAAGCAAAACCAAACATTTGACAGGATCAATGGGGCCGAGGGGAAGACAGGATCATCGACTTTCCGCTCCAGCTGAGCTGAATCATTGCCGCGGGAGAAGTCAAGCTTCTATCTAGATGCCAGCAGGCTGTTTCGACTGAAGATAGCGTCATTTAGCCATAAAGAATCGGCAGCAGGCAGACTGACATCGCCATAGAGTGAGAGATGAATGCGGGGGAATTCAAACACGGCCTATGAAGAACTTCGTATCATCCGCCCATGAAACAGGCTGGAATTTATTACTGTCCGGCCTCTACCTTGGCAGCCTTGAGGCTTGGGGCTGTTCGTATTTTTTGTAGATGAGATTTCGCTTCTCCTCCCCAGTAGAAGTTATGACTCAGAAATGTGGACAACCGCTAAAGCAGAGGCGACCAAGAGGCGGCCAACGTGGGGATCTCCATCACAGGCACCAAAGAGCTGCCTTGTTCCAGGACAGCGGTGGTGTGCAGCTCAGTCGCCCTTAACCCCAACTGCTCTAGGGACTGCCTGACCTTGCTTTCTCAGCTATCCCTTGGTTTGGGTAAAAGCATCTACTAAATAAATTAAATGTAAATGGACGGCTCTGATTACTCTGACCAAGCAAAACCACCTATTGATTCAACAGTTTGCTGGGCCAGAGGCCACCTGGGGTTTGGTCACATGCCACAAATGAGCTGCTGAGGTGCCTGTTACTGTAACTTCATGCCCACAGGTACTCCACATGTTCTGTGCATGGGGAACCCCTTTGCTCCCAGCCCAATCAAGGCATCTATGCCTAATGTGTTCAACTTGGAAGCCATTAAGGCACAATTTGAAGAGCCTTGGGGACCCTTAAAAGGTTTAGTTCAGGAAACGATATGACCACAATACAGTTAATGCCCCTGATGACTGTGCATTTGCTTGAGTAATTAAAGGTGTAAAACACATATGCACAGTAGTAATGGACACCAGTAAGATGATTCCAAATTCTCCAAAACACAAATCCCTTATTTGTTTATTTAGGGTTTACTTGAGCAAACCAAGGGCTTTTCAGCCAAGCTGATCTCTCTGTGCCAGCTGAGAATTGTGGGTAATTCCTCATGATAGAATGGCACAGCTCAATCAACCACCTACCACCAGGGGAAATAAAGAAATTAATTAAGATTAAAAAAGGAAGCAGCGAAATGGGAAACAGGCACTTTCAGTACTTACAGTTTCACGAAATCAGGGCACTCACTAATGACTGCCATCCACATTGGCCAGTTGCACTCCATTGACTAGAATAGCTACATAGTACCAAGCTATGTAAAAAAGAATCAGAAAGGTACATCCCTAATCAAGCTTACTAGCGGCACCAATATGGGAATGCTGGACAGGGAAATTATGGAGTAGGAAGGTAATTTCCAAAGCAGACAATGGGCATCAGCTTTGCCTGTTTTCAACTATTAAACATTGAGTTGATATTTGTGGGGGTGGAGTCAAACCCGGACAGCATCATAGGCCAGGGGTACATCCGAGATCAGATGCCTGTTCAGTGCAGGATCAATTCATATGCACAGATACTTGTATATGGGAAAAATATGTACGCGATCCTCCTCCTCCCCCCCCCCACACACACATACACATACACACGTAATGTAAACAGCAGAGGTGGGAATTAGGCCTACAACTCTGAGGGCATGAGGTTACAGTGCTAAATGTTCCCTTTCAATTCAGGAAGGGGGGTTATTAATCTATATAAAATGTAAAATTCCTATAAGTGATACAAATACGTGAGGCAGACACCCACTTGCAATAATGCACAATTTACGACTGACTAGCAGTAGCCACTGTCGTCATGGTTTTTTGTGTGGCTGATGGCGGCCGCACATAAAACACATGTGATATGCACAGTTTTTGTTGGTGGCGGGGGGTGCTGAAGGGGGGTTTGGCCTGGGCACCATACCAGCTAGAAACCCCCCTGGTAGGAGTGCTGTGTTGCTGCTCTATCGATTGCGTTGTTTGAGCTGCTGAGGTGGCTGTCACCGTACCTTCATGGCCACAGGGACTCCAAACAAACAGAGCTGCTGAGCATGTTGGGTAAAGGAGTACAGAGCGGAGGTCTTAGGTGACACTGTGTCCGTCTCATTTCTGGCTACTGCGAAATCTTCACAGACACTTCACAGTCTCATAACTTCCAGGTTAAAATGCCCAAACTCCATGACAGTGGGACTGTATGGACAAGCTCTCCAGGTTCGTTGCTAGTGCTTTAGCTTTGCAGCAGACCGTGAAGTGCAGGGTGCCCATGAAGAGGGGCTCTAGCAGGACTCATATTTCTCAGCCGTTTATTCAACCACATGGGATGCATCACATCAGCACAACTGGCTGCATTTGAACCGGGGGTCATCACGGCAGCACGCCGACTTGACAAACCACACACGGCAATTAGCGGCTTAATTAGTAAATTATAAAATGGCGTGTTAATGCGGGTCAGTTCCTTAGAGTGTACCACGGCGCTCGGTGAATCGCTGCACTTCCCAGACTGGCTTTGCTGACCGTACGTGTGACGAATGGCACCGTCCGGCCCAGGGGAAGAAGGCGTCTCCATTTTTCACCCTTATGCCATTAATTAAGCAGTGACAGCCTCCGCCCTGCTGTACACATGCTAATTCCCAGGAAGCTGGTCCCGCGTGACCCCGTCAGCCTCTCCATCTTTCCGCTACCCTCAGATTCTCACTGATGAACGCCTACTCCTTACCAAACTGAAGGAGAACGTGTCCATCTCCTGATATTCCTCCCCCCCAACATCGCGACATTTGCTTTTTGAAAAGCTGTTGAAAGTTGAAACGGGAGCAGCTCATCCCTGGTTCTGTGGCTGCGTCGGCTGTCGGCGTCAAAGTAATCAAAAACGATTTCGAATGCGCGTAGCGAGGGCGGCAGAGGATGATGTTTATCGCCCAACCAGAGCAGCTGTTTGTCTGCACGGGCCTTCCGGGTCAGATTTATGCAGATACTGGTAAATGATTGATTTCTTTAATTTGCCTGCATGCACGGTCGCAATAATGTTTTCGTGGTGGATTATACAAGCAGTAGTATAATTTGGTTTTTGGGAAATTTCATTTTAAAAAGTTTTCTTTAGTTAACTGAAGCATCCATCAAATGTGGTTTATTCCTGTGTTCCCAGCTGCTGTAACTGTCATTATAAGGGCCTCAGCCTGCATATGCATCATCGATAGAGGGACCATGTTGGTCTCGAGGGAAGAAATGTAAAACTCAACACACTCTACTAGACACTGAAAGTTAAAACAATTGTGGGTAACACTACTTAAAGCAGTCAATATGCTGCATCACACCTTCATAATGCATTATAATGCAGTCATAAAGTATCATAAACCCAGTTATAACTATTTATAAAAATGCACAACACATTATAGTCATGTTTCTTATGCATTATAAATTATCTATGAAAGTATCGCCCATAATGCGCTATAAACACCTTCATAATGCAGCACGAAGCATCCTTACTTCTTGTTTTAGGAGGTAGAGTGTGTCCCTGCCGGTTAAGTGTCTGTGTGATCGGAAGGTCACCAGTTCTAGCCCAGCCTCGGCACATCTGTGGGTCCTTGAGCTAGGCCCTTAACCCCTGGGTGCCGCACGAGGTGGCTGCACTTCACTGCCGAGCTTGCTCTCATGTAGAGCATGATTGGGGGAGTATTCCCACAGTGATCAATAAAGTATCAATTATTATACATCATGAGGGTATTTATAGTGCATTATAGATGAAACTTTCATAGAGCATCGTAATGCTCTATGAGGAACATGACTATAATGTGCTACGCCTTTTCATTAATTTTTATAGCTGTGTTTATAATACTTTATGAATGTTTTACAGTGAATTATAAGAACAGTTATTAGGCTTCATGAAAATTGCCTTCATAGAGAGTGTTACCCAATTGTGCACTTAATCTGAATTTCTAATTCGTATATCTTTTTAATTATGCTATTCTATAAAGAATATGGCTGCATATTAATGGCATAAAATGGTCTATTCATTCCCCTGGTTTCCATAGTTTTAATTTTAAGTTTATAAGTTTTAGTGTAAGTAATGATTTGTGCGCATGTACTGTTGTACTGTGTAGCTTTAATGTGCCTTAAAAAAACGGTCTTTATATAATTATATAATTCATTAGATAAATTTTGCATGTATATATGAATATATATGAACATAATTACGATCTTGGAAAGAGGCTGTTGTGGCTGCAATTATGATTACAATCACAAACATCTCCCTTGAAAATATGCATCCAAAATGCACCCAGTCCCTTTAAGTTTTATATACAGTCATAACAGGTCCATAAATATTTGCACAGTGACACAGTTCTCAGAACTTTCATAAAGTGGATTTGAAATGGAACAATTTTATTAATAACAAAATAACAAAACTTGCGTCAGTGTCCAAATATATATGAACCTGACTGTAGCTCTCTGCTCAGTGCAGTAAATGCTTAAAAAGGGGTCTGCAAACAAACATCAGGCCAAGATGAGAAGCCATTAAAGTGAGTAAGAACACACATGGATGTTAAAGAATCCCGAGTGCGCTGGTGGGCTTTCACGATGCACCTGTTGTTAAGCTGCTTTGAAAAACATCCCTTTTCTGCAGTAATCTTTGCTCTGAGACTCATCTGGGTAGGAACAGGCCTTTGTATTTAAGACCGGCTTCCGCATTGAACCTGTGACTACCCGGAGGATGTCCATTTTTCGCCATTGCTATGACATCACCACTGGCCGGGGGGTTGATGGACCCCCATGACCCGAAGTACCAGCTTGGGCCCCCCTCGCCTCCTCTCTCCTTGCCGGCTTTGCATCTCCTCCTCCCTGCTGTCAGAAAGACGCAAATCTTTCCGTTGGTATGGCTACGGGGCTATTTCTGCGCAGCGCTTAGGTCTTTGGCAGCTTGTCATTATGTTGCTCTTATATGTAGTGGTGCGTAGAGGCATCCGCTCGCCTGCTTCTCGCGGTGAGGCTTTTACAAGCTGACATTTGCAGACGATAAGGGCCTTATTTTTAGCCTCCGTGAGGAACGGCATTTTGTTATCCGCCCAAAACACTCTTGGGGGCTTAGGTCTCTATTAATCTGCTTTGTTCTTGGCGTGTTTACTCCAACTGTGTGGGGGTGGGGGTGGGGGGGTGTTTTTATGTTAAATATGGCCTATCTGCACGGATTTATGGAATGAACTTGGCCATATTGAGCCTGTATGAAATGCCTGTTAGAGGTGAACTGTGTGCCTCTAAACAGGGTAAGGTTGACACATTGGAGTCGTTTTTTCACACTTGGGGATATGGATCATCCATGCCGGGGGAGGGGTCCTTCACATACCTGCTGAATTAATTACCGATATGTGAAGATATGCCTCATGCATGGTAACACGGGAGACAAATCGAGATCACAGAGGCGGAGCGCCCCCCGTTGGGAACACCGCCCAACATCACCTACACCGGTCGCAGATCAGGTCATGGGTGGCGTCATCCTTGGCCCCAATGCCTCATTTACATTTTATTTAAATTTTTTCTTAAGAAGCAAGATAAGACCCTACCCTGAAGTAATTGGGGGTTAAGGGCCTCACTCAGGGGTCTAATGGTGAAATCACTGTGCTTGGATCAATCATCACCACATTACAATTGCTAAGCAATTGAGCAGGTAAGATTAAGATTAACATTAAGATTAAGGCAAACTTAATTCATCCCAGGGGGAAATTCTGGAAATTCAGCTCTTGACCTCAGGGGAACTGCACCTGGTCCCTTTAAATCTCTATAGCATAATTACTTACATGAATTCCCTCACTTTCCTGCCTGGACCCCGGACAGAGCCGGTGGGGGAGGGGGGACACACACTTTCAGATGTACCCTTCGGACCCTGCTTACCGCAGAAGAGTAATGGCCCTGCGGTAATGGCTGCTTTGGGCCCGGCCGCACCACTCCCCGGGTCAACGAACTTTGATGCATGGCTTGTGGTTTCTTTAGGTACATTTTGCCCCTTGATCTCCACAGTTGTGCAAAAACCCCGGCAGTTATTTATCATTTGAGCTTTAATGGGTGTAATGGCCACCCCATGTTATAATGACTCTCTTAATACGGCCGTTCTTGCTCCCCAGCAGCTTGGGGGCACTGGGTTGTCTGCATGGGGCCGCTGAGGTTGGGCCCCCTGTTGGCTAGAAACAGTCACTACACTAAGGGGGGCAGGGGCCCCTATTTGAGTGGGGCCCCAGAAACAACTAACCCACCCCTGGCTGCAAAGGTGTCATCCTGTTTACATCATTCTTCAGGGTCAGCCAATCAGCATGCAGAGGGTTGGGGTTAGTGTTAGGGTTAGGTTGGGGGTCGCTCATGGTGGAACCTTAGGGTCACAGGGGACGACTCCGGCATTGTAGTCGCAGGTTGATTCTTTCGCTTCCATGGAGGGCTGCTATGGTTTTCCTTCCAAAGACAGTAAATGCTGATGTGACCTGGATCTGGAAGAAGCTCGGGGGAGTGGGCAGCTCTGTAGGGGGGTATTAGCAAGTCTGGGGCTGGGGCGGTTCTCCTTTGCCTCCTCACTGTGGGTAGGGGCAGCAACTTTCACAGCAGAATCTGCGGCTTGCTGGTATCCGGCTGAGATTCCGGGAGGTCACAATGGGGCACCGGGGAACCAATGAAATGGGGAGGCTTCCACATTCGACACGTAAACAAATCGATAAATAATTAAGCCATGTTTTTATTTCTATTCCCAAATAACAGAAGTGTTTGCCTTCAGCAGATGGCGGATTTTTATTTTCATGAGCCGAACCTCAAAGACTGTGGCTTCATGCAAGAAATCATGGAGAGACCAGTATATGAAAACAACAACAACAGTTGGAATTAGCATGGGTGCTTAGATAATGAAGAGAGACATGTAACAATGTAAAAGTCAAGAAAAGCAGGTATTTAGAGTCAGGAATAAAAGAGCATTGTTGAAATATGGCCTAAAAAATATGCATTAAAGCATCATGCTGAACTGGGGGAAGGTAGAAGACGAAGAGAATGTTCAAAAATGAGAATAAAAGCAGGAAAAATGGTTCAGTGCCTCAGAGGAAAATATCTTTCAGTGATATATAATTTAGCAAACCTCCACCCAGGAAGTCCTGTGTTGTTTATTAAAACACTTTGGAATTTATTCCACCGTCAAGCTGGAGAAACATGCAAACTGTTTCTTTGAAGGGAGAAGGAGACCGAAAAAGAGTTAACTGGGTTAGACTTCATTACTGTGGTAATTCCAGAGTGGAGCTGGATTAGATTGCACTGTTCAAGTCCCAACAGTTCTCCATTAAAATGCACAATTAGTCAAACTTTTCTTGTAGCGCAGTAATTGGAATTTTAATGAAATGAGCCAGAACAAGACCAAAGAAATTTCTTTTGAAGGAAATCCTGAAGTCTGGGACTTGGGTCGGGGGCTGCTTGATGTGGTAAACAGTAATTTAATGTCCTTTTTTTTGGGTGTCGCAGGTAGTGTTGCCAATTTCTCTGCTGTGTATGGATTTATGTTGTGGTCGGTAAATGACTGACAGATTGCATTCGCTGAGGCGGAGCGCCCCATGGTGGGCATGCATGCCCCAGTTCTCCCCGCATGTGTGCCGTGCGATCTGACTAGGACATGGCCCACATGGAAAGATCACTTCGTTTACTTCACTCAGTCATTAGAGAGACAACTAGGGGTTGGACATGTAACTGTGTAGTTTGGGGTCCTTACCTCTATGAAAATAAATGGTGATTTTGAAGAGCATTGAGATATTTATAATTACAGTTTGAAAGGAGGCTGAACGGAGCCTGTTTCTGTGATTTGGGCTTTTCTGGGGGCACTGTTAGCCTACCGAGAAGTGGATATTAAAGAATGAGTCACAGTGACAGGCTTGTCACATCTGGGGGCCACGGAGACCACCCAGCGAAGCGTGCTGTGGGGGTCCATCACTCACTCCACTGCTGAGATTGGGGACCTTTCTGGACAAGGCATAATTTATCACATCCCGAGACAAAAGGCTGTCGCCAGGGAGCCTCCCGCCGCCATTATCGCATGGACTCTTTCCCTCATTTTTACGCCAGTGAGAGACTTGCCGTGGTTAAACAGATGAAAAGCACAGGCATCTATTTTCTACACTGAAGAAGAAAAGAGAAAATATTGAGATTTTGAAGCAAATGGAAGGCATAAACAAGGCCCGGAAGTCTTTATCAGTTCCCATTGATTTATCTTTCAAATGTTTTATTTTGTGCAAGAGTCAAGTAGACCTCAGTGCATCAGAGACCATGCGGAAAGGAACTTGCTTATTGTTCCTCCTGGAACATGCATCTATAGCAGATGCTTCATTTTGCCTGAGCTTCTGAGGTGCTGATTTTCCAGGGGGGCAGTTTTGAGACAATTAATTAGTCATTCTGTTCATGGGTAAAGTGAACATCCCCTGATTTTTGTGAAATTTTTAAGTGAACTGAAGATGTGCACTCATGCATTCTAAAAAATCTTTATTCTACATGAAATCAGATTTTTCCCGAACAAAATCGAAGTCATGAAAGGAGTTCTATTTACTTGTGAAGACAACATAGCATCATATTGTGAGATTTAATGACAATATCTGACTCGTGTTAAATGTGAAGCTTCATCCAGTGGGAGCTGGAAATAGATGATCCGGGGAGAATTGTGGAATCAACCTGTGGTTTCTTCTCATTTAGGGAGCATGAGTTCAAACTGGTGCCTGGCACCAGGCAATTATGATGTTACCTCAATTAATGCATAATAACTTGAAAGTACTTCTTTGAGGCTGACCTTTGACCCTCTAAAAGTATGTGTGCATTTGTGATGGACATGCGAGGAGTGGGTGGTCAATTGGCGGGCTAGTCCTCGTTTCCTCCCATCATTATTTTAGCATTTTCGCTGCCTTTCAGTGAATCATCTTGCCTCGGTGCAGCAGCCTATTAAAGACACAGAATTCTTAGCCCTTTAAAATATGCATAATTTAGGGAATAAAAATGACAGCCTTTGTGGAGATACTAAAATGGTGCAATAAAACACGGGCTCCATTCTCACTAGGGTGTCAGCCTAGATTTGTTTTTTTTTATATTTATATATATATATATTGCATATTTTCCCTGGTTTTGCGTAATAGATTTTAATTAATTTTCAAATAATACTGGCCTTCTGTTCGACATTGTTTTCAGTGAGGTAGTACACACCACTGCTGGCACTCTGTTTCCTCGTGTGTGCCAGCGTACGGCTTAGGATTAGATTACGAAATGCTTGAAATTACAACCCACCACTTGACAGTAGCTCTGGTGTTTTGGGCTGAGTTTGTTTGCCGATTGCAGCTGCATAGACTCTAAGGCTTCCCATGTCATCCCCATGCAGAGGGAACTAGTGTGCTGTGAAGAAGACGGTTCACTGTGGTGCTTTAGGTTGCTAAATTATTGTTTTTTTTTTATTATATTTTTTAATATTCAAGGAATCTTTTAGGTCAAAATACACCTTCAGGCAAGGTCTTCAGATGTGCAAAGAAGGTCATACATTTAGTTATATTAGAGCTTGATGAGCATGAAATTGTGTCTCTTTATGTACATACTCCAGGAGGGTGTCTGTGTTAGTATTTGGAAGGTTGCTGGTTCAAATCCCACCCCTGGCAGAATAGTCACATCCCTGTTGGGCCCTTGAGTATGGCCCTTAACCCCCAGACTGGTGCATAAAGTGTGACCCAGCACTCAGACCCCTAGCTTCACCCTCTACTGTATGTGTCTTTGTAAAGCAGAGCATGATGGGATATGCGAAAGAAGTGTTCCAGCATACCTGTACTAGCGCAGTAAAAGCATTGTTTTTGGAGGTGAGCAGGGAGATCATTGCTTTCTGAGATGTGAAAGTGAGAGTGAGGCTGGTCGCTTTCTAGAGCACTTGATTCTGTTTTGGCTGAGATTGTTCCAGTTACATGGTTCTACACTGTATGTAATCTATGATGATGCTGAATGGAGAGCTGTCCTCGTGCCATGTTCCCTTTCATGTGGGACGGACTCACTCTGAGGGATTGAGGGATGCCCCTCAATCTCGGTCCCCCTGTGTTTTTACCTAAGCTAGAGTTTTAATGAATATCCTTAAAATATGAACACATTCTTGTTGGCCTACTTTGTGTTAAATTAATTATTGCTATTACTTAAACAAGATATTCATTTATACCGTGCATGAGAGAATAAGACCAAGTCAAGGAAATGCATTTCTTGAAATAATGCCATATTCTTCTTAATAAACATATAATACAACAAATATAGCTATACAGCCTGCATAGATTGAGGGCCCTGAATCACGACTCACACTCACACAAATCTCACACTACATACCTGGCAGTGCTCACACTCTGTTAATCTCTCCTTTTTGTTATACTGTCTGGCCTACACACTTTGTGGAGAGTTCATCTGATTTCCATGTTAATAAAGCAATCCTTTTCAAAGCAATTGTCAGGGTGAATTGGTAACAGTCAGAGAGGCTGGCTTGTAATTCAGTAGGTTAAGAATGTTAAATATGTCTGTATCCAGAAGGTCATGGGTTATGTCCTTGAACTGGCAGATTAGTAATATCTGTGTTTGGCCATTGAGCCAAACTGTTCCTGGGTTTGCTGGGTGCTGGCTTACCCTAATCTCTGACCCCCAATGTCTTCTTGTTTGTATGTCGCTCTGGACAGAAGTATCTGTTAAATGAAAAAAACATAATAATCGAATTCAGATGTTCTAATTTTGGTCTGGCACTTTTACTCAGTTTTATTGTTTGAGAAGGTTGAGGGGGATATCATTATTTGCTTTGGTGTCTTTGTGAGAACTATTGTACTTAAAAGCAAATTACATAATGACATCAATTAATTCCCTATCAAGTAATTAATCCTGTTGTTTTCATAGCAACCAATCTGCTTCACTATGCATTGAGAATCTGGAAACAAATGTGCAACTAATATCCCTAGAAATATCAAGGGAAGGCTTTATGCAGGATCAGTTTTACACACAGGAATTTAGGAAAACTGTCTAATGGCTAATTGCTAATAAGGGGCCACAGAACGATGCTGCTACCGTTTGTTATACTATACTCTGTAAATGTAAAAAAAAGTGGTGTAATGAGCTGCTGGGTACGGCGCAGGGAAGCAGGAACAGGAGTCCAAGGATTGGGGATAACACAGGGTTTATTCACGGATAACATAGGCAAGGAGCAGCATGACATAGCATCAATGATCGAACTGGGGAAACTCAAACGCAGACTGAAATACACAGGACTGATAGCACGGAGCAAGGAACATCTGGAAAACGCAGGGATTCCACAGATTAACAAGGGGGCATGGCATACAGGACGATCAGACGAGCAGGGCATGACAGCTGGCATTCTCCTGAGGACAGAGCAAGGTGAGGAGGCAGGGATTTGTCTGCCAGTGCATGTTAATGCAAACTGCACTGCACAAGTCCACAAAACAAGGTGTCCACAAGTTGGTTTTTGCTAGTTTTGCCATGATTAACTAGGCCAGTCTGTGTTAGTGTCCTCTTTGTGGAAGTGCAGCACATATCTTTAATTCCATAATTTTATAGTTGTTTACTGTGTGTATTTATACATGACATAAAGGTGTCTAATTGGCAGGGAATAAACCAGGAGCACAGTGCCAGTGGTTCAGGCGTGATTCAGGCTGGATTCTGCCCATGTTGCTCTCTGTCTGGGGCCACAGCTGGGAGGCTTTGCTGGTGGACCCCGCTGAACTTAATACAGCTTCTTGAGGGGGGGGAGGTATATATCCCCCTTTATATACACACTGTTTGGGGATGGATGATTCTGGAAGATTGTGGCTCATCTGGATGCGGAATTAAGGCGAGGCCTTTTCAGTCTGACGCGTCTGTTATATCCCCCCCCCCATAGTAGGCATAGTCGATTTGAGGAAACTGTTCCTCTGATATTGGTGGCCCCTGATTATCGCGTGGCCCCCAACTCGAGCAGCAGCCTCATCTAGTGCTTAAAGACACTTTTCTCTGTGGAATCCACAGCTGTATCATCTTGGTTGGACCGAGGTCCCCTGAAGCTGGGGAGACAAAATAGCCCATTAAAATCCCGTTAGTGAGACGAATGGCACTGCCTAGCAGCCCTAGTGAATAAGCACTCCTCGTGCATCCTGCTCGTACAGTAGTGAACTCTACCTAGTGTGCCCTCCCAGGCCTTGTGTGTTTAGGCGAGTGACATGCATTTAATACGCTACTTTGTTTGATGATGGTGTTTATGTATTCTGCTTGATTTTTGCATGCACGTAACCTACCAAATTTAAATGTGTGCCTTTATTACACATGCAGTTCTTGGCTGACGTTAGTAATCGATTCCAGAATCCCCTAAGTAAGTCATGTTTTACACAAGTGATATTATTTTATACAACTTATAGCAAAAAACACCTAAGCCAAAAATATAATAGCAATACATCCATCCATCCATCCATCCATCCGTCCATCCATCCATACCGCTTTTCCGGGTCGGGTCACCGGGGCAGCAGCCTAAGCAGGGAAACTCAGACTTCCTTCTCCCTGGCCACTTCGTCCAGCTCTCCCAGGGGAATCCAGAGGCATTCCCAAGCTAGCCGAGAGACATAGTCTCTTCAGTGTGTCCTGGTCTTCCCTGGGGCCTCCTCCAAGTGGGACATGCCCAGAACACCTCACCAGGGGGTCTAATAGTAATACAAGTCAGTTATATTAAATAAATGAAAAGTTAAAGTATAAGTTTACTTTCAGGCGTATGTTACCTTTTTGCGAGAGTGTTTCTGTGAACTCTACGTTCTTTGGCTATTTTTTGTTTATATTTACTTAGGTCAGTTTCACGTAAGTAAGGAGCTGCCGTTATATATTCGTATTTACCATATTTTTACAGCTTGTGTATTGATGTGTCTTTCTTGCTGTGTCTATTTGTCAGACCTGGTGTTTCTGTACTACCAGCTGTGTATATGTACCTGTGTGCTGCCCAGCGCGTCAAGAACCTCGCGTCTTACGCGCGGTAAATCGATTTCTCCCAACTAAGAGGGCTCTTGTCAGCCGTTTCTGAGCGCCTTTCGCTCTGCTGCGTCTGCTGGCAGACAGCCTCCATTCTCCTGTGCTGTCGACGCCAGAGCGAGGGAGGGGAGCGACGCGCTGCATGTGTGCTAATGCTCTCAGGGTAAAAAAAATTAGCGACAGATGTGTCGATGTGCGACGGATGTGGCTGACGGAGACGGTCGGCAAGGGCAGAGTGCAGCGCGCTCTCTCCCCGCGTGTTTTTTGGCAAGCAAAGTGCCGTGCGGCGATCAAAGACGGTCAGGGACATCATGCTTGGACGGCCCGCTATCCTCTTGCAGTCCGTGCTGATTTGGTGACAACTGAGAGGTCAAGGAGGCTTTATTACCCTCCCATGTGTCTTTACAATGTGTGTCTTTCTGCATCCTATGCTCAAGCCAGTGATATTTGTCCATTGGAAATTTCTGGAAGTTCCCCCCTGTATTATATTTCCTTTCCCTCGGATGCCTTTTCCAGAAACATCCCTCATACATCACCCCCCCCCAACCTCTGCAATGGGCTGTTTTTAACAGTGTGCAGCTTTGCAGCTCAGAGAAGGGGGGCATTGTCTCAGAATCGAATCTCATTATGGCGTGAAATTGCTCAGGGTTTGGGAGAAACCGTGCAGTGCCCCGAAGGGGGCGTTCCGGCCCTGAATGGCGCCAAAAAACCCTGCCGAGTATCTGTCTTAGGACATCAGGCTGTAAATTCTCCTGCAATTAACGCACAAGGGTGCCTGCCCTCTCCCCCAACCTGCCCAGCTCTTTCCATTGGCTGTTTTTTGGTTAGCATTTTAATTAAGCAGTCTAACAATAATGATTTCAAAAGCCTCCTGATGGCCAGGGACACTTTGAAGCTCCATAAACACTTACATAATGCATGCTGTGTAATAGGGAAAATTAGAGAAAATTGACGATTCGCAATCATGGAAGGGCCTTTGATGGCGGCTAAGGGGTGTGCGCGCGACCTCTGACCTCTGCAGGAACACAACCCCCCGCTCCCTTACCCGGACGCCTCGTTTCCGCCCAGGCAGCGTTCTGTGGCCGCCTGCCGGTTAGTGTCTACCCTCGACACGCTATCGCTTTGCAAACCCCGAAGCAGGCTGAATCGGTGCTGCGGACCGTCCCAGGGACTCGAGGGTTTAAGGTCTGGATGTTAGATTATAGGTGTCTGTCCCTGTGCCCCATAGTCATCCTCACATGAGCTCTGTTTATTCTCCTCCAACCAAGTGTCAATTTACTTTCCAGTAATCGGAAGGCTGCCAGTTGGCAGAGTGATATCGGTAATGGACCCTTGAGCAAGACCATGCATTGGCTAAATAAATAAAATGTAATATTCGAAACCAGCAGTTAGATTCAACACTGCTTATCAGCCCAGATAAGAGTAAACAGAGAATTAAAGCATAGTCCAATGAACAGGGTGGTTTTAATTTAATAAAAAACAATGAACAAAGAATGATAGCAGTATGTTTATAATGTCAGGATGTATGTACACCAGAGCTATTTAATGTTGAACTTTGTGCATTTAGAATTTAGTTATTCAGTATGAATGGCTTGTGTGGGTAGGAAAGCATCAATACCAAGGCTGAAAAGGTTTTTTTCTTTTTAACAAAACTTTAATTTGGATTAAACACAGTGTGCCAACATTGTTGATCGGTGAACTAAGCTTTTAATGACACACTATTCATGTTTGTTTAATTCTATGCATGATTCCCATAGAAACACCCTTACATAAAACTTTCCTTGATTAAAAAGCGTTCTAGATAATAAATGCAGCGATAGATTTATTTAGATGATGTCTATCTTTTGGGTCAGGGCATGATGGAGGAATATTAAGCTGCACACTGGCCCCTTCAGCTGTAGCATGAGGGGGTGTGTCCCGCAGACAGCATGTCGCTAATGCATAGCAACAGTGCTCTCAAGATCCATCTTTTGCTTTTAACATCTTAACTAACTCATCCTACTACTGACCAGCTCTCTGTCCTGATTGGCTATTTCTCAGTTATGGTCTCCTGGCAACCCGGGATGCTCTTATCTTGAATTTTTCACTTGTCTTTGTTTGGTTTTGGGTTGACGAGCTTTTTTGATGTCAGGTTCTAACAGTGTTTTGTGTAGCCCTCGTGTTCCTGGTCTCTCATCGGAAGCTTAGCCTAGCAGCACTTCTGCCCAAATTGGCACCCTGACAGCAGCATGTATTATCTTTCACACAACAAAGCATCCGCTAAATAAATAAATGTAAATGCTTTGTACACCAAGAGGGAATTTATGCTTATTTGCTTGGCACAGAGGTAGCCATGACCACAGGTACCCCAGCTGTACTGTATCACATATCCGACTGCAGTTAGACTCGTTACTAACCGCTAGATTTGTGTTTAGTGCTTAATGGGGGTGTGTAGTACAGTGAGAAATCATGTATCTGTTATCATCTAAGGTTTATTAATCCCACAGGGGCCTTTAAGTTATGCTCCTGGTGAGGCTCAAACTCACCGCCTCAGCATCTCTCTGCCAGACACTGCTGTATAAGTACTGCGCTAACCGATTGCACCACAGGAGCCACCACCGTGAGCTGGAGACGATCACGTCTCAGGAAGGAAGCTCGGAGTCTCTGGTTTGAAGCAAACAATTCTCGTCAAGCTTCATGTCTCAAGAGACGTGCAAGTGGTTCTGCTTCTAAATCCATGCAATTAAAATCGCAGTGAGTTTTGTTAAGTGGCGTCCGTGCCCGTAGCTTTGGGTATTGGGGGGGTCGCTCTGGTTACCGTGTCAGTGCCGGGAGGGTGCCGATGTCTGTGCTGGGGAGGTGGGTGTCCTGGTCATCCTTGCTCCAGCTACCTGGTGTTTTCATCCCGACCCCCCCCCACCCGCCCACAGTTATCAGCCAGTCAGCACCCCCCCATCCCCGCCTCGACGTGCATGTGTGCTTCCTGCCAGCGGGGGCAGGTGTTTTCCCTTTGGGAAGCTCAGTTCCTCACACCCTCCTCCACACGGGCCAAGCATCGAAATCTATATCTGCCGGCTTGTATTTGCTCACAGATCCAGGCTCTGGGTGCAGCGGTGGTACTTAAAACCTCTGAAAACGAGCATCTGCGTGGGGCCCATAAGGCCCCGTTGTCCACAAACAGTCACTGTACTAGGGGGCGAGGGGGGGGGCCCAAAATAATTTTTTCCATGGGACTCCAGAAACAACAAACCTGCCCCTGGTCGGGTGGATCCATTCAATGACGCATGTGTTAAATAAACAATCGACTTGAGTAGGGACATCTGAGCATCTCCCATACTGAGGATCAGGCCCTCGCAAGGAGGGAGGGAGGCTGCTCTGTTGTCAAGGGCAAGGAGACATGCTTTTTGCTGATTGGCAGGGAGCACCCAACTCCATCTACCTTATATAGCTTCTCTGTTTCTTACTCGTATATCGCTCCCCAGTAGAGGCCTGTTGATGAAACGCCCCCCTCCCCCCATCCCTATGGAATCACAGGCAGGGAGGCGGCCGGTGCTCTGTTCTCAGTACGGAGAGATGCAGGCGGGGCCAATTAGAGCACCGCCTAGCACAGACATTACCAGAGAGCCCACCACTTTCGTCATGTCCTGCATATTTCTATAAATATGGCTTTTATTTACATGGTTTTAACTGGCCGTTGGAAAAGTCTCATTATGTATAATAACAGCAATGTTTCAGTTGAAAGCTCTTCAATATTTATCCCTTAATAATGTGGATTCATCATGCATTTCTGACATCCATCCACCCATCCATCCATCCATCCATCTCCTGACTGCTTACCTGCTTAGCAGACTGAGGGGCTGCAGCCCATTCCAGGCAGCACGGCTCAGGGCCAGGGTACACCCCCCCGCAGTTACACTGTGCTCCTAACAGCGCTCTGAAATTACATAATGATATCCGCAGTCTCGCAGCCATTGGAATACCTTGATTTCCTAAGTGCCCTGCGACAGTCACGCTGAGGAGAGTTCTTTGAGAAATGAAGTCTGGTGGAAATGAAGTCTTAAGACGAGGCTTTAATAGAAACTCCGGGGCATGAAGAGCGGATCGGCAGTGGCTGTGAAAGGCGTCTCGGCGGCCACAATAAGCTAAGGGCCCAGCAGCCCACGGGGGATTTCCTGTTTTTAGTGTGATGCAAAAAAGTAAAAAGGCACTAGAGCTTAGAGAGTGGATAATTTCCACAGAGAAACAGCTCACGTATCAAATAAAACCATAGAGTGCTAAGGGCAGGGTGGCTTAATTTCACCTGCCATTGTGTGACGAGTATTCAGTGGTGGGCCTTTGTGGCCCGGGGTGTCAGTTGAGGATGTTCAGTATGACTATTACGAGGATATTCACAGCAAACTCTCAGGCAGAGCCACAAGTCAAGCGAACGTGATTCGCGAGCATGGCAACAATTGGAAGTTATTTACTGACCCCCCCCCCCTTCACAGAAAGAGTCCTTCTGAAATTGATGTGTATAAATGGACAAATAATCATATGTCTCTACATTTATTGACCTTGTCTGTGCATAGTGTACAGGCCGTGCAGCTGGCTCCTGAGCTGCTGAGATACATTTCATTGCTCATGTCAGACCGCCTGGTCACAGTTAGTGCTCTTTCTGTATTTCTTAAACTTAACCCTCTGTTCACTGGGCTATCCTTTCATTTCCTGTTATTCCTATCTGTGCTGATGAGCAGCACTGTGTCTAACAGCTGGTTTTGAATAATGCATTTTAGTTATATAACAAGCACTTTTATTGGATCCATTTTTGAGAAAGCATGGTCAGACAGTCCCTGGAGCAGTTGGGGTTAATGGCCTTGCTCAGGGGCACGATGGTGAAATCACTTTGCCATCACAGGCACGGACTTGAACTAGCAACCGCCTGATCCCAGGCACAGGCCGGGACGGCCTGAACCACTGAACCGCACACTGCCCCTGTCTGCCTCCAGCCCAGAAGAGCATCGATGCAGATGAACGGCAGAGGGAGACGATTCTGACACATAAACAAGGGGGTGGGGGCGGTGTCTGTTATTTCTGGCTTCCGGGATGTGACTTTGTGCCGGGCGGCTAATGTGGCCTTCAGGCCAAGTCAGGCCGTTATTTAGCGCGGTGACTCAGGGGTCCCGCTGCGAGCCACTCAGCTGGACCGGTGGCGGGCTGCTTGGAGGGGACCGTCAGCCAGAGAGTCGGGTGCGCGGGAAAGGGAGAACCCTGAGGAACCGCGATATGCCGAAGCCAGCGTTATGTGTGAGATGTGGTCGGCTGCCGCCGGTGAACTTTGTGTGTGTGGGTGAATGAATGAATGAAAGGTACATTTATATAGCGCTTTCCAAGACACCCAAAGCCCTTTACAGAAGCCACGGGGAGCCACTTTAACATCCACCACTGTGTAGCACCCACCTAGGTAATGGGGCGGCAGCCATTCTGCGCCAGTATGCTTACCACACAGTAGCGAAGGTGGTGAAGGGGCAGGAGAGAATTCACCAGTTAGATGTAGGGGATGATTAGGAGGCCAGATAGGGCCACGGTGAGGAATTTTAGCCAGGGCATCGGGGTACCACCCCTATTCGTTTGAAAGATGCCCAGGGACTTTTATGGCCTCATAGTCAGGAAGGACTAGTCTCCCCCGAAGGACGGCACCACAGTGTCACTGTCACTGCACTGGGGCACTGGGATCCACACAGAGCACAGGATGGGCTTTCCTGCTGACCACACCAACACCATTTACTGACTTTGTGGCTGCACATGTACATAAAGGTGAGAATGAAGCTTGTGGTCTGAGCACAGGGTCAGCCAGCCATCCATCCAGTGCTCCTCAGGGAGCTGAGGACCTCGCTGAAGGGCCCGACAGAGATGCGACTGCTCTGTTTAGCATGGGATTCAAACTGATGCCCGCTGAAGCCGCTGAGCGCTGCCCGCCCTGCTCGGCCGTGGCCCGCCTCCAGAGCCCCTTCCCTAAAGCCTCGGTGAACGGGGGCTGTGCTCTTACTGACCTCCTGCGCTTCCTTCTAGGGGCATCGTGGGGAAGAAGTGTGGCACGATCATCCTGTCTGCCGAGGAACTGAGCAACTGCAGGGTGAGTGGGGGCCGCCTGCACGGCCCTGTCCGCGCAGCGACTCGGCGCAGCCCTGATAACTGCAGGGGGAGTGGGGGCCGCCTGCACGGCCCTGTCCGCGCAGCGACTCGGCGCAGCCCTGATAACTGCAGGGTGAGTGGGGGCCGCCTGCACGGCCCTGTCTGCGCAGCGACTAGCTGCAGCCCTGATATTACTGCAGGGGGAGTGGGGGCCGCCTGCACGGCCCTGTCTGCGCAGCGACTCGGTGCAGCCCTGATAACTGCAGGGGGAGTGGGGGCCGCCTGCACGGCCCTGTCTGCGCAGCGACTCGGCGCAGCCCTGATAACTGCAGGGGGAGTGGGGGCCGCCTGCACGGCCCTGTCTGCGCAGCGTGCCGACAGCTGTGGGCTCGCGTCAGAGCTACCACTGCACATTTCAATACGTTTGTGAGTAACCAGCTATGGGCCTGTCGTGCGTGTCTCTATTTGTGTGCATGTATCTGTGTGTGCGTGTGTGTGTGTCTGTGTTTCTCTGTCTGTGTTGGTGTATCTGTGTCTGTGTCTGTATCTGTGTGTCTGTGTCAGTGTGTCTGTGTCTGTATCTGTATCTGTGTATCTGTGTCTGTATCTGTATCTGTCTGTATCTGTGTGTCTGTGTCAGTGTGTCTGTATCTGTATCTGTGTCTGTATCTGTATCTGTATCTTTGTGTCAGTGTATTTCTGTCTGTATCTGTGTCTGTATCTGTGTGTCTATGTCAGTGTATTTCTGTCTGTATCTGTGTCT
>JAODKL010000128.1:8337618-8371041 GCA_026780765.1 Petrocephalus schoutedeni
CTGGGCTAGATTTTAGCCTTTAGTATGGATTAATCCCCCCCCCCATCTCTCTGTTCTCTGCTAACGAGGTCTGACTCTCCGAATGTGGGGCGGCAGAGAGTCTGGAGACTGCAACTTCACAACCAAAGTTTTAAGATAAGATTGGATGAACTTTATTGATCCCAAGGGGAAATTCGGGATAGATTTGCCCAAGCTGAGGCTCAAGCCCAGGTCCTTTGGCACAACAGCAGCTAATCTCTAAGCAGTTGAGCTTTCTATCTGATCCCCCCCCTCCCCTTACCGTTTCTCCATAATATTTTTTTTACCTTTTCTCTTCAATAATTTGCATGTTCAGATACAGTATAAACTATCAGACCCCGATTTAAATGTTTTTACTGCAGCGTAATGCGACGACTGATTCTCAGGCATTTTGGCATGACGCCTCTTAGGACCCCAGCCTCATGGCTTTGTGAGACACCTTATATAAATGACAGACCCTCTTCACCGAGCCCAACAGATTTCATAGATATTTTTACCCTGCGAATTCTCGCCTGCATCTATTAGTGTCGGTATAAAGGACTCGCTCCAAATGGCTTTCCAGGAGCAGCAGCTAGGAGAGAGCTGGAATGAATGATGATCTGCATCGTTGGGGAGCGCCGCCTGCAGGTGGGCCCAGGGAATTAACAGAGGAGGGTTTGCTGTTTCTGGCGTCCCATCAGAAAGTCACTTTGGGGCCACCTGCAGATCACACCCGGCTAGCTGGTTAGCCAATCACATGATACTTCAGCGTCTGATAAATACGGAGCTGCTTTTACGTAATATTTAGTGTAGTGACTGTTCATAAACAACAGGCGGCCCCACACACATGCATGGTTTTAGGGGTGGTGCACACTGGCACTGGGAATTAGTGACCACGTGCCAGCCTGTGCTGCCCCCCACCCCCTGGCATGGAGCTGAAGGCCGGCTGAATGCCTGCGGGGACACACTATTTTGGGGGTTTCAACTGGTGGTCTCCACCAAACCCCATAAAGCCTCTCTTATGGACCACTGGGTTGCTGGATTTGGCCTGGAGGCTCAGTCTTCTTTTCTGGCATGTGTGTGCGTCAACTTCGGATAGCATTGGGGTATGACCCGCATGCTGGGACGTCGATGTAGCTCATCCTGGGCAGAGCTGCCGCTGCGATAAAATCAGGCCGAGGGCTGTCAGAGCCAACAGCCAGTCCGCAGGTGTGCATGCAAGCCCTCTGCATTGTGAGCTCGTCCGTGTCCGATAAAGACCCAGGAGCCATTATGCAGCCCCCCCCATCCCCAGCACCCCCAGAGCTCCATTAATGTCCCTTTAATCGCTCGAAAGCCTCCAGGCCCTTCGCCCACAGCCCTAAAACGCTCGAGGCAGTGGCTGAGTGCCCTCCCCGCCGTGGCTGGAAGATAGGCCGGCCGGATGCCCGCTTCAGCGAAATCGGCGTGGTGTCGGCAAGCCGCCGACCTATATTTCCCGCCACCTCCAAATGTGATAGCGTGGCACACAGCAGACGGCATGTGTCTGTGCACCTGATATCCCCCGTACGGCCTGCAGTGGCGATACACGAAGTCAAGATCAGCTCCTGGCAGCAGCGGGAGGAATCCCGCGGTATGATTAGCGCCAGTTACATCAGGCTCTGCGAGGTATACCGGCCACCTTGGCCTAAAGCAACGACCACGCCGGCTTCAAATGAGCTTTATGGGGACTCTCCATTCATTCCTATGAGCATAGCGCTAATTTCAACTGTGATACCCTTAACCCCAACCCCGCTCTGACTGACACGCACATGCAGACACACACACATAGACACACACACACACACACACACACACACACACACACACACTCAGACAGACATGCACTGACATTCACTCATGTAGGCACACAAATGCAAACATACACTGACATTCACTCATGTAGGCACACATGCAGACACACGCACAAAGACACACAAACACACACACACTCAGACACACATGCACTGACATTCACTCATGTAGGCACACATGCAGAGAAACACTAACACACTCACACACTGGCACATAGAAACACCAAACACACACACACATGGACAGCGCTTGTTTAAACATTCCCGTTCACAGTGTAATAAATCACAACCTGCATAGCTGTGAGATGTAAGACACGCTTGACCGTCTTCTGAAGTCCGGAATCAGCAATATGGTGTGTGTGTGTTTTCAGTGATACAAGTACTTTATTTACATATAACGGTATAATAGGATATTTGGGATTAAAATTGATGTGATAGAAAACAATCAACTCTTCAAAAGCACTGTATACATGGCAGGGATATAATTTGTATTGGTATTTGCCTTTTTAAAGAAAATTGTTTTATAGCTCAGATGAAAGAACTAATATAAATATTTACAGTGAGATATTTATTTATACAATTCAGGCTCATTCAAGATCTGACAGATGTTTCCTCTTGTAAATATATAAATTTCCCACATTTTAATACAGAGTGGCTCCAGGAAGGGAAATCACATTAACGAGATTCGCCCTCGCTGCTTGTTAAAAGCTTTCAGAAGCATCCGTTTTATGGAGTGAGTTGCTTGTCACTGAAACGTTGCCGGTTTACCCATGCACAGTGAACTGTGAGTCACACGAGCCGCCTAGAATTCCCTCCCGTGTTAACACCCCGCAAACATGTCCGAACGGGGTGAGGTGGGACACTCGACGCTGGTGGAGCCACGCTGTAACCGGCTTTGCTCGGGCTCTTGAGACGGCATACACTAATCGCCTTGAAATGAAAGCTGAGTGCCAGCTTCGAGGCTTCCCCAGCAGGAGGCGATGTGGCTGATGGCCTCACCTCACTTCTTCCTTAGAGTGCTGCCGCGATGCCTCGCGGTGATGGCTACAGTGGCCTGCTAAGCGCCGGGGCACTCGCCCCATCCGTGGCAGGGTCGCGAAAAGGGCCATTGTGTCATTCGGGATGGGACAGTTTAGTCGTGTGTGGCTCAGCAGGTTAGGTGTGTCTGTGATTGGAAGGCTGCTGGTTCAAATCCCGTCCTTGGCCAAATAGTCTCTGTTGGATCCTTCAGCAGGGTCCTTAACCCCCTGGGGGCACCAGATAAATACCGGACTCTGTGCTCACACCTCCAGCTTCATCCTCACCTGTATTTGCACCCTGTCTGGCGGTTTGTGTTTCTCCACTCAGACTGCTCTGAGTAGGTGCTGGCCGTCAACACCCCACAAGCCTTGCCGTTTGGGAGATACTCTGACCCAGTCATCTGGCCATAACAATCCGGCCCTTGTCAAAGTCACTCAGGTCTCCTGCCCATTTCTTTTGCATTCAACATGCCAACTATGAGTACTGAATGTTAGCTTACCGGCGAATATACCAGTCATTTTTAGGAGATTGTTATTTGCTTCAGGTGGAGGTGGTCATACTGTTTTGGCTCATCGGTGTATTTACAGTGTGCGTGTGTCTTAAAGGAGAGCACAACTGGACACGTGAAAACGAGGACATTCCAATGGCAGGCGAAGCTTCACTCTGTTTTGCCAGTGCTGGGTTTTCGGTAAGTCCGCGAGAGGATGCCACACTGCGGCAGGGCGACGAGCGAGGCAAACTGCCGCTGACACGGAACGGATGCTTAGCCCGGGGGGGAGGATCCTGGGGGAGGCCACGCAATTCAGAACAACAATACTGCTCTGATGAGCGGCGCCCTTTTATTGTGGCATCATTTTATGGGATCCGCTGCTAGTTCCAATCAGCGCGGCTTTGACGGGTCGAGGGACTTGCCTCAGGTGAATATGGCTAATCATCCCTCCGCTGACGCCGCCCCCACGGCCCCCCAGCGCCCCTGTCTCTCGCTCCCTTTCACACACACATCATGTTCACCACATTGTCAAGCACGCTCTAGGAAAGAGGCTGAACTGAAGAGCTGCTTCTATCTCCAATCCTGGCCTCCTGACTAAAGCTTGGCCTCCAGCACCGTGATGAAGAAACGCGACAGAGCATTTCTGATCGCGCTTCCAGAAGTGAGCCCAGTGTGTGAAGGAGGCAAAGGCCACGGCCTCTGAAAAATATCTCCAAACATCTGAAACCAAGACTGCAACCCTCATGCGATGACAGGCTAAATGATGACCATGAAATCTAATGAATGATTCTCATGAAAAATGTAATTATGGATTAAATTGTATCATTTTATTTTGTCCAGCCCCTGCCACAGCTAATTCCATGTCTGTGGACTGTGGGATGAAAATTGAGTATCCAGAAAAAAAACGCACAACTGCATGTTCTTCCTGTCTCTCTATACACCCTCTAGCTGACTTACCAAAAAAACGGCCATTGTCAAAATCCAGCCAGGCCCTTCTACAGACAGACTGACAGGCAGACGTGCAAGGAAGCAGACAGGCAGGCAAGCAGGTAGACAGGCAGGCATGGAGGCAGACAGACAGACAGTCTGACAGACAGACAAGTAGGCAAACAGACAGGCAAGCAGGTAGACAGGCAGGCATGGAGGCAGACAGACAGACAGACAAGTAGGCAAACAGACAGGCAAGCAGGTAGACAGGCAGGCATGGAGGCAGACAGACAGACAGTCTGACAGACAGGCAAGGAGGTGGACAGACAGGCAGGTAGGCAGACTGGCACAGGCAGATGGCACACAGACAGATAGGCAGGCAGACAGAGACAATTTGTAGGGGTTAGCGAGATCAGATTTTACTGCTTTGGACTAATTGTAGGACCAGAGTCTTGATAGATGCTTTTCGGTTGATTATATCAATTATTAACAAATATTTGAGGGCCCCTTGACTGTGGGTTAGACTCTGTGTTCAGACTTCTTGTGATGTTGAAAAGTTAACTTCCTACTCACGGTAAGCTATCTTGCTGAGTTCAGCAGGTTTCCATCAGGAATATCTGTATTTCGCTGCCGCTGAACCTCCACCCCCCCGACAAGGTCCCTGCTCCCCGCTGAGCAGAGTGATACCGTTCCTTCGCTGTTCCCCGAGGACGATGTGCTTTGCCGGTGTATGCTGTTGGGCTTTCTCCGAACCGCATACTGAATTTGGGCCAAAATGTTCCATCCTGAATTTATCAGACCACAAAGTGCATCCACACAGCTTCAGGATCTCCACAGTGCACTTCTGCAACCCCCCCCCCACAGAGAGGGAGGATACCTGTGTTTCCTCTTTGTCCTTTCCCAAATCGCGGGTACTGCTGCCCACACAGTTACCAGTCAGTGACAAATGTACCCAAAATATATTTCATGCTTCTGAAATCCATCCACAGATATGTCCCTTTCTACAACAGTATCCCAGAAGCCCCCCTTAATTCATTTGTTATGCTAAATTTCCTTGCACTATGCAAGAGTGAAGACTTACAACGGCTGATATATTTTTGCGTCTACGAACACAGGTAGGGAGATATTAGCTTGCTGAGTGATTGGAGAGGCAATTGGTAGCACAACAGCTAATTTCTGTTATTAAGCAGCATGTACACTTATCCATAGGATTTTCCATTTTTTAGTTCTCAGAATGTTCAAGCATATACTATGTGCTTCATCTAAAGGCATGACCTGTGCTTCATCTCCAGGAAAACCTGCTACATAGACTCTGTCCTCTATATGGGCATAAGTCTCCTTATACCTGAAGCTCTCAGTACATGCTGCACCCATTTACCTGCTTATCCAGTGCAGTGTTGCTGGGGATCCTGCAGCATCTCCCAGGAAATGTTTACATTATAACTGTTTAGCAGACACTTTTATCCAAAGTGACATACTCTCTTCAGAAAGCAGGATTAGATAAGGGCCCAATGATGAAATCAGACTGGGGATAGAACCAGTGACTTTCTGATTTCTGGCACAGGAGCCTGCTGAGCTGCCGCCCCCGAGCGTACACCCTGGATGGGATGCCAGTCTATCCACAAGGCGCACACACAGACAGAGACACACACGCACACGCGGCAGTTTAGAGGCGCCAATTCATCCAGCGACACAGCCTTAGACAGCGGGGGAAAGTGGCATCCTCCGAGGGTGCCCGCGTGCCAGCCCCACACGCTCAGCCCAAGTGGCATTTGAACAGCACTGCCCGCTGTGCCACAGAGTGCCCCCCCCATGCCCAGTACACATAAAGGTTACGGAGAACAAAGCCAGCGTTAGATCCTGCAGAGGATTAGTGCTGGCTAACTCTGCCACTTTCGTCAGATCTATCTGGCATTCAGGCAATGCAGCGGACGACCGCAGGCCTGTCCATAAAAACGGAGTTTATGTTTTAGCCCTAATTTCATTTCAAAGTCAAAGTAAAGATGGTTTGCTTTGTCCCTGAAGGGGACGGAGGTGTGATTGTGGGTTATTAAAATCAAATCACTGCCTGGAGGATCTGTCTACCTGTCATAGCTACAGACTCAGAAACTGCAGTGCCGTCTGCCCAAATTCAATGGCTATAGATAAAATAGATTTCAATTAATGAAAGCTTGTAATGAAATAGTGGCTTTGCGGTTATTACTATTTGTTCCTGTGTCACTGTCGGTTTCTTGTTCTGTTCTCTCGCTGGGTTTCATGGATCATTTAACATGCAGGGGCTTTCAAAGAAATGCGTGGTTAGAGAGATGTGACATCAATCAAAGTGATCCAGAAAAACATGTGTGGTTCTTACTTATCAGGGCTTTTCAAAGATTTTTTTCCAAAAGATAGCCCTGTTATGTCATGCTTCCAGGGTTGTGGGTTCGAATCCCATCGCCACTCTTTGTGGAGTTTGCATCTTCTCCCTCTGCCGTGTGGGTTTCCTCGAGGCTCGTAACTAACTTGCAGTATGCACAATGGTAGCCGAAAGCTTATGATATGATTTATTTAGAGCTCTGAACTGCATTTCATAAACTTTAAATTAAAAACTGCATCCAAAGTAATATGTGCACATGAATACAGTGCAGAGCAATCTACTGGCAAGTTGCATGAGGTGGTCTCTGTTGGTTAACTGTCTTTTGTAATCACTTGCCTTATGCTGGATCATGGTGGGGGCAGGGTTGGGGGAGGGGCTATGGGCTCAAGGCAGGGAATCTCCCAGGATGGGGAAACCCCACAGCAGCACAGGGGGAACATGTGAACTATACATGTATGGAGCCATAGCAGAGACTCAAACCCCAGTCCCATAGGCGTAAGGCGACAGTGCTAATCACTGTGTCAATGTGTCACCCGTGTTAGGTTTTAACCAAATGAGCAGTGTTATTTAAATGACTCTGAGGTGAGCCTTCTTTAATGAGAGATTCATGGGACAGTACAGTTACAGTACAGTAAGTTAATTACATTTATTTGTTTAGCAGACACTTTTGTCCAAAGTGATGTATAAATGAACAGGTTCAGACAGTTCCTGGAGCAATTCTGGTTAAAGGTCTTGCTCAGGGGCCCAACTGTGAAATCACTCTAGCAGCCTTAGGATCAGAGCCTGCAACCTTCTGATCCCAGCATCTTAACCCACAGAGCCACACCCACTCTTTAGACCGAAGGAAGAGTCTACAAAACAGAAACAGATTTCTACACAAATCCATAACAGCACAACTCCTCCTGCACCTGGCCAGCTGACGCTATCAGAACCTTAACGAGCCAATTAGTCCAATCTGAAAAGCTCACTTCCATTAACTGAAGTACCTTTGGCCACAGGCTAAAAGATAAGCATGGTAACGTTAGAAAAAAATCACCCCACGTGCCCCCGAGTTATTGCAGTGCCTCCCAAAGGCTCAGAGTAGCTAATAGGAAAGGAATGTCATTTCAGGGGTAATAACCTCTAGTATTCCTAGGCGAGAATGATAAAGTACTGTTTCAATGCGGCTTCTGATGCTACTTTCAATGCTGCTTTTAAGTCTTACAATTAGCGTAGTTCACACTTCTGGAGCTGTTCAGCTGCTGATTGGCTGACAGATGTGTCTTTGACCAACCCGTTGTCTCTCGTCAGTTGCTGAAGGCTGCCCACTCAAATGAAATTCTAAACCTCAGCTTCCAGGTCTTGGCCGACCCCTGTCAAGGGTGTCATGGCCATGGTGACAGTGACACGCTCCTTCCTTCCCCTCGCGGCTCGTTTCACTGCAGAGATGCTGCATACGGGAGGCTTTACGATGCAGCGACCGCCTTCGCTCGTTAATGCATGGCGCTAACTCAGCCTCGCCGAAGGGGCTTCGGAGCCCCAATTTCCGTTTGTCTGCACCCGGATTGCTCTTTACCTCCCATTTTATCTTAATTGCTTATTACTTTGACCAAAGTGTTGATTGCACGGGGACATTTAGTAGCGAAAGTACCACTTTGCAATTATCACACTGATAGCTGTAGTATGAAGCAAGAGGCTAATTAATGAGAGTCTACCCAAGCATCACCAGCAATTTTGATTTTGTAAAGTCAATATTTCAGCGACGCTCCATAGAAAAGTGCATCTTTGTGTCTTTAGACGTTACGAGTATGTGTGTGTCTGATACGAAAGCAAGCTGGAAAATGCAGATTTTGTTCTACTTACTACCTATACAGTAACAGTAAAGGCACTCCAATCTATCTATCTAAAAATACAAATACATCAGGTCTCTGTCATTACCAATTTGCTACTCTGAATCCTTCTGTTTGTTTCACAGCAAATGTGGTACTTAATTATATTTATGCTTACAGGATGTTTACCGGATATTTTTGGTTTATTTAGCATGTTATGCGTAAAGGTTAGTCATGGTGTACTGCTATCGCAGTAATATTCCAGTTGGCATTCGCTTTATATGTTTAATGTAGGTGTATAGTAATGTAGGCGTTTTCTGGCTCACAGCTGTAGCAAACCCATCTGAAAGCTCATGGGGACATATTTGCCAGTCGTTTTTGAATCACCGAAGGCAGTGGCCTCTGGGTTTGTAACTCTGTCTGTCTCTCCTACAGGACAATGCCACGATGCAATTCTGTGCTAATAAGCTGGACAAGAAGGACTTTTTTGGCAAGTCGGACCCCTTCATGGTGTTCTTTAGAAGTAACGAGGACGGAACGTGAGTGTGATTTCCTTGCTTTGGGTCGGCCGTAAACGAAATGCACGTGTTACGGTGCTCGAATGATCGAGCGTTTCACAGGCACTCTTTGCTGTGGCCGCAAAACACGGAAAACCCACAACCACGTAAATCATTTATTTTTGTCTTCGGTTTATTCAGCATTGAATAATAATCAGCCTCACAAAAGCACAATGTTACTGTCAAAGGAAAATTGATGCTGCAGAAGGGGAACAGCTGAGCTGTGCAAAATAGACACAGTGATGCCACTGGTGATTTCATGGCTGTCTGAGTGACTCTACATCTGACAAGCAGAAACATGAGTGATTTGAGCCACAGGGTCAAAATAGCACTAAACCGTAACCCCTTATGTGAATTTGCTGTGGTAAACAACAGAAATAAGCAGACATTAAATGGTGCTAAACAGGCTTGTTTAATGATGCACCATTGAATTATGTCTCCCTGAACTAAGTGAGGAGTCTTTAATTGCTCAGAACCGGCGTTAGTGATTAGCTGCCAAGCCGTTGAGTCCCCGTCAGCCCCTTGATTTCCTTGAGGTCAAAATGCTGAGAAAACAATGCAGTTGCAAAGATATTTATCTTGGCCTTGCAGAGGAATAATGCCAAAGCCTCTGCCTGACAACATGCCCAAACCACTAGACACCATGAAATGATATTTAGCCTCTGGGGAAGACGTGGTGCATGGGTGATGATCTTCTCACCTGGTGCGTTCCCTGCCTGCACACGTCATGTACAGAATGAGACAAACCGCACAGGGCCGTGACGGAACACGGCGTCCAACCTCAGCGGCCCCCAGCACAGCGCTGAGGGCCTGAGCACTGGTGCTCTTTATGAGGCTTCCTGCTAGCGGAACCATAAGCACAACAAAGCTACCCTGCCTATTGTTTGCCTCTCGACCTATATCCAGGGCTCTTCAGTGTCACATACCTCATTTGTGGTGCTATTCCTCGTATTTCCGTAGGTTTTTTGTGCTGAAAGGCGGTAATGAAAACAGTATAAGTGCATGCGTGTGCATATGTTCGCGTATGTATTAAAAGCGCACCTTTTATGATAGCTTGTCAGAAAAAAGTTGTTCTTTGGTTTGTATTACGACTCTGTACGAGGCAGAGACAGAACTCTTTATGGATTAAATGCATCATTCCTGAAAGTGTTCTTAAGTGCAACACATTTATTTGCTAAACAGTTGCAATTAAAAGTTTAAAGGCTCGACTGAATCCATTCCTGAATATACAACTAAATATCTTGTTAAGTGGCTGAACCGATTTTAAATGTTCTATTATATTATATTATATTATTTTACTTTATTACAATAATTTAGGAATTGAGCAGAGAGCAATTGCTATGCACAGGGCCACAATTTAAAAACAATTTTTTAATCATAACACTATTGTCATATTTTAAGGGTCAGATAATTCTGAATCAGATTATTTTTGTCAGATTTTAGGGAATGATGTAGACTTTCTTAGTGTATATACAAAATAACGATTTAGAGGACACGGAAGACAGCTCATGGGAAAAACATCTGCGCCACAGTTGGAGTGATACATTTTCCTTACATGGAACATTGGGAATGACAGAAATGCACGCCTGAGCTGATGTTACCATCTGTTTTCCTGGGTATTAATTGGCTGGCATGCCACATTTTCAAATCTGCTTTACGTATCGATTTTTTTTACTTTCATAGATTCTGTCTTGATTAATTAAAATGTTATAGTGTTCATGTATGCCCCCCTCGTGGTTTACACTCACGAGTCCCGTAGGGTCCGCTTTGTTAAATGCGGACGCGTCTTCTGCCCCTTACGATGATGTGTAAATATGCTCTCCTGGCTGGAAGTCTCCAGAAAATCAGCCCCTTATGTTTATAAGCAAAGGTGTTCTGATATAATACCCCTTAAAAGTGTCTCATGCAGCCCCTAATGAGGCCTCCAACAGAGTGACAGTCTGCAAAATGTCATCCTAAAAAAGCACAAAACAGGAGTCGTCACTGTTTAGAGGCACTGATCACCCCTCATGGGCGGGTGTGAGAATGCAAGGTAACATGGAGCTTGGCATGGGTCCAGCCTGTGATCATTTATATCAGTTGCCATAGGCAACTATGGAGCATAAAATAAGCCTCTGCTAAGGGTTATGAAATAAGGTGTTGCTGCATGGTGTTTCTGAGCTGGGAGGTGGGTGGCGGAAAGCTCTGCCACGTAAAGCTGAAAAAACCTGCCTCTTCTGATTTGTGATGGCGCCCCTGTGCTCAGGTTCACCATCTGCCACAAGACGGAGGTAGTGAAGAACACGCTAAACCCCGTGTGGCAGCCCTTTACCATCCCGGTGCGGGCGCTCTGCAATGGCGACTACGACAGGTAGGGCCTCCCCTGTCCAGCAGACGTGAAGCAGCGTGCGGCCGAAGCTTTGCTTATTCGTAGCCCGGTATCGGTTAGCCTGTGGTGACAAGTGAGGGCTTACTGTCCCATACCAGGGTGCCAGCTCTCACGCATCTGCCGTGACACTCACGCTTTCAGACTGTTATGCTCATGCAAGAAATCACATTGTTCCATTATAAGCCTAAACTTAGCCACATCTAAAGAGTTGGGGTAGTTTGCATACCCTACAGACTATTTGCAAGGTAATAAAGCTGTTACGTACATGACTTGTCCCAAATTGAAAATGTCACGCAGGCTGACCGACCGAAGCTGGCAACCCTGCAAATAGCTGCTGTGTCCATTTCCCAGAAGATCCCTTCTGCTGTGGCTCACAGCTACAGGCCCAACCTGAACCTGTTCATTAATGTATGCGGCTGTATAAATGCGGAAAATGTAAAACTGCCTGCTGTCTTTGTTAACTTTTTGGCCAAAGTTGCCGTGCAACCGCCACGGTTAGGAGTCACTACTACGCGACAGAGATACTGAGGGGATGGAAAGGCCGGCTCTCAATCTGGCAACCTGATTCAGCTTCCTGTGCAGTCGGGGGGGGCGGGGGGGGGGGGTCCTGAGGGATTGTGTGCATAATCTCCAGGGTGGCCCACTGCTGATCTGACCGGGGATTGAGTTTGTGGTGGGGATGAGCCACTGATCTCTAGCTGTGTGAGTGTCATGATCCCCCCCCCCCCCCCCCCCCAGACGTGGCCCGACGTGGGGCTGGGAGTGATTCCTGCAGCTGGGGAGGGGGACGTGCGCCTGGTGCTGCTTTACTAAATCAAAGCGACGTCCTGATTATTATTAAATACATACATTTTTTTCCCACTATGTACGATTAAGGGAAATTTTTGATTGGCTCGGCATTTTTTTTTTACTAGGCCTGTGTCTTCCTTTTCACATATAAAAAGCATAACTATAAATATGAGGCTTTAAGACAACCTAGAATGTGTTATAATAAATCCAGATAACCCTCTAGCATGGGTATTATTTTGCACTTAAAGGCATCAGTACTAATAACTATTTTTGGTAGCTAAACAGTGGCTCTGCGCCCCATTTGGGCAGCAGAAATCCATCTGGTGCTTTTAGCTCAAACGAATCGATCCCCTTATATGCTGCATCAAAAGCTTTGTCTGGATCAGACTAATGTGAATCTGCGCTGGCACAGATGGTTAGTCACCATGGTGCTGTTAGGGTGCAGTCGGGAGTAAACATTGTGCCGAAAACCCGAAGAGGCCCTTCCGGGGTCCAGCTGTGCTGTGGAGCTGTCCGTCAGCTGATAGCTAAACAGTGCTCGCTAAATGTCGCTTTTCCTGACAGCACGTCTCTGAGACATCGACAGAACAGCTTATTTGGTTTTCTCTGGAGAAAAAGAATTAGTACTCGAACAGTTGTTTTACTGGCAGACCGACCAATAGTCTCTGCTTTTGTATCTCTGGTCAAGGATGGAAGTTGGTCCCAGGAAACTGTAGCAGCAGAAAAAGAATTAGAGATATTCCACCTTTGTGTTTTTTGGAACAAGATTATTTAAAATAATAGCCATCCTAGACCTTTGGGTGTGGAATTCGTGCTTCGCCAGTAACATCAAAGTAACAGTAATTGAGAGAAAAGTCTTTTAAATAATGTAAAATCTGAAGATATCTGGTTGTCTTCAGAAACATCGAAGATCTCGAGACATAAATGGAAAATGCCTTTGATCTGTTCCGGTTTTACTTATTTAGAGTAATTTTTATTTCAGTGATTTAAGTATGACTATTGTACTCTCCCCTTCTTATTGACAAAAAACCAATCTTACATTAAATATCTTACTACTCAGAAATGACTGTTACATGCCAGTGTGTTTTTCGTGTTGACGATTTTTAAGTCTACAATACGAGATATGAAATCTTTTACCCTCTGTTCAAAGAGTGAAGTATCAGAGGAAACCTTTTGCTTTGCAAGGTTCCCATTAGACTTAAGTGCATCATCCTCGTCATCATCAGAGAAGCCAGCCCGAATGACTGGTCCTCGAAACAGTTAAAATGACAGCATCTCAAAAACTCACTTGAGCCTTGAATTCTCGGGAGAGGTTGGCGCTTTTCTTTCCGCAGGGTGAATCAGGACATACATAATTACCATAAAAGTGAAAGGCTACTCTACAAATGCATTAGATATCAGAAGCTGATAGCTTGGAATCAGCAGATGAAAGTTAGCGTTAAAGGGATCCAGTGTGAAGCTGTGAAGTCAAGTGGGCAATGTGAATCTAGGTGTTTCCCATTCCAAAATGACGACCATGTGACTTTCTCATTGAGTAAGGTCTGTAAATTGCGTGGTTCACAGAAGAGTAGTTCTTCTTTGCAATGGCTTAAGCGACCTTGAAAGCCACAGTTATTATGACCAGGACTGCCTTCTCCTAGTACATCCCTGCCCTCCTGCTCAAAGCAAAGGGTCCTCGGTTTCAGGGAGACCAGGTGGGAGAGGTTTGGCGACTGCTTCGTCTTAATCCAATGTTTCTCAACCCAGTCCATGTTTTTGCTCCCTCCCAGCTCCCAACACACCTGCACCTGGTATTCGGTGTTCTTGATTTGCTGAGAGCCTGGGGGAAGCAACAATGTGGACTGTCTGGGTGTCCCCAAGGACTGGTTTGAGAAACACTGTCTAAGTCTATATGTCAAATGGTTTCAGTGGTTTCAGGGGACAGGTAAATGGGGGACAGTTTAGGGGCTCCACAGCTAAGGAATCTGAGCTCCTGGCTCCCCTAGCTACCCACTTGTGTACTGCGCCGTATCTATTTTTGCTCTGCAGTTGGGAGCGATGAGTGAAAAGAAGCCCGCAGCGATCTCGTCTCCTGTCGTCTCCTCTGCACCCCCCGCAGGTTCCCTCCTCTGAATTCAGGGCCCCCACCCCACGCGAGCGCCTGCCCAGGGGGGCGGGTGAATCATGCCCCGAAAGAACATGTCACCTTCTCCCTTTTTTAAGGGAATGATATTGATTCTCACATTTCATATATGCTCTCATCCCGGGGGACTTAAATCATATATGGGTAGTAAGCTCTCTCATCCAAAATTGTCCTCCGTATATTGCAAGTGTACATTTAACGCATCTATACAGCCGGATATTTTACTGAAGGGATTCAGGCTGATCTGAGTGGTTTGGTCCGACGCATGGTGAGCAGATGCACTGATGCTCTTCTGGATGCCTTGCAGGACGATCAAGGTTGAGGTTTACGACTGGGATCGGGATGGCAGGTGAGTCAGGGGCCAAAGGGCCACTGCATATCAACCTGGCAGGTTTGGAACCTGGAACCTGACTTGTTTACACAGGTGTCCTGGAGGTGTTTCTGATTAAAACTGGGTCCTTCTCTTTGTTATGTATGCTCCTTAGCATGTATTGTGGTGGTTTATGCCTGGGCTGCGGTTTCTATGTTTTGCTTCTGTCTGACTTGCAGTGATCATACTTTAAGTGTGATTCCCACCATTCAGCTGGACTTTCCCTTTACTTACTCAGCCGATAATTAGGCATCATTACACATTGAGTTTCCATGAGATGGTGCTCCCATTGACCGTTAACTGGTGGTGGCCTTTGTATGGCCAGATGTTTTTCTCTGGGTGACACTGACGTGTGTCTCTGCCTGTAGCCACGACTTCATCGGCGAATACATGACTAGCTACCGAGAGCTGGCACGGGGCCAGAGCCAGTTTAACGTCTATGAGGTGAGTGGCGCCGCTCTGCTTTGGGGATTCTGGCCATCTCGAGAGGACAACAGCTGTTGCAGATGTGAAACGCGAGCCCATGCCTGTCTGATGTGCACATCAGCAGCCCCATTACCCAGCATGCAGTTGGCTCTGGGTTTCCTCTTTGATCGCCTGTTTTGCTGCACACTTCTCAGGCAGCCTGAGCTCGCAAGCTAATGGTGTTGCTGATTGCCAGGGAATTGAATCTCATGCCAGATTCCTCTTCACATTGGGATTTAGACTCGTCTCTGATCTGTGTGGCAATTTATTCCATGCATTAACAAATGAATTGTTCTTGAAGTACTTTTGTGTTTGTTTTCCCGGCATGAGCACAAGGTTGTTTTGTCCTCTATTGCTCCCCTGCTCTGCTCCCAGTGTCCTTTCGAGATGCTGATCAACAGAACGGAATTAAGTTTTGCTGCGGGAAGGTTTGTGATCAGAGATTAACAGGAGACCCAGGGAGGGAGAATTATCAGATATAGTTCCCAAGGGTAGTACCAGTATGAGAATATGAGCTATGTTTGATCACATGGTGGAACCATCGAAATGTTTACGAATGAGCCTCATACTTCTTGTAAATGTTGGGGGGGTGGGGGGGAACATCGTGATGAGACTGCGCCTGCACGTTTCGGAGAGCGGCCCTCGCTGCATGGTAAATAGAGCCCCACTGTACTGTAATGGGCTTCATAAGTGCTATCAAAGACAATCCAGGCCCCATTCTCACCTGCCGAGATGTTTGCGTAATCATCCGAGCATGGTGATTCAATTTGCCTGACTATGAATAGGGTGAGGAGCCACATGGGCCGGCTGCAATATAAAGGAGACAAGAGCTTCCGTGTCGGACGGAATCCTCAAGTGGATTTAATCAGGAATGATCTGAAGTTTTCTCCCTCTGCCTGCCGTGGTTACGGTGTGGCCAGGCTCTGGAGCGTAACAGGAGATGGAGCGGCGTCTCTCATGGGGTGCGAGGAGGGGGGCCTCCCCCAAGTTTCTGCCAGCTGCCGGCGTTTCACCATGTGGCTTCCATTAAGATTCTTCGGTCATGTGGCTTCGTGAAGCCCAGTGCAGAGCCTCGAAATCATGCTGCCTCCATATGCTTTCTTGTGTAATGGCCGTCTCTTAATTCTATTAGTACTTTTAGATGAGAACTGTTGACACTGTTATTGTGTAGGCCCGCAGTTCTTAATGAACGGAATGATTCTCTGTGGGCTTTGACGCAGACAGGAGGTCTCTCCTGTAAGGGGCTGGTCTGGAGGCCTTGGTGTCACCCGTTAGGCTGGAGGAACATGGAGGCGTGATACGAACGTCAGATTTGACTGGCAGTCGCTATGAGATTCTGTATCCGCGTCCCAAGAACAATGGCAGCAGGTAACTGTAAACGTATTCCCCTGCATCTGACACCTAGTAATTGGTTTCCGTGGAAACCAGCCACCCGTCGCATCCTCGGATGCCAGCTCTGCCCCGGACGCGGCGCCTCCCCTCCTCGGTGCCCTGCTGCGTGCAGCATCTTCTCCTCAGTGCCGTTGAAAACTAGCAAGGTGTTGGTGTGGAGGGGGTGCCAAATAAAAACAGCCCCCCCCCCCCAAGAGAATGGTGCTGGTGGATGCGCAGCATACTTGTGGATGGACTGCCTCATCCCGCTCCGGCTTCGACTAAATGGCAGAGAGCGCCATCTGCAGGCAGGGGGTTGATCGAGGCTTCAAAGCAGCTTTCCCGTGCTGTGCGTCTCTCATGGTTGAGATGCAGGAGTGGATGCTCAGTGGGGTGGCCAGCTTCGCTCTTCTGCCCCAGCGGGCACAGATGCTCTGCAGCGGTGCGGCTTCTCCGGGTGCAGTCAGCCTGTCCCCTTCCCTGCTTTCCTGGAGCATCAGCTTCTGTCACGCGGGTGTTGCCTTCCATGTCGCCATCTCAACCCCTGCCGCCAGAAAGGTGCGGGGTGCCTTTCCTCTGCTCTAAGGACCACCCTCTCCGCAGCCTCTGTATTTTCAGTTATTCTTTTTGCAATGTAGAAAGAGAGAGAGAAGCTGACCGTGAAGGAGAAAAGTTCTGACAGAAGAATGTGTCGGCGTTGTTCTGCAGACAGCTGGAGCTGGTCCCGCTTCTTCAGATGGCTGCATGCTCTGTTCTCCCTGTTAATCCAAGCAGCATCGAGGTTCCTATGGGGCCCCTGCTCCCTATTGGCCTGCCCCTCTGCGAATGGAAGGTGCCTTGCGGCTTGCTGCTGCAGCAAACGGAGGCTCGCTGCCTTCGCGTCTCCGTCCAGGTTTTGGTGGCACTCTGTCATGTACCTGCTGCGTCTGTTTGCCTCCTAGGTGGTAAATCCGAAAAAGAAAATGAAGAAAAAGAAATATGTGAATTCGGGAACGGTGAGTGCGCACGCCTCGAATCTCACCCCACCCCTCCCGGACCCCCCGAAAAGCCTCCCTACTCTTTCACCGTTAATTCAAGTGGTACGGAAAAATGACGTCCCCTCTGTAAACGAGCGTGCCGTCGCTGGATTAGTCCTTATCCCTTTTCACACTTTGCGCTAATTACATAGATTTAAAGAGAAATAGATCGGTGTTGTCGCCTCGCTGTGTTTATCGGTCATCCTTGTGATTTGCTGCGCCTGGCAGCTGAGTTGGCTAGGCGACCCAGTGGCCATCGTCACTGCGTTCGGCAGATGGTGAGGTAGCCATGGCCACCAGCCAGCTGCCAGGCCACATTTAGAATGTGGCAGAATGGTCACCTCTGTCTATTGGCTGGGTCTGAAATCTCACTCAGCTCCTGCTGTGTTGGTCACAGAAGATACTGTGACTTAAACCAGCCAACTACACTCCCAGTCAAAAGTTTTTGCATACTGCAGGTTTTTACCGCTTTTCCATTTCTTTCATAAATTGCAGAATTTTTATTCTTGTTTAGCACTGGAACACTGAGTGAACAACTATTAATTAAAATGTAAGTCAAAAAAAACGTTTCCTTTATAACATGGAAAGAATATGTATTTTGCATGATATTCACATTTACTAAAATGAAGAAAATACCAGTGTGTGCAAAAACATTTGATTGGTAGTGTAAACCCTCACTGAGCCGCCTAGACGGAATGGTTTTGCAAGAAGTGTCATTTTCAACAAAGACAACCCAGTGCTGAAGAAACCTTAGACCACATCTGTCCATGCGAAAACATGCATGTAGTGCATTGCCTTTATGAAGGTTGCTAGTTCGAAACCTGGGGCCGGCAAGTAACACTGTCTCACCCCCCCCCCCTTTTACCCTCACTTAATGATTGCATAGGACAAAATCCTACCCTTCCCAACAAGGTTGTCCAGAAGTCTTATCATAGAAAATGCCAAAAAGAGTACAAATACAACTAACAATATGTTAATATGTGCAAGGTCTGCATTTCCTATTAGATCTGAGTAAAATGTGATCCTTAAGATCAAATCAGTTTGTTTTCACACTGATCATTAAGGAATGCCACATTTGTCTCACTTTTATTAAATGAGTCAAAAAATAACACTACGGGGGATTTCAAATATAAAATCTGTCATTAAAAAACGCTTCCATTGGCTGATAATAGAGGCATTCCTGTTAGTCCCTGGCAAATATTATCAGCCATTATCAGCGTAGGCAGGACCAAAGATAAGTGGTAGCTACTAACGGGAGTGTCTGTGGTTTGCGAGGACTGATACTCGTGGCGAAGCAATTAGATTGTTCTGGAATCTTCCTGCCCACGCAACCAAGTCACGTCCTTTTTATGGTTTTACAGCTCAATTAGTGGAGTTATTAATCTTGTCTCGCCATCAATCTACCGAGAGGGCCTGGTGACGCGTGCGGGGCCACGTCCCCCGGCAGGTCCCTGCCACTTTGATGGGCCCGACGTGTCCAGGAAACTGAACAGCATCTCTTTATCTGATCCCAAGGTGACGCTGCTGTCATTCTCTGTGGAGTCGGAGTGCACCTTCCTCGACTACATCAAAGGAGGGTGAGTATAAGGGACATGGCATATGCATGCACATGTACACACACACACACATACTCACATATGTTTGTGTTCCAGTTTTGCGGGCCGTCCATTCATTTCTAGGGGAAAAACCCTAATCCCAGCAGCAACACCCGTAAACCCCACCCAGCACAAACTTTAGCCATAAGTAAGCAAACAAAATACAAGACTTTTGGCATTTTTACCTTTTGATTGCAGTCACAGATTTCTATAAAATGAAGTCTGAAGTAGCGAGGACAGGAAAAATAACCTCATTAGTCATGCTTTTGAAGATTTGCTCAAGAACCAAAGGACCTCACAAGTATAGCAAAACCTGTACACACACACACAACCACAATAGTGTATGACCCACATGAATGCATGCAGAAATGCACACACACACACACACCCACAGGAGTGCATGAACACATGTGTGGAAATACATGTGAACAGTAGTGCACGGGCTAACATATATGCACCCACAAGAGTGCACAGACATGTGTGCAAAAATACACGTATAGGAGTGCATGGACACAGGTGTGTGGAAATACACGGGTGCATGAGTGCGCGGCACAAACATGCAAACTAACTACATCTAGCAGCAGACAAAGTTGCAGCGTGATTTATATTAATTAGCATCTTTTTTTGGGACGTAGACATCTCCATCTTCTGAGAAAATTCTTCCCACAACAAAGGTGCTCTTTAATAGTCATGTAACATTTCTCCCAGCCAGCAGGCCTTTGCTGTCGCTCTGCTTCACAATGGGAGAGGAGCCGCCTCTCCGTTCATTTTGTGAACTTATAATAATAACCACGACAGTCATTTAATGGAAGGGAATCGAGGGGAAAAAAATATGGCAGTCTTGATAATAATGGCTATTTAATAACGCAGAGGTGGCATAAAGGTTGCACATCAAGAGAGTGGCATAAATAAAGCTATCAGCTTTTGACGAATACATTTAGCTGGCAAGCCGAAGGCACCTGTGGGGTTTTCTGGGAGGTTCTTGGGATATTTGTAAAGATTTCAACTCGAAATGCCAGCTCAGCTGTCACTCTTACAGTCCCGTGCTGGGGACAGAGTTTAGCACAACAAGGTCTCTTTCTCTCTGAGCTGGTATCAGTCAAGCGACAGCTGGTGTTCAGAAGTGTAGCACAGCAAGTATATCAGCCCTTCTTATAGTAATTTTCAGCAGGAAACTATATTATGCCTTGCCTCGTCGAGATATGTTCGAATGGATACCGCATTCTAGCAAAACGCGCCTTTGCAGTTCATGACGGCGTGCCAGCGGCTAATTTCGATTCAGACTCTCCTTTCCGTTCCCTTTAAAGTGCAGATTCTGGCGTGAGCTTGCCTTCAGCTCGTAACAAACGGAGATGGCTGTCTTCCTGTATGCAAAGCAGATTCCGGGAGTGGACGGCGTCCGCCTGCTCCCTTCAGCGAGAGACGCGAATGCGCGACAAACAGGACTACACGCAAAACAAGTCATTCGGCTAGAAGAACCAAGACTTGTTTTTCCAAAGCAGCAGATGGTTAATTAAAAACTGTTTTAAATAGAATCTAACAGCCGCGGCCTTTATAGAGCTAAGAATCAAGCTAATTCCTATCAAATATACAAGTGTATTGACCTTTCAGTGAATTTCACCAGCTCTTTTACTGAATGCCGTGTGGCCAAAGAGCAAATGAGCCCACCCACTCCTGCACACCGTGTGAGGCCCCTGCATCATTACCGGCTCTTTGGGAAAGACGTCGGTAGCTGAGTGAGGCAATAGAGTTCCAGTGATGTGCCAGGAATGTTACTCTGTGGGCGAGTGAGCAGTTACAGGGGGCGCTGTGAACACAGGAGGTGGGGAAGTTGCTGCGGCCCTCTGAGCCGGGCGTGCGGAGCAGGAGGGAACGCCCGTCTGATTGTTACAAAGGCTAGCATGTCTGTTAGCAAATGAGAAGATGATTACGGTGCAAGGCAATCATTTCTGTTATAGCAGAGATGGAAAGGCAGTCTTGTTTGATTGGCGGGAATGGCAGCAGAGGAGCTGGGATTGGCTGGGTATGGACTGTGTATGCGCTGTGGTTTTACACTCCGGTGGGCCCTGTTGACACTGGGGTACAGCATGCACATGTGTCAAGGACTATCATAACACCATCCATATTCAGGTATACAGTAGCATGGGACTAGAACACTGCTACCCCGGGACTGTGGTGCAGCATTCAGACAGTGAGTGACAGGGGAGGGGATTCGTAATGGTTTACAAAGTGCAAAATACAGGAAGTGGTGAAACACAAGGGTTGGACTCAAGACACACACATAATGAGGACATGGATGTTTGTTATATTATTAATTATATATCATTAGAAGCACTGCATTGCTGTTGCAAATGGCACCTTTACGAGCGATCACAAAAATCTGGCAGCTTCCTGACCTGATTTCTGTTAGAACATGGTTAATATTTAATCTGTAGCCAAATAAGTGCCTATTTGCCACTTAAAGAACGCTTTGCGATACTGCAAAGCAAAGCAAGTTAACCTCCTAAATGCAGCATTTGGTTGATGCAGCATAAATGGGGGGCGTGTGCCTACCCATATCCTTCCAAAAGCGTATCTGTGGATCACTGGCAGGCAGCTCTCTTTCTCCTATGAAGGAGGAGGATGCTTAAGATACGTACCTGGTTTTTGGAGGTGGTCATTATATTCTTTTACTTTAAGTGAATTTACTCAGATTGATTCCTTTTGTTATAATTGCAACAGTGTATAAGACCCAGGCTAAAGGTAATGGATTTGTAGAGAAACTGGTTTTCAGGAATATTTGATGAAAATATTACAGGTCAGAAGGTGTAGCTGGCACATAGCTGTGACAGTTCTGGGAGGTTAATGTAAAATATCACCTATTAATGAATCTTCTTCAAGTACATTTTTTGACTGATACCAGATAACTTGATTTGACATTTTGGTAATTGATGTTTGCCATTTTCTTAGTCTGTATTTGCAAATTACACTATATATATACATACATATATATATATATATATATATATATATATATATATCCCATTGTATATATATATATACACGCACACATACAGTACAGTACATGTTTGATAGATGGAATCTCTCTGCTTGTGACTCTCAGTGAATAGAAAGTGTAATGAGTATTAGCCATACTAAAGTGTGTTCTGCTGACTTAGCTCAGGGACTGACCTGCCCTCCTGTGTGGTGGTGCTGTGCTTCACTCTCCTCTGGGGACTCATCCCCTACACTTTTCTGTTGTGTTCACACATTGGCGAATCAGGTCAAAGAGTACCACATTCTTCTCTGTGATTTTACCATGTCCCAAAAACACTGCAGATTTACCCCAGCCCTTTCCAGGGCAGCACCAGGGCAGGTTTGACCTTTCTGGGGCCACACTCAAAAAATTCCTCTCAGATGTTTCAAAAATGAAATAAATAGCAAGCAAGTACGGTCTTGAGGAGACAGCGGCTATGCTGCTACATTGTCCCCTAAATAAGGAACGTGAATTACTATTTAGTGCAGTAACTATTTTTGGGCAGTAGGGGGCCTACAACTTGGGGGTCCCATGCAAATATGTGGCTGGAGTGGTGATGAATGTGGTTACCTAGGCAACTCAGATTGATTATGGGTGAGGAGGTGAGCTCGTCTGAGGTAGTTGGGGTCTGGAGATATGGAGATAAGATGAGCATAACCCTGGCAATCCCCTAGGGTGGGCATGAGGTACCACTCCATCGAGTCAACAAAGCAAACATCATCTAATCATTCTTTATCCAAATATCCAAATTAGCCACTAGAGGAGGCTCTGCTGCTCACCCCTCCCCACCTGAGGCCCACAGTGTTAGCTGAACTCTCAGCTCAGATCCTTCGCTTGTTTTCTCCTTTCAGGACCCAGATCAATTTCACTGTGGCAATTGACTTCACTGCATCTAACGGTAGGTGACTTTCCTTTTGGTCCAAAACGCAGCCCTTACTTGTGAATTTGGCTGGCTGCTATTCCTGTTGTATGTTAGTATATGCTAGTATAGTACGTGTTGTATGTTAGTGTATGCTAGTATAGTACGTGTTGTATGCTAGTACTGTATATGCTAGTATAGTACGTATTGTATGCTAGTACTGTATATCCTAGTATAGTATGTGTTGTATGTTACTATATGATAGAATAGTACGTGTTGTATGTTAGTATATGCTAGCATAGTACGTATTGTATGCTAGTACTGTATATGCTAGTATAGTATGTGCCGTATGTTACTATATGCTAGTATAGTACGTGTTGTATGTTTGTATGTGCTACACTGTATGTTCTGTGTTGGTATAGTATATCGAGAGTCAGTAAGCTTGATACAATATTGAAATCACTTTTGGTGTGATGGCATATGTTGACGACAGGCATGAAGATTGGAAATGGTTCTTCTTTGGAAAGCACTGTTTGAAAGGCTTCACATTACATTTAGTGGCATAATTATTTTTAATTATGCTTAGAAGCTACCATGCCTTCAAGGAGGGTCAATGATTGAAACACGGGCGATGTATGATGTTTGAATTACAGCTGCTGGGGGGTGCGTAGGGGGTGGAATTCAAGCAGAGTGCGCGGGAATCTTCACCTTTGGCCAAGCAGAATGTTGACTGTTCTCCGGGTCAGCTTTGTTGTGTGATACTTAACCCCCACCTTAATCAGCCGTCTTTGTTTACCACATGCCTTAATGGCCACCGTTTGAAAGGCCAAACAAATGAATCATTTCTGTGCTGGGCACGGCAAACCGCCAGCCTGTGCTCCCACCCTCCTGGCCAGCTAGAATGTAATAATGTAGATCCGTTGACCTTTCTCCTCTAAAATCTGCTAAAGTGGAGCTTCAACATCAGCGAAGGGCTGATAGGATTAAAGTACCTTCTCCCTTATATTAGTGCTGAGCAGTTGTTATATTTGTCATATCTGCTATGATGGGTTCATAACTCATTCTGTTAGTGTCAGTGGATGTGTTTCCCTTAGATGGTTACCTTTAGGCTAAAACTCAAGGCCGACGCCTATGCCAAGACCACAGCAGTAAGAGAGCAGTATTTTGGCAGCCAGCCAGTGAATATCTAAAGGTAATTCCTGGCTCTGCCTGTGCTGCAGTGTTGGCTCGCCCTGTATTGCCCCCCTGCCCCCCACAGGTAACCCCTCCCAGTCCACCTCGCTGCACTACATGAACCCCTACCAGATGAACGCCTACGCCATGGCGCTCAAGGCTGTGGGTGAGATCATCCAGGACTACGACAGCGACAAGATGTTTCCGGCACTGGGCTTTGGTGCCAAGCTGCCCCCAGATGGACGGGTTTCCCATGAGTTTCCCCTGGTGACTAAAGGCCGGTGCACCGACCACTTTTCCTAATAAATCAATGACAATAGTACAGTGTTCCCCAACCCAGTCCTCTGGGAACACTGGACAGTTCACGTTTTTGCTCCCTCCCAGCTCCCAGCCAATCAGGAGCACCAAATACCTGGTACAGGCCTGTTGGGAGCTGAGAAGAAGCAAAAACATGGACTGTCCGGTGTTCCCCCTGGACTGGGTTGGGAAACACTGCAATAGTACACCCCACCTCTATATTCACAGACCAGCCCATCTTCCGGGTAAATCTGAGAGCTGCACTTTCAGACAAATATGTCCAATTCTCCTGTTTGCGTAAGGCAGCCTTTAAGGATAAATCCTCTTTAAATGTTAGAGGAAAATAAATCCATGTTAAACGAGTTTCACGGTGCAAATTGAGATCTGCGATGTTACGACAGTCCTCGTTTGTTCACTGGCATGGAGGTGTATCATTACTTGAAGATCTTCAATTAGGCCTCATTCAGCAACCCCTGAAACCTCAGCGCCGTCTCATTGGACTAATAAGCACCTGAGCACAGAAATATTAAACACATCCCCCGCTAGCACATTGATTGACAGTCTCACCTCCATAAAATCACTTCAGATAGCATTATAGGCCCTCACCTAGTCAGTTGCTTCTGCCCTCAATCTCCAGAAATAAAACCTTTTGACACTTTTGATGGTCAAAATTTCTTTTCAGAGCCATATGCTACCAGTTTTACACATTATCTACAGTAGGGAATTCACCAGCATGTTATTAATAATGTATAGGTATGAATAAAATTGAGAAAGCATGAATTATGTATGAATTGCATATCTTTTAAGCTATGATGTTCAGACTACAAGAAAACTGTTTAAACAGTCCCAGCTGATTGGCTGAGTTTGTAATTCCTCCTTACACTGTAATGCCAATGTTTACGGATATCTGAATATAATTCATAGCTAAGTAAATCCTTACTCTGGTTTTTCTTTGCTAGAATGGCAATATAGAAAATCCATACTGCAATGGCATAGAGGGGATTTTAGAAGCTTATCATCAAAGCCTGAAGACAGTGCAACTCTACGGACCCACCAACTTCGCCCCAGTTATTAATCATGTGGCCAGGTGAGTTGTGTCAGGCGTGAGCTTCTCTATGTAGTGCCATCACTGGAATCCAGAAGAATATTGCAATATATCCTTCTGAGACCTCATAACCTTTCCTGGGAGGTGTCAACAGTGTTATATCTGACATATGTCCAGGAACAGGCCACAATACACACAGATGATTCAAAAGCTAAATCTAGTGAGTATCTAGTGAGTAGAGTCAGAAGATGGTAGCTAGTTAGCTGGTTGGCAGAGTCTGCTGCTTAAACATCTCCCAAAATATGGAATGGTTATTTCGTATTTAGTGTAGTGACAATCTGTGGTCAATAGGGGGGGCTCCCAAACCTTGGGGGGCTCACACAGTGCTTGTGAGTGAAAGGTTTTGAAGGAGCTTGATAAACACGACCAAAATTAGAAAAAGGTCAATCAATTCATATGATGACAAGGGATGAGAAGCCTCCAGCCCCCCGCCCCCACTGGCCCTGCCAAAGTAAATTGTGCCCTGTCAGATTATGAATCCATTCCCCTCTCTAATTAAAATGTCCATCCCGGTGCTCCTAACTTGCCAAACTCCTGCTTCATGTAGCTCACAGAATTGAAATAGAAATGGCACACAAACTCACCAGCAGTGGTTTAAAGATGAGAGAATAATCCTAGCGATAACATTATTTATCCAGCTCGAAAGGTATAAATGTGTTGGCGGTAGATATGAAAATATTGTTTTTTTTAAAGAAATGTTCAGGACTCTTGGCAGTATGCCACAGTATGAGCCTAATGAAGATATGAAAATATTGTTTTTTAAAAAAATGTTCAATACTGTTGGCAATATGCCACAGCATGAACCCAGTGAAAACCAAGTTTGGACTGTAATAATATGACAATTTTCTCTAGTTATGCATGTGTGTGGTGTTTGCAAGTTTGTGCAGATACTTTGGTGCCCTCCTACAGACCACAGACATGCTGTCAAGTCAGATTAGTGTGTCTAAATGACCCCTTTGTGTGCCCTGCGATGATCTGGCATCCTGTCCACGTATTTGTCTGTGATAAACAGCAATGACTTACCAGTATGGGAGTATGCCTCTCAGTCCATAAGCAAATGAAGGTTCCCTCCTCTTTTAGGTATGCTGCGGCCGTGCAAGACGGCTCTCAGTACTTTGTCCTCCTCATCATCACAGATGGTGTAATATCAGACATGGCCCAGACCAAGGAAGCCATCGTCAACGTAAGTCCCTGGTGAAACATCACCTCTTGTATCAGGTGGTGCGGATGTCGCTGCTGCAGAGTCAGCATTTTGGCGTAGCGTCCCTTCCCTCATTTACATTGCAGAATCTCATACTGCAGATTCCATTTCCAGATCCAGATGGTTGCAACTCGCATTTAAATATCCGCGGTCTGAGTCTATTGAGCAGTGGTGTGAAGTGTCATAACAAGTATTAAACGAAACACTGTTAGTCTCTGACTCTCCAGCTGCAGTGCTTCCATAACCGCTTGAGGGTTGTTGGTCCTGCACGCACAAGCCCAGGCTCCGTGGCCATGGAGAACTGCGGAGAAGGAATGTACCAGTCTTCATCGCCGGCGAGGTCGGGAGCCATCCAGCAGACTGGATTTAAAGGGAATTTGCGACTGTTGGTCAATCTGAGCAGAACAGCCACACCTTCCTTTTAAGATCTTGCCTGCTGCTCAGTCTCTCCCTGACACGCCTCATCTTCTGGCCCTTTGCTGGACAAAATGATTTCAACTCGCTTTTGCTCAGTTTTTACCATGTTTTTGTACATCTCAAAAGAATGGAGGGATGTTTGGTTTTCGAGAGGTTGCGCTCCGAAAGCTTGCTCGGAAGGATATATCAAAATATTTCGGGAAATAAAAAATGGGGTGGGGTTCGCGGGTTGTCGCTTGTTGACTTCTAACAGAAGTGTCTTTTTGAGTTCTTTCAAGGCAGTCTTTCAAATGCCAATGAACACTTTTCCGTTTCCTATAAAGACAGTCTTTCAAATGCCAATGAACGTTTACTGTCAGGCCTGTCAGGCGCGCTGATGAAAAACAAAGAAAAAGTAGCTGTCACTCTTCTTCTGTTCCACCTCTTCCTTTGTTCCTGTTTATTAGGCAGCAGAATTTCTTCTGGAGCTTAGTACTGTGGGCAGATACCCCTGACCCATGATGCCTCAGTGACCCTCCCTGAGCTTACCACCTCCTGTCAGGGTTAGGAGTGAACTGGGCAATGAGGTCTATATGTGCTCTAGGCCACATTGTGGAAACTGGTTGCTGTGGTGACGGGACATTGCGAGTTAGCTGGGAGGGGAGGTACCTATGGATTCTTACAATGTATATGTGTATGTAGAGTGCCTCAGCACAGCCTGAGTGTGCTGTCTGTCCCCAGCCTCTACTCCAGTGGGCCTTTTCAGGAACACTGACCTACTTGAAGCCTGCGGCGTGTTTCCCTCATGTAGCTTGTAACCCTCGCGACTGCCTTCCCCCCACCGATGTTTCCCTCCGCATTGCACAGTCTTTGATCAGACTCTCAGCCCTATGCCTCTTCTGCATAGACCATTCTCGGCACAATTGCTGAGCTTATTCCTCCACACTGAAACTTCTACTTACAAATAGTCCCACATTTTAACAGCCCTTTGATGCTCACATTCTATTTAACACCTTATTAGCAATATGTAAGTGACGGCAGTCACTAGCCCTTTCTAACTAGGGGTATAACCTGAACATGATCACAAAACATCACGTCAAGTTCCTCCACACCAAACTCACTCATCTATGCCTTTATAGACCTTGCTTTGTGCACTGATGCGCAGTCATGTTGGAACAGGAAGGGGCCATCGCCAAACTGTTCCCACAAAGTTGGGAGCATGAAATTGTCCAAAATAGCTTCATATGCTGAAGCATTAAGAGTTACTGTCACTGGAACTAAGGGGCCAAGCCCAAACCCAGAAAAACAGCCCCACACCATAATCCCCCCTCCACCAAACTTTACACTTGGCACAATGCAGTCAGGCAAGTATCGTTCTCCTGGCAACTGCCAAACCCAAACTCGTCCATCGCCAGACAGAGAAGCGTGATTCTTCACTCCAGAGGACATGTCTCCACTGCTCTAGAGTCCAATGGCGGTGCGCTTTACACTATTGCATCCGATGCTTTGCATTGCACTTGGTGACATAAGGCTTGGATGCAGCTGCTCAGCCATGGAAACCCATTCCATGAAGCTCTCTACACGCTGTTCCTGAGCTAATCTAAAGGCCACACGAAGTTTGGAGGTCTGTAGCTATTGACTCTGCAGAAAGTTGGCGACTTCTGCACACTGTGCGGCTCAGCATGCACTGTCCCCACTATATGATTTTACGTGGCCTATCACCTCGTGGCTGTGTTGCTGTTGTTCCCAATTGCTTCCACTTCATTATAATACCACTAACAGTTGACCATGGAATATTTACTAACAAGAAAATTTCACAAATGGACAGGTAGCATCCTATCACGATACCACACTTGAATTTACTGAGCTCCTGAGAGCAACCCATTCTTTAACAAATGTTTGTAGAAGCAGTCTGCATGCCAAGGTGCTTGATTTTATACACCTGTGGCCATGGAATTGACCTGAATTCAATGATTTGGAGGGGTGTCTGTCTGTCGGCCTACAAGAGCGGAGGCAATGAAAGTCAGGGAGATACTTCTAGGCCAGGGCTCTCCAACTCCGGTCCTGGAGAGCTACTGTCCGGTAGGTTTTCTTTCCTGCTGGGCTTCTGATAAGCCACACCAAGTCCTGGTATTTACCTGAGAACAGGTGTGGCTCACCAGAAGCCCGGCAGGAAAGAAAACCAACCAGACAGTAGCTCTCCAGGACCGGAGCTGGAGACCCCTGTTCTAGGCCTTCTCGTATTTTGCAAGTTTTGAGAGCTGAGCTTCGCTTAGTGGGGGTGGGGTGGCGGGTGGGGGTGACTTGTCACCTCCATCCTGTCGAGTCTGACACACCCCAGGGGTCATGTAAGAAACGGTCAAGTTTGTCTGCTTTCTGATGCAAACTGTCAGCTTTCATTTGTATCTGTCTGTCTAGGCAAGCAGTGTTGTTTTAGGTGGACACCGGAGGTCAGTTTAAAAAAAAATAATAATAATACATAAAGGAATATGGAATTTAGTCTACTTAGGAGCTCAATCTTGACCTGCTTTAACTTCCCAGCCCAACCCAAGGGGACTAACAGATCCCTATAGAAAAACAGGGCTTGCGTTTTTGGTCTAGTCTTCAGCTGTCAAAGACGGACGGCAAACGTAACCCTCTTGTTAAGAGTACTTCACTATGTTGGCCATTTCCCCTATCTACAGTTGCCCAACCATCCGGTATGCCAGCTTGACGGGAGACATTAGTGCTATTGGATGTCACTGATCTGGATGAAAGTCTGCGTGTTGTTATATCATGATCTGTAACTGTTACATCAGTTATTGAAACTAGGCACTGGATGTTGCAGTATGGCTCTGCGTGGAGGCCGGAAAATCAGTGTTGACACACTTGAATGATATCAGTAGCTGTATATACCTGCTTATATAAACATGACACACTGTGTATTAATGTGAATTTCACCTTTAGAAGTAGAGTCATGCTTTTCCATCAGGCACCTGTCACTGGGAGGGAGAGGAATTTGTGTTCTGCCGGTAGCTGAGTGCCAGGTGACAGAAGCTGCTGGAGGAGCACTCCTCGATTCACCCCCTACCGAAAAGTTTAGGCAGAGAAACAAAACAAGCACGGGGTGGGGTGGTGGGGGGTGGAATTCCTCCTCTGGCAGAGCCAGACTTGCAGAGGTGTGTTCAGCTGCCTAATTTAACTCCCAGCACTAATGTTGTCATCTGAACCTTTGTGGAAGATGCAGAGGAGGAACACAGTTGTTTATTTAAATATCTCGTGGAGAATGTGCTGCGGGTGATGCAATCCCGAGTCTGTCATGCGTGTCACATGTTTCGCCACCGTTATGCATATTATTGCGGCACTCTTGGGAGCCCGAGTGCGGGGGATCGTGGGCTGTCACTCAGCCGGGGAGGTGGTGGTGTGACACTGCCTGAGTATTTATAGCCATGCTGCCTCGGGTTCAATGAGAACGATGCTGAGGGCCTGCAGTAAGCTTTGCTGCGAAATCTGGCGGCTTGATTCTTTGATTCTGCTGAAGCAGTAGCTGTCTAAGATGACCCTTTTCTTCTAACAATGGACGCTCACTCATTGGCCGGACTTGGAGACACCCCTTTGATGGGGGGTGGGTGGGGGGGTGTCAGTAAATAAGCCTTCTTTGGGAAGGTAAAAGGAATGCTTAGCGGGATGCAAATGACTGCATCCCATTGGCGAGGAACGTGTGAGTGTATGTCTTTGCAGACTCTCCTGCCAGGGAGAACTGGATGGGCGGGTGTCGGCGAGGTTGGCGCTGTGCCAATTGCGTTAGCCTCCACGTTTCCCCGTCAAGCACATTTCACACTTAGTCCAGCATTCAACCTGCATCCAACTGTTAGAAACATACACCACTGTGCACACAATTATAAACACTCTGCCCATATGTGCATACACACTTGTACTCCTTGTACACACATAAATGCACAAAATCAATTTACATCAACTGACTAAGCTTTTAAAGGTAAGGCATCAGTTTCACGTTTGCATAATTTATTTCTCCAAAGCGACATATTTTTAAGAAAACTGGGTCAGACAGTCCCTGGAGTAATTGGGGGTGATGGGCTTTGCTCAGGGGCCCAATGGTGACATCACTCTGTCAAACCTGGGATTTGAACTGGCAACCTTCTGGTCCCGGGCATAGCACCCTATTCCCGTAAGCCTTAATGTTAACGCCTTCATTATAGCAGGGCTACCCAACAGTGATTCCTGCAAGCACGAGCAGGCTTTTGCCCCAGACCTCATCAACAAATCGATTGAATTTTATAGAGCAGATAATTGTGTTGCTCTAAATGTGAGAAATTAAACTGCAGCCATTTTAGATATTGAAGGTGGAGCAGTGTCCTTTGGGTTTGCAAAAGTCGTTTTTTTAAATAATTCTTGCATAGAGAAACACAATGAATGACAGGACGCACACACTCACAGTCTGACATGGAGAGGTACAGACCGACTCACAGACAAGCAGATCCATGCGTGAGGTTGCTGGATCCATCGTGAAGATCTGGCTCCCGGACAAATCCCCACTTTCAAATATCCCGTAAGGTCATTGGTTAGTAGCCCTTGTATCCAAAGTGCTATTTCACATGGGAAATGGCTTTTCTAGTCAATTGAAAAGGTTCTGACTTTGTGGGGGCAACACAATCATAAAAACTCAAGAACAATGTTCTTCAATCTTGGGGGACGACGTGTAACTTAGTAACAAAGAAGTGAAAGTGAGAACCTCCGGGCAGATCGGCATATGTAGGCTGCTTCTCCTCCTCAGAGATGACACAAATGAGCACCTCTCTCTTCAAAAAGTATTTATTAATGGCCCTACTTTGTACCTTTGCTCTGGTGCAGTGGGAACCAACTGAATGTTTAACTTTCTTCGGGAAACTCACATATGCCGGTGCATTCCCTCGTGTATTCTGGAAATTTGGCTGTTTGGGAGGTCTGGGAGCCATTGTCTGTGTCAATATACACAGTATGATCTACCGAGATTACATGCAGAATCCACAGATCCGTCTGTAGGCATACGGCATAGGTGCTTTAATCCAGCACAAGCTGTCACAACTTTCCATGTCTTTTACACATAGTTTTTCAATTTCGTGACTTTACTCAAGCAATTTTGGAGAGCATTGCTCAAGCTTGCATCAAATAAGTCAGGTTCATAATGTGTACAGCCTTTGGCTATTCAGTTTCTCAGGCAACTTGCGATGTGGCTTAAAGGCTTCCCAGCACCAATTTTCTCATGTTTTTTTCAGGCTGCTAAGCTTCCAATGTCTATCATTATCGTTGGAGTGGGACAGGCCGAGTTTGATGGTAAGTAACGGCTTTCTCGTCCTCAGGTCAGTAAAACTGCCGCATGTGATGCAAATCAACACACACTGAGTCATTACTTACAGTAAGTCGTGCTTGCAAACAAACAGATGTTAGTCGGTCTGCACTCGGATTATGTTATCTCAGTGCCACTAATACCGCTTCTCAACGAACCCAAAGGTATTCCATAGATCCAATCTTGTTTGTTGATTCCACTAAGCGCTCGTGATTAGCTGATTCATGAAATAAGATAATCTTGTGGTGGAAAGCAACAGATAAAATTAATGACCCATGAGGAGAGGTTTAGTTCAACATTATCAGAACCATCCTTTCCATACTCTCACTGCTTGTGGTCTTTGGCTAAAATGCTAACTGTTGTTTACTGCTAATGCTTTTTGTGGTAAATAGATCTATATCACATCTCTGGGACATTTGGGCCAAGCTCTATCTCACTTCTCCCATCTCATGTTCTCCTTACTTCCCCAGCTATGGTGGAGTTGGACGGCGATGACATCAGGATTTCGTCACGCGGGAAGCTGGCGGAACGGGACATTGTGCAGGTGGACGCCACAAACGAGAGCCTTACCTAGGAAATTGCAGATAATGTATTAGGACGTAGGCCAAGGTGTGTCCAGCTCATGGAGGTTCAGACATGAGGTGCTGCTCATCAGTCTTACAAGCAGCAACCGTTTTGAAAACGAATCTAAAAAAAAAAAAAAGTTTGTTCGGTTAGTGTGGACCAGAGCTGCAGAACCTTGAAACAAGCTCACCTTCAAAAGACTGGAGTTTGTGAACCTGACATTAACAGTTAGCAAACACTAAACTGGCCCAAATGAAAGAAAAGGGGGAAAAAAATCAATGAATTTAGCTATAAAGGCATCTTTATATGTTATTTTATAAAAGACTTTGCCCTGACACTCCACGGCCATCTGACAGCATGGAACTATAGCTACCCCTGCTGCTGAGAAGTGTCGCCAGGCAGC
>JAODKL010000128.1:8371517-8395639 GCA_026780765.1 Petrocephalus schoutedeni
GTAATCGCTTTTTATTGTTATTGATGCAGCATTTCTGTCTGCAGAATAAAACAGCAGCAGCAAAAGACACATGTGCACGTAATTCTAGGCGCTGCTAGCAGGAGTGCCATGAAGGCAGAGGAAGTTAGGATGTCTCCAAGGGCCCCTCAATGGCATGGGCCCTAAAATATTTGGAACATAATTGGATTGGTCTGTGTGATATGCTTTCATGGGGCCCATTTAGGAAGACAATGTTGTGCCCGCAAGCTGAAAACACACAACGTATAAGGATTCTCTACTCCGCAGTGCTTCCTGATTTTGCCCTGCTGAAAGATCAGCACCTCTGCCTTGCTGTGAATTGAAAATTATTAGCTTGATATTATTATATACACATAGTTCAGTTCCATAGGTATCTGTAAAATAGGTGAAATCATACAGGAAAGTCAACTTTTTTACTTACAGCCTACATTCTGGCCATCATTTAAGTATTACATAATATATGTAATTAATGTGAAACTAATAGCTAACTAAAGCACAATTGAAAATGTCTCCTAACCCAGTGTTTCTCAAACCAGATCTCAGGAACCCCCAGATGGTCCATGTTTTTGCTGCCTCCCAATTCCTGGGAGCAAAAGCGGTCTGGGGGGTGCCCGAGGACTAGTTTGAGAAACACTGTCATAACCAATCAGAAGTGTATAGTTTTCTGAGCAGCATAGGAAGTTACTCTAACCTGCTTATTATAGGCCTGGCTGTGTGGGCTGGCTGTGTTTGTTACGTTGCTAGCATGCAGGTTAGCCCGCCTCACACCAATGTGAGCAGACTGAAGATGGATGGATGGATGGATGTTATTATGGTGAACCTTTTTTTTGGAATTAAATTCATTAGCAAGCATACCCTAGGAAAACACTGAATGTGGGTTTATCATACATTTTGAATGGAAATGGTTGTGGGCAGTTGCCACGGCATTTGAAAGGGATTACACTACCAAGGCAAACATTACAGATAATTAGTCTGGTAAAGCGTTCAGTGTCCATATTCTTTGGTACTGGAAAGTTAAGATTGAAAATTGGCTCAAGTTAGATTTAATGAGTCAGAATGTTTTATTTCTATACCAAATAAGACACTGTATCTTCAAGTCATTATCAGTTTTAGTGATTTGGCTGTGGGGGTACCCCCTGACCCGATGAGTGGGGAGCTCATTTTCATTTTAGGACGGAAAAAAGATAAAGAAATATCCTATATTTTAAATCTGATGCGACACGGGCCAATTTTTTCACTTTCTGGTACCTAATGTTATTGAGTGCGAATCGTTGATGGTCTATTGGTTGCTCTTCCCTCGTGGGGGTGTTACTTGCACAAAAATGTCCTGATGGCAGAATGAAAAATGTATGATTCAGAGAGATAACCAAACAGACTGTAGTAAAGGCAGTTTCAAGGTGGGACCAAGGCATTTGACACAACATCTGATTGCTTATCTCTCTGAACCAATCATTTTTCATTCTTCTGTCAGGACATTACTGTGAAAGTAAAACTCCCATGAGCTTGGTCTTCACACATGAATTTTGGGTTTCCTTTTCCCCAGTTCGTGCCGTTCCGTGATTATATGGACCGGACGGGTAACCACGTCCTGAGCATGGCCCGGCTGGCAAAGGACGTCCTGGCTGAGATCCCTGACCAGTTCATCTCCTACATGAAGTCACGGGGCATCAAACCCAATCCGTCTCCACCTCCATACACGCCGCCCGGACTCCCTCTCCACACACAGATCTGAGCTCACCTGCCAGCGATGGTGAAGGCGGAGCTCCACAGAACTCTGGCATGTCTGTGGACTTCAACCGGACTTCCTTATGCAGCGGAGACTTTGGAAGGAGAGAGGTTTCTGTTGTTCGAGTTTATTTTTCTTGGAGGGGTGGGACAGGTAGGACTTGGCAAAGTGACTTTTTCGAAAACGTAGATCAGAGTGATGGTGTTTCTGGATGCCTGGAACATCAAGCGATGTGGAAGAGGAGCTGGAGAAGGGGTGGCCTGTGTTAGTGGTTTAAACTTGTGCCGTGTGTGGTATTCTAAATGTTCTGGAGCGTTTCGTGCTCCTCTGGTCTGTGAAACCGCTCCCCATTACTGTTCTTCAGCATGTCCGTGGCTGCTGTTTTGGACAATTTTCCGAACTGTGTCTTTCGAAAAATATCCACACAACAATTCCTTAAATTTCAGCTACTGAATATGGGGAATATGCATACGATCCTCGAAGTCTTGTATTTAAAGCTTGTTTTTGGCATTTATCTATTTTTTTTTTACCAGGTCAGTGATCCACATCTGACTTTCCATGGAAAAGAGTACAGTTACAAAATGGAGTGTCAGCCTCCTCCAGCTGCGAGACTCTGTTGAGAACATACTGTTCATTATGCCCAAATATGAAAAAACATGTGAATAAGGCACACCAACATCTTTTGATAATGCACCATGGAAACATTTGAATAATGTCAGTAATTTAATCACAGTGTGTTCCGAGTAATAGTGATCATGTCTTAATGGACACGATGTTTTGGTCAGACACCCTCCTGTACCGATATGGGATTTTTGGAAAGGGTTTTCATAGCTGCATTTTGTACTAGAGAGTTTCTAGAACATCTGGTCTGCCATTGCTGTTCACACCTCCTGCATTTTGCCAACACACCTTCAAGTTTATAGCACAGGGATTGGGTCATGACCCTAGCTGGGGCTGCCTCCTAACTAGCTACTCGATAAGCCACGTTTTCCGAAGCATTTCTCCCGTCTCCGGCCGGTACGGCAGGGGTGGGGGAGCAGGATGTGCCGGAAGCTCTTTCTTCAGGAAAAACTCCGGGGCTTAATGTCACCTAGGCCTCAGCAGCTGACTCAGAGTTGCTTTTTTTCTTGTTAAGGTAGCCTTTATATGGGAAGAAGTGTTCTGGATGCACATGGTGACAGATATAGCCCGACCTCAGCTTTTTACTCACAGAGATTCAGGACACTAACCCTAGACTTTGCCTTGGGGATGCCTCTGCCTAGAGTACCATTTTCACCATTGTTTAATAGTTATTTCACTTTGCTCCTTTTCTTTAGGGAAGGTTCCCTACAGCTTTTAATGAACTGTAGAGAACTCTTGGTCTCCATGGGATTTCAGGGAGAATTAATGAAGTATTCACTCAAATGAAAAGCCCAGTTCCCTTATAATCTGTAAAAGTAAGACTTCCGAAAAAGTGTTCCCTGGCCTTATGGGGACCACTCGGGTACCAACAAGGCCAAACACATGGTGAATAGATTTAGCAGCCAGGTTCCAGCTGCACTCTCAGTTGTGTGTAGTAACTGGTAATTTTGAAACATGAAGGTTAATTTGTAGGTGTTATTTCCCCTGCATGTCACACAATCAGTGACAGCCACCTTTGTTCCTTGATTATTATTATTGTTTTGGTGGTTATTATGTGCTGGAGGTCTGTCACAGGGGCAGAACTGCACACAAATTCACAAGTGTTTGGCACATGGAACCTTTTCCTGTATTCCAGCGCTATTCTGACGCCACACTCGGCTGACCCCATTTACAGCTCTGCCCGGTTAATTAGCGCAGCCAGGGCCAATGGGATGTCATTAATTGCGGAGTCTGCGGGCAAAGTGTCGGTGAGCAATTGCCATGGAAACGCAAAAGATCGACGAAACCCGGCCCTGTTCTGTTCCTGCATCCCAGTCAAAGCGTACTATATGTCTTTTTAAAAACATTTAAAAAGGGGGGGAATTAATTGGCAATCAGCGCAATTTAGATGAAATGTGAGTTTCTGATTTTTAACTAATGTGACTCATTTGGAGTGTTGGGCTTTTTAACAATATTTATGGTACATAATTAGGCTCCTAGAATCACAAACATATGAATTTACCTGCTGAGTTTCTGGCACCAAGGTTTTGTTTTTCCTGTTTTATGCTTGTCTTTCATTGTCACAACATTTCGGCTGTACTGCTGTGTGATTCATACATTGGATTCACTATAGGAGTCGATTTAAATGTGTCAGTTTTGTAAAAATTCTCCTTCCAGAAATGGAGAAGACAACAATGCTAGCGATGCTAATGCTAACAATAATAGATGAACGCCAGTCAGATAATCTGTGGACAAACAGGTCTTATGCCCTGGGAGAACCGTCATTTTATAAATTCCCAGAATACTTTTCAGTATACATTTATAGATGCTCACCCAAAACACAGGCATCCTCATTGTTTTGATGAATAGCATAAATACTTCATTTATCTGCTATGGTGTAAGTCATTATGAGATTGATTAGATCGTTTGAGGTTATCTTTGAATAGAAATACATTATTCAGTGTTATACACAGGTCATAATTATTTAATAAGTATTTAAATTTATGTTAAAAGAGTTTTATCATACTTATGTACAATTGTTATAAATAGAGAGAGTTTTATAGTTTTTTTGGACATATGTAGTGGGTGACTTTTTGGAAGATTTGAAGTGTGATGTTAAGGTATTAGGAATGTTTTGGTGCAGGAATACCAGTCTTTCCGTTACGCCTTTCATACCCAATGTGGTGTTCATCCCGTTTCCGTTAGGCAAAGTGTCTTTCCACGATCCTCTGGGGACATGGCGCACTTTCTGCTGCTGGCGGGGGGACAGGCCCCGCCCACATTTGTAACATACTGTACCAAACCAGGATATCTGGCAAACGTGCATGTTAGCGTTCAGAATGGCTGCACGTCCATGGGGCCACTGCACTTCCTCTGTATTGTGCTTGCCACTTCCTGTTTTTGACTTGTTTCTATGGAGATTATTCTAATGGAAAATTATAGCCGCCCAGCATGTCACGATTATTATGGTTTTTCTTTTCTCCTTTTTCAGGTTTATTGTTTATTTCTTATTATTTTTTTGCCATCCTAGTGCTCTATTGTTCTTGGTCTTTTATTAGCATGGTACTTTTGTTTTCCTTATTGTACATTATCGTCGACATACAGTGGGGTGTGAAATGCTTTGTATTGGATTGCCTTAACTGAAAATTAATAAAACGAATGACTACTTTTATTAAAGCTGCAGGGGTTTGTTTCTTCCAACCATCTTCACTATGTTCGAAGTGAGCCAAGCTTTCTCCTCCGCACCACTCAACTAGGGCCATGCTTATTGTTTCTCGTGTCCCACTCAAAAAGACACTTGCCGCAAAAGAAGTTTCAATCTAAATAAACAGCAAGCAAGAAGAGTCTTGAGAAGATCATAGCTAGCCAGCTGGTTAGCATAACATGCTGCCTCAGTAAAAGAGTAAAGGAAGTTTTAAGGAATGTGTTTAATATGTAGTGTAGTGACTGTTTGTGGCCACAAAAATCCATGGTTTGAGCGATGGCCTACAAGGCCTAGATGTGATCTGATGCCCATTACACATCGTAAGAGAATCAGATGCATGATGACAATCTCTTCAGATATCTATCGGTCACCTACAGTTCAGGACGTAGTAGCTCTAGTTCCCAAAAGGGAGCATCTCCGACACAGCACTGCCTGCATGCTTAGTTCTTATTCAGAGCCCTGATACTGGAGCATAATCTGCCTCGGACGTCAAAGGTAATGGGTGAGCCAGGCCTGAGTCCGTGCCCTGAATGTGAGACACAGCAGCATTATCCAGCCACCTCTGACAGACCCTGTGAGACAATGGGGAGGCTAAATTAGAAGACGAAATCACTGATAAACACCCTTTGCAATTTGTGTCTCCCACCAAGGACCTGTTTTTCTATAGAAGTGGTTGTTGCATCCACCTTTAATTCAATCTCTGAAAGTCTATGGCCCAGCATGTTACTGTAAATAGGAAGTTCTTTAACACCACAGCAGGGTGGATTGACTCGCTGCCTGTAGTTTGGATGTAACACACCTATTTGGGTAGTATAATTAGCATTTGTATCGTGGCGTAATGGCTTGACAGGTAACCCGTGGCTGGGGGCTTAAATCCTGCCTCTGTAGTGTGTATATATCTGGAGTTTGCATGCTTTCCCTGGTTTCCTCTGCCTTCCTTCAGTACAAAGACATGTAGTTAAGCTAATTGATGGCACTTCATTTCCTGTAGTATGTATGTGCCCAGTGATGGACAGGCATCCTGTCCAAAGATGGACTTGTGCCCTCACGCTGCCCAACCCAGTCCAGGGGAAGTGATTGAACAGTGGATGGATCTTATTGTTTGTCTGTATTCTGTACAATGTGTACATGTCTATTTGCTCATATTAATTTCAGAACCCCCATAAATGTCTTCCTTTGAGGTGAATGAACAGAGATCCTTCCTCTTCCACCATGAGTCTGTTCTGTTACTGTGAGTAAATGCTTTTGCTACCCATTCTTTTCCGATCCACCTGCCAGGGATTAATCTATGTGCCCCCCCATATTTTCCCATCTATGCAGGCTGATTTCATTACAGAGTTTGCCTCTAATCCCATACCTCAGAAACAGAGACCAGGGGCCTTTACTGTGAATACCCTAGCTGTAGGGGTCACCCAACAGTGGACCACCCTTTAAACACACAGTCCCCTATGTTTTATCAGGGGGATATGTTTCAGATTGGAACATTCATGGGTTACCAAGGCGCTGACAAGCTGAACAGCAGAGGAAGTATAAAAACCATGCCTGCCTATTGCTGTCATGCAGATTTTGCAAACAGCTTGTCTCAATTAATGTATTTCATGTTGTACATCGTAGTGAAATTGCATATTCATAACCAGGTACTTTGCCAGATCTTCCTCCATCCTGACAACAGCTGTTTAAAGGGTCACCAGTTTTGGCTGCTCTGATAATCTGTATGGTGCTGTTTAATTTAAGGAACAATGCTCTTTCTAATGAATGGTGGCTATGGTTCAAATTTTAGTACAATCTATTGTAGCATATTGTGGGCCTTACTAAGGTAAAGCATCCTTCATCCACTGACTCGTCCACAACATTAGTAATAGTACATAATTAGCAAAAACCATTATTGCCAAAGGGTGCCCCAATATCCATTGCTGTGATATTTACAATGTATGTGTTTATTTTTCATGCAATATCATGAGAAAATGAAAACAGTACCATTCTTAAAACTTCTTGCTAGCATAACTTGTCGAGGGATGCAGCGCTATAAAAATTCATGTGAGAATAAACACCATACTGTACCAGCAAGGAAGATATTTGAAGCTTAATTTGAGGATAGAGAGTATGAAGTGTAATCGAAATATCACAACAGAACTAGTAAGCAACCGAAGAAAGAAATAATTAAAAAGGAAACTGTAACAAGATGTCCTGGCACTAAAGGAGTTTTCATTATATATGTTAAAGGTTTGCCTGACTCTGTCAAACTTGTCAATTGACCTTTAAGAAACTGTATTTCCGCTAAACCAGTAAGAGGAGGCCTGAGCTTTCGGCAGTTACTAGTCACACAAAAGGCCCCGCTTGGATTAAAATGCCAATGCATTTGATTTGGAGCCTTTAGCATGTCCACTCAGAGTAGAACTCAGTGTATTGAGTGAATTCCAGTGATCACACTAGAAAAGCTTTCACCTCCATCTAATGAGATCATGCAGCTGGCACATGGGTGTCTCTGCTTGGCTCCATCCCCCCCAGGGACTTATCATACTCCTGTGAGGTTTCTGGATGTCTATAGCAAGTGATGGGCTACTCAATATGCCAAGCCGTGTCATGTGACATGGTGAGAAGTGCATGCCTGGGTGCATGATGGATAACGGTAATGGTGCAGGGAGTTTAGCATTTATCGCACTGCGTCTGACAGGCCAGTGGATCGCCAGCTAATTAAATTACAAAGTCAAACGCTGTCAGCGCATGCGATTTCCTGCAGTGCGGACACTAGAAGCCATGATACCACTGAAATTACTGAAAAGAATGGCAGTATTCTGCAGCTCGGCTGTGCTGCCGCCCCGGCTGATTTCTCAGCAGGCTTCCCATTAGCACCGGTTACTGCCGTCTCAGGGCTCCGGTAGCGGCACAGCAGACAACTGGAACGCCTTAGTTAGGCTGTGGTGGTCTCCATAGGCTGTCCCGTCTCGGTGAGCTGGAGCGGAGGCAGCAGAGAGACTCTCGGTAGCACCATAGACAATCTGATTGCTCTTCCTCCGCTCTTCACAGCTCACTTAGTAAAATATTCCCCTCCTCCAGTGCTGTTTGCATGGCTGCGGATCATCAGAGTCATGCCCATTTCAGACAGATGCAAAAGAATCCAAAGCAGAGGAAATAAATAACTGGGATATCAAGGTGGCTTAACAGCATTACAGCTGAAGAAAGTGTGATGCTGCAATAATAACGATCCATAAATCTTCCTTAAGTCCCATATTTTGCATCTGTGGTTAGAATTGCCTCATGCACAAAGAACGTTCACAATAAAAATTTTGTGGAATTGAATTTTAACCTTGTTTAAGTTGCAGGGCCATAAAATATGCATGCCTGAATTTTTGCTGTATAAATTCAGTCTGTTCGGGCTGGGAAAGAGCACAGCGATACAAAGCGCTTTCTGACAACCACCTACTGTCCTCAAATTTAATCATATGCTATCAATTGGATTCATTTGGGAGTTTCTCCTCAGCGCCCAAAAAAGAATAAAGGATAAAGAAAAGTGGTAAGGCAAGGGAGGTCGCTACTGCATAATGATTTTTGTGGACAGCGGGTACTCGGCGAGGAGAGGAATTGACATTTGGAAAGGTGGAAAGCCTTATTTTCAGGAATGGGGGATTTTGGGATGTGCCCACACTGATCACAAATGGCCGTTGACTGAAACAAACCGTAATTAGCTCACTGACAGCTTGGTGTCAATGCTTTTCACAGAGTGTGCCATTTCCACTGGGACTTGACAACACAACAGTAGACTTTTTTGGGGGTATGTCTACACCTGTGTGCAAATTACAGAAACACCCACAATGTACAGAAGATCTCACAGAAGGTAATCCTGTTTTCAGTCTCTTCATTCGAATAGAAGACTAAGCCCTGAACGGGCTGAGAATGAATGATTTCAGACATATACACAAAGCCAGACACGTATATGTCCAGGGTTCAGGCCCCAGTATTACCCATCGGAGACCCCAGAATCAGAGCTGGTATGTATTTTCCACCCAAGTTCAAAACACGATGTTATCCCACAGGTACATGCTGTGAAATGAAATATCAAATCCTACTTAAGGAGCTTTCATAGCTCAAAAGAATAATGCATTCATGACATTACAAAAATATTCTTCCCAGATAAAATGGAACAGGTTTCATAATGCCAAGTAAAAAATTTAGCCCCGAAAATTGAATAAATATTTTTGCGCTAAAAAAAAGGCTTTCATTTATATAATTTTTATAAATCTCTGTAAATGCAGCAGTTACAAAACAGTCCTTAATGTTCAATTACAGTGAGTGCGTGTACACTGCTGACAGCCTGCAATAAACTACGGCTGACCTCATGCATTATTAACAGCTGGCCTCCATACGTTACCTCCTGCTGGGCTTTTCCTATTAATATGCAGTGGCCTCGTACACTAGCCTGTACCTCTACATGGTCTCTGCATGCGGCCTTTCAATACAGGTACAGATCTTACCTGGATTAGTGTGCAAGCTGCATCACGGTACAGCAGCTTAATTAATTGGTGGTTAATGGCTCGGTTTCAAGGCTAGAGGTCTCAGGAATTTTTGTTTTGATCAAGCTCCTCAGGAAGGTATGACATACACCCTGACCTGGGGCATCATATATAAAAACGATGCTTACGCATAGTGACTTTGACAAATTCCACTTTACCGGTTCCTTTACAAGTTCGCTACACCGTCAGATCTTTAGCCACAGGAGCTTTTCAATGTGAACTTGCGGACTGATTGGGTATTTCTCAGTCATCACTGGGTCGAGCCATGCCAGCTCTATGGGATGGTATAAACCGCTTGTCATCCATAAATTTTCCGTACACTGTGGTTGAACAGGTAAACATTAAAACGTAATTTGCAGCGATGTCCGATTTTGCAAATGTAATCGGAGTGATCGACTGCACGCACATCGCTATAAAGGCGCCTTCAGAGAATGAATTTGCGTATTTAAATGGAAAGTTTTCACTCTATTAATGTGCGAATCATCTGTGATGCGAAAATGCATCTCATTAATGTTGTGGCGAGATGGCCTGGCTCAACCCAGTTTATTCTCAGAAATAGTAGTGTTGGGAACAAACTTGAAAATGGTGTGGTGCGTGATGGCTGTCTTCTCGGTAAGAAGACATTTTATACTTTACAAAATTGTAGGTTTTGTGTATAATGTGACCATTTGACAGTTCCTTAGGGGACAATGGTTACCCACTTAAGACATGGCTTCTCACCCCACTCAACCGCGGTAGGTGACGGCGAAGCCACAGCCAGCGAAGGCGCAGTCCACTGACGAGCCGAGGTGGGGGGACTCGCAGGCGGACGACGAGCCACAGCAGGGGAACCCACAGGCGACGGGTGAGACGTCGGAGGCAGGGTTGACGCCGACGGACGATGCGTTTGAGGGGGAGGAGTCGGGGCGTGGCGGTAGGCTCGTGCACATCTGTAACATTTCGTGCTGATTGGGATGTAAGAAGGGGAAGAGTGTAGAACTTCGCGTCCGCACAGTTTTATGCATATGGATTTTTTTCTGGTGTACGCAGATCTCTGGTTTTGTCCGTACGCCATGTTTTAGTGTGAAATCCACGCACGCCGTTATACATAAGGCCCCTGGTCTCTTTCTCCCCTGTGCCGTGGCAGCAATGCACTGAGAACAAACCGCATTGCTCTCCACTGGTGTTCTTTTGGTGTTTCATTGCCTTTCATTACCCATTAGGCCATTGTGAAATTATGCTTTATTTGGCATCTGCACAAGTACATTAAAATTCCTGAGTTTTCACGTATCCTATCTCACCCTTCTTTGAGACACACACACATATATAGGTGAGAACAAAGCTTGGCATCTGAGGGTCAGCTATTTATCCAACACCCCTGGACATTTTTTTGGGGGGTTACGAGCTTTGCTCAAGGATCCAACTCCAATATGACTATACTGCCAACTATGAGATTCTAGCCTTCAATCATCTGATCACAGGCATAGAGGCTTAACCCACTGAGCCACACACTGCGCCTCATACAGAGACTCAGAATACATTTGAAATCGCACACTTACATAGTATATACTGCATTTCATTAGTGCTTGCCCACTGCTTGACCGTTAACACAGTATGTACTGTATGCTTACATGAGAACAGTTTGCATGCACTCAGACCTACTGCAGTCACCATCTTGCAAATTACTTGACCCGGATGTTAACTAATAATGTAGCTCGACTCCTGTGAAAGTGAAAAACTATTAAAAACTATCAACAAAAAAAATACTTACTCGAGTCAACTTATGTGACTGGGTATCGCTTTCTAATTAAATTTGTACAGTGAATGCACTTACTCATCTTGTTTCAGAGTAAATGACGTTCTGGAGTCTGGCTACGGCTCCAGCGGCCTTGTGGGAATGCGTAGCATCCATCAGTTGCACACATTTAGGAATTTGGGGTATGTCATCCAGGAACTGTTCACCTACAGACACTGAGGATTCAGACATACTATGCGTAAGTATGCAGTATTTCAGATGCGCCTCGGAATGGTCTTCTTGTGTGGTTCCTTAATATGTGTCTCTTAAACGCACACTAAGAGCCATCTTCTGCATTTAGCAACACCTTTGTGGCATGTCTTCCTCCTCCAGCAGGAAACAGCTAGCACAACCTGCCTAGAGACTGGTGGACCAGCATTGCAGAAGACCACTGGCAGCAGACCGCCAGATCACAAAGGATGCAAACACTTGGCTGGAATCAAACAGTCGACCTGTAGCACTGGAAGACTTCCTTTCCAGGAAGGGTCTGCACCTTCTATAGTCAATGGATCCCAGAGACGTATGGAAGTAACTATCAGGAAGTAACTATCCAGCCATTCTTTATTTCAGTAAGGAGCATCCATCACCCAAATAGTTATTCTTGTGGCGGCAAAATATGAACTGACACATGGAAGCACACATGCATTTTGGGAAGAGTCTCGTGGTTGTCATGTGCTTGATGGCTAATGCTGTATCTTTTTCACCAACAACAGCTCAAACTCTGAAGGACCATCATCCAAAGAGGGTGCAGGTGGGGACCAAATCCCACAAACTCTCTCCAGGGCCACATCGTCTCCAGCTTAATGAGTTCTTACAGACACCCTCAGTGGCATTAAAAAGAAAGTCATTCTTGGATTTCAGTTAAGTCTTACCTTCAGAAATTACCCTCTCTTGTAACACACACACACATACACACACACACACACACACACACAAGTTTGTATTCCTGTCATAGTTAGGACCGTCCATTCATTTCTAGGGATGTAACCCTAATCCCAATCACAATACCCTTAATCACTACCCAGCCCTAACCTGACTTTTAGCAGATTTTGTAAGCCCCGCTTACTTATATTTTTGTTAGCCGTCGCGTTATTTATTACTATATGTTTTCATGACATCGCAGCCCTACTCGCTTATGATCGCCAAGCTCTTTTAAATATTCGACCTTTGGTGATGACGTGGTCCAGGTACGGGAAAGAAGACGATACTATGAACATTCCTCCTTTCCTAATAGACATACCTGAGCACCTGAGACGCTGTCTATGCCACGTGGTATGCACTGCCACTGGAGATTAGAAGGGTCCAGTCCTTAGAAAACTTTAAGTCTCGCCGAAAGACTCACTTTTGTTAGCTTTTAACACGAGTTGTGGCTGATGTGACGATAACTTTTAATTTAATTTTATTTATTATTTTTAGTTTATTTGCTATTATTTATTATCATTATTTTATTAATTTAATTCATTTTTTATGTACATGTTATTTTACTTTATGATTCTGTTTTACTGCGATGGGCTGGCCCCCCATCCTGGGTTGTCCCCTGCCTCGTGCCCGTAGCCTCCGGGATAGGCTCCGGACCCCCCGCGACCCTGAACAGGATAAGCGGGTTGGAAAATGGATGGATGGATTCTGTTTTAGTTTTATTTTAGCATTTTAGCATTACCTCACTAATCACGTTTTTTTGAGGATTTGGTATATTTGGGAGGTCCTTTGGTCACACACACACACACACACACACACATACACACACACACACACTGCTATTCCCTACAGTTTTTTCAAAGAATCTTTGATGCATTTTTTAAAACTACACCTTCATGTTAACCATGATGCTGCCTTACAATGATGCTGAAAGAATGATAAGCAGAATAGGCTATTTATGTCCACACATATAGGGGATTTGTCTCCATTTGCTAACAGCTCTCACACAGTTAAAAAAACAGTAAGAGACAGTAAAAAAGCAGCACAAATCTACTATACATTTAGCATGGAATAAAGAATATGCTGTATAAAGCTCCTATTAACCAATACTAATGTGCATTTTAGAGTTAAGGTAACAGTGTTTCTGCACAGTGGCCCAAAGTCACACTTAAAGGTCAGATTGTTTCTAACAGAGAGTGTCAGCAAACCTAGACTGCATAACAGCAGCCAGTGGTTGCGGTTGTGGTGATTGTCATGGAGACCACAAAACTTTCACTTCTATAAAATCCACAAACATTGTTTTACTTAGTTGCTTCGAATTTAATAATTGAACGTTTGATCATGCAATTTAGTGATTTTATTTTGATAGCTTAAAATCAAGAGTCTCCCTGTGACCCCATTCAAGATAAACAGTTAAAAGATGGACGGCAAGATGTTAAATTAAAATTCTCTGTGAATGTGGTTAAATTCTGAATAGCATTCAATACTTTTTCATTACCATGATAATAAAACACAATTTTCCCAACAATACACTATATGCATAAATTTGTGAAACGACTTCTAGTCAGACGGCATTGTGGGAGAGCATTTTGAAATAAACACAGCAAGCTCCCCATTTCTGTCTCATTTGGTGTTGATAAATGTGTTTTTATTATGTATTCTGTCACTGGGCTCCAGGAAGGGAAAGATATTTCCCCGGTAATGGGAAAATGCTTCTTATCTCCAACCATTTCATTGTGTTCTGTCAATCACAAATGAACCCTCCTAATTGTTATTAATATGGTGGTGAAGGTGTCGGAAATTATCATATAATTAAAAAACATAAACCACACTTTACAGTCGACTGTCTTTACAGATTATTCACAAGCAGTATTCCGGCCACAGGAATAATGGCCGCTGCTGTCTTTACAGGTGAATAGATCCAGTGGTCACATAGCGACCAATATGATCCCAGCGTTTCGGCTTTAACTTTACTGTATTACCGTTGTAGCTATAAGCATATTGACTTCAGCAACTGTGGGTTCAAAGTATTTCATTACTGATATGAGTGACCAGTAACTACAATGAGCTTCATTTATGTTTAAATCCACATAACTTACATTTTTCGGAACCTGCATCTTTGCATTTATTTTAAACATCAATGACTGATTGATGTTGACATCAATGATTGATTGATTGATTGATATCAATGATTGATTGATTGATTGACATCAATGATTGATTCATTTTTACAAACATTCCTAAGCACCCGGCACAATCAGCCAAAAAATGTTTGTGTTTTTTTTTGCGGATTTTCTGCCATAAAACATCTTCATATTTTTCCAATTTCATATCATGACCACCAGTCTAAGTCCAAGAAAACTTTTTATGGCTTTTCCTTTAGCAAACAATGTCTTTGTCATGTATATTATCTTGCTTGCCTGAACTGAATGAGTTTTTTACAGTGAGGTGATACCTCCTCTTAATGTAAGCAATGACATTTCGCTCTAAACTGGTAAAACCACAGAAGCTGTATTGACTTATAGTACAGGTCAAACGTTTAGACACACCTACGCACAGAAATGTTTATTTATGATATTCTCCACATTTTAGAATAATTATAAAGAATCAAAACTATAAAATAATGCATGTGGATTATTCACTGACCAAAAAACTATTAAACAAAAAATACATATTTGTTGGGGGGCAGAAGCAGCTCTGCGGATTGTAACTCAGAAGGTTGCCCGTTCAGATCCTGTGGTTGGCAGAGTGATCCCACCATTGGGCCTATGACCCCAGTTGTGACAGGAACTGGCTGACCCTACTGTCTCCTCTACTGCCCCAGGCCTCATTTTAGAGAAAAGGAGACCAGCAGATGGCCACAAGCCTGCTCCGTCCCTCTACATTATCCATCCCAAATACAAAACGAAATGATCCATCCATCCATCTTCTACCTGCTGACCCTGTGATTATCCTCACCATTGAATTTGTAGAATTTCTGCGTCCTGTGATTCATCTGGTGGGGATTTCCTGCTCTCCACTGTTTGATTTTGTAATGTATCCCCATGCTTACTTTGGTGCTGGTTTTGCATGATTATACGTCTCGAAGTTAGTGACCAACTGACCAAGTGACACGCAGGGGCCAGTTTGTTGTTTGTGGGGCTCCCCGCCACCCCAAACCTGTGTGGTTTGAGTGGTGGTAAACAATGCCGTTGGTGAAATCCACAACTGATTCCTAGCACAAGGCTCATCTTGTACCTGAGAAACTTTCCCTTCAGGGGTGCGGGCAGTGGCTCAGAGGGATGGAGAAAATCCAAACTTGCAAAATGCCCTTCCTGCCCACCTGCCGTGATGGGTGAGCTCGTGGGATCCATTTTAACCGAGAGGGACTTGAAGCGCTGATGTCTCCCTGGGGTTTGCTATGCTGGAGTGGTACGGCAGCCATGGAAACTGTCTCTTTTCCCCCCGCACATCATTTCTCTTTTTACTCTTATCTCCTTCTGTCTTTGTTTTACTTTCTTTGCCTCCTACAGCGTCCCACTCCCTCCTTGATCCGTGCACACTCTCCGCGTCAGATTCCTGTCTCCTGGTGCCATGTGGTTAGAAGGGTGTCAGGATTCGACCGTGTACCTACCCCTGGAGGGGGTGACGGCCTTTTCAGACTCTGCACGCCTGTGATTAAGACATTCCGCCCCTGCATGCTGGCTGCAAACCTCCAGAGGGAGGATAAATGAAGCCAAATGTAGCCATATGTTGACTTGATCACCGTCTTGCTTTGTTAATTTGGTCATTTGGCATCTCCAGTCCAGATTGTTACTCTAAATGTACTCAGGCAAAGCCAGAGGTTGTCCAGGTGTTAATATTCCACTTTCTGCTGATTTGAATAGCTGTATTATTAATTATCAGCTTAGTTGCACTTATGCCTAGTTGAGTCCTTGACAGATGCATGTTTGCAATGTGCTATTTGCCTCGCTTGTACAACACTCTGGACAAATGTATCTGCTGAATTAAAAAATAAATAAATACATCCATGCTTATGACGTTTGGGAGAGCAGTACCAACAGAATCATGTTGTATGTTTTTCATGGTCTTCTGGTGCTTCCAAGCACACACTTTACATTAACTGCACCTTCATATTGACTTTTTAATGCATTCATAGAACAGTCAGTGCACCTTTATAATGCAAGCCAGAGGCAACAGTAGCAAAGAAAAACTCCCTAGTTGGAAGAAACCTTGGGAAGAAGCAGTTTCAAAGTTTCAAAGGTGCGGTCAAGCAACAAGCAGGTGAGGAAGCGACTTCCTTTGGGAGGTTGGAGAGGTGATGTGATCCAGTAGCAGTATTACCCAACCAAGGCTCGTTTTGGCTTGGCAGTATAAAGGGAAACCAAACGTGGATAAAGTTTACCAAGAAATGATTTATTAAAGTCCGTAACAATGAAAATTGAGGCTCCATTGAAAAATGGAGAGAGGGAACCTCAAACCCCGGCCGGGTAGTTCCTTATATGCACAGATGAATTCGATGACCAACATCACCTGTGCCAATGCTCCACCATGCAACACAAAAACATAAAGAGAAACAGCCCAAAAGGAGGCAGTGACAGGCAAGCCCGTAACAGCTGGCAGGTGAAGAAGCTGCTTCCTTTGAGGAGATGGAGGGGTGGTCTGGTCCAGCAGCAAGTAGGTGAGGATGGCAAATGTGTGGTCAGGCTGGGTGAGCCCACCACCAGGAGCTCTAAAGCAGAGAATTAAAAGAAGAGAACATTAATAGAACTGTGACAAATAGATGAAATTATTTAAAGTATTTTGTAGTGTGGTAGAGTGACAGGGTGACAGCACTGGACACCCACTACATCCAAGTTGATCCCCAACTCTATGCCACACACTATCACCCTAGCTGGGGCTGCAAATTGCTATCAGGTTTGTCACCTTATGCTAGACTAAACAAGTGAGGTTTTAGCCAAGACATTAATATCGGGGCTCAGAACAAAACCATGCTGGACACCACGCCTAACTCTGATGGAATAAATTTAATATATAAATATAATATTTTAATATATAAATATAACATTAATTATGAATATATAAATACAATATACACTAATAAACATTATATGATGATAAACATTACATTCATATAATCATACCATGTTTGTTAATGTATATAAAAGTTATTAATGTATGTTAGAATGTTAAGGTATACTTACTGTACATGCTGAGTGTTCTAAGAATGCATTATAAATGCACTAGGAAGGTGCCCTGAATGTTCTATGAATGCTTAATGAATGCATTATAAAGGTGTGTTATCCTAATCTGTAGGTGCAACAAGATGAAAGGCACTGCCAAACAGAAACGTCTCTTCATTATACATTCCTGTCAAGCCCACAGGAGCGGACTTACATTGACAAAGGGCTCGCCCACCAAAGAGCAGATTTGTCTCTGGAGAACAGACGGCTGCATACAAATTGGGGTCATTCCAGTGAGTTCCATCCTTTTAGCAGAAAGGCAGCTTTTAGTAATGCTGAGATTAGGTGGCAGCGTCTGAGAAGCAGTCTTTGGGTTTCTCTGTGGATCAGCCAAAGTTCACGGTCGCCATTACTCATTCCACCTGCCACCCAGAGACATATTTGTCGACGTTAAGATTGCTGCGTATATGGTGTTACTCCTCGCGGGGCTGTGGTTCAAGGCATTCTCCCGTTGGCTGATCCATCAATGGGCACCAAATGTATAAACATATTGCTTGTTTCTTCTAGGAGTTTGTTTTTGCAGCACGGCCGGAGATGAAGCTCTTGCGAGATCAACACCATGAATCATCCTAAATGGGAGTTCTTGGTCATGTGATGTGGCATGACATGCTCTCCCTATTTGCTGTTTAGCATTTTATGGTCGTGTGAACAGACTGACCTTCTGCAGTAGCCTGTGGAGCGTGTGCAGAGTTTGCGCCAGTGATGCGGGAGCAGATCATCAGAATTCCGGGCAAAGGGAGCCCCGGCCACCACACGTCCAGAATCCTAATTCCCTCATGTGCACATTCCTCATGGTCCGCCACTGGTTCTTAATCTTCCTGATTAATAGTCCATCAAGACAGGGGACATGTTTCTCATCGCCGTGTGAATTAAACATGGAGTCCCGAGGCTCCTGAGAGATCTCAGAGGGCTGGAGCAGAGATGGATCTCCTGCCATTCTCTCTCTGTGTCACTCTCCCTCTATCCGTTTTTACCCCTTTGATGGTGGAGGGTAAACAGAAGCAAAAAACTACATTAGAGTGAGGAGATGACAAACAGATCATTAAATGCTCACAGGGTGGAGAACACAGGAACGTTGAAAATGGAGGAAGTGGCAGATGGGCTTAAATATCTCTCTTTTTCTCTGTCTCTCTGCATCATTCCCCACCTCACTCATGCACCCTCATCCTTGCTTGCTCCTCCCACGCAGGCCTTCAAAGGGGGAAGAGCTTGAAAGCAGAAGAAAAGCTAGGAGTCTTACTGGGGTTCGAGCAGAAGGCTGAGCCATGTCAAAAGAGCAGGACACAACGGATGGGTCTGCACTTGTCAAAAGCCAAGCAAGCCTACTCAGCAGCAGCCTGGAATCATTAACTGGCTTTATCTCAGTGGACACAAAAGTAAGGAATGGGACACAGCATAATAATATCCTATAACTCAGCCAATTAGAATCACATCAGGGAATTACATTTGTCTAGATCTCTATTTGAATGCTCCCGGGTCTCGTTTCTGGCAGGGGAAAATATTTTTAAACTGTCTTGGATTCAGCCATCAACTGAGCTTTATTTCCCATTTGTACAGGTACATTGGAATGTGTTGTTTCACACCTCCCATTGAGCTCCTCTCTTTTAAGACATACACACATATAGAGGTGAGAGTGCAGTTTGGGGTCTGAGTGCAGGGTCAGCCATCTATTCAGCACCCCTGGGGATTAAGAACCCCACTCAGTGTTGGAGATGTGGGTACTCAGCCAAGCATGGGATTCGTAGTGGTGATCATTTGATCACAGGCGCAGAGGCCTAGCCTGTTGAGGCATACAGCACACCCCATCTAGCTAGCTTCTGAACAAAGTCTGACAAGGGCACAGGCAAGACCTGACCTGCCAGCTGGGGCTCTATAGGGGACAGGTTTAATAGAAGTCATCTACATGCCTAAAGGTGGCAGGATACATTCTCAGCCAGCATCGAATCAGGTTAAAAGGAATGTGATGTATACTGATGGCAAGCAGGACTCATTGTTCTAAGTGTCAAATTCCAGCGCTCATGGCCAGACACACATACCCTGCAAATGAGTGCCTGTGTCTATTTCTATGTGTGTCCCAGTTGTTGGAGTGGGATCACAATGTATATAACAACAGCAGTGGAATGGTGAGTCAATGCATAGGATCAGAGAACAAAGTCTCCCCAACAAAGTCTCTTCTCCTGTTCTCCATCCTGCTCTCTGGACATGCAGGAGTGGTTTAGACAGTAAGCCTTCATTGTGTATGTAGCTATGCACTGGGTTGACTCATTTTTGGTTGCTTTCGTTCCAGTGCCCTACATCACTGACCATCACATGGTATCACATGGAGTCGGAGGACTTTGAACCGGCTTGAACAAAAATGAAACACGCTTCCCCTGAAGCACCCTGGTGAGAGATGCCATGAAATTGCATCGCATTGTTCATGAGCAATCTCTCCTCTCTCCCGGGTGAAGTCAGGGCTCCTCATGAAATGGTCGGTGTCACGTACGATTTCACCACTCGGTTCGCTGATCCGTAGCGATGGGCTGACCTAACCCTTGGGACGACAGCGCCCACGCAGCTGTCATCTTCATGCGGACCTGTGTGCAGCGACGCTGTTGCTGAAGGCCTTGCAAGTGGCTGGCTGGCTGGAATGGTTGGATGGGAAGTAGGTGAGTAGACATATGTATTGGTAACCATGTCCAGCAAAATGGCATTCTTGGAAAAACAACGCGCCCAAACTCAGTAAGAATGAATCTTAATTTTAAAGGGTCACTAAGCAAAGATAGCTTAGCAGAACTGATTTTCTGCTGGCACACAATCTCTTCAGTCTCCATAAATGACATCTGACAAGGGACTTGATACAAATAGACAAAATCCCAAAGGGTGTAGAAAATGCATCGGCAACTATTTTAACATTTGTACAAATTGACACATAAGGCTACGTGGGGAGAAAAAGTTATTTTAAATAAATAAAGCATTCCTTTGAATAGATATTTCTGGGAGTTAATGTTATGCCCTGCCCACCATGTCCACCTGGCCCTCCTGTCTCCTCCCTGGCATGACTCTAACAAAAGCCATGCCTGTTGCTAGTTTGTTTTACCCCTTGTTCTTGCCCTCATGTTAATCACTCCCAGCTGTCTCTCGTTAGCTCTCCTGTTAGTCTTGTGTGTATGTGCTTCCCAGTCCTGTGTTCCCCAGTCCAGTCATGGTCGTCAGACATACTTGTTGTCTGTGCCCCCCCTTGATCTGGTTCTCCTGTTCATTCCCAGTCTCTGTTCATTACGTTATATGAAACCCCTTTTTGTTTCACCACCCCGCCTGCCTCCAAGTCCTTCTTCTTGTATGACATGCCAGGTACGAGTTGATGTAAAGGCACAGACACATTCAAATCGACACTAAACCTCCCTACAGCATAAAATGCTGCTGTAACAGTGAGAAAAAAAATGGGCCCGTCTATAATTCAGGGCTCTGGGTTACAGCCCAGGTTAGGCTGTGCATAAGTCTGGCCTTGTTGGTACACCCCTCTTTTGGTGGTGCTGTGATGGAAAAAGACAATTGTGATGCTGCTTGAGATATGCATGATTATGAGTGACATCTAATGATTAATGCTCAAGAAGTCCATTATTTATAAGCCACCTGACTCTAATCAGAGGGAGGTTGCCTCTGCTAAGTGTTTTTAAAAACATATAATGCTCGACTTGGAGTGCATTAACCAGCTCATACCATGGTTACCAGATATTTGGCAGTACTTGGAGACATTTTTTCATGTTTTTGAACTAAAAATGTATTTACAAGTAAAATTAATATTTAGGCGGTATAATGGTAACAGTGTTCCGCGGTATTTCCTTTCAGTGAAAATGCATCTTTGTGGATTTCAAAATGACAGAATAACGCTACTTATAAAAATACAGTCCAAATACCGTATACCGCAGCGTCTGAACAGTATTCATCACCCAAGCTTAATACTCTTACTCCTAAATATTTTTATTTAACCCACTTTGTAACCCACTAATACATCGAAACTAGTCCACTGCTAAGACCATAAGACAGTCATGAGGTAGAAACTCCCTGCCGCTAAACAGAAACGCCTAATCTTTATGTACAAGCGTGTAAGCCAGATGTGTAGTGAAACTGACATATAGGTGGGTAAATTCTCTAGAAGAAGTGCATTATATGTGCATTATAAGGCACAATACAGACGTTGTGTAAAGGCAAAATACTTAAATATATATTCAGCCATCATTTTACTAATTTAGCCTTCTGTGCCTCCTAGTATATTCAGCACGGTTATAGGTAAAACCCATATTTAGTACCTATAATTAAACCCAGTCTTACTAACCATCTGATTTAAACAAGTGAAACAGGACTGCAAAGTATGACCACTGGACTACAAATGCATTACATCAGTACATCATTTTTTTACATCATCACGGATCCTCGTTCTCAGCTGGAAACACCATATTGTTATTTAAGCGATTTGCAGCAATTTTTATAATCGCGATTACAATCACGCTTTGATTTACTACTGTGATTTGCCTGGGAAATTAATCATCACCCTTCAAATTCGAGAATTCGACTGTGCCTTGGTATAAGTTGGTCTAATCAATTTTTAATTAGTTTCATAAATATAAGTTAATTGCTGATTTGAATTCAAATGCAAAATATGTAACCCACGTGATTTTTTGCTGTAGTAGTTGTTATATGAGCAATACGACCATAATAAAAATAAGATTTTCCCCAGATCAAACATCTAAAATCAAACTTACATTTGATTAAATGATTTTTACCTAGGACAAAAAAAAATAACATTTTCCACCGCTTTATTTTTACTTGTAATCGAATCCACTGATACAAACCGTAGCTGTTCTGTGGAGTTTAGGTGATACTACGATAACTTACATAAAATACATTATATACAGAGCTACTGACATCTTGTGGACAAATCTTGCTACAGCACTATGAAAATACGGGCTGCGTACATCATGTCAGAAAAATACAAATGCGGAGCATCTAAAAAACGATATATTGTATATTGTATATATTGTAATTTCTGGTTATTTTGGGATTTTTGGATTCTGTGCAGCATATGCATGGTAGCATATTACCACGATGAAGGATCATCCTGAAGACAGCTGTGCAATTACATTAGCACATTTTGGGTTTACTTTTTAGAGGGTTCTGCAGTTCTGAACACTCATTTGAGAGCAGGAATCTCCTTTCTACTCTCCCCTATTCCCCTTAAATCCAAAATCGAACATGTGACACAAACCACAGTCATGCCTTGCTTACTGGTGATGTCAGAGAGGCCAAAAGAGGCAGCAGTATTGTCATCAGGGCGGCCAAATCCAGCACATCGAAACATTATCGTTTGCTAACTACCATTTAGCAGTATTCAGAAAAATATGAATGTCTTATATCAGGGGTGAAAATCACAGGGCAGCAGGACACACAAATGTACGCTGGTGTCTGGAACAGTTTGATAACCCACCATTATCCACTGATCTGTCATTAGCCTCAATTTCAATAATCACCGTGTAAGTAGTGGTGAGACGTCCTCCCACGTGATAAACTAGGATGGGAGAGAAATGGACCATATTTATCAATGTGTAGAGGCTTCTGAACAGTGACTGGCAGGCACCTGGGCATGATACAGGCTCTGCCCAGCTATGCACATTACTGTTCCAGGGAGGCGGCAGTCGAGAAGGCAAAAAACATTGTGATCATTCCTATGACCGCCCATGCAGTAAGCCCCCTCACATTTTCAGTTAAATTGGGGGTGAATGTGGCTCTGGTTAGGTCTCTATGCCTGTGATCAGAAGGCCTGATGAAGTTGAAATCCCAAAACCCTGGTAACCAGAGTACCTAGAGGAAACCCCACAATGACTTGAGGAGAATATTTAAATTCCACACGCATGAAGCCATTTTGGACACTTGAACCCTGGCACAAACCACTGTGCCACCATGACACCCCATGCAGTCCCGTCATTTTCTAAATATTCAAAACACTTCTTATACACTGGTTAAATAAATGGAGCATTGCGGTTTTCATAGGTGGTTTATTTGACTTTCTGGAATCAGATCCCAGAGTCTTGTCAACAAAGAGAATAACCAGCCTTTGATACTTATTTGAATTCTGTCTTATGGACCCTTATCGAGGCAGACGGGGATTGCTGATTTTGATCTTATTCCTAAATAAAAATACATGGACACAGAACGTCACTACACAGCTCATTTGCTTTCAGCCCTGCAGATCATCATTTGTTATTGGCTGGGTTACTCTCCATTGAAGGCTGTATATACTCAGACGCACATGAGGAACATATATCATAGATTGCGTTCAGTCGTTGGTATGCAGAAAGCAGTAAGGAGTTACATCCAGGTTTTCAGCGTCTTTTATACATATTCACACGTTTCTGATAGGTCCCTACACCCACCAATTAGATGCTGAATTTTAAACAGAGCATTGAAGCTGGCAACTCTGTTTAACGGATCTCATCAAGTTTGAGCCTTCAAGAGCTAATCTGCATTCTGCGTGGATCCCCCGAATTGTGGCAAATACGTCAGGGGTGGTCAATTCCGGTCCTGGAGGGCCGTTGTCCAGCACGTTTTGCTCAGAAACACCTGGTTCACCACACCATTTAATTGTCAGGTTTAAGTGAACCCTGACAAG
>JAODKL010000128.1:8405522-8440186 GCA_026780765.1 Petrocephalus schoutedeni
GTGATAATTTCCCCATGTGAATTTTGCCTACCGTTTAATGATGCTCTGGGGTCAGATTGACCCCAAACACGGGATAGGGGTTAACTTTCGCTGGGAAGTTAAGAAACAGCAGTTGTACTTTCTTTGATCATATGAATACGTAGTTGTAAGTCAGATTTCAGATTTTAGACAAACTGAAAATGAAATTGTCTTTCTTCTTAGGAACACGTCCCTTCTGATGAATGAGATTGCGATGAAGACAACGAGCCAGCTGCATGTTGGGATGGCATGCTTCTCTCTTGCAGGGTGAAACATACCTACACAGCAAACAGTCCCTGCATTTTCAGGAATTCAGCTGAATGTGGGACTGCATTTGTATGTCCGGCACTGCAACAAATCACCAATTTCACACTTTACCAAAAAGGTCAGGGAAAAAATTATATGCAGCTTGATAGGGAAAATGCACAGTACATGTATATTAAGAGCAGATGATTTTGAGATACTATTTTAAACATGCTTAGGCATTCAGGGTACATTTATAAATCATGAATCTAGACTAAATTGGGACCATGGTAATCAGAGGTTGTGCAATACAGTAGTCTGTACCTCCTTTTTCTCGGGAATGACAGTGTCATGAGGCTGTCAGTTTTTTTTAATGCTGCCGAGGTTCCTTTAACAGATGAGCTGCAAAGTTCATGTTACTTAGACATTTGTTTAGAATCTGAGCCTTAAATATGCATGTCAGCCAAATTAATTAGTTTAATTAGCCCAAGTGTCAAACTGTTTACAAATTTGGGTATATTTTTATGATTATCTGAGTTTTTAAATATTTTTAATTATTAAATTCTGATTTGTGTGGAATTTGTGTCCTGTTCTCTATTTTCTTATGTACCTTTAGATGTTTGTATAAGCTTGTTTGAGAATAATTTATTTTTATTCAGTTCATCTCTTACACTAATCTATCTATAATATACAGACTTGTCTGTGGAGAGCATAGGGAAAGGTGCCGGCACTTGGCAAATACTCATACAATTTCTATCCAGAGCTTTATTGCATTATTACGGGACAGATTGAATTTTGGTTTCCTTGAAAGCGTACCTCCATTTTTCCTTCGTCCACAAACATTTATTGGATCACTCCCATGTAATGAAAAATGTATTTTATTAATAAAACATGACAGAAGTCCATTATTATTTAAATTAAAAATACAATGAAAAAATTGGTGAGGTGTCTCTGGGCAAGAGCCTTGATTGCAGTGGGTCCAGCTGGTGCTGCAAACAACAAACCACAGAGTTTATTGATAAAATGTCCTTGAACTCTGCCTGCGAGGAGTTGGGCATCAAGGCAAAGCCCGGCGTCCAATGCATATGAAGGCCGGCGTCCAATGCATATGAAGGATGGACTGAGAACCACGTCAATGATGACTGGGTGTGCATGAGCACTGTGGTCACACCAGTCCAGTCTTGTGCGTTCGCTTTGTTTATTTATTTGTGTACATGTGTGTGTATTGGGACTTAGGGGTTCTGTCCCTGTTTACATGATTTTCCTCTGGGTACTTCAGAGAAATAAATGGGTATGTGAATTGGATGAATAGAATGCATCAAGAGCTGGAGTTAGCTACAAGGAATAGGTCATGTAAAGTTATCAATGAAGAGGAAATGGTTACACGCTTATATAACTGGATCTCTTACTGGCACTGTACACATGCACACACCCTTTGGGGGCCACTGATAAATATCCTGCTTGCTTTCGTACTTTGCCTCCTAATCAGCCCTTTCATTGGAATTTGACATTCATTCCATCGAGCGAATGCTGCCAGTTTCATCAGGTGAGGTGTGTCGTGACTGCTGTATCAGCATGGAGACTTCTCCTTTGCCTCTGTGTGAATATTCAGGTTTTGTAGCATAGCTGTACTCTCCTCTGTTACCCTCTGCCTTTTCTTGGTAAGGGAAAGGGCAGGCAGAGTCCCTGAAATATGTATTCCGTGATTTATGTAAAAGGGAATACAAACATTTCATACCCATGATTGAGAGTCACGGGCACGACATTGTGGTAGCAGGGAAAAAAGGTGATGATCCATTTAAAGCTCAGTGACAAAAACGGGGGGTTTATTGGGAAATAACAGAGGAAACTCCAAAATAAAGGACCACAAGGGGTCAGCACAAAAACAGGAAAATCAAGAATTAACACACTTAAGAAACTAAAACTACTACAACTCAGAAACAGGACTAGGGACTTAAAAATACACAATGAATGAATGAATGAATGACAAGCCAGACAAGGGCAAGTATTTAAATACACAGATGACAGGAACTAATGAGGATGGGCAGGTGCAGAACATAACAGAAACCAACCAATTGACAAGAGCACTAAAGAACGAGAAAGGTGAAGCAACTAGGGTCAATGAACATAAAAAGCCTGAAACTGAGAAAACCAAAGGACACTACTCTGGTAAAATAAATGGAACAGAGGGCAGCACACTAGGGGAAAATGGGATCTTGATCAAATTAATGACTGGGCTGATACCTGGCAGATGAAGTTTAATGGGGACAAGTGCAAGGTAATCCATATAGGGAACAAAAATATAAGACAAGTATTTTATGGGTGCCACGGAAATACAGGAAGCTGATTGTCAAAGAGACCTTGGTGTGTATGTTGATGCTTCCATGTCCCACTCTCGCCAGTGTGGGGAAGCAATTAAGACTTTACCATTCCTTGGTAAGACCCCACCTAGAATATTGTGTGCAGTTCTGGTCACCTTACCTTAAAAAGGACATTAATTGCCTTAGAAAGGATTAAGCGCAGGGTACAAAAATGATTCCTGGGCTAAAAGGAATGTCTTACGAGGAAAGGTTAGTTGAGCTCAATCTGTTCAGCCTGATTGGACATGATCCAAGATTCAAGATACAAGATATAAAAATATACAAAATTCTAACAGGTCTGGATGCTGTCCAATTAATTAGTTTACTTCAGCATTAGTTCAAATAAGAGAACTCGTGGCCATAGTTGGAAATTAGTTGGAGAACATTTCAAACTGGAGTTGAGAGAAAAAACTTCTTTACACAGCATGTAGTTAGTCGGGAATAGTCTTCCTGATGGAGTAGTGCAAGCCAAATCCTTGGCTTCCTTTAAAGAAGAGCTAGATAAGATTTGAACAACTCTGAGCTATTAGAGTTCTCCCCAAACGACCTTGATGGCTGAATGGCCTCTCGTTTGAAAATTTATGTTCTTATGTTCTCAGGATGGCCAGCAACACCAGCTGGTCACATGGGGAAAGGCACAAAGGAAGGGTCGGGAGCACACCGACCCTGACACAGAGTGTACATTTATACATCCTTTGAACTATGAATTGTGTAGCTGTATTTTGTATTGTTTTGTGTTATCTAAGGAAATGCAAAAAAGCACTACAGTGATTTTTGTGCCAAACTGGTTCAATAACCATTAAGTTAAGTTCAGGACTTTCTGGTGTTGCAGTGTTCAGGCCAGAATGCCTAAGTTTTTATTTTTATTTATGTATTTATTTATTTTTTATTTTTTATAATTTGCTTTTCTTAGAGTGGGTTTGTTTATATCTCTATTCAGTGATTAATCGATTTTAAAATGTATGGTCTCTTAAGTCATAATGATTTGGATAAACCAAGCAAGAGTGAGAATAGACACGGAAATGATTGTTCTACAGCAGAGCCAGTGACTCCGTGGTGTTGTCCTCCCCAGCCTGCTTAAGATGACTCAGAGCTTCAGTGAGACGGATCCATGCAGCAGCTGCACAGTAGTGGAATTTGGTGCCCGTGTGTCAGTGTCCAGCCAGATTCTTTGGCGTTGACACACAGTTCCAATGTGACCTAGTCCACCAACCACTAGGGGGTGCTGTTGTCCTTTCTTTCCAGCTGTAGCAGGCTCAGTTTGACTAAGTCACGAGTTATTTTGCTGGCTCCAGCCTGCACCCTAGGCAATGCTGACACAGGGAAGAGACTCGTTGCTGCAAGAATCCAGCAGAGCATCTGTTGGATGCTTGGTATTCGCATAGAAACTATGGAGACATAACAAATTAATAATTGTCTGAGTGTTAGAAATCACCCCCACCCACCAAAAAGCCTGAGAGGATGGCTGATGAGGCTGACGGCACCCCATAACCCTATGGATGGACTTAGGAACTAGGTCAAGTCATATATTATTAGGCTCTTACAACAATGATATCAACGATACTGGAAGGGCTCCATATTTTATTGCTCCTGGCATGACATGTGGTTTCAGTAATCCTAATGGGGAATTGCCATCAGGTTGTCTTCTGTTTGATTAATCAAAGGAACACTTGTCAAGACAAATATCAAGTCAATGAAAAGTTCTGTGAAACTTATAGGGAAGAAACGAGATGTATATTTTTTCCCCCCATAAAAAGTTTCTCAGAACTTTTCATTGACTTGATATTTGTTTTGACAAGTGTTCCTTTGATCTCGAAGAAGTGATGGTGGAACGTAGTCTACTTAAATAAAATATAAAAATCCTTCGGTCTGTTTTCTGGCTATGTTATCTCTGGTCTTGCTGCAGTGTAGCATTGCCTTTAACTGGTTTTACAACTTGGTGAAAATAGTTGAGTGTTTATGCCTAATGGGGTTTGGGTTGATTTCGGTCGAGTGTTCTTTAAGGCACGAAGTACAATTCACCTACTTAGGATTAATCATTTGGTATGCCACTACATAAGGAGTTTCAGTATATTAGATGTTACAATTGCATTAGAATTTGTATTGCTGTATTAGGGTTTAGAATAAATAAAATGGCGTGCTTGTTATAATCTGTGTTCAACAACTGCCCATAAAATAGTCTGAAAAGTATTGAAAGTTCAGAAATGTCAAGATTAGTCAGCATTGTGTGGACCATTCTACCATAATCACTCGCAATGCTTCATAGGTCAATAATAATTCTTGCCACAAACTGAGAAATGTAATGTCCTTGGATATTCAGTAAATATGCATCAGAAAAGTTATGAAATGTACAGTGTAGTAGAGAGAATGGACGCCGTAAGACTATGGCAGACTGCTGTAATTGCAGCTTCTGCTGCCCGTGAAATTGTTAGTTTCTTCCCACAAGCCGAAGATGATTTATTTATTTTTTGACGGCTTCAGTGGATTAGTTTCTTTGAATTGTCAGCGGTGTGTGTGTGTGTGTGTGTGTGTGCGTGCGTTTACCTGGCTGGCATCCTGTCCCAGCGTCCTGGCCTTGTGCTCTGTGCTTCCTGGCTTGTGACACTGTGCTGGGTAAGTAGTTATGGATAGTTTAGGTGTGCAATGTGGCTCATCAGGTTAGCACACTGTGCCTGTCATTAGAGTGGCAGAGTGATATTAACGCTGAGCCCTTGAGCAAGGCCCATAACCCCCAGTTGTTTTTGAACTGTATGTTGTTCTGAATAAAAGCATCTGGTTTGTGGGCAGAGTCCGGCTCAGTGGGTTAGTGGGCCTCTGTGCCTATGATAGGATGGTTGCTAGTTCTAGCCCGGCCTTGGTACGTCTGTGGGCCCTTGAGTAAAGCCCTTGACCCTTAGCTCCATGGGTACTGCAAGAAGTGGCTGCCCTTCATGGCCAAGCTTGCTCTTATGGAGAGCAAGATTGGGAGAGGTGAAAAGGGAGTACCCCCCCCGAGGGATCAATTGAGTGTCAGTTGTTGTTCTTATTATTGAATAAATAAAAGGTACTCCAAACAGCATTTCTACGAATCATGCTGACATCTTCTGCATTCAGGTTTAAAACTGAACATGTTATAGGAGTCTCTAATCTAGGCATTGTATGTGCTTTTGGGGGCGGTTACTTATTTAAAGATCAGACTTCCACTGACAATTAATTGGATGGCTTAATAGCATTTTCGTCACAACACCAACCAATGAATTTTTAATGCTCATTGATTATATTTGGACTCTTCCGGACCCAGCAATGCCCATTAATATAGCACAAATGACATCAGCAAACCACTTTATCTCCAGCGACTGTTTTGTTCAGGAGACGTATTACTTAACAGGTATTTTCCAAAGTCACAATCTCCATATTTACATATTTACATATACATAGCGTGTTTCTCTTCAGGAAAAAATTGACATAGATATCCAACAGACAATATTAGATGTTGTGCATTATAACATCTATCAAACAGTATACTTAGGGGTTCAGGGGTCGTAGCCAGCCTTTAATATTTCATATTTGTTATAGGTACTCTGGAAAAAAAATCCATTACTGATACATTGCAATATGGCCAAACAATTCCTAACAAGTGTATTAAGAAGGCCAAGTGATAATGTAATAAAAGCAGCTATAACACTATTTGGGTTGATGTTGTACTGGAAATGAATGGTCATATGCACAGATAGCAGCTGTTGAAAGGGTCAGAATATAAGGACTCCCATAGCTGCACTTCATACCAAATGGAGGCAGAAATGTTCCCATTGTGACTATGAAAACACTCATAACGGGAAAATGTTCATCAGAGAATTCAGTCTGAATAGTATTTCCATCTGGTATGGCAGTGTCATTGTTCTCCATCGTGATTCAGATGTACCTGAAATGGCTGATCTTGAACCAAATGTGTGTTAGTTAGCAATATTTTACATGGCTTCATATTAAGGCATGGAACTTCACAAAGACATCAGCTGGGCAGCGTAGCTTCCCCTCACCGAGGTTAAATTCCTGTTTGAACCATGAAGACCTCTAGCTGATAAAAGTACTACATTTAACCATTTACATTTATAGCCCTTATTTCATTCATCGGAGGCTAAATGTGGAATTACATGAGTCAGTAGCAAGGTCCAAACCCTTACTTCAGTACTTTTTGGGTTCTCCTCCCTATTCCATGTGTATACAGGATCAAAAATCACTGTTCTGGAATCGTTTGGTGTGACTTTGCTCTCGGTCGTCCTGGTAACTGTTTGGGGGGGGTACCGCTTTGCAGTAGACATACTGTTCCCAGATCCGGAAAAAGGCCATTCTGAACTTCTTGATGCGGAAGGCGTAGATGACGGGGTTGACGGCCGAGTTGCCGTGGGTGAGCAGGATCGCGGTATATATGAGGAAGATGGACTTGTGGCAGCTGGGGCAGAAGAGGGTGATGCAGTTCAGGACGTGTAGCGGCAGCCAGCTGAGCGCAAAGAGGAAGAGCACTAGGGCCAGAGACTTGGCCAGCTTCAGCTCTTTGCCGTAGTACTTGCTGGGATCGGTGCTGCCGGAGGTGACCTTCTTGCTGAGCTGCCTGTGTATCATGTAGAAGACCTCCACGTAGATGAGGAGCATGACCAGGAGCGGTGGCAGCACCCAGCCGAAGAAGTTGAAGTAGACCATGTACTCCATGCTGATGACCGTCTCGAACTCGCAGGTGATGACCAGGTCGGACGTCACTGAGCTGTTTTCACGCAGTCTCTGGAGGTTGTTCCACCCCAGCATGGGTGTCAGGCCCACCATGAAGGCCACCATCCAGCAGAGCAGCACCGCTGATCCTGCACGCCGTGGGGTCACCACCCGCTTATAGCTGTGGAATGGATGTAGACAGAAGAAGATTCATCAGCCCACAGACGCTACGCTGACTGCAGGACGCATTTTTTGTCCCAGCTTAGCCCATAAAAATATTAAAGTAATTATTACAATTGCACACAGCCTAATTTCCAAGTAAATACAACAAAAAAGAGGTTGCACTTTGCTTCAATACAACACAACTTTATTCCAACACAGACGCTGTAATGCCTTCCTCAGTGCGCTTGTGGTGAACATGATCAGAAAAGTCTGTCATTAGTTAACGTGAGCTGGTTATGTACTGCTGGCCATGACCAGCCCGCTCACCTGAAAACACAGCATGTTGCCTTCACAGCAAGACCAGGTACTAAAACCCTATTTTTAAATGTATTATTTTCCTCTCCAAACTTTTTAACTTTGCAATAATTCACCTTAAAGCTATTCTTTTAAATGGCACACCATTCACATCCCAAAAATGACATACAAAAATCCATAATATAAAAAAAAATCAGTAACACTTTGCACTTTGTGCCCACAAATAATATAATATTATGCTCTTAATCATGAACCAACTCTTACTTAACATATTAATTAACCACAAACTAAGTCTTAGTTACAAGCAAATTAGTTATGTACTAATTATCAGAGGTTTCAATTTCAGGTCCAGAAAGTAAAAATCCAAACCAGGATTTTGTTTCAACCAACCAGTTGAGCATAAAGAGTCACAGTCATAGAACGCGCAACTAGTAGGTTGAAACAAAATCTTAGTCTGGATTTTTACTTTTTGGACCTGAAATTGACACCCTTTGCTAACTTATTATTGGTTATTCACCGTTTTCTGTAGTCTAGTCTTTATGCTCCTGGGTTCTACGGTACAAATTACTATATCTATTAATCTATAATGTTTTTGTTAACTGCTGAGGGAACAAATAATGAATAACACAAGAACAGTGAAATACTGATCTCCTGTTCGTTAATCGGAATGAATTGTAACATTTATTTCAACCAGTTAATACAGTATACTACTTAGTTCATCTGTTAATTCTACAAACCTTTGTGTACTACTGAAGAAACAAATAACGACTAACACAAACAGTGAAATACTGATCTCATGTATGTTGATCATGACTTGTAACAGATCATTTATCTCAAGTTGCTACTATATTTGGTCACAATTTGTACTTCAGTAGTAACTGAGTTATTACTAAGTTACTAAGGAATCGTATGTTAAGTATTATCAGAAAAATCACTGTATGAGCATACAGTAAGTGATATTGCTCTTTCCTTAAACAACCAATAAGGTGTGAATTTAAACATCATCAGACAGAATATGCAAATACCAAAAATGCATAAGAGCCATAAAAGCTGAAATGTTAACCAAACATTTTCAATCAAAAAAACAAGAACAATCAAGGGTTCCCTCCATAAATCCAGTCATCGTCTACGAATAAAAGTTTCATTACATATGAAATTCATTTATTTAATCCAGACAGACAGATATTACTGTGCAATAGTTTTAGATTTGCCACGGAAATTATTTTGAAATGAAATATTTTTTGTGTAAAGTAACCGGAGTAATCAAAATATATCTAGATAAGAATATGACACCTGCTTACATTTTCCCCCCTTGTATCTTGATGGAAAACAGCCAGTGACTAACTGCCCAAACATCACTGAAATTTCACAACTGGATTCTCTCTGAGATAAGTACATATGAATTCAGTTCTTCCCATTTTATTGAGCACCCTTCCCAAAATCGTTGCCCCAGAGTGTTTTACATATAAAGCCACAGGGTACTCTGAGCATGCAGCAGTCTTAGAGATACATCCCTACTTCAGAAAATTTCTCCTTCATTACAGCTCAGCCAGTACCAGTCCACAGTGCTTTACTTGACTACTGTAAAATAGCAATTATTGAGTGAAATATTCACCATTCCATTAGGTAGGGATGGGGACAAGACCACCTATATAGAGTTCAACTAAAGACCAAGACCTTAAAAGGTTGAGTCTGAGTCAAGACGGAGTCTTTGCAGGAAACAAGTCTGTTTGCATGAATTTAATAAGACATAGCATCGCTCTTTGGACACATACAGTGTACAGCAGAAACAAATAAACACAGTGCACTTCTGCCCCCGCCCACCCTACCCAAAAACAAGACTACAATCTAATTCAATTCAGAATTACAACACAAAGAGAATGGCTCACTGCAGTGAACCATTCAGCACTATATCTTTGTTGTATAATTAAAATTAAGGTGAATATTCCTATACTAGCTTTGCATTAACATTAGTTAACTTAACACTAGAATTCATGGGAAAATGTGGCTCACCTCACCAGGACCCCCTCCGTGCTACGGCTGAACAATTTATGGAAAATATCTAATCGCAATTTTTCTGACATATCGCAATTAGATATGCAATAGCATTTTTTAGAAGTCACGCTACAGTTCAATATTAATTGTGTGATAGATCTAAAAATAATGACACAGCATTACCACATGAGATACCATCAAAATATGAACTGGTCTTTATTCTAATGCAAGGATGAGAACTTAAACAGGCGAATTGCTTCCAAGTATTACTTCTTTTAATTAGTAGTGAACAACCAAACATAAAACACTTAACACTTAAAATAAGCTGTGACTGTGTTAAGCTAAATAAAGTAATAATAATAAAAATGAAACAATTCCAGTAAGAAAAGAACAATAGGGATCCTGCAGCTTAGGCTGCATTTCCCACTAATAATTATGGAGTGATTATTATGACACAATTCTGGGGCTGTGTAAAATAGATTTGCGTACTTGTAATTTAGTGTTGTACACCCATGCAGCAAAGTGTGTGTTTTTAGAAAAACGTTTTGCACACGTGTTTTAAAGTCACTGACCTGCAACATTTGCACATATTTTCAGACGCCACACTACAAATACAAATCGGGATTAGAAGTGCCCAATATACCTGCCCTTCATCTCAAGGTCTCCCTCTAAAGTTACAAGTCCAATCCGTGCCACTCTAGTCCGAGACCGAGTCAAGACCGAGTAGAATTGCTTTCTATTCCAAGACGAGACAGAGTAAGCGAAAGAGAGGTCTTGATACCAAGATCAGACTCGAGTACTGCAACAAGGCCCTTAGCTTCCCAAAAATGCCCCAGGGGCACCAGGTAAATGCTGCCCCTGTGCTCAGACCCCAAGCCTTGCTCTCACCTCTATATGTATGTGTGTTTATCAAAGGAGAGCAAGATGGGATATGTGAAAACTCACATTCCAATGTACCTGTACTGGTGCAAATGGGAAATAAAGGAACATTTCATTTTACTCAGTCCTTTGTTATTCAGAATAGTTCTAACAAAAGGAAAACTCTATAAGCCCTCACCATAAGATATGACTTAATGTGCAGAGAGGAGGGGGGAACCCCACGATAAAGCTGGTTGGGCCAGAGCTACGAAATGTGTACGAAAATCTGGGACAAATCACTAAATGGTTTTAGAACGACTATTTTGCTGGGGGGGGGGATTTTGAGACAAAAATCAAGGCAGCTTAAGCCCCCCTAAATAAGATCTTGAACTGCTATGCTGTATGCAAAAATGCAGAATAAATGCACTACTAATAAAGTAGTGAGAGTCTAGTGGTCCCACTGGTCAATGTGGGCTGGTGTGGAGGTCTCCTGCTAAGAGCAGTGAGAGGAGCTGTATAGTGTAATGGCCACAGGGAGGAAGGAGCTTCTGTGGCACTCGGTGGTGATATTGGTCTCCTGCTGAGCTGTTGGGGGGGGGGGGCCTTGTCTCAGATACCGACAAGTTTGCACAGCATCCTCTCCTCAGCCACAGTCACCAGGGAGTCCCAGCACTCAGCCAGCCCTGCTGATGAGCTGGATAAGCCTGTCGGCATCTGCTGCCTTTAGTCTGCTGCCGCAACACACCAGGGCATAGAAGGCGACACTGGCCACAGCATCTTGTTACAGATGTTAAATGACCAAACCCAACTCTGGCTTTTCTGAGCACCGCCCTGGCAATTCTAGTCCAGTCCAGCCCACTGTCCAGGTGCATTTATAGTCTGGTCTCCACTTCTGTCCCTGTAATGCAGACTGGTGTCTTGGGGAAGTCCTCACCATTTCCTTTGTCTCTGACAAGTAAGGTAGCTTGTTGTCCAAAATGATGGCATCTTCAACACCTATGTGTGGCTGGTATGCAAACTGTAGGGGGTCCAATGAGCTGTTCACCATGGTCTGTGCCTGCCCTTTAGTCATTGTATGTTGTTGGTTGTGCCTTCTTAGGCATGGGCACATGCCAGGACGTTTTCCACAGCACATGGACCTTCTGAAGATTCAGACTCAGGTTAATTATGCGCTGTGGGATGCCAGACAGCTGGGCTGCACACCCCTTGAGCTTCCTCGGGCTAATTCTGTCCCATCCCACCGCCCCAGCCTAGTCCGGTCGTAGCCAGCCCAGTTCTTGTCTAACCTTCTCTGCTGCGATCCTTCACGTCCTGGATGTTGATGCTGCAGGCTCTGGAGTAACCCTGGAGAGAGGCGGGGAGGAAGGGTGTGGTGGGTGGAGGAGGGCAGGGAGGGTAGGAGCTTGGCTTCCGGTGGTTTACTGCCTCTTCCTCAAGCCTGTTAAATAAACGGTTTAGCTTGTCGGTTGTGTCCAGATTACTCTCAATTCCCCAGCCATTGTTAGGTTTTAATGCCCCTCCACACCTCCTTGGTGTTATATGACTGAAATTTCAACTCTATTTCAACTTTCTCCTGAAGCATTCCTTCCCCTCCTTCCACTAGTATCCTCCTTGTCTCCTCTCTGTCTCTGCTCCAGAAATCCATCTTCTTCAGATGCAGGGTTGCCTTGATGTCCTTGGCCACCCAGGGTTTACTGCTGGGGAAGCATTGCACTGCCTTAGTTTGCACTGTGGTTACCCGACAAACACGTAAATCGTCTTTGAGTTCTTGTGAAAGCGCTAAACAAATAAAATGTATGATTATTATTATTATTATTATTATTATTATTATTAATAAACACATGTGGTCAGTAAGCCCATCGATGTTCTCCTTGGTCCCACTATACAGAACATCCCAATCTGTACACTCAAAGCAGTCCTGCAGTATCTATATATTCCCCCGACACCAGCTCCTCACAGTCCTGTTGGTTACTGGGTACCGCTGAACAAGAGGCTTATAAACTAGCTGCAAGTGAACAAGGTTATGGTCTGATCCGCCAAGTGGGGGCAGGGCCACACAGCTGTCTACATCTTTAACACTGGCATACAGCAAGTCTATTGTTTTCCTGTCAATTGTAATTCATGTTTGACTCTAGAACCCTTTAGTTTCTGACCATGGCTTTGCACCCCTTATAGCTCTTCTTCATAAGGACAATGAGGTGCTCTGCTCCACCGGTTTTACTGGGAACATTCCATAGTTTTACATAATCAGCACAGGCATGGGTTCTTTTTTAATCAATGAAACACATGTTGACTTTCTTCTGGTATTGCCTGCTTTTTTAATTATTCATTGTGCGTCAGCAATCACATCTCAAAACCTCAGCCTCTCCCGATCCTGGACTAAATATCCATTGATTCTATTTTTACGTATGGCTCTAATATACATTGAATGATCTTCAGCATAACCCAACTTTCACATTAAATTAATAAAACCGCACACTAGTTTGCACACTGTCATGTGTGACGTTGTTTTCTTTGGCATCAGTTACCCTAGTTTGGCATATGTTTCTTTGGCATAAGTTAACAATGGTGGATGGTACTAGAGGTCCCCTGTTTGTACTGGGATGCCCCAAGGCCTTCCTTTTTGGCAGTGATCTCAGGACTAATATAACCCCTGCAACTGCTGAAGGTTCCTCCATGCATCTCGTCTCATTAAATATGTCTTGGCTCTTGATGTCTTTGCTGTAGAGGTCATCAGTGTGCTCCTTCTATCTCTGCTCCATCTTTGTTCCATCAGTTATTATTCGCCTTCTTACGTCAGAAGTTTGGAACTTCTTCTTAACGTCACGAATATGAAAAGCAGACCCTCGTTTTTACATGTTCATTTGCATCTTTCATGACTTGGCTGATGTTATGATTATGGTCTTTGTACTACTGAAATTCCACGTGTGAACTTATACATTTGTTAACTGCATATGAAAGACATACCTGGCATAGAACTGGTACACTCATGTGCAGGGCTGCCCAAAAGGGGGGAGAAAGGAGACATTCAGGGGTGCGGACACTAGGGGGGGCCGTGAGAGATGCTGAGGTTGGAGAACATGACATGATAGCTTTGGTTTGGAGAAGGGGGGCCCATTTGGTAGATTTTTTCAGGGGTCCATATATGTCTTTGTCTGGCCCCAGTCGTATATATATCAAGGTGAATGGGGGCAGGGCAAAGCTCACACCGTGACTCTCCCAGGTAGGAAATCTGGATTAGCCACTGGAGCCTGTTTCAGTGCAGCTGGTAAACATACCTATTCATGGTGACATGTGGAAACATATAGTGTGTTATGGTACCATCTTCCCAGTCTGCAGCGTGCGAATGGCACCACAAGAAAGACGGAAAAAAAGCTGTATAAACAGAAGACATGTTTAACAGCCCTCGTTTGAAGAGAATGTCTGGTCTTTTTACAAAAGTCGCCATTTCTTGGTCACAAAATTTCCCAGCTTGGAGCAGAGAAACTTGAAATGAATGATAAGAGCAGGTATACCAAAGCTTGCTGTTAATGCCTCTGTGTGAGACAGCCTTCATTCAGTGCGTGGAGACAGCAGGCCTGGCAGGAAGGAAAAGCCAGATCCCATGAGTATGCCAAATATGAGGATCTAGCGTCATTCAAATGCCTTCACCCAGCTGATGTTCTTAATACTTTAACTGTACTGTATGTACCAGAAGTCATGACAGACAATGCAGTGTTGCTAGCCAGTTCACTGATGAAATAGCTGTGCCTTAGTAGTTAATAGTTTTCCACAGACATGGTCTTTTTTGTACACATGACAGTCTCCCATCTTAATACATTCTGAATGTTCAGATTAATCAAGGTAAGCAGTATTCATCTGGCTTCGGTTTAGGACTGGACGTCAAAGAGGGTCACAAATCACCCAAAACCAACACTTCCCTTTAAATCTCAGGCTGGTATTTGCACACTCAAAACCTCATTCATTCAGTATCAACAATCCGCGCTCGACAAGCCATTATTCAACGTGCATTGCGTAGCTAGGTAAATATAAGTACAGTATAGGCAAAATCAAGTTTAAGTATCGGTATATATTTCTATATTTGTATATTTCACCACAGCTTGACTCATTATTTCCAACTGATTTAAACTCCAGCAATGTTGTGTGATTCACACGGCTGTCGAATCGTTTTGGATTCCGTACTAACGCATGGTAAATTAAAACGAAACAGAAACAGGCGCGTTTTTATTTCGGTGTGGCATACCCGTCCTTTGCACAATACAATTTAGTAATATAACCGGTAATGCGCGCGTCGCAATACCCAGTTTTGGTTTAAACTTAAGCACCATAATGATCTGTACATATGTAACATATCGAACGCCGTTTATATTAATACCCGACTGCATTATGTGTGGACAGAATGGTATATTTTTCATCTGACGAAATGCATTATCTCGTTGCCACAAATTATGCTCAGGAAAAGATATACCATAGCCGAGTCTGGAAATAGTTACGTGTAATTTTTTTTTTGATCTATTTCCCTATCACGAACTATAGTGTACGAACACTGTTCTCTGAAAGTTTTAACTATTCTTGTACACTTAATAATAAAGTAAAAATTGCCCTTAAGTAGGGGAGACTGATAATTTGCTATGTGTTGAAAAATTAAACTTCTGAAATATCTGAAAAAACTGTAAAACAACAATAAGCACGGACACGCACGCCATGTAGAGCTTCCCGCATGTTTCAGCAGATGTTTCAAAATAAGCCAAACATCTGCGCATTCCAGTGGCGGTGTCATAAGGAAGAGACTCTCGGCTAGCTCGCATTTACACTATCTGTATGCAATCCAGATGCCGGACGCTGCAATGTCCCATCAATACCATGCCAAGCAGCCTATTAATTATTTCACTCATTTGTAGCGTTCACCTGACAGAGGTCACAAAATCAAAACGCCCGTGCGAAGCAATGACCTTCTGATTTCGTGAGACTTACGTGCACCATTTAACAGGCTTATTTGCATCTACGTGAATAATAAGTGGTGACTCATTAGCCATACTTTACCTGACTGGGATTTTGACTCGGAGGTAGCGGTCGATCGCTATGGCCAGGAGGGCCAGGATTGAACTTTGCGTCAGGACCAGTACGCTGCAAGCCACGAGCAGGCAGCTGTAGAAGTGTGTCTGCAGTCCGATGCTGATTGTGATGGCCAGGGGGATGACCAAAGCCCCGACTGCGATGTCGGCAAAGGCCAGGGACACGATGAAGGAGTAAGTGGTGTCCCTCAGTGACCGGTTCGTTTTTACTGCCCAGACGACCATCACATTTCCTATAACCGATGCCACAGCGATGGCTACCTCCATTCCGATATAAAGCATCCGGGCGAGTGACAAATCGTCCGACATACTTGCGGTTCTGCTGATAAAATCCCAAATAAAAACTGTCCTACTTAAGACAGAACTGAAAAACAGCAGGAGCGTTTAAATACACATATATTAAATTGATTCATTGATGCACCGAAGGATCCTAAGCGACAAGGTGTTTCCCGTCAAAGGCATATAAAAGCAGGCAAAAAATACTGACGGTATGAAGCATGACAGTCGTAGACAGGGAGAAGAAAACATTTGGAAGGTCACATTTTTCCTTATAGAAAGTAAGAATGCATTGTATCCGGCGAAGATGCCCGTCCTCCGGTTTTGGATATCCAAATTACCCACGTCCAGGGGAGCATAAAATAGACCTGTCCTTCACATGAAAGTATCCATACTGCTTAAGTGAGTGTACAGTTACCTTCATGCAAGTAAACCAGCAGAGATGGAAAACACCAACAAGTAACCAAAATCGGACATATTTAAAAAACAAAAAACACGACTTATACTTAGATGTTTCCACTAGTTCTGGTAAATACTGTAGCAATAAGGAAAAATAATACGTTCACCTGTCATTCAGTGATAGGTACAAGCCGGTTCCCATTGAATTAGATCTCGTCGTTTTACTCTGCCATCAAAGAAAAAATCTGTTTCAGTCTCCTTCGGTTTGCGGTTTGAGGGGAGGAAAGATCACTGCTAAGGAAGCAACCCGAAATAAGAAAGGGACTTATCCACGGCCGGTCTCGCCGCCGGATTTAAGGTGCCGCCGTCCGGATTCATTATGCATACGGTTTATGAAATCACATGTCGAGCATTTCAAGCCGTATTCGCCAGTTCGCTGTTGCGCAAATCTCACTCGGTGTGCAACTTTTCATTCGGCCCGGCGCAGCTCTGTTACACTACCACACTGTAACTGAAGATCAGGGGAAAACAATTGCTTGTTGAGCAGTTAAAAAACCCTTGTATCTGCTATACCTATGCGTAAACCACAGTATAGGCGCATATAGTACAGTATGCAAATACAAAACAGTACTTTTATTTTGTCTCGCCTAGCTCGCAATGAACCATAGCTCGCATTGCTCTAACACAGATTATAATCCATTTATTTGATCCTTAATGCGACGCCGTACAATTATATTACAACAAATAACCTACATGTATCGCATATACTTGAACAACAAAATAGAACCTTTATTGGCAGAAGTGTATTTTTTTGGTGTAGCTTACTACGAGTGATAGAAGCAGACACAAATAAAGATAGGCCTATTAAGATTAAGATGGATTTCATTGATCCTGTAGGGAAATTTCACATTTGGAACTATACTAAAGGACCAGCTGAATTTTAATGTAATAAAAAATTAGATTGTGGGAGAGGTAGTACACAATGCATAATAAATCTTTAACATAGATTATCCCATATACCTCAAAATTTACACGTTGAATATGAAGTAAAGTGCCGACTAGTTGCTCGGTACTTGTGAATGTGGACTGCCTAAAATAACGCATTAGAGCATCGCAGAAGAAGTTGTTCTTAAGTTATGTGGTTTCGGACATGAGTGATCTAAAATGTCTACCAGATGGGAGCAGCTGAAATAATTAATGCGCAGGGTTTAATGGGTCCTCCATCATCCCATTGACACATTTGTGATGCGTTGGATGTACAGGGATTCAAATGTAGCCCACATCCTCATCCTGTCTGAATTGTCTGTGCCGAGCCTTATTGATAAGTTGATCACTGTTTATATTCTGTTTTAGGGAACTGTAGATATGCATCTCTGCATGGATTTGCATTGGTCTTTGCATGGACAAGTAGGCGATTTTAACATCAGATATCTAAGAATAATTCTTTATGCTATATATGTAAAATTTTACCTGGTATAGGTCAAAATTAAAAGTCTTTACGGGAAATGTAATATGCACGGTTCCAGCGAAAATGAGATCCACTTGCGGCTCAGAGACAACAAGGGGGTTATTAACTCAATTGAATAAAACTGAGAAGGCACAAAATAAAGGACCACAAGGGGGTCAGAAAATAAACAGGGAAAAAATAAGTAATTAACCAGAAACACTAGAAATTAAGCAAAGACTGGGAACAGGGTAACAGGGAGTAGACCTAAAAACCAAATGACGCAACACCATGTAGCCACATAGGACAATGGCATGAACACAAATGTACACACAATTACTGACTAGAGAACAAAATAAAGGCAAGCATTTAATACACTGATAACAGGAACTATTGAGGACGAGCAGGTGCAGAACACAAGACAATTAACCAATCAAAGAAGTTGCAGGACAACGAGCAACAGATGGAATAATAAACACAAGTGCTGGAAAACAAATAAGGCACAGGTGAAGTAACTAAAGCTAATGAACACCGAACTAAGGAACCAATAAGACCTGAAACTGAGAAAACACAAGAAGACACTAAACTAGGAAGATAAAGAAACAGAGTATAACCAAAAGCACATGGAAGGTAAACCTAGAACAGATCACTGGGGAACAGAAACTCAATAAATACATAATAACAGATAAAGGTTGCCCCTGACCAGTCTCAGACTCATGAGCAGAGGGGTGACAGTCTGTGAGCTGCACACTCTGCCCACTGAATGATGTGGCAGTCCAGAGAGAAAGGGAAACACACTAGGGGCTTAAGGGGCAAGCGACAGGGAGGAGCTCAGGATGGCCAGTGCCACCTGGTGGCCAAATGGGGAGGAGACACAAAGGGAAGGCTTGGATATAAAACACACATATTTTATATATAAATACATATGTAAAAGAATAAATCTATATATATTTCGGTATGTGGGGATGCTACAGTATGGTAAATAATAGTGATACAGTGCTGAAGTAGGATATTAAAAATGGTGGGCAGTTGTGGGTCATCAGTTCTTTAGTGACCTGATAGTTTGAAAGAGGAAAATGTCTCTGAAACAGGTGGTATTTTGTTACCTGAAAGCCCTCAGTTTCTTTGCAGCTTTCTTATTTGAGACCAGTAGGTGGGCGTCTCTCTTCCTTTGACCCTTCACATAAATCCTCCAAAGCCGTCAGGAAACTGCAGTGAATACAGGAAGAACCGGGCCAAGTGGAAGAGATTTCGTGCAGCAGTCGTTGACCAGATCCTGGAAATTCCAAAGTCCTTTGGGAAATCAACATTATACTCTGAAAGCCTGCTGGAGCTGGGATGCAAGGAAGTGGTGGGAATCATGGGAAACTTGGCAGCAACTGTACATGTTTCCCTGCAATTGAAGTTTGTCAACTTGGTTGATTACCCAGGTGCTTATTTTCAGCCCTTGACGTTGGGGGATGTTTCACAAAAATAGGGATGGGGCAGCAGGGGGGGGGGGGTGCGCGCCAGATTTAGACTCCATGTCACAAGTGTAATGGGAGGGGGCTAACTGAAGAAAGGAGCCCAGACACTTCAGAGACTGGTTGGCGTCAATTCCAGTGGGACTGCATGCAGTGGACCCATGGTTAGGACATCCTTAGACAGGTTCAGGTTGTAGGATAGGGCTTTCTGTAGGTTAGGGCTTTCTATGCAATGCATGATGGAAAGTGGGAGGTGGGACAAACCTGGGGCATGGAAATGAATGACAAGTTCCTGAGTTTCCTCTGAAATATAGTCCTATATTTCTGGAGCCCAACTGTTGCTCCCTGGACTGAGCATTTAACTGAATCTAAATAAAATTATAAGCCTTCTTTTTGGGTTGTTGGAATGGCACATGCAGTATAATAAATCTGTTTATGCTTAAAACAGGAGTCCTTCTCTTGCAACCAAGTTTAAAAGGTCGGCTGATGGGATGTGGTCCATGCCACCTTCAACTCCTCTTCACATAAATTTATTCGCTGGTCTTACATGCAGCCATAACGTAATTTGAATGGTTCGAATGATAACAGTCATCAATTTTCTGTGCAGCGCAAGGCCCTGCTGTGCTGACGTTAAGGTCTATCGGGCTGAGCCCTTTATTAATAATTGCTCCCTGTCTGGTCATATTTCTGTCCCTGCTGTCTCTTGCTGTTGAGATCTCTCTGCTAACCCCTCAGCCCCCTGCACTTTTTGGCAGCCCTGGTACATACTCGATTTGGGTGCTTTGTGTCTATCCAAGCAGTTTAGTTGCAGTGATCTTGCATATTGGCAGTGGAGGTTGATATATAATACCCTTGTCTTTACAACACCCTGTCCAGAATGTACCCCAGCCCTGTGCTTCCTGGGATAAGCCCCCCGCCCCCCTCGATATCTCTGACCAGAATAAGTGGTTAGAAGATAGGTGGATAGATTTCTTTATCCTTGGCTGCACATTTTCCTCTGGCATTCAGCTAGAAGCAGCCTGATTGCCACCCCCCCATCTAGTCATAACATTAAGACCTCCTGCGGTTCTTTTTGCTGCCACAAGGGCTGTCTGGTACCTTGACAGAACCTTTTTCTTTTTCTGCTTGGTCATCTTCATTCCCATGACTCCTGGGGCTCTGCTTCTTTCTATTTGAAATGACATCATCAGAACAGCTGTGGGTCCTGTTGGGGGCGCTGCTGCTATTTGTTTCACCTGCCCACAGCTTTGGGGGGGTGTTTTGGCCTCCTTTTCACTCCTTTTTCACACTCCATCCATCTCTGCTCCATTAGCAGTGCTGCTAGTTTGTTAGTCCATTGTGTGCAGTGCCTGTTTGACCTTTACGTTCGTCATGCATCACTGCTTATCCTACCAGCAGGTGTACTTAAACCAACAGCTCGCCGGCTTCATCTCTGAACCATTAACTTTTCAATATGGGATCTACAGCTGTATTTTGGGAGTGAAATTTTCTAGTGTTTGTATGGATGTTTTGCTAAGAATACATTTTAATTCATGATATATGACTTGCTTACATCTTTACATGAGTGTTATACTAGTGTCAAGGTGTCCTACTGCAAAATGAATACTGCAGACTGAATGTTATAGCATTCTGCTTCTTATTCGGTGTCCATCCATTCATTGATTGTTCATGAGCACTTACCCAGCAGAGGGTCATGGTGAGTGAGAAGCCCATTCCAGAAATCACAGGCACACTCTGGACTGGAAACCAGTGCACTGTTCTTGGAATTTGGGAGAAAACCTACGTGAACATGGGAGAAGGTATAAAATGCACACACTGGGATTTGAATCCCCAAACCTTGGGGATGTGAGGCCAGTCACAGTGGCCATGCTGCCCTCTAAAATATTACTATATTACTTTTACTTATTGCATTTTATTTCTCATCTAATTTTACTATAAGAAATTTCAAGATAATTCAAGAAACTTGAATGACCTTTGAGTATGAAAATGTCCTATACAAATAAATTTGACCTGACTTGAGTATAGCAATGTGTCAGTGGGCCTGCATGGCGATATCAAATCAAAATCCACTTAAAGTTTAATTTATTTATTTATACTTAGTACTATGTGCAGTGAAAAGCTTGGTTGCCTAGCTCTAAGTTTAAATAACTTATAAAGTATAAAGACACAAAACCTTAAACTTTAAACAGTAATCATAACCATAAATAGTCTGCAAGTAGATGTAAATTGCCAGGTGGTAGAGTAAGTGTCAAATGCATGAATAAGTATTTACATATGCAAATTGCCTGTGGGAGTACATTTGCAGTGTTTTTACACTGACAGTACATTTGCAGTACATACCCACAGAATTAGCAGAAGATATACACCAGATGCAGTACGACGCCATTATCTAGAAAGTGGATGAGTTGCTGGAGTGTGTTTGAAAACCCTGGAGGAACTCCACTTGATGAGGAATTCATGCAGCTGGTCGACTGGAGAATGTGTGAATAGTGAGTTTCTGGAGCAGTATGAAAAGCTGACAAGAAAATCATCTACAGAAACTGCGTGTGTAAACAATCCCTGGGGCTGGGCAGTCTGTGAATCGGTGGCATGTTCATTACAAAACCAACCCAATTTATAGTTACACCCTTGCGCTAAGAAAATATTCCCTGAAAGCAATTAAATGATAAATAAGAAAGAATTAAGCACCGCGGAGTGGCTTGCCTAATGGTGTTTGATGTTACCTTTGCCAGAATATTCTATGCAATCTGAAGGCTGGTGTAAAACTGAAAATCATGTATCTGTGCTGTACCTTTTGTTAGTCAAGCTAGAAACATGATATCTGTCATATTTGTCATTTAAGCATTCTCTTTAAACACCTTTCAACGCACACAGTATTTTTCTTTATCAGTGTTTCAGTGGTTTGTGTATAAGTGGAATTTATGGCCATAGTTTTTGGCTTTAAAAATACTTTTACCATATTCCTGCTATGGTAGGTTGTACTTATGGATATAAAATGTGGAAGAAGATGCAGTGGAAACTGCTTATAGTGATCACGCCTGTCTGGGCTTAATTGATCACTATAAGTGGATGATCGTTATAACAGATTATTTCTTTTTCTTTATGTCACTTTTGTCACATTTGTATATTTATTACATGACTGTAAGGTAATAAAACTGACAGCATCACTATTTACTGAATTTTATTAACTCTTTCAAAATACAGTACAGTTGTTTCAAACAAGTAGCATATTGTTCAAAATTAAATTACTGAATTGTGTATAATTCAAATATGCTATAATACAGCACAGTACTGTACATAAAATATAGCTTATTGTAGTTTCTCTACTGCATCTTGTTGCCAAGATATCAAAGAAAAGTAAAAAAAAATGTTTTACTGCAGTTAAGATTTTTTCCATATATATTCCATGTATTAAAAGACCTAAAATGGGCACTATAAGCGGACTACTTGATTACTATAAGCTAGTTATTTAAACAGTATTTGTACAGGAATAATTATGTCCGCAGTTTTTTGAGCCATATACTTGGTTGATCACTATAACTGACCAGTTGATCACTATAAGCAATTTCCACTGTAATTGTGTAAAGGTTTAAACCAGTTACTATCTTTCTCCTTGAAGGTTGAAGGTCACTGTCACGCCCAGCCCCCTCCACCTGCCTGATCTTCTTGTCTCTTTAAACAAGCCACGCCAGTTGTTCATTTGTCTGGCCTCCTATTTCTGTCCTCAAATTAACCATTCACAGCTGCCTCTGGTTTGCCCCTTCATTAGTCCTGTATCTAAGTGCTCCCCAATTTTGAGTCCCCCAGTTCAGTCATTGCTGTTTGTCAGCTCTCCCAAACCTGTGTTCATTCAATGTCTTCAGAAATAATTTTCTTGGTAACACTTTGCATTCATAGAACATTCATAAGTGTTCCTGTAGCACTTATATTAAATTTCTATATATTTTACGTACATATACAGTATATTTTGGAAAATAGGATAAAATGTATACAGCTTACTCATTTTTCTTATAGATTTTTAAATGTAATTTTCAACTTTTTAAAAGGAAGTCAGCAGTAAGGCCTGCTGGGGCGGCAGGGGGGGAGTCAACCCTACGTCACCTAATGTTATGACCCAACCAGGGTGCAGCCCAGCCTTCCACCACATGCTGTCTCAGAACCTGTACTGGATGAGGGATGGATGGATTGTTTGCAAATTTTTCTGGGGAAAGCGAAAATGTTCTGAGAGAATGATCTTAGCTTCGCCGACGCCAACTGCCTCACGACTGTCATCGGGCTGCAATGCTCTCCCAGTGAGAACTTCACCACTGAGATTACTAAAATAGCCTGTGATTTTTTGGAAAGCTTTATAAAGAGGAGACTGTATTCCCCCATTCAAGAAGAGGCTCCAAGGCAGGGCTCTCAAATCTTAAATAACCTGGAGCCACTGGCTAGGAGGTCATCTCCCAAGGGGGCCACTTGAGCTATTTTTATGAGCCAAAAGAGAAACGAGAGAAAATAAAAAATAATGTGATGTCAATAATCTGGGTCAGGGGGTGGTGCCAGCCATGAAACTTGCCGGTGCTGATTAGGGGATGTTACAATGTGTGTGCAAAATGAAAGATCAATCTGCAGCCAGATTTGAAACTGAATTAAAAACATGTCAGGGGCTGGGACTTTGGGACCTCTGCTTTACGAGATGTTATATACCTGTGATACTGTCAGCCAGTATTTCCTGGACTGGCAGATTTCAGCCAGCAGGCATAGTGAGCAGCAGCCCAAGTATTAGTAATAAGATGAGCAAGAAGCTGGCTGGGAAATATAAAATTACCCAAAGGCGATGACAGTTATGCCTGACAATCTAATACAATTTACATTTCTTGTTACAAAGCAGACACTTTGATTGAATATTTAGTTTGAATAACCTGGTACACTGGTAAGGTACAATATCACATAATGGAGTTGACCTGAAACATGATGATGATCTGAGTTTGCAGGTCTATATATGGAAGTTGGTTGAGGCACTTTTGCACCAAAAGTGACCAATTGAATGGCTGAGGACCATGAGTGGCAGAGTGGAGTGCAGCCTCTCCTGGTGCCTTTTGTTAAATGGCTCATTCCAGTTTGTTTGGTCGATGTGAGATATTCACAGTGGTAACCAGATCTATGTGACTCAGGTATGGGAGGATCAACACACAAGACTTTGTTTGGGGACAGGCTTTGAAAAGCAGTTGGGGTCCAGAGTAACTAGGAACAGCTGTTTCAGTTTCAGCGGGGGGGGCGGGGGTGGGGGGGAGTGGGAGATGAGGTTACGTCACACATGCGGTAGGGGGCTGGTGACAGAACGGTGGTGTCAGCTGGTTAGTCACCAGTGATTGAATAGAATCACCTTGCTGTGGCATACCCCCCCCCCTGTCTTATAGGCCATTATTTCTATTTCTGATCATTCCAAGTGGAATGCACTGGAACTGCGTCATCATCAGGCTGACCTGTGGATAAGGAATGACTTTAGCCTTACAGCAGTGACCTACTGAGCTACAGCAGGCAGCAGAGCCATGGCAAGCAGATAGTTAACCTCCCACTGCCTGCAGGGAAGATTATAGGGCAGGATTAAGAGTGAGGCAGAGTTTTTACTGTTGGCTCACTGTTATACCATTTATTCAGAAACATCAGAAGTCAGACATTCCCTAGAGCAACTGGGGGTCTAAGGGCCATGCTCAGGGGCCCAATGGTGAAGTCTTTTGATTGAAGTTGGGATTTGGACCGGTGATGTTCCGATCACAGATGAAGCATCCTAACCCGCTGATCCACACCCCCGGCACAGAGCACAACGCACACATATTCTTACTTGGTCCCTGGGAAACCGAAGAGCTTGAACTTAAGGCCACTACACGCTCCAATGACCCTCCCTGACAGAACCACACGCCAGGAGATTGCTGATGAATGCATGGAATGTGCGAGTCCTCGCAAGGGACTCTTTGGTTACTGTAAGCACTCCTGGAAAATGACGCTTAATGACGTTACATTGCCTGTATGTAAAAATGAGTCATTCTCAGAAAGAAAGGGAACAGAGCACCATTTACAGTCATAATTTCTTTAGATGCTTGTGTTGCAATATTACAGAGCTAAGTTCTAAAGAACTGCACGGCAATGACCATAATGGTTAATGAGTCTGGTTGGACAGGTCAGAATAGAAGGAATGCTGTTATGAAAACAGTATCTCCTGGTTTTAATTGGCATGGTGGTTTGTTTTTTAATGACATATCTCTAGCATTTGTTACTGGGCTCCTCTTCTAACAAAAAGGAGGAATTTCAGCAACGTAGATCATCCTCTGTGGCTGCAAACCATGAGTACTACACCATGCTTCTTTTTCATGTCATATTAGTTGTTATTCTTAGCCCTTGTCCACAAGATATTGAATACGTGAAACCCTGTAGGACACATCCAGAAATACCTACTGTTTAGGTGCAGGACTGTCTGAAATAAGGTTCCTAGCACAGTGAAGTATGGATGGAATATAATCTGGACACTTTGAGTCAGAACAGAGGTGAATATGTTTTTCACACTGTTCTCCATTTTTATGGGATAAAAACCAGATGGTAGGATTGTTAAGGAGCTGGGTGTCTGGCTGTAAAAATATGGGTTTGAGTCTCAAAAGCAACTACGGAAGTCCAGAGAGGAGACGCATCATCATTATTGTTCACGCAAGATCACAACATATGATATCGACGTAAAGTTAATTTTCTTGTGATCTCGAAATAAACTCCGGATGAGTTAATTTTCTTGTGATCTCTAGATAAGCTAATTTTTGTATTATATCAAGATAAAGTTGTTATCTCGAGATCACAAGTTAATTTTCTTAACAGATGATCTCAAAATAAACTCTGGATGAGTTAATTTTCTTGTTATCTGTAGGTAAAGTTGTTATCTCAAGGCCACGACTTATTTTCACCCGTGATGTTGTGACATGTTTAGCAGCTTAGTTGATTGTACATCATCATCATAGACCAATGTATCTAATTTTATTTTCATCGTGAACTGTCACAAGCAGAAATAGCAGTAAGTCTGTTAGCACTATGCAATAGTCATATTAGTGTTTGTCACTTGAGAAGATTGAGGATGACTAAATCACAGCATTGAATTAATTTTCCAATAAGAGGGATCATTACGATGAGATAATATTGAGCTGTTCAAGAATTATAACTCTTCCGTAATCAAGAGGGCATAATTACAGACTGCTAGGTAATGATTACTAATAACTAGATCTTGACTTGGCAGTTAACGGAAGTAATGAACAGAAACACTACATTTTGAGTAAGATGGATTATTAACCCTCATTATAGGGTTCAAAGGGGATTACTCAATAGCATAGTCCTGTGTGCTGATGCTGTAGTGCGCACAGTGAAGCAGGCAGTTATGGTAGTCGTCTAACTCACCACATGAATAGAACAAAAAATAGAAGTTGTAATCGCAAGATAACTTTTACTATGTTGAAATCACAAGAAAAATAAGTTGTGATTTTGCGATAATAATCCAAACTCTCAGCTGGTGACTCTTGGCTTCCTTTGACAAAAAACTGTTAAGGATCTTATGGAGTCTGCCCTCTCATTAACAAATGTCTCACTCCTAACAGGAACATCAGTAAACAACAACAAAGACACAAGTCAATGAATAGTTATGGAATCAAATAAAGTGTATAAATGTGTAAACAAAGTGTCACTTGTAAATATTCCAGGGGCCTGTATTACAAAGTAGGGTTTCAGGCTTAACTGGATAACTTGTCAAATTTAAGGTACCCCAGTTTAAATAAATTTTTATCTTTGTTCACTTACATTTAGACCAGGGTACCTTAAATCCAACAAGTTATCTGGTTAAACAAGAAATCCTGCTTTATGATGCAGACCTCTGGAAAGCAGCATTAGCTGTAGCACTTGCTGGGTGGCGGGAGGGCAACAGGTGATATCTGGGATGAGTGGGGCCTTGGATGACACCCTGGGACCCACTGTGCTATATGGCCACCCCAAATACAAAGATTATACTGTAGTTTTTTTTTTATTACAGCGCCCTAGGTTTAGGCAGATTGGAGTGTTTTTCCCAGTGCAAAGCAAACCAGAAGAACACGTCATACAATATTTAAACATCCAAGCCTTTGAAGTTAGGTTAGTGCAACCGCCACAGTCCAGACCTTGTATAGAGATGGCAGCTCAGCTCAACCTTGAATATATGTGACTGTCATTTCTGAAGCAAATAAGAGTGAGGTGGGGAAACTACAAACCTTCAGATTACAAATCAAAGACATTTATTCTGCCCGCATTTTAAGCAATGTAACTCAGACTGGGTGATTTGCTATCTGCCTGTATTTTTTTTTGGGATGAAGTGTGCCATGCAAGTCATAAAACGTGTCTGTCTTATTATTTTTTTATCGCAACTCTGAAAAATCACAAGTTCTGTCAGAAACCCCTCATTAAGGAACCATTCATGGGCATCATCAATTTGAAGAGAATGTGACAAAAAAGTGTTTTGAAAAATGAAGTGGATAGGCATTCTGAAACAAACTGGTATGTCTAAAAGCTCAGCGGGAGAAAAGACTCAGAAGTTTCTGTGTAAGTCAGATTCTTAGAAATTGTTTTGAAATGAAACTGAGCGTCATCATTGCCTGAAAATGTCTCACACTACTGTGAGTACGTTTCATGGAAAACACAAAACCCCTAAACTGCGAGTATTGAGAAAACACAAAATTGCAAAATTGCTAAAATCATCGAAAAGAACAAAGTACTCCTTGACACTCCTTAAAGAATATGTCTTTCTGGAAAACTGCATTCATAAATCATAAATATAGAAGAAAACTTGATGTCTATATCCTGTTAATGGTCTAAAAGTCCAAGATAGGGAAACTGGGAAAACAAAAAAATAACGTCTTGTTAATATTTTATTATGAATCAAGGGCAATTTGGAAGAGCCCTGATGAACCTAGTAATGGAAGCTTAATAAGAAGAGGGATCATGCAGAACCCTGTGGGAAACATAGCCAGCATCTGTCCACCTTGGGGTGCCTTTAACTGTGCGAGCGAATACAGATAGAGGCTTTAACCATAAATTCAATTATAGTGTTTGAATCCTTGACCCATGCAGGTACATTACTCCATAAATCATAATGTGGTAGCAATATAGTACAGTATGAAACTCTGCAGCTCTATACAGTAGATATGGGGGTAACAGTGATAAATCACTCTTTATCAAGTGTGTCGGGATAAATGAGAAAGGAGACAGAAGCCACTATGGAGACCTGCCCCATAAAGAGGAAGACGGAGATGATGCACACGGCCATATGGGTGCGGGTACCGCTGCCGCACGGGAACCACTGTGCCATTAATGTGGAGATTCTCACTGCCGAAATACAGGCCGTTAGCATTCTGGTGGCCTCAGCACGGCTGTCGATTAGCATTAAAACAGTGTGAAAATGGTGCATAAAAAGAAAAGAGGTCTGAGATAGGCACCTCTCCGCTGAGGCATCCCGCTGCCGCTCCACGTCGCATCGTTTTGGAGCGGCCGGGGGGAGGTACCCCATGCCGTCAGGGAACTGGGCTCCCGGCACGAGTCAATTATCGGCTGGGGAATTATCTTCCTGCTCACTCGGCTGGTTTGTTGGTCTCTCCTGGTTGCACTTCTTGTGTGTGACCTTTACCCTGTGTACACTGTGCTGTGAGGTAATTAGTCAGTGTCAGCTTGTTATTTAAAGCCTGGCGGCTTCCAGCACCTGTCTACCAGGCACAGCTCGGGAAAAAATTAAGAGACTACAACAAAATTTTTTGTTTCTCTCATTTCTCAATGTAGGGTTATGCATCTGTGCAAAATATACAGTATATACACTTTTTGTGAACTGCAGCCTGGTTCTTCTCTGTTTCTCTTTAATGAAGCTTTATGGAACTTCCTGCTTCTAGGAGCCTGATATGAACTGTCCTAGCAGTGCACTTCACCCCACTTAATGTTTCCCTTTCCTTTTGAAGGTCACTTGCTGTCATTGTCCGTTTCATGGGAAACTGTTGGATAAGATAACGGTGATTTCTGACATTAGAAAGTCACTTCCGCCCATTACCTGGCTGGTTTCTGCTTGTTCCCAGTTTCTCCTGCTTCACCTTGTTCTTGTGGTACTGCTGTTTTAGAAACTTTGAGCCTGGAAGCAGCCTGCTGCTCAGTGTAGCCTTCTGCCAGCAGAACCAGGATTGAACTACAATTTAACAATGCAGTTTTTTTTTAATACAGAGTATGTCTTAATTTCTTCCAGAGCTGTAGTTATCTTTGAAATAGAATGATTCCTTGTTGCCATTTGTTCAAGTATGAGTACAGGTATAGTACCTTGGAATTATTTAATTTTCACATACCAGGTTAGAATGGCACACAGTGAGACACAAGCACCTCTGTAGCAGTTTTCAGGGGGTTATGGGTCTTGCACAACAGTGATGTGACTAATCTACTCTGGATGGGATTCAAACCAGTGACCTCTCGGGTACAGGGGCTTAACTCGCTGAGCCATACACAAATCTGGGGGTGACAACACTGGTAAAGTAACACCTCCTGATGAAAAAGACGTGGCTTCCATCACAGTCTAGAGAGTTGTGCTGAGAGAAGTCATACTTCAGAAAGTGCACTTCCTCCCTGGAGAGTTACTCAGGAAGAATAAATTAATCTTCACCTGGAAATCCTCCCCTTGACCCAGATTGGCAATAAACTACATCTTCAAGGGCTCCTTGAACATAGTTTTCTGGATTCTTAGTGCAGCAGTTGAGCCCCCTGCCGATGTTAGGTACACTCTAGTTGGTGTCTGACGAAAGCTGCCTTTTTTGAGGTTGTCTTTACCTGTGTAACTGCATGAATGGGTATGGGACAGAGGAGTGGGATTGGATGGGTGTCTGCAGGAGAATGGGATTCAGAAATAAAGGAAATGCCACCTACTAGTTTGTGAAAATGCATTATGCATGCAGCTCTGCCACAACCTTGGCTTCCAGGTGACTGGCTCTTTGTAGCTATAATCCTTCTTTGCAGCCTGTGACCACCAGCTTGCAGACCTTTGGTCACCGGAGCGTTATCCGTGCAATGACCAAAAGAGGTCAATTCAATGATCCCGTCTATGATTTCATCTACTGAACAAGAACCTGCAGAAGAAAAGTAAACTCATATCCAAGGTTCTATTATGTTTACAAAGAACATTTTAAAGCTGAACAAACTTTTATTTTGTTTCTGCTTTTCCTGCTTTGATGTAAATATATTTTGAATTATAAGTTCAGACCATTTATAGACCTTTCAGTTTGACTGCTGGAGAACCGAAGTCTGGAACATAGTCTCCTGAGGCCAATAGGCTGGGGGAAGATTAAATTACACTCACTATACTTATTTAATTATATACCAAATTGCTTATTGATCTTGCTTGTGTCTCACTCAGACTGATTCCACAGATTTACACAGATTTTTAAAATGCCATCCTAACTGCTGTAGACCAGACCCACAGCCCTCACTGGACCTCCAGTTAGATCCTAACCTGATCACTAGCATTTCACAATGTTGAATCGTAGACCTGTACTGCAGGGAACTTTTATGATGTTTGCAGAGCTATTAAATTGGGCAAATACAGACAGGCGATAAATGGCCATGGGCAGTGTTTAACATGTTGGCAGCAGTGAAGTTTACCACCACTCAAACCATGCATGGGGCCCTGTTGGCCACAAACAGTCACTACACTAAATATTGATAACATTTCTTATTTAGGATATGCTGAAGCATGTCCTGCTAACTAACTAGCTAGCTGTGATTCTAGTTGCTATCTATTTATTTCACTCCTAGAACATCTGAGGTTGGGTAGGGGTCTCCAAAGTGACTTTTTGGGTGAGGCCCCCACAAGCGACACACCTGGCCCTGCATATCGTACATGTCCGATGGCCCCTGAGCTGGCTGCACCTTTCAACAAGCGACACACTCATTTCCACCATGAAGTAAACTTGAGGAAATTACTTCATTACTTCCATAGAAGGTTATTTTGGAATTGGCACAGGAACAAAAGTAAATTAATGACCAGAAATGGTTTCCTAGAAACAGGCCTAATGGCTGTTTGTCAGTTGCGTCCCTTTCTTCCCTGTTCAGTCACTGATGCATTTTCTGCAAGGAGATTTTTCATATTATTATTATTATCAATAATAATAATAATGATAACAATAATAATAATATGAATAATGATTTAAATAATTTAGTAATGATAATAATAATAATAACAAGACCCCGACACTCAATCAGACCATACAGATTAATGCCCCATGGAACTGGTGCAGCCCATCAGCCATGATGACAATAATCTACATCTAATGGTCAATGAAATTTTAAAAAGCTGAAATATGAGGTTTTCAGAATGCAAGTGGTTTACACATTATAATTCAAACATTACAGCTCAGGTGCATCAATAGTTATCACTTGTGTGTATGTGTTATATAATATGGAATGAACTGAAGTTCCATGTTCTTGCAGTACAATCCATATTCCCATGAATGATAAGTAATTAAAGTTAATTTATTCATGTTAAGAATTGCATAGGTGCCCCTTTTATATTTTCCTCAAAAATCAAATCACCAAATTTCTCTTTTCATTCATGACAAGTCAGTTGGAATATGTCCAAGGTGATGGGCAGACATTACATCTACTTATTAAAATAATTACACTAATTAAACAGATGGCACTTTCACCTCACACCTGCAGAGTTTGGGATCTGAGCCTCGCCCATGGTTCTGTGTCAGTGGAGTTTGAGTGTTCTCCTGCATGTGTGTGCATTTGTGTGTGCTTGTGTGATTGTACTCTCCTGTTGACTGGCATCCCATTTGAGGCGTTCCACTTACTTGTCATGGAAGATGCAGGTTTACAGTGCATTCAAATATGACTATTAACACAGCTGATGCAGATTCAAATCCCAAAAGAACTCAAGGTATCTTCTGTTGGGTCATTGCAAATGGGTTATAAGCATTAATAACTATGTAAATCTTGTACCAAGTAGCATAACTTTTTTAGGAGAAATCTGTCTCCTCAGCATGGGCAGAATGGCGTCCAGTAGCTAATGCAATCAGACCGGGGTTTGAGTCTCCCTGACTCAAGTTCAGGCTTTCCTACCCTGTGTATGACAAGCATTGTAGAAGGTGAATGCAAAATAATGAATCTGTACTTAGCCTCTCTCATAAGCGCCACAGTAATCTGCTCATTAGCTGTTTCCTCCTAGTACTGTATGCACTAGAGGTCTTTACTGTGGTTTTTGTTCTTATGACTGAAGTCTCCTTCTCCAGACAGAGAACCACGTTTACATATGAAGTTACTGACTCACGCTGAAATCAGACTGTCTTATGAAATACCTCCATCAGCATGCAAGTGAACATTCATCCTTATCTTCTGCTGTGTTTCCTGGAAATTGCATTTCTTAAGGCAGTGGACATTTAGTCTGGGATCGCCGTTTAATATACCAGATAGATTACCCAGAAGAAAAGCCAGATTTCCCATTTCTATGACTGATCCTCTTTGTTTTTGCTTATGATTTTTTCTTTGTGGTTTATTGAATATAAATGGATTTGATTTACACAAAGGGAAGAAAATTTCTAATGCTGTTTTGAAGCTACCTGATCACCTCCCTTGAACATATACTTCGTTGCCCTTTTGAGATCAGACCAAAACCGCAAAGCCTAAAATATTCCCTGGCAAAAGGAATCAAACGTGATGGGATTGCCAACTGTGGTATGACATTGTTTGCGAATTGGGCTTTGAATGTCTGGCACCTTTCAAGTCAAAGGGGAGCAAAAATGTGCAATCGCTATCGTCACGGCACCCATTCTCCGGCGTCCTTTTTATCGCCGCGTCCCGAGCGGCCGCTCATTAAGCGTTTCGTCGAAGGCCGCGGAATGCTTTGTGAATATATGCTCGCCTGACCTTGCCATTCCGGAAGCTGAAGTGTGAAGTTCACAAAAGCTGGATGCCAAGTGACAGAGCATGATAAAGTCCATTTCCTGGCAGAAAGCTCTACATTTCCAGCCAGGCCTCAGAAATGTCCCTTTTCAAATAGATACTGCTCCCAGGATATCAAGACTTATCTCTGATACAATCACTAGTGTTGTTGGACACATTTGTGTTTATATTAGGTTTTTATTTGGAGGGGGGGTGTTCATCTTGCTTTTCATTACATTCATTTTGTATATATGAAAAAGAAATTATAAGAACTACAGTGCGATTTTATGGTGGTTTCTTCGCATGTTGCCTGCTGTTCCTTGTCATTCCATGTCCTGACATACATTTGTTGTATTTGTGTGAACCACTTTCACAATGTGAAATAAAAATCTGTGATTCTTAAAATGCCCAGGGCTGCCGGGGGTCACATGACATTCACAGCCTGCCTCACTGGCTCCTTGAACCTTTGGTAACCCCCTGAGTTTAAGGTGGACATACGACAAGCAATCTTCGGAACTTTCTTGATCCTTGTGGGAAATGGAAGGAGAATTAAATTCATACAAAACAAATAAAAGCAGAAGATAAGAATCACGCTGTTTTACTCTTAAGTTACTGTACATGCTGCAGGGATTTGGAGCCTAATGGATCGATTACTGAAATGTTACACTCCAGTCATACATTTCATAAAAAGTAAAGATAAAATGGAACCGAGCTAACTTGATCCCATTCTGACATAATGACGTCGTCTTACAGCACTGATTAATTTAAGAAATGTCTTGATTAATGTACTCCAATCATTTCCCACTCTGATTGTAGTACATTAATCAAGACAAATGCTAAATGTTAATGTGACTTCCTGAAAATGATGAACTGCTCACAATGGATGTTTGTTTTTGCGAGTTTGTGGATAGACTGATGTTGCAGATAACAGACAGGAAAAATCCTGTACACGCTTATGTAAATAAGTGATGCCAAGAAGACTGTTTGCCACTACAGTCGCAAATATGAAATACGACGTTGCATGTTAATGAATTTGCCGCAGCCCATCTGTCTTATCAATAAATTGTGTGTATGAGCATCTTGGGGGCAGTGGATGGCTCAGTAGGTTAGCCTTTTGTGTTTATGTAATCATAGGTGGCAGGTTTAAATCTTATGCTGACAGAATACAGGCAGCCCCCCTTAAGTTACAGGCAAGATCTATTCTGTAGTTCTGTCATTGAATTTGAATTTGCAGGTATGTCAGAATTGTAAAAGTAACTGCGTACCTGTACCTTCAGCTGACAAACCCCTGAAGTAGTGCCTGCACTCAGTACGTAACTTGAATTTTTAATACAATGAAAGTTGGTTCATAGGTACAAGCTGTCCCTAAATCAAATGTTTTTTAACCCGGGGACTGCCTGTAATCACATTGCCACCTTGCTCCCACCCC
>JAODKL010000128.1:8440468-8461975 GCA_026780765.1 Petrocephalus schoutedeni
CACAGATCCCAGCCTGTGCTCAGTCGCAGACCCATGGCGACATTTCACAGCAATCAGGACACAGATCCCAGCCTGTGCTCAGTCGCAGACCCATGGCGACATTTCACAGCAATCAGGACACAGATCCCAGCCTGTGTTCAGTCGCAGACCCATGGCGACATTTCACAGCAATATGACAACGTCCGGGAAAGAGCGGTCCACACATTCTGCATTGTATGCTGCTGATGAAACGGGCATCTGTGTATTTAATACAGGTGCATTGGAATGAGCACCATCTCCAGCACTGAAGCTCCTCCCCACTGCCTGGAACATGACGGCATGCTGGGAGGTCCAGCTGTAGGCTGATGACGAAGGCAGAGATGTGGGAGGAGAGTCATTCCTGGAGGACAGACACCATGTGGTGAAGTCAGAACCCTGACACACCCAGACTGACCGCAGCATCTATTCCAGCCGAATGGCCGGAAAGTTTCCCGCTGTGAGCCAGCTCCAGATGCACACATAATTAAGCTAATGGCAGCTGACTTTCACTAATGCAGCGACTCCGTAAATAAGTGTCCTTCCAGTGACAGAAAACCTGGGAAATCCGAATTCCTACACAAACATGGTGCCCACTGAGCTCTGTGGAGCCACCGTCTAGTGAGCCCCCTGCACTAGGTTCCTCTCGTAGTTCTCCAAGCAGATCTGGATTCGCTGGGTGAAGTAGCTGTGATTGGAGATGGCCTGCAGCAGGTCATTCTGCACCAGGCAGATGTCGTACAGCTCAGAGGGGGAGGCCACACGGGTCAGCGTACTCCCTGGGTCCAAAAACACCTGCATAAGAACACACAGAAACAAGCTAGAGCTGACTGATCCCAAAACAGTTTTGTCTCTGTGTCATTTTCCCAAAAGGACTGTAACCTCCAGGCACACAACCTGATCAAAACTCCCATACTTTAAAGTTTAACCCTTTTCCCATGATAATTTCTCCATGTGAAATTTGCCTACTGTTTAATGATGCTCTGGGGTCAGATTGACCCCAAACACGGGATAGGGGTTAAGTGTAATAAATGGATCATTTTCTAGCTGATGTAAACTCCCTCAAATGCAGGACTTCTTTCCTTAAAGTGCCTGTCATGTCCTTGTCTGAGAATAAGGATAACAACAGTGTCCCTTCTGAGAATTTAAGCTGACAGTCTATCACTACAGGCTTGGAAGCTGACTGTTACAGACAGGCTGGATGCACAAACACCCCTGTAGAATAAGCTAGGAGTCCAGCAGCAGAAACAACCAGAATTTAAGAGCACATCACCGTTAAACCTCCATGCACCAACAAGCACCGCATGAATAATACATTTCCAACTGTCCCAGTCAAGGTTATTTGTCAATCCGTTTCCGTATAAGTCCAAAAGGAACAGAATAGAAAAGACAGTTCTGAATACAAATCACTGCACATAGGCCTATCCCTTCTGCAAATATATCTAATCTCCCAAGAATGACACATAATTGTTTTATTCAGTTTTGACCCTTCTGTTACCATCTGAGGTTTCAAACTAAGCTGCTAAGCATTAATTTCATGTTGCTGTGTTATTGCAAAGAACAGAATTTTGCATTGATTCTCAGTATCAACCACAGAGATATACCCGTTATAAAAAGATTAGTCATTAATGGGCCTTTAAGGGGTTATGTCTGCATACAAATCTAATAAAATAACAATAATTTAATTATTTTGTGTATTATATAACGCGGTTTAACTGATTTGAAGACTTAAATGAATTAAATAGTTTGTAAGAAGATTAGAGTTTAAAGAAAGCCCCATAGGTCTCTGAATTACAAAGACCTTGGATGCAGATTTTGCATCCAAGACGCAGAAGGATTTTCACATTGGGCAGAGCACATCCTTGCTTTTGTCATCCAAGTGAAGAGAGACATAGTGGTGTCTGCTTTTTCCTGTCCTGTTGTTTTTCAGCACAAATATGACCCAGAATATTCCAGTATTCTGACATCCGGTGTCTCGCCCCAAAAAGTAAGAGGCAGCTAATAGTGAAACAGTAATATGGCAGCAGCGTCAAATGAATAACCAAGTGGAGTTTGCTGTGCATGATCTTGCATAGCATATGTTTGTAAAATGTAGATGGCAGTGGACCTGATCTCAGGTGTGTCGTGACATTTTGGCACCCGCTTTCTTCAGGGCTTCAGTTTTATGGCAAAAATCAAAAATGCATGTGGAGGCACAAATGTACATGGTCTTCTGCGGTTATGTTGGTGGGCTAAAGTGGTGAGTTGTCATTAAAATAAAAATTCAGATTTTAAATTATTCATGTCTGTGTTTTGTTTTTTGAGTTGGGGCACCACTCCAGAGTGTCTCTGGGTTAGGATAAATTAAAGCAACACATTTAGCATCAGATGCAAATTGTTAATGCCCCTGTCTGGGATCCCCAAAAAGAGAAAAAGATCATTTTTGAATGTCATTGGCTAATCAGTGGCATTGTTGCATAGACCACAGTGTGTTTGCCTGTCTTTTTGGTCTTCAAAGGAAAACCAGTAAGGTGGGCGGGACTCAAGTGTTTCAGGATCAATAATTTCATAAAAATGGGACAGCAATTTTTGGATACAGGGTAGGTTAATCAAAGTCAAGTAGGCTCTTTTAGTGTAAACATCACACATAGCAATATAGTGGAAACCTCTTATAGTGATCACCATAAGCAGAAGATCATTATAACTGATTTTCTTTTCTTTTGCTTTATGTCTCCAACAGCTAATCTAATTAACATTTGTATATTTATTACATGAATAGAAGATAATAAAATGGACAGCATCGCTATTTATGAACTCTTTATTATTTTATTAATCCTTTTAAAATACAGTACAGCTGTTTCAAAGGATTACAGTACTGAACAAATTAAATTACTGAACTGTATACAATTCAAGTATGCTGTAATGCAGTACAGTACCATACATAAAATATAGCTTATTTTAGTTTTTCTGCTGCATCACGGTGGCTCGTTTTTGGCAGTTTATCAGAAGCTTTGATGAGTCTATATTTGTCACTGAGGGAAAATTACTTTCTTTTTCATGTCATGTATTTTGTGCAAGCAGCATTAGCCTCAGGTAGCTTTAAGGGTTACTGCAAGGCAAACTAGGCTTATCAAAGTAAAAAAGAAGAATTACCTTAGTTTAATTTTTTTCCATATGTTGTTGTGTATAAAAAAAAACAAAATGAACACTGCAAACAGACTACTTGATTACTGTAAGCAAATAATTGAAATAGTATTTGCACACGAATAATTCTGTCCCAAGATTTTTGATCCATATAAGCGGTTGATCACTATAACTGTGATCACTATAAGAGGTTTCCACTGTAGTATTAAATAGACTGAATAGAATAGAATGAGATTGAATAGAACAACATTAAAAAAATGTAAATAGCACCACAATTACTTTCCTGAGTAAGGGGCAAGGATCATATAATGACATCAATGCAGCCATAGTGTCAGGCATTTCAGAAGCCCCCAAATGTTCCATTGTGCCCCAGGCATATCCCACCATGTACACTGGCTCAAACAACATTTAACTACAGGCATTCATTACCCACAGAGAGTTAATATTGCCTTTGCGGGACTATTCCGATATTCTCCATGAATAAGGCCTTTGCATTTCCCATTAATCAAGTGCTCGGGGCCCGAGAGCGGCCGATACTGTGGGCTTAAACCGTTAAACCGGCAGACTCTACAAAGAAGCACCAGGAATTCTGAGGATGTTCCCATCCAGGTGAGATAACAGATTGTACATTGTTCGCTGGGAACGGTTCCAGCACTTTGCTACAATGGGAGGGGGGGGTTGCTGTCATTTCCATATGCCCCCCACAGGAAGTCCCCATTGACAGCATACGCTGCCTATAAATAACTTAGTCACCAAAGACTTAGGATGCAGCCACTGCTACCTCTGTTCCTAATGATGGATGTCAGGAACTCCTGCTTCAGGCAGCGAGGTGAGGGCAATTCCTCAACCCCCCCAAAGTTATTTTTAATTCCACAGTGACTATTATGTCTTCATTATCGCTAATGATGGGAGACTTCTAAGGCTTCTAAGAAATTGTGTAAAAAATACCTTCGTAGCTGCTGACATTGTAGAGCAGAACAAGATTCCTTCAAATCACAATTTATCACTCATAAAACTGAATGAGCTTTATATTTTACGGAGAGGGAAGGAATCATCATTAGGACTTCCTGCTGGAAATTTTATGCCAGACCATCCCTTTAAAACCTTGAGGCATGTGGGTATTTTTTTCCCCATTTCTCTTCCCAGTCACCCTGTCTCAACATCCTTGGTCATTTGTAATGTCCTCTGAAAAGCTGCCCTGCAGACCAGCCTAGGTGTCAGACAAAGACCCGGGAGTGCGATGTTACAAGGTGACTGTTTAAACCCACAAACATCAGCTATCTGCAAATAAGGTCACCCTGTGGCTCCTTAAACATGTCCATCCTGTGGGGGCAAAGGTGGGCCTCCGGGGGAGGGCGTGACCTCTGTTTGGTCCTTACCTCCTCAAAAGATACTCCAGGGGCACAGGAGCAGCGACAGGATAGGCAGGGCAGACAGTGGCCTTGGGTCCCGAGCTGGGAGGGGGCCCCTTAGGGCAGCCAATTACGTAGAACATTACAACTGCTTTATTTGTGAATTCTATATTTTATTTGTGAATTTATTTGTGAATTGAAAGTTTTGTGGTTATTAAATTCTCTTTGTTAATATTATTAATTTGCACTTCACAGTGAATTAAAGGTAATATATTTTGTCATGCTGGGAAGGGGGAGTTGGAGGGCCCCATGCAGTTTTTTGCCTAGGGCCCCCAGAGTCCCAGGGATCGCCTTTGTTGGTGCACTGGCTAAATGGCTTACCCTGCACTCAGAGCCCAGGCTCTTTATGTGTGTTTTTGTTTTCAAAAAAGAAACGCAAGGGATATATGAAAAAAATAATCATATTTCAATGAACCTATACAAATGTCAAATTAAAGCTTCATTTCAAACTTTCAATACATGAGTTCGGCCCCATGACAGCTACTGTATATCCTCAGAAAATTGCAGAAAAGTGACACTGGGCTCCACAGGTATCATACTTTCCCATCAGCCTTCCGGTGAGTTTTTTAGAATGTGAGTCCCAATGCTGGGAGGATATAAACAACAATTCTGGACAGCTGTTTCCACTCTAGTAACAGCTAATCCATAAACCCATCAGATTTGCTATTCCTGGCTTTTTTTTTTGCCCAGATCATCTATAAAAATGCATAATAGATGTCCATGCTCAATAAGTCCTGCTCCATAATCAAGGAGGCTTTATTCCTGCAGGGACAGGCTAGGAAGACTAGCCCAGTGATTCAATGACAGTGATTCCTGTATACAGATACTTGTGTGACTGAGGAGAAGATTTTGCAAATGAGCATATGAATGGTACATTTAGCAAGACAAAGACAAATACCTCCGGCATAGTGACATAAAGAAAGGGGATGAAGCGAGAGAGAGAGAGAGAGAGAGAACTGTTAATTTAAGTATGAAACGACAGGAAACAATTTTTGTTTAAAATTTAATGAGATATACACACAAAATGTGACTGGCATGAGTAGCCAGAGAGCAACCAGACCACCTGAGCTGTAGCCATCACAGCCACACACAATTACAGAAAAGCATCTCTGCTGAACACTGAGATGCTGGAAAGCATCTCTGCTGAACACTGACTGGGACAGATATTTGGATATTTTATGGCACATCTCCACTGGCATACAGAAGCCAGGCTGTACTTGACCCATACAGCAAAGAGACACCTAGTTACAGCGCCGTTCCAGCTCCCTTTGATTTTCCAGGCTCAGTAAAGGTGTTGCCAAATTTGGAGAGTAATAGTGATGTAATACCAAAGAGGTGTAAAACTGAAGAGATGCTTGTTTACTGTTCACATGGTGTTTATCATGATTTACTATGTGCCTGTGAGAATCACTCTGTTACGTGAGCTTCACATGCTAGCGGAAATAACAGTCGCTTGCATTATGAATCCAGCTCACTCAGCCATTCTATAGCACTTTTTCAAGTAAGAAACCAGAAATTTGGAAAGTTACGAGTTATTGGGAATGCATCAATACATTGCGATGTGCAATAGTACTAATCCATGCATATCAACGCTCTTTCTTGCTTCCAAGCATTTTGACCAGATAGTGGTTATGCAACAAGTTTAGTTTGGTCACACTGTCGGCCCTACTAGTAGGCAGAGCAATGTCAGCATGGGTAGGGGTTGGGTACGGCTCACATAATTTACACAGAACCAACATGATCCCAGAATCTACATGATCCAATCCCTATGTTTTTCTGATCAGCTGGACTGGACAGAATCATGGGCAAAAATCCATGGTTTCCCTTCCAGGGCCTCAAACTGGGATGTACCAGCTCTTGTCGACTTGTCATTAGACCAAGAGTTGGTTAAGGATAAAGGTTCTTACATAGCTTAAGAAGAAAGATGAGAACTGTTTATTTCAGAGAAACGTGAGACAAAAAGACTACAAGATAGATAAAGAAACTTTATTGATCCGAAGGAAATTGCAGATAACTGAACTGTTCGTGTGGAATGTTTCAACCTTGTGTTTAGTAGGGCTGATTCTGAATGTGTGATGGAGTATTTTCAATATTGATTCCATTTTTTTTTCCTATACGCATCAGCCAGTTGGAAAATGGATGGACAGGCCACAATGACCTTTCGTGTTTTGCAATTCTCCCAATGGAGAAGAGCAAAGTCAATAGGCCAGACCCTTAAAACTGAATTTGTCCAAATCCCAGAGAAAACCAAGCTATCAAATAATGGCACCTGATCCATATTTGTTTATGGCTAATAAGGGTTACCAGGCAACGAAACACGCACGGGCACAGAGCAGAGTCCGGCATGTGGCTGGTAATAGATGCATGGAGGGTTACGAAGGAAGCGTGGTGGTCAGTGACTCGCCCCTGATAGTCTGTTTACTGTGGGGCCAAGAGGTGTGGCAGATTGATAGGTGAACAGATTGACCTGTAATAAAGAGAATCCCTTGGGACGTGCTGTTTCTGCTCAACTTTTCTGTTCATCGGTGCATGAACCCACCCAGTGATCTGAGTGGAGTGGGTTTCTCAGAATGCAGTCTCATTAACATACCAAAGTCACTTTTCCTGTCCATCCAAATCAAACAGTCAGGAGTTTCCGCTTTTAATCCATCAATTTGAATTGATCCCTGTGTTTTTCTTGTTCTGGCATGTTTTTTTGTCTTGGTAAAAAGACTCAGTGGAGACCCCACCACTGAGTCGACAGGGTGTAAGAGCACAGCCAGGAAACCAATCCGCTGCTTTAGTTACATAAATGCTTATGGAGAATTTAAAGGTTAATATGCAATCACATTTGCGGCATGTTCTCCTCAGTGGTTTGGACTGTAGTCCTCAATGTGTAAAATGAAATTCTTGATGAAAAAAGACTGTTTTTACCGTAGCCTGTGACAGGCCACTGTGCCCTGCGATGAAGTGGCCACAAAGTAAGATTCCAACAGAGCATGCATGGAGCCTAGGTGGAGACAGGGTGGGGTTTGGCTAAGTGAGTTTGGCCTCTGTGCCTGTGGTCTGAAAGTTACTGGGTTGAATCCCAGGCTTAGCAGGGTCACTGGATATCCTGAAAAATAAGGAATGGATTTTGTGTCACCTCAAAATGCGAACACGAACTGCGAACACAAAATGCGAACCTGTTGCAGCAGAGAGGATATTTCTTGCCTAAATAATGCTCTTAAAATCATTCTGTAGTGAGGCAGCAGCCTGTTAACAGGGGCACAGTTGGGGTGTAGTGGCTGTCGCCCATTTGATTAGATCTTAAGAGATTGTCCCAGCCCCTCTTCTTGTCCCCCACTTGCTAGAGAGCTGTGATTGGGCAGTGATCACATTTCAGGGTGGGACGATTTCAGCATGTACTTTTCGAAAATAAAAATGAGCCGATGCAGCAGAGCAGTGCATTTCGGTGTAATGTTGCATGAGTTTATCATTAAATTGTGTGTAATGTAAACCCTTCAATTTGTTTTTCTGGATGGTAGTTGAATAAGATGCAAATCAATGAAATGATGGTTTTGCTTCTCATTGTGTTATGTCCTCTTCATGACACTCATTGAAAAGCCTTGCCTCTTGTACACTGCATGTCCACATGGCACGGTGTCTGCGTGTTGCGCACTGCAAAACAACCTTGCATCGGTTGTTTTCCCCGGCATGCCAAACTCGTGTTTGCATTTCAAGGTGGCACGAAATCCGCTCAGTGGGAAAATGCTACTGGTCCACTGTATGGACAAACCCTAAGCTTTGCTCTCACTTCTGTGCATCTGTAAAAATGAGAACAAGCTGAAAAACATGAACACTGACATATTTCAGTGTGCAAATAAAAGAACGTCTGGGGCATCAATGCTTCCTCGGTTGTGAATGCTCACTCAAAAAATATAACTTTTTCTTAAACCTTACATTCAAATACTGAAAATCAAGGACACCATCTTGTAGCTATCCACCCCTGCATTTATTGCTTCTGTGATAGTCCTGGGCAGAATTTGACATTGTATAGGTAAAATTAATGATTTTAGCGAGGAGGAAAAGCAGATTCAACATATTCAGAATAATGGATGGGAATCTAATCCCATAACACTGTAGGAATGGCTCTGGGGGAGGAATACCATCCTCTCCTAGTGACAGCATGGGATCTGTTTGTCATTAAATGTGTCATGTTGAAGGAATTATGCATCCAAGACCTTTAGGACAAAATAGAGGGAGGGGGCACAGAGTGAGAGAACCTACCGTTCAGTGGATAGCACAGCCTCGCATAAAGCGGGTGCTAATCATGGGGAATGGACGAGTTTCCTACCCAGTCTGGTGTCCATCTGGGGATACCCTACTGGAATTGAGAAGCCTCTTACCTAAAACAGGGGTGTGTGTCTCTCGGCCGGTGAGGATAGCGTGCCAGTGATCGGAAGGTCATCAGTTCAAATCCCTAGGTCAGCAGAGTGATCTCATTATTTGGCCCCTGAGCAAGGCCCTAAATACCCAAATACTCCAGGGGCCGCTTAACCCCACGTTCTCAAAAAATGAATGACATGTCATCAGGGGCTGAATCAGAGATGAGGGGGAGCCCCGAATAAGCCACTGTGTGCATTACTGTAGCTATCATGGGTATCCGTGATCACAAACTGCAGTATGTTCATCTGTCATCATCTTGTTTTGCCAAAACAATACAAAATGCATTAAAAAATGTAATCAAAAAGTTTTTTTCTATTGGTTTATGATTTTAGGATTCAACATAGGATTTAATGCATTTGACGTGGTTAAATAGTACTTGAATGTTTTGAAATATAACATGTAACACTGATGCTTATTCATTTGTAATGTCCCTGTAAAAATGCAGTAAAATACCAAGTTATTCACAGATTGCTTCGTACATGTGTCTTACTGTTGGCAGCAGCACAGTAAGTGAAATAAGGCAAAATGTAATAAAATAAAACTGAAATGAAGGCATCGTGTAGGAGTATCTCATTCAATGGAGAAATGAATGTCTAATGAAAATTAACATTACAGCTTGTGAAGAAAGAAATGTGTTTTTAGCACAAAACTGACTTTAATTAAAGCATGTACTTTGGATTGTTTATTTAATATTGGGACATTATAAAAAAAAAAAAAAACAGCAGCATTTATGGATCTCAAAGCCCCAATGCAGATGAGGCGTAAAACCAAGGTTCTGACTCTCTGAGGTCATAAGATCCCTGGACATCTTTCGAATGAGTAGGCGTGGTACTCTGAAGCCATATCAGATCTGGCCTCCTAATCATCCCCTATATCTAATTGGTGAATTCTCTCCTGCCCCTTCACCACCTTAGCTAGTGTGTGGTAAGCATACTGGTGCAGAATGGCTGCCGTTGCATCATCCGGGTAGGTGCCACACAGTGGTGGTGGCTGAAAAGGCTTCCCATTGGTTCTGTAAAGTGCTTTGGGTGTCTTGAAAAGTGGAACATTCATTCATTGTCCGTCCTAAGGATGAGAGGAAAAAAAAACTATTGCGTACCTTTATTTAAAGCAGTGGGACTGAGAGAAATTGAAAAATAATAAATAAAAATAATATATGAAAATCTGAATGATTTACTATTGAAATTGGTTTGAACCCTTAGAAAGCAAATATACAATTATTCAAGTATATGATTTCATTGGCCAAACATTGTTGAAAATTTGAGAAAAGTTGCAACCAGTCGCAGGAGGCTTAGGGCCTGTGGTGTGGACTGCAGCAGCTAATGTTAACATAAGTAGGGTTAATATTACTGTCCCCCTGCAATGGAGTTGGTGGTTAAAGTGACAGGTACACGCTTCAGGGGATACGCTTCAGACTTCTGTGTTAAGTGATACAGGGAGGGGTGTACGTGGGCTGGCATGATGGTAGTCACCCCCCCAGGTCCTCTTACACCATCCAAGGGGGGGGGAAACAAGGAACAAACTATCATAATACTGTAAGAGAAAGATTCCTCAAACCAGTCTCCCCATGGCAAGTAAAAATAAAAATGTTGAGATGATGGCTTGTCCCTGTGATGTCCTTCCAGCCTGCCTGCCATTTGTCCCTGTGATGTTCTTCCAGCCTGCCTGCCATTTGTCCCTGTGATGTCCTTCCAGCCTGCCTGCCATTTGTCCCTGTGATGTCCTTCCGGATTGCCCGCCATTTGTCCCTGTGATGTCCTTCCGGCCTGCCCACCCTGTGTCCCTGTGATGTCCTTCCGGCCTGCCCGCCATTTGTCCCTGTGATGTCCTTCCGGCCTGCCCACCCTGTGTCCCTGTGATGTCCTTCCGGCCTACCCGCCATTTGTTCCAGTGATGTCCTTCCGGCCTGCCCACCCTGTGTCCCTGTGATGTCCTTCCGGCCTACCCGCCATTTGTCCCTGTGATGTCATTACGGTTTGCCTGCTTTTTGTCCCTGTGACATCTCCCCATCCTTCCCTGCTGCGGTACCACTGCTCATCTTGCTATCTGAAGCAGGACAAGCACCTGCACGCCATCACCTGCCTGCCCCCCTGCATCGACTCAAATCTGTGCAAATTAGGACTTTGCCATCCTGTTCATTTGACCTCAAAGAGCTCCCTCTTTGAGTCTGGTTCCTCCCAAGGTTTCCCTTATAGGGAGTTTTTCCTTGCTACTGTCGCTGCTGGCTTGCTCACTGGGGGCTCACTTGTGCCTGCTAAAATAAGTAAATGTAATAACAATTGCATGCTTACACTTGATTTTTAGGTGCTTTATCCTTTGATCTTTCCTTTTGTTCGATCATTGTTTTTAGAGAGTCGTCCCAGATTAGAAATATGTTCTGGAGCCCTCTGCATTCACTATTAATCAGCCTGCCGGGAAAGCGTATTGTTCCGGGATCTGACAGCAGCAGAGAGCTGGGAAAGGCTTTATGCAGTATGATGTTTTTACTGCTGTGTACATCGAGACTATGATCGGTGTTTGGAAACAGAAATGGACCTTGGCGCTGAACACGATGACAAGAATGTGCAAAGGCTCATTTTGGCCGACTTATTGAAGCACTTACTTCATTTATATCCAATGTGAAAAATATTGTCTGTTCAACAATCTATACAGATTAGTATGGCTTGGACATCATGACCTTGAAACACAAGACAAACGTGAGTCACTCAGCCTCCAATGCAATCTTGACAATCTGTCTTACTGATCTATTTGTAGGATAAAAACCTGAAATAAAATGTTGCTTATTGTTATTGTCACGGTCTGTCCATGTTTTCTGGTTGTGCCACGCCCCTTGTTCCCCACGTGCGTATTTCCTAATTGTTCCCAGCTGCCCCGTGTTCCGTCCGTAATGTCATCCGTATTTAGTCTACCTGCGTCCAGTCCCAATGGTCGATTGTTGTGTGTGCCAGGGATGTATATCTCTGCACATCGTTTACGGTTTTCATTCGTTGTACCTGTTTGAATCCTGTTCTTTGGAATAAAACGTCTGTATTCCATTACCGCCTGCATCATGGGTCGTCGTTCGCGCCTGAACCGTGACAGTTATGTGGCTTCATAGGATCTGCTGTTGACATCGTGACACCTTGCTGAAGCCACGCCCCTGAAGATCAGGGCACAGGCTATACATCCACATACACACACTGATCAGCCAATATACACCGCTGACAGGTGAAGGAAATAACATTGATTATCTTGTTACAATGGCACCTGTCAGTGGTGCCAATATATATTAGACAAGTGAAGTTAATGTATCAGAAGCAGGAGAAATTGGCAAGTGTAAGGATCTGCACGACTTTGACAGGGGCCAGATTTTTATCTGGTCAGAACGTCTCCAAAGCAACACATTTTTTGGGGTGTTCCCAGTATGTAGTGGTTAGTATTTAACTTGAATTTTTAATATAATAGGCTTTAAAGCAGTCCGTTCGTAAATATGAGTTATTAGTAAGTTGGTCATTCTTAACCCAGTGAGTGTCGGTATATTATAATTCTATATTATTTGTCTAATTGTTAACATCTAACACAGTTACTGACCAATATGTGCATAGTGAATTTCGACTTTCAATTATATTGAATACTCATTGGGTGCACAAATTAAATCAGGAATCATATTAATTAAAATATGTTTTTAGAGGTGCATTTCAACCTTGTTATGGTAAGCATTTGCATTAGAAATTCAGTGGAAATGACTTACTGATTCAAAGTCTTATAAAAAGGGGTTCTGTACAAGTAACAGGGGGAACATTACATGAACAATTTGTAATACTGCAGGGTGAGGCTACAATAAAAAAAAAAAAATCTGTCAATAGAACTAACTGAGCACCAGGCCCTTTTGCCCGAATGATCAGACGTGCCTCATATCTATCTATCTATCTATCTATCTATCTATCTATCTATCTATCTATCTATCATCTATCTATCTATCTATCTAATCTATCTAATCTATCATGCCTGGGGGTTAAGGGCCTTCCTCAGGTGACCGTCATTGAAATTACTCTGCCAACAATGGAATTTGAACCAGCGACCTTTTGATCATGAGTTTTAAGTTAAATTTATATTTTTTAGGATGCCTTGTTTACTAAGTCGAATTCACAAAAACTTAATCATGGAAGCCATATTATCAGTCAATTGCCAGTCTTCTGCAATTAACAAAGTTGTATTGTTTCTTTTTGTAACTACAAACGTGAACCCTCCCTCCAAACCCAGGTTATTGTTGCATAATTAATGGATTCTGCTCAAAACAATTTTCGGTTTACATAACAGCTCTGGAGACGTGCCTGTCTCTTGCTATTATTCCCCATCATTAGGGTGCGTAATGCATTTTCTAAATGGAGATGGTTAACAAATATAATTGGACAAAAAATTTCCAGCAGGCATTACTTTCCAGGCCAGTGATCAAGGGCTGGGCCACAATTAGCAAGGACTCAGCAGTGCGTGTCCACAAGTAGCTAATTCTATATTTTGTTTATTTAATGAGGTGCCCTGAGAAACAACAAATAAAGAGACACAAAAGCTCTTTTTTTCTCAAATCTTTGGAAAGAGGACGGTATTGTGTATTCTGTAAAAAATGACTTAGATATTTCTTGTGCTGTTATATACATGCTTTGATGATTTTCGTTCTTCCCTCCTTTAAAATCACATCTTTGCTATTATCTTGGTCACTCAACAGTCAGTAATTGATTTTTATATATTGTATTATACCTTTCTGTTTTTATTTATTGTGCATCCTCTAGGACAAATTCTTATTATCAAATAATGGTGGCAGACTTTGTTGGGTCTTGTTTGGAAGGTGATGAAGCAGTGGGATTTTTATCGGGAATTTTCATCAGCTACATTTTAGCATTACTTCAGTAGTGCATTACACAGGTCTGATGCTGCCTTAAGGTTTCTGATCCCTTGGAATAATTTAATGATTAGTTTTTTCATGTCTTAAAATGGGCCTAGAAAGGAGGACCAGTTTGATATTAGGACACCTGCTTTACCTATCATCAATTTGTTGGAGCCCATGATCCTCTGATGCTGGGTTTTTGCTTATATTCTATTGGGGCTACCCGGTTCAGTGCTAAAGTTCAAAATCCAGGCTCACACTACAGCTGTCCTGTCCGTCGAATGTTTATCATTAAGAAGATAATGGAAAAACTATGGTATTCAGGAAAGTTAATTCTTGGAGCTCAATTAAATTGTATATTTCTTGAATTGCACACTTGAACCTTTCTTTCCTGTTTTCCCCAGTCATCTATGCACGTGGTGACGCCTCTCATCGGTCTAAGATAGATTAAATTAGCTCTCGCTAAGGTGACTAATGCTGTGCTCCATTTAGCTCAGAGGTCGGAAGTTCTAGCTGGGAATGACATCACACTCGAACTAACCGCTTTCCGGTACAGCAAGTCAGAAAGCCATTTAGCAACACCAGCTCTAGCCAGGTTCAGTGTTAGCCATTGCTAGCAATACAAGTTGGTATCACATTACATGGTATTTTGTGCATGCAAACAGCGTAGCAACATGTCAGCAGATAGAGGTTAGACAGTGCTGTGTACGACCAATTTAATGAGACTCAAATAAGACGTGAGTGCTAATTAGGGTTACCACCTAATCCATGCTAGAAAGGACGCTTTGAGCTACTACGGGTATTACAAACCACTTTAAAACCAAAAGGCTCCATTGTTTGGCTAAACAGTTGAGTTCTTGCGCTTTGACTGGCTTGTTTCTTTGATTAAAAGATTCATATTATTCATATTAACATTAATCACATGCATGATTACAGGAGACTGACCAATCAGCATACAGTACAGCATAAACACAGCGCTTAAGTGAACTTAATTGAAATGGTAGTTTACAAATCCTGTCCTAGCTCAAAATATCTTTTCTGACATGTGGTACGTGTTAGCAGACAGAATATAATTACAGATTTCACTTTAGAATTCACTTTGATGAAGAGCGCGGCCATCTTGAATTCTGAAGTCAGGGATATAGAGATTCCTCCAACTTTCTGAGTCGGAGTTCTGACTTCAGGGGGCATTCCAGTTGAAATTTCCGACTAGAAATTCAGAAACTCTGACTCCCCAGTTCAAATGGAATGCACCATGAGCCTGCTGGACTCACAGTCAGTGTTGAACATGGTTTTTGAATAAGAACTCTGAGGGTGATTCAACACTTCTCCTTAAGATGCCTCCTAAATATATGTAAAATACCATTCTGCTGTTTCACAAGCAGAGCGGATCTTCTGGTTAGATCTTCTCATCAGTAGTATCTGTAGAATACTGGTGGCTGCACCAGTTGACCTGTCCAAATACAGACCAGTTAGCTGCCAAAAGCCATTTTAAATTCTGGGTTCAAGGGGTTCAAAATTCTGCCTGTACATTCTCCTGAACAACAAAATGGGCCAAAGCATAATGTTGCACAATTAGTGTTTAGCCCATTTTTTGCCCAGTAACAGGGATGGACAGTAACAAAGTACATTTACTTGAGTACTGTACTTAACCTTGCATAACTGCGCATAACTTTACTTGAGTATCATTTTTTAGAAACATGTTACTTTTGATTACACTACAATTCTGTGAAGGTTTTCGTCACTCATTACAAATTTCTTTTCTAAAATGTGATATATATGTATGGCCATATTGTTTTTGTGACAAGAAAAACCAGTCACAGTACACTACTCCTACACTGTCAGTCAAGTTGTTTGGTAGTAATAAAGCTAGAAATGTGTAATGTGTCTATGCATTCATATTATTATGGGGACTCCCTATTCATTTCTATGGGCATATGACACCCCAATCACCTCCGTGGCCCCAAGAAGACTTTTGGCATTATTGTTTTTTTGATTGCATTAACGAATTTTTATAAAATTTAAGTTATCCTTGTAGGGACATTTTTTCAGTTACAGGTTTTTATCTGGTCCCCATGATGTAATAATTTCAAAAACACACACACAATTAGAGTCAGCTTTGCTTCAACATAGCTGACTAATTGAGATGCTTCTGAAGGGCCTGATTATCAGTATCAGGTGTGTTAAATTAGGGCTGCACCTAAGCTCTGCAGGGTGGTAGCTCTCCAGGAGCAGGATTGAGTTTCTGTTATTCCTAAATGCTTCCACGTTGCAATAATACCACTCTTATAAACTGACTTATTTCAAACTTTGCATCCTATGACGGTACCACACTTGAATTCAGTGAGCTCTTCAGAATGATAAATTCTTTCACAAATGTTTGTAAACCTGAATGCATGGCTGGGTGCGTGATTTTATAATCCTATGGCAATGGGTCTGAATGAAACACCTAAATTCAATGATTAAGAGTCATACTGCATATATATTGTTCTGTAAAAAGTTTTAGGTAGTTGAAGATATAGGTAGTTGAGTGATGTTTAAAAGATCAGTTGGTAAGTGTTTCAGCTAAGCCATTTCAAAACCTTTCTTAAAGTCACCCCAGTACTTGTAGAAACCATCCAAAACACAATGTATTTTTTGACTACTAGCACACCTCAATTGGCTAATCAATACCTGTCTGACTTAATTAAGTGAACTGGAGGTGAAATTTAATAAATACATGGAATGGCTGCGGTGCCCCTGAGGAGAGGTTTGGGAACTGAAGGAGTGTTCATATAGCCATCCAGCAAGATATGAGCAACTGTCTGGAGAATAGAAGAAATTTTTGTTAGTGTTTATCGTGTTATTCTTAATTTGCGTATCTGTTAAATTGTGTTTTTTTCCTGAGTAAATATACACGTATTATCTAGATAATACGGCTTTAGCATTTTTGTTGTACTGTCCTGTTGGGGTGAAGAGAGAGCTGAGTCTGAAGGCGAAGGTTGATCTACATTGTAGCCCTCATCAATGGTCACAAGCTCTAGGTAGTGACTGAAAGAATGAGGATGCAAGCCGCTGAAATGAATTTCTTCTGCATGGCGTCTGGACGCAGCCTTAGAGATGGGGTGATGAGCTCGGACATTCGGGAGCCACTATAGCCACAATAGAGCCACTGTCCCTCGGCATCGACAGGACATGGGGGAGAAATCATGTCTCTTAGCTGGTCTGGGAATGCCTTGATGTCCCCCCCAGAGGAACTAGAGGAGGTGGCTTGGGAGGGGGAGGTCTGGGCGTCCCTGCTCAGACTATTGCCCTTGAGACCCAGTCCAGGATAAGAGGCAAAATATGGATCGATGGATGGATAGATGGATGAATGATGGATGTTTATTTAGTAGCACCCGATCCAGGGCTAACTGCAGCCTAGCGCTTCTGCCCTGTGCTGCTTGGAATCGTTAGGAGATGGATGTTTATGATCATGAAAAGCACAAGATATCATTAACAAGCAAATCGTTTCAGCTGTCATGAATGCACTGGCGTCACACTGTTACTGGACAGATTGAAACGGTGCTGCATTTTTGGAGATAAAGGAGAAGGTCTTTTGGGCTGGAAGATGAACTCATTGCTATGGCGATGAAGCACTTAGCCTTTAACCATCTGGAATTTGTCTTTGCCAGGCCCCAGCTGTTGACACGTATGTGGCACAGTAGAATAAGCTAAATTGTAAACAGTTAGGTTTTGATTTATATTGGAGTCTTAAAAATTAAAACAGATAATTGTGATAAAGTTCTGATTACGCTGTTATATTGAATTTTCAGAGGCTCGAGTTGATAGTGACTAAAATCTTGTTGATAAAGACTTTGATTCACTTCATCGTGTGCTGACTGTCTGAGCTTCTTTTTCTTCTCAGGAAGATGTGCGAGATGAAGCAATTTTGACTTTTGTTGGGGTATTCTGTTTTTGAACATGGCATCCACTCACATCCCTGTTATTATGACAATCATTTCACAATCAATTTGCAGGCGAGGCCCGTTCTTACGCGTCAAGCTCCATAAATAACTTTGTAAAAGTTTGGCCTTCATAAAATAACCTCGCAACAAAGAAAGTTTCAAAGATGCTTTAAGCAGATAAGCAAAAAAAATGACTCACAAAGTTCCTTCCACTATGATGGACAGTGGATGGGTAGAAGTGTACAATGAGATACAGCTGTCACATTCCAGAACATTCATCTCGTATGCTGGGATATAGCAGGGATGCACGGCCTTGCTCTGTGGGTTAGGCCTCTGTACCTATGACTGGTTAAAACCCTGGGGTTGGCAGTGTGATGTCACCACTGGGCCCCTGAGCAAGACTCAAAGGGGTTGCTGCTTTGTTAACTGTTTGTGACTTTGGATAAAAGCATCTGATAAATATGAAAATTTCCATAATCCTTTCCAGTAATTCATTTGGTGAGAGCTGTTGCAGAAAGGTGACAGCATCTTTTCCCTGATATGGTATGTATGAATCAATCATTATTTGGATGATTATTTGTGTTTGACAACTGAACTGTGTTTATTTAATATATTGTACAGTGCCATAGACTGCTGCTGCTGCATTGGCTACAGCAGCAAATGTACTTTTGGGGAGGAGATATAGAAGATTATTGTGGCAAAGCAATGATGGGGAAAAAATGAATATGGCCTTAAAAGTGAATATCTACAGAGACACATCGCTGGGTGTGTATGTAATTTGGGTAAATGTTATTTAACTGAAATATGAAATATGCTAAAGGATTTCCGGCTCTGGACTTCTGGTCATTGCTCGTGAGGTCGACCAACTAGCTCACAGTGTAGTTGTCCCTTAATTGCCCCTCAGGGACAAATAAAGTTTTTTTTATTGAATTGAATTGAAAAACTCATTAGCATATGCCCATACAAAACCACCAGGCCTCCACGTTCTAACCAGTGTGACCAGGTGAAGGGCCATGCTGGGCATTTGCATTCAGAGGCCCACCAGTAGCTTTTCACATGGAGTCTGAAGCCCACTTAATTTGGTCCGGTGCATGGCTTGAGACAGGACTGTGGGGGAAAAGGAGCTAGCGTGAGGGCCATTAAAAGCTGCAACCTTCCCTTAAAGTAGAACATGTAGGCATCATTCACAGATGTGAAAATGACTGATGGTGTAAGGAGTGAATACAGTCGACTCCACATGCACTTTTCATTCAGCTCAGACCAAAAGGATAATGGAAATGTGTTCACTCCTGTGACAAATGTGCATTTATCAACACAAATCTGACAATTAGGGAAGAACGTTTGTTTGCTGGTAAACACAACAAAAGGCAAATTGTTTGAAGGTAATTAGGCTGATGGTAAACAAGATGAAAGGTATACTGAAAAAAAGCTAAAAATCCATAAACTCCCCAAAAGAAACCCAATAAAAGAGAAGTCAGCACCTCCATCACTCTCGGCTCCATCTGAAATCTTCCAAGACTGCCCCCTTGAAGCACTAATGAAGTGATTGCTCCAATCAGGATTACCTAAAGCGGTCGTGAGTATGCAACTAATCAATCTCCATGGAGACGTGACAGCTCACCCAAGACCAGCCTGGTGCCTTCCTTATGGTAAGCAGCAGCAAAGCAATAATAATAATAACAATAATAAAGATGCATAAGCAGAATCACACTGCACTGTTAGTCTTCAGCTACCAAGTCCTTCAACAAAGAGCACTTCTCAAATAATAGCCAAAAATATACAAAACAATATAGCGAGCACGCTGAGGAAAACAACCTTTTCAGTTTTATGTATGTGGGAGAAATGGAGTTGCCACATAGCGTGAGAGGCTCCGTTCTCTGCTCCGCTACCTTTCACTTTAACGTGATGCTGAAACGGGAGCTTCCCCACCCTCCTGCCGGTCTTCCTGCACTTTGAGATCTGCTTTTTTCAGATTCCCACTGTGTGTGCTGGGGATAGAGCAACAGGTCGCCACGGGACGGTGCCTTCAGAGGTGTCGAGAAAGCACTGACATGGATAGATGGGCTCTGCTTTGACCCTGTGGCCCAGCAGGCTAGCGGGCTTCACAGCCAAACGCTGGCCACCAGCGGGCGCAGCGGCTAATTGGTTCTACTTGTAGAAGGAGGCAGCTGTTACTGCCTTCAGCAGGGCTCTCAATCTGGAGGGCTGCAGCAACAAAATACTCAGCTGCATATTAAAAACTGCTTTAAGCTACCAGTGTAACTTGGGACAGAGGGTGTATATACATACTACCCATCCCCCGACCCCGTATCCATTGCTGAGTCATGGGGGATGGGCCAATGCCTAGCAGAATTAGAATCCTTTTACTTGGCAAGTACTGTACAAAAAGCACAAAGAATTTGTGCTGGGATGAAGGGCACAATTAACCCCTATCCCATGTTTGGGGTCAATTTGACCCCAGAGCAACATTAAATGATAGGCAAATTTCACATGGGGAAATTATCACGGGAAAAGGGTTAAACATGCAATGGAGGCACACACAAAACAATAAATAAAATTAAAGTAGTGGCAGAAACAGAAACAGAGATGTGCAAATAATAGGTAAATGTGTAGCTTTATAAGTAAAGGAGAGACATCCAGATGTGGGGTACAAACAGCTTTGGGGTATGTGAAAATAAGCTAATAGAGCCAATAAGAGAACGAACGTCATATAGTGGGTGACTATGAAAGGTCCTTATTGAAGAGGGCAGCAGCCTGGGGAACAAGGCAGGTATACACATCAGAGAGGATCCATCCATCCATCCATGGTTCCTAATAACAAATGCACACAGTATTTCTTAATGCTTGCAAAAATATTGTTGGGTCGAGGTACAGTACTGTTCTGTATGTAGTTACTTTGGTATAATTCTTTTTTCCAACTTCCCTACAAATTCGAATCAAAGACAGACCTAGGGAACAGATCTTGTTTGTAACATGGGGACTGCCTGTACACACACACTTTTGAAAGTGTAGAGACACCAATTAGCCTTGGTGTTTTTTGGCTGCCAAAGAAAATCCACATGACAGAGAAAACACACACACTCTACAGACAGCGGAGGGGTTTGAACCCTAAACCCCAGAGATATGAGGCAACAGCACTACTCACATTCAAGCTATAACTTTAGTAACTCAGGAGGTGTATCAGGTCACGTTTTACTCAAGAGTCCTTAGGTAACACAAATGTCTACAGTGATTAAGAGCTTAATTAGCTGGACCTTTTACCAGGTTTCCATTTAAATGAAAAAGGACAGTGAATGTACCCCTGAAGAAGGCACTTAATTCCATTGGCCCCAGCAAACCTAAGGAAAAAACCTAAAAACCAGTTAAAAGGAAAACTCATGGAAACAATAATGTCCTGCATATGTCCATAATTTGTTAAATATCACTAATTGCAAGGTAAAAAACAAAAAATAAAAGCATAATTCCATAAATTACATTTATCGGTTCATATAGGCATGCGTTATAATGTCTGGCATTTATGTCGGTTGAGATCCCAAAGATGGCAGATAATTGTATCACCGTGGGGACCTTGAGCCTGGCCCTTAAACACACCTGCTGAAGGGATGTATGAAAACAAAAATGCTTATCTGTGTCTAACTGAAGTAACTCTATAACTCTATAAAGTATCTGGACATGTAAGGGAGGAATAGGATCACTATTTAGGGGCAGGAGTGGGTGGGCATGGGGTTAGTTGGGGGGGGGGGGGGGGCAATAACGGATA
>JAODKL010000128.1:8471850-8484408 GCA_026780765.1 Petrocephalus schoutedeni
GGACTACACACAACTGCTGTTCGAGCTTCAAGCAGATCATAGACCCCAGGCTAGAAAGCCCTGCTACACAGCAAGACAAATAAAGGAATAGCCACCAAGCTCTGCGATTGGTTAACTACCCTTCCGGCTCGATAGGCCTGATTCAGAATTTCCTACGTGAGTCGATATAAAGGGTGCCCAATGGTTTTGAATAACTACAAAAACGTTGTAATGTCAAACGTCCTCACGTCCGACACAGCACGGGTGTCTTGGCTTTTATGAAAGTGTAACAAAGTACAATAATGGTGTCATGTAACACATGCCATTTTTTCAAAAATCATGTTTGCCCACGAAGTAGGTCTTGAATAGTTGAGGCACAGCCTACCTTATGAATGCATTCATTCAGCCTGGCTGGTGACGGCCCCGATCTGTGTTTGCGCAGACTGTGGCCTCATTAGGACCCAAACAGAATACCATCTGTTGCTTTAAGGCCCTTGTCCTCTAATGAGGCCTAAGTGAAGCACCTAATGTCAGTGTGTCACTCATCCTTTCTCTCTCCGTTTCAGTTTGTGCTTCTAACATTACTCATCAGAAGACCTTCAGAGGGCCGATAAAAAGGCAGCCAGCTTTTCTGTTGAGTAACCCTCTTATCAACACTCTCCAGGACCATTACCTTCATCTGCTGAGGCTTCTGGGTCCACAAAACGCTCATTTTTCTTGTCACACATAAACGTGGCTCTCGATCCATTCATCTGCGCTAATGTACATGACATACTCTGGCTGGACGTGTTTCGAAGCACGTGTAACAAAGACACCCTAAAGTGATCAATCAGATGCCTGTGACTGATAAACTCGTAAGAGTTTTGTATGTGAAAGATGTTCTGGGTCTGCAGTAAGACTCCCGTTTCAGGACAAGACCTGCCTGGTTTCCTGCCTGAGTTTTAAATTTGATTAGCTGCGCCACTTGGGAGTGTAGCTGCTCCAGATAGCATCCTATTGTTACTTATTTATTGTTCACTTATTGTACTTTTATTGCACTGTTTCATCTCTTATTGCACTGCTGGTTGTTCTATTATGTTCCGGACAACAACCCTGTATAGGACAAGCCGGTATAGAAAATGGGTGGATGGTTGGATGAATCGATGGATGGATGTTTGTCCTATTGTCTCCCCATACACCTGTCCCATTAACTGTCTTGGTGGCATAAGAATTTCACTGTTCTTCTGAACACTTGACAATAGATATTTCAGGTTCATACCTCAGTCCTGTTTCACCCCAGATTTTCCATAACCTGATCTCCCTCTTGTTCACATACTGTTTAGTTTAGCAGTGCACTAAACAGCCAATAACAAGTTTAATCATGACTTAACTCCTCTTTTTGTGCTTAGACTGCTTACAGTGATGTCACACGTATGTAATGCTGTAATGCTTTACATCAAAGGCAAATAAATGTATATGTACTGTACATAAAGCATATAATCAGAGTAATATACTTTATGATATTATGCAACTTAAATCCAAGTACTACTAGCAGTGGTAAGTGATTTACTTGAGTTTAAGCCAAAAGAAAAGTCTAGCAAAGTGAAATGAGTCATTTCATACCTGAGATATCTATAATATGTGACAAAGTTTTTCAAAGACTGGCATAGAGAGACATGTAAGCTCCCAGAATAGCCATCTACCACCTCCAACATTAAATGTCGCATGGAGGACGTTAGTGAAAATCTATCCTAAATAATTGCTCTTGTGCCGAAATCATAATAGGAAAATTGCTAAGGCAGTGTCAGGATGAACAAGCATTTTTTACATTTTCTGAAACATATTCATCTTACTTTTTTTCTGGTTGTGTGTATGGCAAGTTTTTTATGAGCATTAAATCTTTTTTTCCCGTAATAGATGTAATTCAAATATCCCAGAGTTTCTCTTAACCGGGCTGGAGAAGCCATAGAAATTCGGCTGCTCACAATACATCCGTTCCACTTGTCAGCATCCACCGGGGCTGTAAAAACTGTAAAAATGTACAAAGCCGGAGAATGCTGCACATGTGTTTCAGAAAAAGCTACTTTGGACAGCACACTGGCTCATCTGGTAGCTTTGAATGACTTGGACCAAGGCCTAAATGAAATATTTAGCAAAACAATATGACAGCACTGGTGTTAAAAGTTGCTGAGTAGGTAGTGGCAGATATCTGTCGCTCATGACAGCAGCACAGTTCATGGGTAACACCCGGAAACTTCCGCAACAATATTATTTTTCAGTGGGCTCCCATGAAAGGGTCAGGCTACTAAACCATGAGCGGAAATATATCCCTGATGTAAACTCCTTGATGACTTCAAACGTGAGACCTCTTCCTTTTTCACATTTCCGCTGCCTGCAAGATTAAGTAGAGACTAGAGTGGTCCAGCTGCTGTTGCTGGCCACTCCAGGCCTGACAAAGAGTGCTACCTGTGTTTTTCCTCCAGTCCAGAATACCTTCACGCCAGCACCACTGTGATCAGTTGGCCCTTTTCAGCTGATTCTCATTTTCTGTTGATTAATGAGATTTCCTGTTAATGCCCTCTTGCATCTTCAGTTACACATGCCTCGAGGATTGGCTCGCTTTTCCCATCTCCAAGCCGGGGCCACGGTCGTTCCTCACAGCCGATGATACCGAATAGCTGATGGTCACTGCTATTACTGTAGGTCACCCATAGAGACAATGACACAATCACACAAGGTCACTCGCAGATACACAGACGCTCGGTTTGTCTGGGTTAGTCTGATTGTGCCACTTTTCAAAGGAAGAAGGCAGAAGAGGAATGATCACAGCAGCTGATATGTTCTCCATGGAAACTGACCATAGACTCTCCTGTCAGTCTAACCATTTTTGTCTGGTTACACTAACACTGACTACATGACTTACCAGGCCACCAGGATGGTGCTGTGGTATAGAGGGACCCTTTGCTTGCATCTAATTACACCTATGATGCAGGAACATAATTATACTCTGGAAGTAGGCAATAAACGAGTTGATGATGAAGATGCTGACGGCTGGTGCTCTTGTGGAACAGGCAGGTCCCCCAAATAGGGCAAGCCTGGGAAATTATTTTCCATTGAGAGCCAAACCAGAGCTTCACTATGACAACAGGGTCCATATTATCAGGATTTTTTCATGTCTGATGAAGGCTAAAATAATACTTGTTAGATTTTATAGTATATTTATTATTGCAAGAAAAAAGTTTTTTGGGCAAAAATCTGCTCAACTTCGTAGACATGAACATAAAACTTTACACTTTTTCTTCTTTCTTTTTTGGCCCAGTAAAAATAGCACCGTGGGCTGGATGTGGGGCGCAAACAAGCTATTGCCCGGGACTGTTTTATGGGAAAGGCCCCTAATGGACATTAACAGGAACAGCTCCTTACCTTAAGTTTTTTTACTCATTTACATTTAAGCATTTGGCAGACACTTTTATCCAAAGTGACATACTTATAAAATAAAACTCGATAAGCATTTGGCCATACATAAGCATAAGGAAGTTAAATGAACACTATGTACGAAACCTTACTCTCCTGCTCAGAGTGGTCTACCATGGAGATAAAAACCATGGAATCATTTATAATGTGGAGTTAATTATAGCATGCATCTGATCTGACTATTGCTAGAGATAAGTGACGAAAATACACTCACTGGCCTCTTTATTAGGTACACCTGCTCCACCTCCACTGCTCCTTGAAGCAAATGTCTGCATATCATATGCATATCATATGTCAGCAACACAATGTGTAAAATCATACGGATATGGGTCAGAAGCTTGATGTTCACATGAAACACCAGAATGGGGAAGAAAGGTTCAAGTTTAAGTGATTTTGATCATGTGACATGGCTATGAGTGCCAGACAGGCTGGTTTCAGTATTTCAGAAACGGATAATCTACTGGGATTTTCACACACAACTATCTCCTGTATTTATAGAGAATGGGGGTGAAAATGCCTTGTTGGTGGCAGAGGTCAGAGAAGGATGGTTATTTGAGTTACTGTTTCCTTGAACCAGCTTGAACCACTCAAATAATTACTCATTATAATCAAGGTATGTAGGAAAGCTTCTCTGAATGTACAACACATTGAACCTGGGCAGATGGGCTACAAACCACCTCAGGGATGAGAACCTGGGTGCAGCCATGCAGCGGGTGATGCCTCAGCACCACACTGTTCAGATGGAGCTGAACAGTGTGAAGTTTTTCCAGTGGCTGGAGTGCCAATCCTGGCACCAACCCCAAAGTTTTTCCCTGAAGTTGGAGGACCTACGGATGTAGGTTAACGTCATGCCCAGGACAAAGCAATTGCAGGATAAGGGCCTTGCTCAAGGGCCCAACGGAGTAGAATCACTCCTGGCATTCACGGGATTCAAACCAGCAACCAGCAATTGCTGGCACAAATCCCTAGTCTCAGAGTCCCCACTCTGCCTGGAAAAACATTGCCATTGACATTCAGATGGTAGGGTCAGAATTTGGCATAAACAGCTTGAAAGCATGGATCCATCCTATCACAATTCAGGCTGCCAGTGGTGTAATGGTGTGGGAGATATTTTCTTGGCACACTTTGGGTCCTTTAATGTGAAATGAGCATTTTTTATATGCCGCAGCCTACCTGAGTAATGCTGCTGACCATACCCATGCCTTTATGACCACGGTGTACCCAGCTTCTAATGACTACTTCCAGCAGAATAACATGCCATGTCACAAAGCTAATATCATCTCAGACTGGTTTGTTGAACATGACAATGAGTTTACTGTATTTATATGGCCTCCACAGTCACCTGATCTCAATCCAATAGAGTACTTATAGGATGTGGTGGAATAGGAGATTTGCATCATGAAGGTACAGCTGGCAAATCTGGACTAACTGTGTGATACTGTCACGTCAACATGGAGCAACATCTCTGAGCAATGTTTCAAGCACCTTGTTGAATCCATGCCATGATGAATTAAGGCAGTTTTGAAGGCAAGAGGGGAGTCCAATCCGGCACTAGCAAGGTGTACCTAATAAAGTGGCCAATGAGTGCATATATGTTCTGATACTTGAACTCGTTCACTAGCTGTTTTTTTTATGAAAGTTCTTAACCTACAAAGTTATGTAAAATGTGCACTGCTGTCATCAAAGGGGGTTCAGAAGCTGATTTTTGGTAGAAGTCTAATCGGATAGAAATATGGTTTTTCTGGAATTCGATCGGGGATCAGAGCCTAATGTTGTTCTTTGAGTGAGTGTGACACATCAGGTGTTATACATCATTCACCCTTGTGTGTACCCGTGTGTCTGTTTCGGTTTCTCCCGCTGTCACTGATCCTTTGCCCTCTGCGGCAATGGGCTGGACGGTGCCTTAACTTATCATGTCGGTGCAGGGCGGAATGGAGAAACTGAATGAGTCGGATGCCTCATTTAAAGTCTTTTGTGATTAGAGGTGGCCCTAATAAAAGCTGAAGCCACTTGAGAAGATGCGGGGGGCGGGGGGGGGGGGGCGGGGATTGCCATAAATGGGAGATTGAACAGCAGCCACACTTTCTTTGATTGTTAGGAAAATATTATAGAGAAGGCAAGATCAGGACCATGACCCATCCGGTGCTGTCTCCCGCCGATACCGGTTCTAATTCAGCGAGAGAGCAGTTAACGACGTCGTAATGCTGTTAACGAAACGAGCGTGATGTCATCCTCGGAAGCATGGATGTCAGCTGGCAGAAATTGCAAAACAAATAATGAAAAGTAGGATTACTCTGAGCCAGATGGTGACATTATCGCCGATGCACTGAGAGAAGCGAGCCGCCTGGCCCACACCTAAGAGGTGGAAGTGGCATTTTTTTTCCCCCCGGCCTTAATGAGAGCTGCTTTTCCTTCCACTGGCTGGCATTCCATCTCCCATCATTCAGCGGTACGCACAAACGGCCGCGCTGAAAGCACACATTTGTTAATGGAAACAGACGACTGACTGGTGATTGGAGCGATAGCAGTCGATTTAAGCAATGTCATCAGCAAACAAAGCTTGGGCAGTCACTCGCCGCAGACGTGGGGATGCTGCAAAGAGGAATCAGATTACTTTATCAGCTACAGCCTTTGTTGTACTCGTCAGATAAGCATTTGTTCTTGTTCATTGGCCTGTTCAGAACATTTTTTGATATACTTACATACTGTTCATTTTGTCTATAACAGGATAAAATCCATTAATAGCTACTCAATGGAATATAAATCATATCCACCAAAACGGCATGCCAGAAATCAGTGTAATTGAAATTGGTACCAATTGAAATTGGTAGAGAATAAAGAAGGAGCCACTACTAGAATTTAAAACTGTTCCAGTGAGGGTGAAATAGTGTTCTGCAAGAATGTATGGAAATCCATACCTAGTGGAACAACTTAAAATTGGGTCCAAAGGGCTGGAAACCACTTCTGAGGATATTATTAGGAGCACCGTAGGGGCATGAATACCCTGGCAGATTCAGGGGCCTGGCACTTTACAGTGGCCTTGGTGACAAAGGAGTATATGAGAAACTGGGCAGGAGAAAGATTTGCATATTACACAACCATTCCTTACTGTATCTCAAAAACAGAATGCCGAAAATATGCGATTTCAGTACATATTTCATGTATGTCAGATGTTACCTTGAGGGACCTGGGGGTTTGACACCCCCTGTTACTTCATCTTTAACTGGGGGGCAACGTGTCATTCTCTGGGGGCCCCCAGACTCTCTAGCTAAGCCTCTGGGTCCCGTATTATTCATATGGTCTTTCAAAGCCCCTGCTGGTGTGGCAGATTTTCCAGCAAGCTGGTGTGACTTGTAAACTGCTACGGTGGTGAGTCCCTGGGCCGCGGCACGACTTGCCACACCAGGGTGATGATCTCGCTGCTGTACGGTGTCAGAGGTAAGGTGGCATCAGAAAGGCTCGGCGACGCCCCCTCGGCGGCTTATTAGATCACGTCGTAATAGAGCGCCCAAAGCCATCAGCACAAATGGAAACGATTATTGCCATGTATCGTCTGGCCCAAATCCATCTTGGTTTATTGACCTTAGAAGACAGTCAATTGCTGCTGCTCATAGTGTCCCGCTCCCCATTTATGGAGACATATGGCATTATTAGGAAAACAGCAGCAATGAGCTACAGCACTTACCTAAGTGACCCGTAGCTGGTATTCGCAGGGGACTTGAGCCGAGAGTGAAACAGCAACTTTGCTCCCGTTCTTCCACTTTGAGAAACTGTCACTCCTTACATTACGTGGCCTAAAAGCGGTTAAGAAGCACAACTCCGGGGTTAAGACACCAGCATTTATGCATTAGAGAAATGAACAGCTAATGCTGCCTGAAATAAATTAAGACTCGTATCACATTTGTGGAACTAGAGTCCACATAGGAGTGGACTAGGCCTTATCACATATCACAATTTTTGCTTGGTCCTGACTTGAACTCAAACCTCAAATCACGAAAAGCTTTGCTGAGTCCATGGCATATTTTTGGAGGTAGTTTACGCCCCCCTGGATTTCTTATATTAGCTTCGATGTTTTTTCAGTGTTGTGCACGTAACCTTTTTGTGCACATAAACCATAAGGAGCTTCTGTGCAAGGCATCCAGTAAAAAGAAACATACCGTGGAATGCCAGTATTGCAAATCATTGAATATTGGGGTGTAATTCATAGTTCGACACAAATCTCAGTTTTGAGTTTAATGCAATTTCGGAACAGCGGGGAAAACAGAATTGTTTTAAAATAATTTCTTATTAAAACTGCAAACGCAAACACAATTAGGAACGGTTGTAAACTAAAGGTAATGCTTTAAAAATAACATGGCTATTTCCTCACACTGAGGAAACTGGCTAATCTGAGTAAGTAAGCCAGACAAGAGAATCCAAAACTCAAAGAGACACAGCTAGACCGGGTGTGGGGGCGTGGCCACATTCAGGAAACAGTGTCCAACCTCACAGCTGACCCCCAATGGACTCGCTCTAGATCCAGATTCTTATGGTCTGACTCATACTTCATTAATGTGGACTCAGGTACATCCCTGATCGATATTCCAGAATACCAAGCACTTCTTGTTGTTTTAATAAGAAAATTGCCACACCATTTGAGAATACAGACATTTTGTACTGTACCCTGTACTGTATCAAGCATACGAAGTATATATGAAACAAATCTTAACAACAGAGAAGGATTTTACCCTCAAGATACTGTAAGGAGGCTCGCTGACTTCACCAAGCAGCATGTCATTACCACGATAACAAATTCCAAGACAAAAGTGAGATAAAATAAAAACACACTAACTTTTGTGAGGGAAAAATTAAGAAATATAGGTCATGGAAAACTCAATATTATTTTGGCTAACATTGTGCACCCAGAAGTAATGGTCCGATTTGGATGTAACCTGGTACATGTGCAGACCAGTGATGGATATGTAAATGATTCAATTTGCAAGAAGCTGGCACATCTAGACAGCAGACACAGTGGATGCCTCCGAGCATTAGATAGCATTACCAGCCCTTGACAGAGTTTGATAGGGATCTCATTGTGGCTTTGCTTGAGGCTGGGTGGTTGTATCATGCAGTTGCCTGCCTTGTGGGGCATGCAGATGTCACAGTCGCCCAGTTATGGAACCAATTGGCACGTGAGGGCACCCACACACGTCGTGAAGGTTTTGGTCACCTAAGACAGACCACACCAAGGGAAGATCATCGTATTGTGCAGTAAGCATTATAGAACCCCATGACATCTGCGTCTGCCATCCGGACTCAGGTATTGGACTCTCTACTACACCCCATGTCATCCCGCACCATGTCTCGATGACTGGCATCAGCCCATCCGTAATCTGCTGTCAACGCTTGTGCAGAGACGGCTGCATTTGGAGTGGCACCGTAACTGGGAGGCATGGTCTGATGATGAGTGGTGTCATACCAGGTTCAACGATGAATTTCAGTTCTGCATCACCACGGATGACCGTCGTTTGTGTGAATGGTGTTGCCAAGGGGAGAGAACCAATCTTCCCAATGTTGTGAGGAGACACACCAGCGTTACTCCTGGCATTATGGTGTAGGGAGCCATAGGGAATGATTTCAGGTCATCTCTGGTAGTGATTTAGGGGACCCTGACGGCACAGCGCTACGTCAGTGACATCCTGCATCCACATGTCTTACCCCTCCTGAGACAGCAGCTCTGGTTCAGTCGTTCAACTAGACAACATCCGTCCACACACGGCATATGTGTCTATGGGCTGCTTGCGTCATGTTGAGGTCCTCCCGTGGCCAGCCAGGTCCCCCGATCTTTTCCCAATCGAACATCTGTGGGATCAGCTCGGATGTCAAATCAGACCCAGTGCCAATCTGCAGGAGGGCCAGTTACAGCAGCTGTGGGCTGACTTGCCACAGGAGAGGATACAATGGCTGTACAACTCCCTTGAACATCGTATCGCCATTATTTTACGTGAGATGCATGTTTTCTTCAGAAGACCCAGTTATTACTCCATGTTGTGCTATAACGACATCACACCTATGTGCATTTAATTGCATTTTTACCATAACTAGCAAATCATCTTAAAATCATCTTAAAAATCCCACAAACATCAGCAAAGAGTTAGTTTGTGATCTTTGTTTCCTACTAAATATGTTCATTTTCATAATAAACCTCAAACAAAACATAAAAGTGTGGAGATAAGGGAAACTTGCAGAAAATAATTTTAATTAGCAGCAGGACACTACCATGGTATAAAGTTAATCATTAGTTGCAGGAGAAAAGTATTGCAAAAGTAAATCAATAAGGCATATGGTCCTTCTGACAAGGAAATTGGAAACTTAGTTATTGTTATTAAATGTTATTTTAGGGGGTAAGGAAAAACTAATTAAATCCACACTAAACAATACAGAATGTGAATATGACTGTTTATTCAGCAGGTCAAATGTACACATTATATTCCTTCGCAATAGAGCTTTGTTATACTTTGTCACTTGCAGACAAGAGAAGAGGTTTGGAGTCTTTCTAGAGATATCTCTGTGTTTCATGCTGGGTCAGGATTTCCATCCTCCTGTATTCAGAAACACTTTACATTTATGTGCACAGTACAAAAGATTCTCTGCTGTATGTTTTCAGTCATGAGGCAAGGGTGAAACCTGCAGAGATTCATGATTCATGATTCATTTTTTTATCTATGCTTTTAGATAATGAGTCAGACAGCAAAAAAAGTTGCACAGATACCAAATACAGCATTTAGGGGAGAATCTTCTGCTATCTATGCACTCCTTCGGATGGCTTTTAAATCCAGATTTATGTTTGTGTTATGAGTAGATGGCTCGCATTAGTCAACTGACACCAAGCCTTCCTGTAAATCTGATATTTCACAGAACCGCGTGCCACTGTGCCAGACCATCATCATAGTTCACTGAGCCTTTGCCAAATTCTCTCTGACCCGCTTGACCACGTCACGAGAGGTTAGCCATTTCCCCAGTGGACGGCCTGCCCGGACCACTTCACAAGATGACTTTTTATGGTGTGGATTTCCTCTCTAACCCTGTTTTCCTATATTCCTTAATCCCATCTCGCATTTAGTAACAATGTTAAAAATAAATCAATAAATCAGCGTAGGCTGAATAAATGTAAAGAAACAACAAGAATGGCTGATTGTGTCACCTATTTCGGGGGAAATGAAAATTATGAAATACTTGATGTTCACGCTGTAACGCACCATAATGGTTTCAAACACAGTATGATGACATGCTCCTCCTTTGGAAATGAACACCCATTCTCCAGTACTGTGGAACTTCATAGCACTGAATGGAAGCCTACATTTCCTCACCATAAAACAGACATCCAATAGGTCTGTTAATATGACTAACAGGCATTGCATCTACCAGATAATAATTTTACCATTCAATGAACATAAGGCTTTTTTACATTTATTTAACAGGCACTAATGTCCAAAGTGACATAAAAAAGATGGTGAGAGAGCAGGGTCAGCCAGTCCTCGGAAATTCAGGGGTTTACCTCTAACTGATAAACAAAATAAAGTGTAGGCAGAATTGTTTCAATATGACCTGGAATCTATAATTATCGCAAAATTCAGTTACAGCATGGAGTCAGAAACCACAAACGGTCTGAGCCATTCACAGTAGCTATGTCAAACTTGTGAAAATGCACAACCAGCCGGGATGAAAAGGAGTCAAACGGGAAGCCAATAGGGCAATGTGCATTTTACTGACCACATCGGAAAGTCCACCGTCTCCTTTAATGGCTACCTCAGTTTGAAAGTCTTAGGTAGAAATGATATTGAAACAGGCATATATGTTAATGAACTTTTGCAGGCCGTAGCATTTTGTGGGTTGCTAAATAGCCAGAACATTGATCCAGCAGAAACCTTTTAGAACTTCAAATGTAGACATAAAATATACTTTTCCTAATAGAAATTTAATAAAAAAGCCCCTTTGTAAAGGTTATACAAAAGTTTTCAAGGCAACTGCACAGTATTACATTGTTCAGCTGAACAAACCTTTCTCTAATGGCCCTCAGTTTTGACATGCTGGGCCTCACCGAAAAACCCTGCGCTGTTCATAAAGGAAACTGATGTGATGAAAATACTTTGAAGGCTAACCATGGTACTTCCCCAGCAACCAAATTCGCAATAATGTTAGGCGCGATACCTCACAGCCGATTATGGCCCAGTGATGGAGTACAAGATAATGAAAAGAGAGAAAATAACGCATACTACACTGCCCTCTAGAGTACAACACGTAAAGCTGCACCATCAGTATAAAGCTGTGGCAGTGCTGGTACCAAAAACATGTGATGGACAGGCCCAAGATTCCATGGGGGGTAATATTGCATTCTTTTGTGTTTATTTTTGAAAACTGCAAATGAATATTTTGTAATGACACCACAGAAATAAATAAAAGCCATTAAAATATACTGCAACACAGTTTATATATTCCTGGACATTTTATTGAGTGAAGAAGTGTTCTGTTTTGTAATACAATGTCTGTGAAAAATTAAATCAGTCACTTTACAGATGGTATTCTTTGCTGATGATCCATATTATATTTTATGTAATGCCATCTGTTGCTAGTGTTTTGTTGGCCATTTGTTGGTGTGCAATGTAGTGTTCTTCCATAAGGATATTAGGTGCTAATGTTTCAGTCTCTTTTGAGGGATGGATTAACTGTTTTGGTGGCTGCAGTGCATTCTGGGGGAGGGATTAACTGTTTAACTCTCAATTCAAAAAAAGGGCTCAAAGCCTGCTGGAAAGGAAACCAAAAGCTCCATGTTGGCTCAAAATATGTCGGAATGGGATGCTAGTTATCAAAGTTTTGTTATTTTTCTCCCCTCAAAAGAGGGGGGATGGATCAGGGTCCCTGTCATGATGTCAATGAAACTAAAAGCACAAGACACAAAAACTAAACTGAAATTAAATTTCAACTCCAGCCGGAGAAGCTGAAGGTCAAGGGCCTTGCTCAAGGAGCCAAAGACATGCCAAAGCAGTTTGAAGCGATCACCTACTGATCACACTCAGCCACACGCTGCCCCCAAAAAAGGAATTTAACATTTACCCCTGCTGCTTTTGCATGGATGCTGCATGCATT
>JAODKL010000128.1:8497626-8510727 GCA_026780765.1 Petrocephalus schoutedeni
GGCAGTTCTGAAGGCGAAAGGGGGTCAAACACCGTATTAGTATGGTGTTCCTAATAATCCTTTAGGTGAGTGTAAATACCTGGGAATGCACCTGGACAGTGGGCTGGACTGGACTAGATTCACCAGGGTGGTGCACAGAAAAGTCTTTTTAAAATATTTTGATCGGCTGTTGAAAGTATTTAATACAAAAATATCAGCCATATTTCTTATTCCTTTATTTTCCAGCCATTTACATATTACACTTACATATTCCAGCATACAAGTTGCTTTGGATAAAAGTATCTGCTAAATGACTAATGTCAATGGTAATTGATGGCTTTCATGGCTTAAGAACAAATGTGCATTAAGAATGCATCTGCAACCTGCACTAAAAAAGGTCCAAAATAAGCAATACTGAATATATATAGTAGGACATGTAAATAAACAATGTAACTTGCTTATGTAATATGAACAATGTAATATACATTCTAAATGCAGTCAGCAATATAAGCATATTAAAAATGTACACAAAAATGAGACATTTTGAAATTTCCAAAAAACCAAAAACATGTAACAGTCTAAGTACCTACAAATATAGTTCTATGTTTAGGCATAAAAACGTTGTAGCAATATTGTACAAACACAGTAGTAACGTTGTACGAACCTTGTAGAAATATTGCAGACATGCACTCAGGATAAAATTAACAGTTAAATAAAAAAGTAAAATTTTGGAGAGAAAAAGAAGTCATTGTAAATGCAAATCTAAACTACATATTTAAATAAATGATCAAAGTAAAAATGGCAGAACATTAAGCAAACACTACATAATCTTAGCCTGCCTTTAGCCCATGGCAGTGTGCATCTGTACTCAGATAAGTTATAGTTCACTTGTTATGTCCTGGACCAAGTACCTGCAAAATGGCAATGACAATGCAAAGACATGCACAAATCAGTACAATGACTTTGCATTTTATCATCTGATGCTTTTTTTAAAAAACAACATACATTTTCATTGAGAAATCAGGGTCAGACAGTCCCTGGAGCAATTGGGGGTTAAGGGTCTTGCTCAGGAGCCCAATAGTGAAATCACACTGCCACCAGGGGATTTGAACTCAGTAAAGGCTCTGGGTTGATGGTCTTTTCTATGCTACTATGAGCCTTTTTGTCTGGTAACTCTTCAGGCTGGTCAGCGGATCTCCTCCACTGTCTAAAGGCTGCACCTCCAAAGAAAGCCAGTGGAGGAACTCAGAAGGGCTTTTGACAAAGGTCAACATGCCCCTCACTCCTACAGTCCTGTAGCCTTGGGGCTGCTCTGGTTTCCTAGGGAAACCCTTCAGCAGGGGCTACTTTCGGCTACTGCTCCATCCACACATGGGAGGCAGCTGAAGCGCATGACTCCAGGAAGGTGCAGAAAAAACATAAAAATTCAATGACCTGACAATTTTAATGGCTATCCGTGGCTAAAAAAAATTGAAGCATAAGAAAATGATAACTAACATCCATCCATGAACACATGGATTCATGGAAACATGCATTGCATTTACAGAAAAATACTATAAGGTAGCGGTATTAAAACCCAAGGACCTTGATCACATAAAATCTTGATTACATAAAAAAATCTCCACCCCCCCCCCCAAAAGCTGTGAACAATAACAACATGGCACCCTGGGTCACCAGGCAAGGGGGACATTAGTCAAACAAGCAAGCAAGATACCAATTGTTACTCTGAAGGAGCTGGAGGGATCCGCAGCTGTGTCTGTGATTGGAGGGTTTGCCAGTTCAAATCCCATGACTGGCAGTGATGTCACAGTTGGGCCTCTGAGCAAGTGCCTTAACCGGAATTGCCCAGGAACTGTCTGAGCCAACTTTCACAACTGCATTTCACTTTGGATAAAAGCGTCTGATAAATAAATACACGCACAATACAGATTTCCATTTAATTTATTGGTAAGATCATGGCTTGAGCCCTAAATATGTTTCTGAAATGTTTGATGAATATAAGCATGTTATGTCAGTAAGGTACAGAAGCTGGTCAGCTAGTGGTGCCCAGAGTAGAAACTAAACAGGGTGAAATGGCATTTGGCCATTAAGCTGCTCTCTGCTGAAACCATCTCCTCATGGAGATCAGATCAGCCCCAACAGTTTTAAAAAGAAGCCAAAAACTGCCTTCAACTCCAGTGGCTTCTACATTTATCTTTGTAATACGTTAATACTACTTGCACATATATTGAGTTCTGCCTACATATATTTATTGCAAAAAAAATGCACTTTTATTTAGATATTGCTTGTGCATTGATTTTTTATACTGTTATGTATATATGAATATGCGTGCATATGCACATATATAAAAAATAAAAGTGCATTTTTAGATAAATGAAATGCAGAACTCAATAATAGGGCAAGTATTATTAAAATATTACAAAGATAAAAGTAGACAGTATTATATATAAAATCAAAGTATAGAGTATTTTTTATATATAAATATACTACTGTACAAAGTCTCAGGCAGTCATAGGAAGGAGTCATAAGGGTATGTGCTCAGAGCAAAAAGAAAAACAATTTAACAACAGAACTACAGATGCAACGATCGGTATCAGCCTACACAGAAACGATAAGCCATTCACCAATGGTTAAAAGTGAGCCAATGTTTAGAAATGCAAACATTACTCTAATAAAATTTCACAAGGAGGATCTATTAATAAACATTTCAACACAACAAATTTGACTGCACACCTTAAGACAAAACAGTGAAATGCGTGAAGAGTTTCTGAAAAATAAGTTAGTTCCAATAAAGAAGGCTGCAGTACTGCTGAATAATGCTAGTCAGCAATGCAAATGTCTGACAGTAAAATTAAATTCAGTGCAGACAGTGCGAATTACAAATATACTACGAAAATTACAGGGTTTATCACACTTGAAGATCAGCCCTCTTCTGTTATAAATGCTATTTAAAACTATTTAAAAATACTTTTTAAATATATTTGAGTGAAGTGTCCCTTTAAACGTATTTAACCTCTAACAATCAATATCAGCTACTGGTATCAGCCATAAATTTCCTAATCAGTGCATCACTAATTATAACATATGAAAAACTTTGCACAGTACTGTATTTATATACATAATAAACTTGTCTTGCCTTGTTTTACAAACTTCCAGTAATTTAAAGGTTAACCAGCTCACATTATTCAAACCCGAACATGGGTTCTGGAAATAGATTCTTCGCATTCAGCTTAGCATGGACACTTTCCCACCGAAGTTCTGGAACCTGATTTGGGCCATCTTGTCAGGGAATTTTTCCCACCACACAACAGGAACTATAACCTTTATGCTAAATAAATGGTGATGCACCCATTTTTTGTTGTGTACCTATTCTGATCTTATTTTTTTAGTCTTGAGTCATTTTTTCAAATCATTGCTTTGCAGGGTGGTTGATTTCCTGCTCAGCAAAATGTGATAAGACTTATCAATAAAATTTATTGTTCAATTGTCTCTGTATATCATTTTCTCAATAAATGATAAACAACGTGTGCACATGGTTGTCTCCTTCCCTTCAGTAATAGTTTTGTTATTCTGCTATTTCTATTTCTGGATAGAAAAGGAAAATCAAAAAGTATCTTGTCCCCATATTACTGCATAACTTACACCTGGAGCTGGTGGTTGTGATTAACCGATCAGCAAGTTATCACTATAAGCCCCACCCCAGTGATTCGTGTTGGAACAAAAACTACCAAATTTGGAATAGGGACTAAAAAAAGGTTCCAGAACTGCCTCAGAGGAACTACCATCGGCCCAAGTTCCGGTGGTGGTTCCTGAAAAAGGTTCTGGTTCCTGAAAAATATTTCTGTGGTGGGAAAGTGCCTTGTGAGTCTCTTCCCTGTCTTGATGGTAGCTGTCTGAATGTTTGCAGTTTTTCTTATGTTTCCACAGATACTTCTTCAAATACAAACCATGGCAGTTCACGCAGTGGACATAATGTCTGGGAAGTTCAGTAGTATTACTTGACTGTTTGCATGGAACGAGGACGCCTTTCCTTTCTTTCAGAACTTGGTGATTATGGATGAAATTCCCACGGTTACGCAGATAATCTAATTTCCGCCGCCTCTCCATGGATTTTCTGGGAAACTGGAGGGCCTGAGCAACCTCTGCTTCATTTCGGTGAACGTGCTCTATATGCCGTGCGATTTTTGAGTAAGGTTTATCGCAGAACAAGCAGTACTGCTTTTTGTTGTACTTCCTCCCGCCATCGGGCTTCCTGGTGAGTGTCATCACAGAGATGTTGTCAGTGGGAGACGGGACCCCAGCAGGTTCAGGCTGCTCCAGAGAACTGACTATGATGTCAGCAGGCTTCTTCTTCATCAACTTGAAATAAAAGAGAGACAAACCATTCAAACAACTACCCGTGTTTCTGTGACATCATGTCGCCTTTTTTAAGTTAAATATTCACAAAAAATTTAAATATTTTACTGTCATTAAACAATAAAACCGATCAAACACATCAAACAGCATTCGGTAAATTGGAAATTACAACATAAGCAATCATAGTTAAGTATATTTCAGTGGATTTTGCTTATAACCTGAAACTAACCTGACAAAACTTGCCAAACATGCATGACAATCAGACTGAAGCAAAATGTAACTTAACTTAACCTTTTATGGTGAACATTGTTCTAACAGTGGAATATTTTCCGTGACGTTTAATTACATTAAATAACTTCAGTAGTGCATTTCAAAAGAAACAATAATAAAAAAAATTATACAGCAAGACATTGCAATCTGGAAATTCTGTGCCATAGTGGAAAACAATCAAAAAAGGTTTCTTTGAAATAACCAATTTCTCTTCTAAAATTCTTAGATGCATATTTCGTTAACAAATTGATATTTATTGAGATGCCCTAAGAAACATTAAAATACACCTTGTAAACCGTAAAAAATATGCATTTTCCTGAAATATGTACTTAGTTTATGTATAAACATTCATTTACATTCTATACCGCTTGTCATCCAGGCTCTCTGGTTTCCCCCCACTGTCCAAAAACATTTTAAGGTGAAGTGGAGTTGCCAGTTTGTCTGTAGATATGAATGGTGTATGTACATGCCCTGCAATGGGTTGGTTATGGGATAGATGTATTAACAATATTTTCCATTTTGTGACAATGTTTGGGTCACAATAAATCAGTTCCAAAAAAACATGCCAAGAAGCACTCCATCTTTGGGCACTTTTACACTACACCTGATACTTGAAGAAAGTACCCAAAGAATGGTACATCAAGGTGTTGGTTTTCCACTGGCATATAAACTGGTATAACGTGAGAAGGGGTATTTTGTACCGAATTTGATAAACAGCTATAGTATATTATAGGGCTAGACGATGTGCGGTATTAATAACATCACATGTTGTGCGCAAGATTAAGAGGCTAAAGTTTTGCAATTGTTTCAAGATATTCTAGTAAATATTTAAAAACCAGTTTAAAGTTTATTACTGCTTTTTCATGAGTGCTGCATCCATTCTCGAAACAATCAATCATTTTCATCCTTGCTCTTTAAATTACTCCTTGACAGGTCTGTGAGAAATTTATATTGAAGTAATTTTTTACTTTATAAACACCTGATTATTTATTACAACAAAATTGCATATGCCATCCTGATCTTGTTGTATCTGGTCTTCCGACCAGATTGCAATTTAAGCTTGGGTGCAGTCATTTTTCTATGCATAAATTATTATTACTTTTATTTTGTTTATTTTATTTTTTTTTTAATCGCTGTTTTCTGAGTTTGCAACATTTTTCCAGACAATGGTTTGTATTGTTTCAGAGGCAGATTATTTGCATAACCAATCTACAAAGAAAGAGGTTCAAGTCCTACCCTATTGTACTGAAATATATTGGGCCAGTACTGAAGGACATTTTGGTACAGGTACTCAACTGGAAGTCAATGGAAAAGGGAAAGTGTGGTGGAAAAGCGCCCTTTGTAATAGTACAAATATGGTGCTATTTTTTTCCATTCCACAAGTACCATTGGTAATTGTTATTGCTGTTGTTGTTAAATATGTATTTAATTCCTATAACGATATTGCAATATCGTTTTTCAGGATACAGTCAGTCCTGTTACAATGTGACCAATGTATTCCTGAAAAACCTGGTGTTCACTAAAATTACATACTAAAATACAAATATCCTATGGGAAAAATAAGGTTAGGGAAATGCGACTGCAAAGCTGACACCAAACAAAATGAACAGAATACAGCCAAACCCCACCATATGTTATTAATTGGTTCCAAGAGCCCCGTCGTAAGCTGATGTTTGTAACGCCATAAAAATGCCTGAGAAGGACTAATAAATATACATAGTCATTTCCATTGACTCTTTAATGCCTCTTTAATTCATTATGAAAGTTAATGTTCACCTAGTATTCAGAATAACAAAATAGAAATTACTGTAATAACAGTGATTACATTAAATATTTCATACTGTTTCATCAAAATAAATTACATAATTTACACAAGTTTCATCAAGCCCCTCCAGTCATCTGCTATCGTGTGTCACCGGAAATGGACCGAGTTAATTTAAGTAAATTCTGTTAATTATTTCCTTAAAATAATTGAAATGACTACAGACAATCGACGTAAGGTTAAGTTTGACGTATGCCGAAATGATGTATACCTGGGCACTACTGTAATAAAAACAGTGATACCAGTAGGCAATAATGTAATTATATGTTTTTTAAATAATAAATTATATTAATAGATTAATAAATTACATCAGAAACATCTTGTAAGTGTCATATGAATCTCACGAGAATTGCCTAGTAACCACTTCAACTGAACATACCAAATTCATGGCATCAACTTGGCCGGAGTCAGGAGTAGTAATGGCAAGTGCTTTATGAACCATTTGCTGTATTTTCTGGCCCCACTAGATGGTGCTTTTGGTTTACGTTGGGCATTGGGCATGCTTTGAGTCCTTTTTTTTTTAACAGAGAGCACCATTTAAAGGGGTCAGAAAATACAGCAAATGTTCATGAAGGAACGTTTTGGCCATCTTTAGAAGTGACCACAGCCTTCATGCTGCTGGGCTTGCACACAGCACAAATACAATAGTATGCGGAGGAGCACTGAAGGCAACATGGTGACAGTCTATGAAAAGCAAATGTAAGTGAATTAAAAATGGCAGGTTTTATATATACAGTATGTACAAAATATTTTTAGATTTTTAGAATGCAAGACTTTGACCTATGCAATGTGTGGATGAATAAGGATTTCAATTCTTTTAGACCTTAAAACCCGATTCACTAAGAAGAACCGGTTCAAATGAACAATTCGAATCGGACATCGTTATCTTTCACATGGCTGTTTTTGTGTGCAAGTAGTGTCTCTCTCTAAAACCATATTGCATTATAGTTCGTGTAGTGCTCAACTCTCCGACTAAATATAACACAAATACAAATGCAATTCGGTGTTGTATTGGACTTGGGCACTAATAGATCAATTACCTTTGACCAGATTTGCGGTGTGATATTACTCTTTGTAGCAGGACTGACTGCATTCTATTTTGTACTGTGTACTTTTTATTTGCACTATGTGTACTGTTCATCTGTGCTCTGCATACTTGGTGCTATTTGCATAAGAATTTTCCTCCTGGAACCAATAAAGCTCATCTTAATTCTAATAATTTTAATAATTTTAATTCTAATATTTCTAATATTTCACTCTAGTATTCACTCTGAATCTCAGTCTAAATCTGCCACACAAGTACTCACACATTATTCTGAACTGCTCTGAATAAGACCGCACTGGTCACTTCTGCCTCAGAGTCTGACTCTGGAGACGCCCTCACTGCTCCCATTCAAATCCTTGTCCCTGTCACTGTCCCTGAAGCCCATCTTAGTCTCACTGTCATCACATCGAAGAGCTAATTCCACACTGCCCTTGCCCTTCCCATAGAACATAACTCAATTTTCTAAACAGAAGAAATATTAACCATATTCGTTATGTCAACATACAAGAATAATACTGTAAACCATCTGAAATAAATTAGCTGCTACAAACTAGTGAAAATAGATGGTGTAATGCCTTCTTCAATGTGCTACAGACCATGTGCAGTTGCCCGTTTAAAAAGGCACATCCCTGCCTTGGACATCACCGGGGCATCACCAGACCAAGCCCCAAACAAATGAAAGATCATATGATGTCCATGCTATGTCATCTGCTATTTTCTTGCTCTGCAAGTTCAGTGTTCATGTAGATTAAGATTGTTCGTTCGCTCATGATCAATGTTCATTAGATTGTTTCAGTTTTGTACAGCATGTCCAGTTCTGATATTGGTATTTCTGATCGCATATGTATTGATATAATAATAAGACATGTTGTTTTGTGATGTCGCTTTTAGTTCAAGTCCCAAAATGGACTCTTCTTGACAGTCGCACCAAACAACATTTATTAATTATTTATCTATTTCTGTACCCGCTTGTCCTATGCAGGGTCAGAGCACTGCGAAGCGCATCCTAATAGCTACAAGAACTAACGCAAAACAGGGTGCCAGCTCATCATAGAAGCATTTAACAATGTTTTCAAATTTGGGTGGCAAAAAAATTAGCAGTGATAAAGGGGGAAAAAAAATTATTTGGACAAAAAGAATTAGGTGTCACGTCACAATCTGTCTTCTATATGAGGGTGAGTGCAGGAAAAGTCACTGAGGGAATTTCAAATGTTATGTGACACAGCTGGCTACCTCATTGCATGTCCTTTTATTTCCAGGAATTCAATATGTTGTATTTTTTCCTGAAAAAAGACAAAGTGTAATGATATATTGCCATATGGCAACAGCCTACCATAGAGTGTTAATTTCACTACCTTACACACCAACCTTATACACCAAGACGTTCAGTAAATTTGAACATCAACACTGATCGTCTGCTACACACCAATGCATTTAAAAAAACAAGCAGGTTATCAGAATCTGATAATTACATGAACGGCTGAACCATTTTCTGTTGCTGAATATTTTCCAATTTGAACTTTATGATGAAAGAACAAGAGGCAGAAAAGAATAGCTGGGTCACTCCATGGAAAGGCTATCATGTGTGCCCCCAGCTGGGTCAGTCCATGGAAAGGCTATCATGTGTGTCTCCAATTGCATGGGTCAGTCCATGGAAAGGCTATCACGTGTGTCTCCAATTGCATGGGTCAGTCCATGGAAAGGCTATCTTGTGTGCCCCTAGCTGGGTCACTCCATGGAAAGGCTATCATGTGTGTCTCCAACTGCATGGGTCAGTCCATGGAAAGGCTATCATGTGTGTCTCCAACTGCATGGGTCAGTCCATGGAAAGGCTATCATGTGTGTCTCCAATTGCATGGGTCAGTCCATGGAAAGGCTATCATGTCTGTCCTCAGAAAGCAAACAGAAATAAAAATTAAAATTTGATCTCCTCAATTTAAAATTTAAAAAGTTTAAATACTATACATTTTATTATTGAGAATTAAAGAAAAACTTTTAGAAGGCATGGAATTTGCCCTGTCCCTCCCTCACTATATTTGAAATTTGACTTCAGATTATGACCAATATCTGCAATCAATCAGCATGTTAATGCATATCACTTTTGACCTCCATTACATTTCTTGCAAAGAACACATTAACTTTAAATGGTCGACCCTGTTCAATGCAATTCTATTATAATATTATGATTAGCTCTAATGTTAGTTTCATAGTATTATCACTGTGGGGATATATTATATGCATCGATACTATTTCAATATCCTAATTACAATATTGTTAAGTACTACAGGGAAACAAAATGCCATTGTGCTTCTTGATACATTGTACAACTTACCTTTACTTTAACCAGTGTCTTCCTGAGAGATGATCTTTTGATTCCAGATTCCTGTGAATAATGTGACTTGAGGAATGTTACTTTGCAAGGGTTTTTTGTGGATAGGGTGAATGACAAATATTGCTTTCAAGATTGTAATTTAAAAACTTTTTCAAAATGGATGTGATACATATTTTTGTTTCTGCAATAATGCCTTCTATTAATTCATATTTGCAAACATTATTTTTGCAAACACATAATTTTTTTCAAAATTAAAACCATGAAGTAACTATTTTACCATCGGACATTGTTAATTCCTATAATTTTTTATGACTTTATGACTATTTGAAAAAATTAATTCCCCTTCACATTAATTAAGTATCTTTAGCCATTTCAGGACAAAAAATATATATGTATAAAAGCATGTCAGCAATAGAACTGCTCCTGAAGTTATATCTCTTAACCAAGTGTGATCTCAACCTTGATTTAAGAGCTGAAATGCACTCCTGGGCAAAAAAATAAATAAAAAAACATGATTAAAAAAATGATAAAAAAAAAAATAAAAAAACAAAATTCCAAAACATTATAATGGTGTCAACAGAAAATAGCAAAAAGATTTGAACTTGAAAATTTGAACAACCAGTTATGTGCTGCTAGTTAGAATTTTATATCATTTATATCTTTTCATGATTTTATATTTGCATACAAAAAAACCACATCAGTGAATTTCAGTGAGTTTCCAGGTTTCCCCCACAACAGTTCACTGAATACTAGGGTTGCGCAATATTCAGTTTTCAAACCCGATACGATGTCTTTCAATAATATCGTGATACCCGATATTATCGTGTACATTACTGCAGCGCTGGTGCTGGGGACAGGCTGATGCAAACAGGGAATGATGAAAAGACTTTCTTACAGAAGAGAATGAAGATCTTTTATTGAGCTCGTAATAGACATACTCAAGTACTGAACAAGCCCCAAATCAATTAAAATGGCGGAAACACAAGGAAGTCAAATGCCAGACTATTGGCTACCAGATGGAGGATTTATACAAAGCTAGGGACACATGAGGATCAGGCAGGTTTCACATATGACACGGGTAACAAACGTGCTATAAATCGGGAATAATCGGGAATAATATGGGATATGCTCACCCCCCACCGCGCCACGTTACATTAAAAAGCGTCACTCATTAACAAAAATTGCTGAATTTGACCACAAGGGGGCATTTAGCTGATGTCACTCCTAAAACTCTTTAATGGCCACACCAAGAAAAAAGCAGTGAAAAATGTTTTTCTCTCCATTTTTTATCCATTTGTGGCAAAAATAACAATAATGTTTGACTTTTTATTCAAACAACCTAATAGTTTCTTAAATCTGGGCCTCTACCATATGGTTGAGATTTCCCTTTATGGTAAAACACTGAATACATGAACAAATTATTAGAGATGTGATAAAATTCTTGGACTTATAAAACTTCTAAAACTTATAAAACAATGGAATCCATAAAACTTCCTCAAATAGGTGTCATGCAACAGAACCACCTGCAGCAGTAAGTTTTTGAGCATTTGGTCCCCTTTATTTCTGGTGGAATGCTACAAAGCATTGCTGGTGTGCATTCAAGCACAGGAACACACTGCACTTCTGACATTTCCACCTTGACACACCCTTAGGACAGAAGCGGCACCGGCCCCGCCTGTCACTGCGAAGTGGCAGATGTCCATAGTTGTCATAACGCACATCTGGTTGTGGTTGTGAGGGTCTTGGGATGTCTGGTGGAGAGGAGGATGATGGTCGGCCAATTTTAGATGCCGGCTTGTTGACTTGCTTCAAACTGTGAGCAACTGCAAAGCAAAACTTTTTGAGAGCAATTGGTTTCTCATTCAGCAGGGCACAGTCTCTCTTGTAGACAAGCCAGGAGTTTGAGATGCAGAGGTCAAGGACGTATCCAAACAAAGGAAAGTACCAAAATCGGTCTGGGCTGTCACTGAATTGATGATTATCATTGAAATGAATGAACCGGCGTAACAGTTTGAATCTATTTCTTGGCATGATATCAGCTATCAGGTTGAAACGTGACCCGTGGTGCCAGTAGTCCTCCAGGGCTGGGAAATTGAAAACGCCCATGAAGAGTAGTATTGCCAGGAAATTTTCGATCTCATCAGGGCTAGTCTTGATTGGATCCCCCAATTCCTGGGCAGAGTAAAGGTTGGTATGTTGAACAATATGTTCAATCATCTCATCAGTGAAAAGCGTTTTGAAATACTGGAAGGGTGTCTTCACAGCATCAGGAGCTTCAAACCTTGAATCAGGAACCTGGAATTCCTTGATATCTTCATGCTTCCAGATTCTGCGAGTGACCTTTTTTGTGCTAGGGGTTGAACTACATTCAGGGGTTTCCTCCAGCTCCAGAGAAACTGTTTTTCTCCTCTTCTTTTGGGGCGGTGGTTTAGAAGATACACTTGTGGATGCAATCCCCTCCTCATCCAAAAGATTCGAAAGAAGTGTCCCCATTGTCATCTTCTAGTATCGGTCGATAATCAGGGTCATCCATTAGGTCGTCTTCCTCACTCACATCAACATCGGAGTCTTGTGCATTTTCTGGTATAAGAGCCGGAAAATTTGCCACAGAATATGACTAACCATGCACCTTTGTTTGTAATTTCTCAGTAAACTAATATGGACCAGGTTAGTCCTGGCACAATACATAACTCTTACATAATCCTTACAATATTTACAGTATTTTGAAAACTGTATCATATAAACAACAAATAATGATCAAAAGTATTTTTATTTTGTAGTAAATAATCATTTTCAATTACATGCTTGACATGAACTTTGGGTCACTAACTTTACCATAAAGTGACAAACCGTTTGGTAGAGCAGGTTCTTAGAAAATTATTTGACCCTTATTAACCCTTTGTTTGTATTTATTATGTTACTTAACTGTGTTCAGCAAAGCCTCGGACACTATACCATATCGAAAAAATATGAATACCTTTGAAATTCTCGCCAGTAAGAGCCCACTTTCCTAGCCTTGCTAAAATTCCTGTGAGGAAGCCGACAAAAAAGCACTACCACTTAAAGAGACAGTGACATCTAGCGGATTTTTTGAGCATAGCAGAACTAAACCAAGTGGAAGCGATGGCTCAATCAGTTGAGTAAAGTTCAGTGCATGCATCAATGAGGTATAGGGACTCAAAATGTGCTCTACCAAATTGTTGACCAGGACGTTAAAGGGTTAACCCTAACCCTATGCACTGCCACCCGGTATTTTTCTAGACCCAGAGGTTACCCAGAGGTTCTGTATATGTAAAC
>JAODKL010000128.1:8520838-8553819 GCA_026780765.1 Petrocephalus schoutedeni
GTGGGTACCCACTGAAGACGTAGCTTCTCACCCCCAGAAACCAACAGACTGAACAAGAGCGACATTATAACGACGTTCATTCTCGGGCTCAGGCGGTGGTATTGCGCACTATAGGACAGCTTAAGGGCCATTGATTCTGCCTGGACAAGACCGGTGGAGTGCTGCTCTATACTGTGTCGCATTGTGCACACATGTAGCGTGCTGCATAACGTGGCACAGGATCGTGGCTTGCCTGTACTATTGACTGAAACTATAACCAAAATTAATACCATGTCTGCTGTCTGTCTGTTCATCTGAAATATTTAACTAATTCAAACAAATATAATACAAACAAACTCACCCGCACTGATGTCGGAGTCCCCGTCACCCGCGCTGAGGTCGGAGTCCCCGTCACCCCCGTCACCCGCGCTGACGTCGGAGTCCCCCTCACCTGCTGGCAAAACTGCAGTTATGCCCGTGTCCCCAATAATTCCAGCAACTCGCTACTCAAAGGGTGTGAGCCCCACAATTCTGCTACCTCTTCCAGTGGTGTCGAGCAGCAACTCCCTTTTTTACGTTGACTTTAATATCCGCCCATTTATTTATTATTTCGGTCACTGTCTTCCCAGAATTTTAAGTGCCTCTGCCATGCTGTGCCACTCCATCAGTTTTCTTTTGTTGCTGATGAAAATACTTAAACCACCAAACAACATTATTTTCTTGCCTCGATTTCGCTAAGCAGGAACTCTACTTCACATTCACTGAAAATTTTCTTCTTCTTCCTAGCCATTGTTTTTAACAAAACCCCGATCGAGGGGGATCTTTATATTGATTTGCATATTAAATATGTATAGGAGGAGTCGGGGCGTGGCGGTAGGCTCGCGCACTTCGGTAACATTTCGCGCTGATTGGGATGTAAGATGTAAGATGTAAGAAGGGGAAGAGCGTCAAACTTTTCCTACGCAGAGTTTTATGCATCTGGATTTTTTATGGCGTACATACATTTCTGGTTTTGTCCGTACGCCATGTTTTAGTGTGAATTCTAAGCACGCCATTATACATAAGGCCCCAGGTCAGCCATCTTTGTTTTCTTCAGTGCGGGTGTGACGGTCATTGTTTCAAAGTAAAGGTTGATACCGTTAGTTAAGGCTGCCAACATCGCCACGATAATATCGACATATCGCCAAGGCCTAATGATGACCATTAAAAATGTAATATTTTTGCAATTTTAGAATTGGCCCAATTTTTTGCCCAGTAATGTGCGCCATTTCCCGGGTTGCACCACCTGATGATGAAGCGTTGTGCCACCTGACAACATTCGTAATGACTTAAATTCAAATAAACGCCACACTTCATATTAGAATAACAGCAATAAACTGAAATATCTGGAGACAAAACGGCATGACATTTTTATGAACGTGACAATTCATTAACTGCTGATGTTTCAGGTTATCAACATTGCAGAGAAACACTGTCATGCATTTGCAGTTATTCTCAGTTGCTTATTCACATTTAACAAACCTGCAGCACATGCAGTCAATTATCCATCCCATATGAACAAAACAGCAACAGTTTTCTCATTACATATACACAGTTTCAATTGTCAACTTGCAAAACACGACACACAGCAGTCATCTGATAATACAAATATTAAATGGAAGTGCCAGGTCAAGCAAATAACTATAAAATGTCCTCAGCTGATAACTAATCCAAAAAAGCTGCCCCAAATTGGTCCAGCCTTGTAATGAGTTATCTACTTCATACAAATCAATATTTACACCAGTCACACAGGCTGTGCATCATGTGTGCACATGCTAATCCACATAAAACAGAGGTAGCTGTACATATGGCTCATTGGTGGTTTAATGCACAATGGAGTGTAATAGATAAGGATGTACTCCAGGGCAGAGTGGACATGAACAGGGGCATGGACACGGACACGGACTTCATGCTGAAAGAGGTGGTTGAATGCCATGCAACAGAACAGAGGTCTCTAATGAATTCAAAGCAACCACTGTAGACCACATTATAAATTATGGCCTCTCCATGCATGAAGCTGGTTTGAGGGTACAATTGAATCCACGTTCATGTGGCATCAGTTATTCAGTTTTTTGGATATTATAGAGGGAGATTCGGTAAGGCGCCCAAACAAATTTGAGCCCATATACAGAACACAAACAAGTGTGGTACCCATAAACAGTTTAGAAATTAATGCCGATTCCCTATACTAAGTTATCAAATACAGAAAATTACCTCAGTGAATATGTACTGTCTGTACAAAATTGAAAGGAAACCTCCAGCTGGTGGATAAGGAGCTGTATTCACAACTGATCAAGAAACAGCAATTGTCCAGATTGGCTGACTTACTGCATCAGCACTTTCAGTCAGAATATGTAGTGTTTAGTAGTTGTTGAAATGTCCAAACATAAATATAAATAAGAATACATTTCATTTGATTTCACTATCGCTTCAATGCGTTTGAAATGAAGAGTTTTAAAATGAATGGATTAAAATCAACACTTTCAAACAAATCACCCTCAGCACAAGGACAAGGTAGAAGTGTTCTTCCAGTTACAAGAGGAGAACTTCAAAAAACAGTGTTTTGACAGTGGAAGAGTAAATTCAGGGTTAAGGTAGTATAAAGGTAGCGCTGGGTCACTGCCAATAGCACCATGGATTGCTGTGCAGAGTGTATTTATAGAGGACATCTGTTAACTGTGCCTACCCTTCTACTATACAGATATAGGAACTAAAAATGTGCTCTACCAAATTGGTGACCAGAATATTAAAGGGTTAAGGAAATAAAACTGTTTACAGGAAATTGAGTCAGAGCACAGTCATATTCTGAAAACCTTTTCTTTGTTTCAGCAGCTTAGAAATACTTAAAATCTAAAACAGATCAAAATTAAAAAAAAAAGTACCAGCACCAGTTCCGTGTTGGTGGAAATGAGCCAACAATCATTCAACTTCAACACTTTTTAATTTTGTTTTGTCTTCCAATACAAAAGCAACTCATCCCATGGTCATTCAAACATTCAAATAATTCTTAAATTTCTAATTACATTTTCTTTTATCATTCAACAGAAAACTAAACTTGCAGTCACTTAAACTTATACACTTACAGTAGAAACTCTATTTTGTCTTTCAATACAGGAGTGACCTGAAGTCATTAAATCCTCAGCACTTTTAACTATTGCATCCTTCAATGCGAACCAACTAAAGACATACTACAGGCAGTTTTTGCACACAATCATGCTATGCACTGAGCATACTTGCTTGTGACAGAAGGAGCAAACAGTTGATACCTTCCTGTCTCTGATTCGGGAGCAAAGGTAACACCTTTTTCGAGGTTTTCCAGGCAAGCATTGGACAGTCACATCAGCAGGTGGAGTTTTCCTCACTCCCAGGAGGGTCTTTGCTGCTCGGATTGAGGCTTGCAAAGTAGCAGCTTCGGCAGCACCAAATCTGGCCAGTTTTGATATGCTTGTCATTTTTGCCTAAAAAAACAGATGCTGGTGTTATATACATTATATATATATATATATATATATATATATATATATTATATACAGAGTGGCTCAAAATAAAATGTCCCACCAGACAAACTGCAATTTCTGCGCAACCTTTTGAGATTTTTTGACCAAATTTAAAAATTTTGCTGTTTAAACGCTTTGCAACAATCACTGAAAGTTTCGCTGAAAACTTTTCATTGCTTCAAGAATTACATGTTTGACTATTCTATGCCATTTTTGAAAATGTCTGTAGAATGTCTGATAATATTATCTTTAGCAGACCTTTTTTAACAGGTACACCCAAATATGTATGACGTTACTATGACCTCATTTCCATAGGTAAACAAACTTTTACCCCTATCCCGTGTTTGGGGTCAATCTGACCCCAGAGCATCATTAAACGGTAGGCAAATTTCACATGGGGAAATAATCATGGGAAAAGGGTTAAACAAGTTATCAATATTGGTGCCATTTTTGTGAAGAACACTGATGAGCTGAAGAGAGGCTTGCAGTTAATATGGGACCAGCTGCCGCAGGAGTCCATCAACAAAGCCATACTGGGCTTCAAAAAAAGACTTCAAGCGTGAAAACTGGGGGCGGACACTTTGAACATGCTTTGAAATGTTTCACTACATATTACCTTTGGTAATATGTAGTTAAATGTATTGTTATTTGACATTTGACAATTGTGGATGCCTGACAATTTTTCAACATCCATCTTCCAACCCCCCTTTATCCATTTCAGGTTGCGGGGGGTCCAGAGCCTATCCCAGAAGCTACGGGCAGGAGGCGGAGAACAACCCAGGATGGGGGGCTAGCCCCATTTTGAAGACAACATGACATTTTGAAAATACAACAAAGAATAGTTAAACATTTGTTTTTTTAAATTAAAATTTGCCAATTAAATTTTCAGGAACTGTTAAAAAGTGTTTCCCCTGTAAAATCTGAAAATTTCATTGAGAACTTTATTGTTTGCAGAGAAATTTCATTTTGTCTGGTGGGACATTTTTTTGGAGTCACCCTGTGTGTGTGTGTATATATACACACACACACACACACACACATACATATATATATATATATATATATATATATATATATATATTCATTCTAGACTTATTACAGCTAAACACACCTTGGAAACTTCTTTCTCCTTCTCCTTACATACATCTCCTTCCCACCCTCCTGCAGCCTTAAAAATGGCTACTTTTGTGCTTTTTCCCACTCACACCCTGTCTTGATCATGCTCTGACTGCATGGCGTTCATATGCAGGGAAAAATCTTTAACATTCTTATCTTGTATAACAGAACATAAACATTTAATTTGTTAGTTATGTGACTTTTCATTAAGAAGTTATGTATTGTATTTTAATCATCTTACCTTAGGAACAGCAGTATCTCAAATTGTCGACAGAGCACATGTGGAAATCTGTGGCTGCTGCATCTGTATTCTTCAAAATGACTGACAGAATGCCCCTACCCCATTTGAAACTGCATGAAAATTTTAATTAGGACCCACGGCAAGCATTAACTGAATAAATAGTTCAATTTTTTAAAACTGCACAGGCGGAATTGGGAGGTTTTGACTGGGGGCCCAATATTTTTAAAAAGCTCTAATGAAAGCAGAATAGGCTGCACTTTGCAAAACTGTTCAATCACTCAGGTAAATACCAGGACCTGGTGTGGCTCATCAGAAGCCCGGCAGGAAAGAAAACCTACCGGACAGTAGCTCTCCAGGACCGGAGAACTCAAACATTGCCTCAAACATTATTAAATGAAATTTGCATGTATGGTCACACAAAACAAATACACTAAATCAGCATGTCCCAACCTGGGGGCCATTAGAGTATTAAAGGAGGGCCGACAAATGCTGCTGTGAACCTTTTGTAGATCAATTAATAAGAGGCTTCATAGCAAGATAAAACCACCAGAAAATGGTTTGATGGCTTTCAAGAGGATCACTTAAACTGAAAAAAACCAGATGAAGAGCAGAGACATTAAATTGAAAACAAAAGGATAGGAGAAAATACAGCGAGCCCATCAGATCTGCGAGGGTTATGGGCAGGCGATGCCCATGAACGTGAAAATTCACAAATAATACTCAACCTCAAAGTCTGCTAGCCTGAACAATAATAAAAAGGCTACTTATTAACAATAAACAAACTGTACTGCACACTTTGATTGCTCAGGTTGCTTTATCCTTTTGCTTCTCAAAAATGTTCACACTTAATTATTCACGGCCATCTTGTGACTAACCAAAACCACTAAAGTCAAATTCATGAATGTGAGGTGTTACTGTACAGTATTGAGTATTTTACATTCACATTACAACACCGGCCCTCTCATTAGGTGAGTGAACATGTTTTTGAAAAAACAAAGCAGTACTGTCACCACAGCACTGCAAATTTGCAAAGACGGTAGACATTTGTATTCAGTTTTGATATGCTTGCTCATTGGCATTCGTGTACTGTACATGTTGCTAATAATATGTAATGAAACTTCAGTGTGTTTGTGTGGTTACATTTACTGTGGGCCACTGTACTGTAGGCATTGTGCTATTGAAAATTACTCAGGAAAAGATCAGCAAGTGACTCAATGCAACATCCAACTAATTATGTTCAGTAAAATGATTCATGGAGAGATTTACAGATACATTATATATATTTTCAATATGATTTTATTATAAATATGGTATGGAATTTTACAAAACTATACATCTAAATAGAGTAAATGTTCATTTTGAAATACTACAAAAAACTGAAGTTTTTCATAAATTAGAAACATGCATTTATGACCTCTGGAAGGCAACCGTTCTTTAATTTAGCCAGACTTTACTGCATGTAACACATGGAAAATCCAACAGAAGATAAAAACACGCATCAGATGCTATACAACCGTTTTGTTTTTGGTTTTTTTGCTTCAGGAAAGCATTGATCACATAACTGACAATCTAAGAATATCAAGTCATATCAAATATGATACAATTTGCTTCAAACTTAAAATAACTTTAATTCCAAGTAGCAGTATTAATTACGGATATGTTACCTGACTTCTCAAGCTCATTTCAAATTAAACAGGCATCTGCTTGGACAACTATAAAATACTTGTCCTTGAGTATACATACAATTTTATGAATACAATTTCATGAGTTATTCTCATGAACTTGTTTTTTTAATACTATAATGAAATGTGGTGCTTGTATTACCTGTGCTGCTCTGACTTTTTTTTTAACCATTTATCACTAAATCTCATCACGTCACAGTTATGAGATCACATAAAACACAAAACTACTATTTAAATATTCCAACTTAATTGCATGTGAGCCCCAATAAACAATTTGCACAATAAGATATACATCTCTTTTTTCACATAACCGCAACTCTTGCCCTGGACTTGACAAAATTCTTTTGGTTATTACAGAAATAAACGATAATTTAATAAAGCCAATTTACATAGCTGTATGATTTGACTCTATAAACTAATTTTAAAATTACTCAAAAATGATTCACACTGTATAGATAAACACTGCAGAATGGTATTTTGTAACAAAGAATATTATATGATATATATATGTATAGATTTACATATGGTGCTTTTCCATTGCACCGGGTGCCGTACTTTTCCATATGGTACTTTCCCTTTTCCACAGATTTCCGTTTCAGTACTAGTATCAAAACCTTTAGTACCTAAAGTACCAATCCAGCTAGGGTACCTTTTTGGTACTTTTGTAACTTGGGGTTGGGACTTGCAAATGCTTTCTTGTCAACTGGTTATGCAAATAGCCTGCATCTGAAACAATACAACCGCCGTTACAAACTCAGAAAACAACGATTAAAAAAAAGTAATAATAATGGATGCATGGACAAAGGAAGAGGTCCAAGCTTTAATTACGATCTGATCTGAACAACAGATACAATATCAGAATGGCATGACGAGAAATAAAAAAGGATTTTGTATAATATACTAAGGCAGCACAGCATTGGAAAATATTCAAAAACCGCAACGTGATTTTGTTGGAATATTGGGATATTTATAAAGTAAAAAGCAGTTCAACATAAATTCCTCAGAAACCCATCTAGGAGTGATTTAAACAGCAAGGATGAAAATGAAAATTATTTTGCATGCTGCGCTCATGCAAAAACTGCAGAAGTAAACTTTAAACTGATTTTTTTAAACATATGCTTGATAATCTTGAAAAGGAATAATGATTAAAATTCCAAAGCTTGCTAAGTTTGGTTTTCCCTATGAGTAAAAATGTTGTAATGAAAATTAACTTTACTGCATGTAAAATTCCAAAAAAACTTTTCTACTTTTCTGAGGTACCGAAAGTGCTGTACCTGGTGCACTAGAAATCGGCCATAGATATGAGTATGTACATGTCTGCCTGTATGCACCAAAAGAATGAATATGGCATGAACACAAATGTTCAGGTATCAAAATACATCAAAATGGTCTTGAGGTAGGGGAGTTATCCTTTGTTGCAGTGGTTAAACAGTATCTGCTTGATCTATGTCGATTTCTACAAATGCAAATGGAGGGGTAAGACTGAGTAATGCCTGCTGTATTTTCTTCCGTTCTGCATATTTTGCTGTATTTTCTCTCCACCTTTTCTTTTGCAGTTCATGTTGTGTAGGAGTCAGTTGTGCAGCTGTTTTCAGGAGACCCTTTTCCTTTCGCTGTTTATATCTATGGGAAAGCAAATGAAAAAATTTATTGTAACTACTGTAATTCTACCAGATTCAGAAAATACACATATAGGCATAAGGGCTACATGTATTGTATTGGTGCATTAATAAAATATTTACTTTAATTATATATGCATATAATCACCTAAAACATCCTCATTGTTTATACCTTGTCATGCCATTAATTTCAAAATTAGGGTTCTTTTTCCACAGTGATAAATACTACAATGGAAAAAATGTTTAATTTTCTCTAACCATTACAGTTTCAATGGGATGTGAAATAAAGCCTTACACTTTCCTTTCCAATAATGGTCCTTAAAATTGTCACACTAGTTACCAAAACTTTAGTCATCAATATACTTCAACCTCAGTCCATTTACCAAAATGTTAGAAGTTCCTAAGTGTCTGTAGTACCTTTCTCTCTCCTTTCTCCTGTGCTCCTGTAGAAGCTCCGGATCACTGTATATTTTTTCTCTGTGCTTCTTTACCCTAGCACTCACTGAAGACTTCTTTCTCTCTTTATCTGTTGATCTTTAAAAGGATACAAAATATTACTTATTGAGTACATTCACATGGACCATGCATAAAATGTCATGCAAAAAAAAAACAAAACAGATGCACATAAAATTACCTCTGTCCCACAATCTGCATGTATATTCTGAGTAGCATACACCTCAAATCCAAAGAAATATGTGCTACAATAAAAAGCTGTCTTGTCTGTAAGTAACACTTTAGCTATACACTGTGGCTTTGGAGTAGCATTAATGTTATTCATCCTTATGACAGGTAATATTATTTAGTTGCTTATAATTGCACCGACAGTGCATGGAATTGCTATCATAACTGCAAAATTCAGAACCACAAGAATAAAATTATTCAGTAATTAAAAATAAGCTTATTTTGCTAATACTGGTGATAACCACGATGACTTTATAGTAACAGAATAAAGCACCTGTCAAAATAATGATTTTCACAAAGTGTGAACTCTTGGAGGTTCAACCCATAAAATATCCATGAAATTTTAACATAATTAGAGAAAGCCTCACCTTGTGTCGGCCTTTAATCTTCCCTTCTTTGTGATGCATTATGCATGGGAAAAAACACTTCATAGTATTAATGCAGTTTCTTGAAAAGTTACTTTAATAAAAAACATGACCCTATAAAAACGAATTTGATAAAACGTTTTATTGCATGAGATCCTAAATATTGTGGTATAATTAAAGCGTTATTTTCATAAACACATTCTTTATTAAAATTTAAATTGCTTGAAAGTTATACTTATTCAATGGACTTAAACATTAGATCATGTCATGGTAATGAGACTTTCGGTATATCTCCCACATATTGGTGTTGGACATCTCCTTTCATGAGCTCATGAGAATACTTGAGTTGGAGAAACAAAAATGTCAAAACTATATTAATTATTATTTAATGTATTGAAAATATTCCCATTAAAGAGGTTTCATACAACAATTCATGTTTTGTGTAGACAGTTGGAATGAATCAAAAGCAAAAATTACCATGATAAAGTACTACGCTTATACATAATAGTTTTCAGATCCTCTGAGGACACTACTAATAGGAGGGTTGCACGAGATGTCACACCGTACCATCCACACCAAGCAAAGGCCATCATCCGCCATATCGGTGCTGCAGCCTTATTGAAACAGCATTTTCTGACATCAATTTTGATATTTAAGGATTTAAAAACCCAACAACGGTATGTGATAATGATATATACATGGGTCCACATGACTGGTACACAAGTATGCATTCACCGTATAAAGCAATACGCATGGCAGTTTCTTGTCGTAGCAGCACAAATGCGTATTTATTTTATGTGCATTTCTGCTGTTATAACAAGAAATAACTTTCATGTGGCTTTCGAGGTATAAAGATTAAAATGCACAGTAATTTCTTGTCATATCAGCACAAATAGACATAATATAGATACACATTTGCACAGCTACGACAAGAAATAGCAGCGCGCAATGCTTCAAATGGCGAAAGACGTATAAATACGCTATTTGTGTACCTGTGGATATATACTCAATATGATATATAATGTACTTGATTAATCTCGATGAATTATTAAAAAGAGAAAAAAAAACCCTTGTTGATTATTCTGCAATACGGGGAAAGGAAGGTGGTGCATAGTGGATGAAGATCCAAAGAAAGAGCGAAAGCATGAATTGTGTGGAAGCACTTCACATTAAAAGTGAATAAAAATGCTGTCAGTATTACAAAGCAGAACTTAAATATCACCACAGCATCACTACAAATATATCTTAAAATAAGACATTCAGGTTTGCAGGACTCACCCAATAATGCAAGGTTAGCCATAGACATGCACCATTTAGCCTCTCAGAGTAGCCTAGCCTGTCTCCGTCATCACTTTGACTCATTTTGCTTAATTTCCACAACTCCTGCTACAACGCGAATAATTTGTCTCTGAAAAACCTCGCGTACTAGAGGTCGACCGATATATCTTAGAGAACAGAGTGCACAATCATTTTGGCCATTAGTCTGGAATAGTGAGACTCAGCCGCCAAGTGCCCAGGCATGCACACAATACAAATACAATAAGCAATTCCAGCATCAGGGATGTTACATTTCCACACTTCGACACATAGATATTTTATATACTAGGCAGTCTTTGCTAAAAATGTTTTTGTTCTTAAGTAGACCCCTCCTGGGAGTTAACAATAATACATAACTTTTCTAAGTAGCAAGTCACATGTACAGTATCTGCTGTCAGGATATTAATGGCATTACAGAGGTTACATTGCACGAACAGGCATTTTCCAGCACCTTGTATACACATGCAAAACATGTGAATTATGAAGATGTACTGTGTTTTTGGGCATTTGTCTATATAAATGAATGACTTATATAACACACCAATTAGAAGTGTATCAATTAATATCACAGTTTCTTTGACAAAATAGAGCCACTACAATGTTACAGAGGTTGCACAATGTGTTACGGAGGTTACACATGCAAAATGTAGGAGTAAAGAGTTGCCCAATCCCCTAAATCTTATATGATTTTTATAACTTTGTTTATTTGGTCAGTTTTGACAGTTTTGGCACACAAAAAGTAATGACCACATGGTGTTACAATCTAATGTGAATAATTGACGTAGCTGTTCATGTCCTCTGGGTTATTTGCTGAACATGTTCTAGGCATTTTGTGCTAATTTGGAGTCATGCACAAATAACTGGTAAACAGTTGCTCTTTCTGGTAATAAACATTATTCATAAAGCTAATAAAAGCTATATAAATGTCAGCTTACGGATACTAACTGTTGTTACTGAAGTTATATTTTAAAACAAACAACGTTTAAAACAAAGTAAATGACTTGCAATCTAGTATTCCTAAGTGGTATCTTAACTAAGATGTAGTCATTGAGGTCATCCCAATGCCATGTGGGTATTGCTGTCACTTCTGATGACAATAGAAATGTCACTGATGGAGGCAAATGACAAACATTCACAGAAGTCCGTATTTGACTCACACAACTTCTGAACAATTTTGTCTTTGTTGACAGTGCTAATGTCTTCATTTTCGGGCCTTACAAACTTGTTTCCCTGCCTCTTGATGAACTTGACTGTTATATTTCTGGGTTCATTTCAATAATCTGACCAACATAATGACGATGTCTTCTCCCCGACTGCAACTTGACAATGATCCAGTTGCCACAGCGGAATACGGCTTCATCAATAGCCTGCACTTGATTGGTTTGTGTGTTTCTTGGAACAGCTTTAGTAGTAACATGACCAGAATGAAAGTCAAATGTTGAAAACTGTCCATCAGAAGTTTTGGCAAACTTGAAAATGTAGTGACCTACAGCTTTGACAGAGTGAATGCCATGAGTCCCAGGAAGACTTTTCACTGATTCCCATTTCTTGTCAAGGATAGCCTTTTGCTCTTCCATACAGTGCTGTTTGATGGTGATTATGCAGATCTGGTTGGAAACTTCCCGAGCACATTTAACAAATGAATCAAGGTCAGTTACAATGGCTCTTCTTGCTTTTATTCTGGTCCATGCACCAAGTTTCAGCGATCCTCCAATTGCGTCAACGGCACCCTTTGACCAATGAGCTGACTGAATTTCATCCTGGAAAGAAATGGCGACTTTGTCTCCTTGATAAAGCAATGCTGCACAAACAGTGGAAGCTTTGTGTCAATAATGTCAAGAACATCAGCAACTGTTGCTTCTTCTACCACTTTTGTTACCTTGTTTGTTCATCAGTACTCCACTGAAAATACTGGACAATATTCATTGCTGTCTCAAGATTGTCTTGTGCAAAATTTGCATTGTACAGCTTTAAATGACCACAAGTTGTACACTCGCCAGTCATGCACAATTCACGATCTCTGCTGAATACTATTTTATCTGTAAGTTCATGGCAGGATTTTGGAAAGTCTTCATGGAGTCTATCAGTTGCATATTTTCGTGGTATGAGCAGAAAATTGGAAATTCCCACTTAAACAGCTGATACACTTCAGAAAGTGTGTAGTACATATGCCTCTTTTGAATCATGGACTTCTGATGGTTTTCACAAACTACAACATGATCTTTCCGGCTTGGTGCGTGTCTTGATATATCATCCCGTTGGTAAAAATCTTTGAATTTCTTGACCATTTCATCTTCATTTTTTCTGAGCTGTGCAGTCTCATGCTCTTTCAATAGCTTTAGACTGGGAGAACAACAAAGCCTCTTGACGACAACAGTTTTTTTGTGCACTACCAAAAAATCCACGCAATTTGCTCATTTGACAGCTTTCCCGAGGGACTGTGGGCATGAGTAGCTGCTGGTTTGAATGCCAGTACTTCCTTCAGCTTGCTCCTGCTGTTGACTGTCTGAAACAGCAATTTGTTTTACTAGTGCCTTCTTCAGACGATGCTGCTGCACCCGCATTCTTGTCAATTCTCTAGACTTTCTGAGTTCACGTTCTGTCATTTCTCCATGCTTTCTGTACAACTGTTTTTTACAAATGCAATCCTTGGCTTTGATTTCTTCTCGTTTATCTTTACTGAGCCCTGCACGATATTTGCGCACTCTATCTTTCACTGACGAAGGCATGGCCTGTAAAAATGCATATACAATCAAACTTATGTCCATTGAAAATAGAGAGGTGAACAAAGCATAACAGCAACAGCATGTTCAGAACTAAATTGTAACAGAATACAATTGTCAGGGTTGGTGCCCGTCCGACCCTGTCCTTTGTGTCCTTCCCCTTTTGGCCAGCTGCTGCTGCTGGCCATTCTGATCCCCCTCCTTGTTTGCTTCTAGTGTGCTGCCCTTGCTCCCAAGACTACCACATAGCTCAGTGGCCAGAGTGTGTGGCTCTGCTATTCCGTGTGTCATGGGTTTGAGGCTGGCTATAGGCCAGCCTTGTCTTACTTTGTATTTTTGTGTTTTTGTTCCTTAGTGTTTCAGTTTTCCCTTTTGAGCTTCCGGGTTCCCCCACCTTGAGTGTTTGGTTACTCTGTTCCATTTATCTTCCCAGTGTCGTCTCCTTTGATTTTCTCAGTTTCATGTACATTAGTTCAGTGTTTTACCCTAGTTGCTTCACCTGTGTCTTATTTACCGCTCGTTAAATTGTTCCACTTGTTGCTCATTGTCCTGTGCCCGTCATGATTGGCTAACTGTCCTACGTTCTTACTATAGGACAATTGCTGAGAGCACTCCAAACATTCCACTTGTACCAGGGCAATACAAGAATAACAGCATCATTACTTTTACACACATATATGAATATTGCCCAATTTACCAAACAACAAACCTTATTTGCTGAAACAAATTTGAAGTGTTGCCAAACTTCAGAACGACCTCTTTTCCTTTCTGGTTCCATAGCTCCAAAACTTCCAGTGCAGTCTGTTTGCTCCCACGTATGTGCTCTACAGCACGTTCGAAACCGGCACTGAGGTTCGTGCCTAATTTTCATTATCTGAAGCAGTCACGTGGTTGAGCGCAGAGGATTACCATGGTCACGTGTTTAGAGTGGAACAGAAGAAACCTCGAAGCTCTGCTTCAGAACGCACTATCGTTTTTTTAACACATGCCTCGGAGCTTCGATGTCAAGCTTAACATCACTAGTTTTGTCCCAATAAATCCCTTTTTGTTCTATAGCCGCAAGTGGCTCATCACCCTATTTTTTTGTCTGCATCATGCCACACCACCGTCGCATCCATGACAACAATATATTCAAATACTAAGTTCAGTGTTTACAAGGCGCCTTTTCAAATTAAAATATATAAAGTATTAAGTCTCTGAATAACTTTGCAATAATTATTCGCTAAAGCAAAAATACTGTTGAAGCACCTAAAGAAAAAAACGTCTGATTTAAGATAGCTGCCTAAAGCAGCAAAGAATATTAAACCATGAAAAGCAAAAATAAGTAAATGCCTTTGGGTGAGCAAGGTATGCAATCTTGAGCAACAAACTCATGATTTCATAAGAAGTATCTTGAACCATTTGGTCAGAAACATGACTGAGAACTAAACAAATGGTACTGTAACCTCCGTAACAATATATACATAACCTCTGATAGGTGAACGGTGAAAGGTCCATGAGCTCACTGAAACACTTTGAGCTTTGTACTTTGTCTTATTAGTCTCACAAGACTAGCTTATAAATCAACGACACAGCCATATTAAGCTCTTAATTACTGAGCAGCTTTAGTGTAATCTCCTGAATGTTACGGAGGTTACAGTTTTTTATTATCTGCACTTAAAACATTTTGCCCATGTGAACTGAGACAGTTTGTACATCTCAGTGATTCACGGAAAAGCACCGGTTCCAAAGAACAATCAGTTCATGAATCGGACATGTTTCTGACTAAGATGATACTGCGTTGTAGCAAATACAAATGCAATTCCACATTGTATTAGACTTGGATACTAATATATCGATTGCATTAGAAAAGATTTGTGGTGTGATTACACATGTTGTAGCAGGACTTACTGTAAATCACTACTAAAATTATGGTTAGCCCTGTTAGCTGCATCATCTTACGTAATACAGTATATAACTATATAAGTTTTGCAAACACAATGTGCATTTTGAGTAGGGATATATGTTATTAGAAAGGGTTCACATTGCCATATTTGAAGATGCTGTGGTACTTAGGAGCTGATCATTGACTATATAGCTAAATAGAGCTTATTACCCAGCAACCTAATAAATTACTTGGTGCATTGCTGGGAGATGTGCCAATAGACATATGAGAATTCCATGTGCACAACTTGCAATGTCCGTATTAATATGACATTGCCCAGAACTTCTTAATTTTTCTTGTATAGTAATGTCTTAATTATCTGTATTCTGTGGAGAAGGCTTTCAAGTAAGAATTTCATTGTATTTTGGACATGTGACACTTCTTTCTTAGCTCAGACTGAATTGGGAAACAGAAGAAATTTTAACTGCCATTAAATTTTGAATACACTGTAGACAGAGAACACTGAAAACATTCCATTTTGAGTTTCTTCTGCATAATATTACAGCAGTATTTACAAAAGTGGCAATGCACTGGGTAAATCACTTCATGCCACAACCTTATACAAACAAGTATGGTGGGAAATAAAGGAGCTGACCAAGATGGTCTTCTTGCACTGCTCCCTGGTGGACATGACTTTTAATCCTCCAGTTTTACATGAACGATGCATGCAAGTATGAGCAGCAACACTGTTTGCATAGCAATAGAGTGCATAAGCATACGCGTTGCAAGCACTGAGCATAAACCAGCCCTTAGGTAAACCAGCCACTATGTATGAGAGAAGCAACTATGACTCGGCACAAACGGTAAACATGAGGACACCACAGTGTGAAGAGTCTGTTCTCATCACAGGCATAAAGAGGGGAACAAGAAGCACGGTACTTCATACTGCTGGACACAGCATTTTGACAGTATTTTCAAATACAATGATTATTCTTTATTATTATTATACAATACTATTCCAGCAAATCTTGGGGATGAATTAGCCGAGCACAAGTAGGGGGTGGACCTGTCGTTTCAAAATACCACGGTATACCATAATTATCCAAGTGTGGCAACATCTTTAAAATTGTTCATCAAAAAAGTATCCGTCAATACATTGCTTGTATTTGTGTTTGTAACAATATATCTGCCCTCTTCTGGTCTGGTGGAATATTACTGCTGTACACACACAACCAACCGAGATCATCTGTATCCACTGTATAATGCACACACAGCCGTGCTTGGACCTCAGCAGCATATGGAAATGAAACGTCAACTAGGACAAACAGTGTAGTATTGACAGTATGATCTCATTATATGCAATTTATGCAGCAAACGGCAATTAACCACCAATCAATGACAAAATCCCTTGTCTACTATTTTTATTACCGTTGTTACTGATCAGTTGTTGCTACAATTATACAAAAACAATGATGAATAATAAGCTTGATAGCTTTTCCTCTGCAGGTCATGTACCCAGCCAAAAAATACAGAAATTATATCCCTCTTTTCGTTGCTTTCATTTGCTTCAGCTTTATATGAAATTTGCAGAACCAGAAAATTAACAATATCCTCTACTTTCATTGGCACCTCACAACCATCTTGCTTTCAGTGTGTATGCGTCATTTCCAGTATCATCCATTTCCTCTATACATTGCTTGCTTGTATCTGTCAGTCTCCGATTCACATGTGTAAACCACTTCACGCTACAACCTCATACAAACAAGTATGGCAGGAAATAAAGGAGCTGACCAAGATGGTTTCTTGCACTTCAAAGTACTTCTTCAATGCACAAATATCAACACTAATTGATTATGGTCTAAACATAATTTCCATACATGCCGATATTCTGATGTTCAGGGTATTCCATTTGTATACTGTTTACTTTTTATTTGCACTATGTGTAGTCTTTGCACTATACTTACTTACTACACTACTATGACTGACAATGCACCAAGATGGCGGCACAGGGCAATTGTGCAATATTACTGCAACCCCCCTATACTGAAAAGACTGCAAATACAAATGCAGAATATACATTTTGAATTATTTAGCACTGATACCTGTGCTGCACTTGATGCGAAGGCTGGTCTTTCTTCCACCGTCTTTTCAGCTTTTAACGAGGTACAAAGGACATGCTGCAATCCATCAGCCACTGGGATGTCACACACCTAGGTATTTGAAATGCAAATGGAGAACTCCATAACTGTATTATCTTTGATCATAAAAACATCACTCCCCCTATGCTGAAACAAGGAACAGATTAAGAACTTGAAAAACTGTGGGAACTAAATAAGAATTACAATTATATTCAGTTTAACCTGCCTGAGAACAGAGAGATATCACAGGCACTTTGGGCGGAGCATTGATGTCAAGGGGATGTGTTTCCTTCACACTGATTGGCTGTCACGGGATGATTGATAGGTCCACCAATTCCTTTGACCCACACAAGACCGCAATTAGCGATCAAGATGCACAATTCATTTTAATATACATTATGCCATCCGCAAATACATTTTATAATTTTAAAGTTTTCATTTAGTGAAATCATGAGGACAAGGGGGGATGCTATAGGTCAGTGGATTTCAACCTTTTTGAGCCACGGCACATTTTTTACATTTAAAAATCCCACAGCACACCACCAACTAAAAGTGTTACAAAATGACACTCTGTAGCCTAGTTTTTTAGACCAATTAAGTGAAATTGGAAAATTTCCCACGGTACACCTTACAATCTCTCACGGCACACTAGTGTGCCACAGCACAGTGGTTGACAATCACTGCTATAAGTCATTAGTGATCAGCAGATCATTTATAATCAGCTTTAATATGTATTACGCCAGAAGCAAATACTTTTTATAAAAGTTTCTGTTTACAAGATCATGACAAGGGGGGTGAAGAGTGTCTACCAAGGCTGGCCCCCAACTAAAGGTAAGAGATCTACTGTGAAAAACTTACAGCAATTATTTTGACCAAGAGTTTTCTACATTGTCAAGCGAATTACGGATTCTGAGGAACTACAATGGAGCACTAGACTGTTATGGAGGCAAGTGTGACCATCACGCTCACTTTACGTACGTCTGCAGATTTACAGATTAAAAGCTACAAAGACTGATTGTATTATGTTCACAAAGTTACAGATGATGATTGTGTGCCATTAAGCACCCCACGGGTCGTTTTCAGAGATAATCTCAAAGGCACAGTACAACAGCGTTAAGCAAAAAAGAGCAGATCGGTCTGACCAAAAACACCTTTATCATGCTATAATCAAGTTTTAGTGTTGATGTCTCTAGAGTATCATTCATCTCACTGATCAACACCTCTGTAATGCCCCGCCATTATTTTGTATTGCAGTGTGGGCTGCAATATGATGATGGTCCACCACTCATGTAAAAAATCTGTCTTCTTCAGTCAGTGAATCCCAGTTAAGCGGGTACTGTATCTCAGCTGTGTGGAAAAACATCTAGAAAAGTATAGCTTGGGAGAGTGACCTAAAAACTGCTTTCCTCCATAGTAGTATAATTTGTCAGGCCACCCTTGCCACTTTACTAAAAAAAATGTTATGCCATGCTGAGTGGTCTCGGCTACAATTATCTCAACTTCAAAGCTTTTACCTTCCACAAGTCTAATCTTTTGTAACTCTTCAGTGTAGAACGTGCCCTCTGATATCACCATCATAATCTTTTAACTAGGGGTGTCAAAATTAATCACAGAAAAAAATCACAAATTAAAAAAAATGACGCTGATTAATCGCATGTTGTGATCACCTTTGACCTGGTACCGTTCCGGCCACCATGCTTTTTGCAAAATGAACGCAGATGAGAATGCGTGGTAGGTGTACGTTTAAAAAGAAAAACAGCCAGATGGAACAGTTCATAGGAGTATCGTTATAATGTTAAATTGTTGGTCTCTGTTGCTGAATTTATTTTGTCACATACAGTACAGAACAAACAGCATGAAAGGGTGTTATTCTATTGTTAACTCTAGGTTATAATTGTGGCTTGAGATAAACTGCACATTATAGATGGACTTAGTTCTATCATTGTTCTTGATTCATTTTAAAAAAATTTTCCTCAGCTTGTTCATATTTTTGATCGTTGTGGTCATTAAATACACTGTAAGAAAAGTCCGTGTTAAAAAAAAATTTCCGTGTTAATATGAAGGAATTTTCCGTAGAATTTTTTTACCCATTAATTTGAATTTCGCATTGTGGGAGTGAGTATACCCGCTAAATTTAGCAAAAAAAAATACCAGTACATTATCCATTTTTTAAATGTATTTATTTATTATTACAGTGTAAAATGTTGAAAGTCTATAATGATTATTCATACACTCATATGCCAAAATACTTTTACAGCAAAAATGTGTGTGATTAATTTAGATTTACTAGAGAGCTTGTAATTAATAATTTTTTTTAATCACTTGACACCCCTACTTTTAATGAATACATGGGGGGTGCTCTAGGCAAATGCTCAACAGCAGTAAAGTATTCATCTTTGATATATTTTCCACAAGCTTGCGACACCCTGACCACATCCCCAGCATTAAACAAACCAGCCATATATGTTGTTGAAGACTTCGGATGTGTTCTGTGTATTTCCCTCAACTGGCTTAATTTTAATAGCACTGTAGTAGATACACTAGATCTTGTACAATGTCCACATATGTTCTTGCATTGTAAGCTGTAAAATAACACCAAATATGTGTCTTCAGCATGTGGTTACACCTTTCCACCATAGATGCCTTGACATCATCCCCTGCATCGAAGTGCATTATACCATGTTTCTCGGTAAGATTATCTAAAGACTGGTTGAAAAACTCCTTCCCGCGATCCGGTTGAAGCCTTCTGTGGACACTGCCTTCAGACAGAATGTTTTCAAATGCTTTCTTTATCTCTGCACTGGTCTTGTTTTTAAGAAACCTCACTCACGCATATTTTAATGGAATATCTATACACGTCAACATGCATTTAAAGTTGTTATTCTGTTCAGACTAAGAACTCATGTCTACATGTCTAGTCAGACTGCCACTGTAATTGATATTAGTCACAAAAACACCATTTCTTTTAAAGTTAAGTTTTGGCGTTTTAAATAACATATACAGCCCATCAAGCGATCCCCGCGATGTCCCGCGATGTCCCGCGATGTGTCCGTGAGACCTTGGGCCTCACGCCAGGTATCCGCGGACCCTGGCCACTGAGCTTGCTGGAGGTGGTGCTATACCTGACAGTCCGTCCTATCTCCATGAGATGCTCAGCAGAGTGAAGCCTTCAGCAGAGGGGTTCACCCGTAGAGCAAAGCCTCCAGAAGCTAGAGGCAGCAGCCGCAAGGTGTTCCGCGGGGTGCCGATTTCAGGGAACTGCGACAACCATGCCAGACTGGGTGAGTTGCATGCGTCTCCTGGGTGGGTGAGGGTTGAAGAACTCGGCTGCGTGTCTGCCATTGCTCGCTAAGAGGTGAGGTGCTGCGGTTAACCACTGATTCACAGAATGTTGGGATTTCAACTCTGTTACACACAGTCCTCTCGCTTCATTGGATCTTACTGTCAGAGGCGCAGTCAGAAAAAAAGAGAAAAAAAAAAGGCAGCACAAATTCTCAAATTATTTTCCTGATACAAAATGCATGTTGAAATCTCTTGTCTGGCGTACACTGCTTGCTTGGTCTAGTCAGTTGTGCGGTGCCCATGTACATCTCTGTAGAGTTGTGGCGTTAAGAGGAGGCATTGCTGGACAGGCCGAGCTCCATGCAGGCTCTGGTTGTATGGAGCCTGAGTGACATTGTTAGTTAGCAACCATGTTAGTCCCTTGGACGTGTATTCTGCTTTGTAACTGGTTAACACCCCCTTGGGGTGGAAGGCTGCATGAGCTGGGGGCCTGCCTTGGGGGACACGCTTCAGCCACCTTGTCATAATCTCATAAATGGAAACACTAAGAATGATAAAGTATTTGCATTTAGCATAATACATATTAAAGCAAATTATAAATGTTATTCGCTAATGACGTATGCCACCCCCCTTGTTCTCATTATCTCAAGAAACAGAGACTTTAAAATTATAAAATGTATTTATGGATGGCATAATACATTAAAATTAATTATACATGTTGATCACTAATTGCGGTCATGTGTGCATCATAGGAATTGGTGAACCTGTCAATCATTCTTTGACAGCCAATCAGTCCCGCTCACTGTGCCGTCAAAGCTCCAGCCAAAGTGCCCATGATCTCTCTCTGACAACATCTTGTGCAGCCACTAAACGTAAATGAACCACTAAGAACACTTATACAGTTTCCATTAATAAACTGACATCCAGGTCTATAACTTAATTTGAAATACCCTCTTTATATCAGAAACTCAGACCGTCCCCAGTATACTTGAAGAATAATCAACGTAATCGCTTGAAATACAATCATTTACACAAAAAACCTGAAGCAGAGTATTGCCCGTGATCGCTGACAATATAAGTTAAAGACTAAGGATAACCTGTATTCAGTCATCAAGAATAATCCTGGGACCTGAATACATGAACATTGTAACTGACTGTTTGTACTTTTATGCATCCATTCTGGTTTCATGGCCAAGTGCACATGTAGAATGCTGTAATAGTAGTTATATTGGGTGTGATACAAAAGTACACTGCACAGATAACCATTACCACCGCTACTCGTAAAATTTATACATTTCACTGGACTTTTCCCCCTGTACCATCAGATTATGAACAAATGTCTTTGGCAAAAACTGTTAAAAAAGAGCCACTACGCATCATACAGTACAAACACCATCTTGCACCTTGTAATACTAGTAGCGTTATGAATAGCATTAAAAACAAAATCACACTGTCCAAAAAACCATGACAAATCAAACCAAAGCAATACTAACTAGAGTTTTCATAGGCGACGATCGGCCCGCCCAAGCCCCTGCCTTTAACTGCCACCCGATCTACAATGCACCCGACCCCTACAGCTCCCCCTGCAGGTGGTGGGCCCACAGGAGGGTGGACCCATGTTTCTTCGGGCTATGCCCAGAGGGGCCCCAAGGATGGAGTCCTGGTCACCTGGCACTCACCCTTGAGCTCCCGCCCTAGGGTTGGCTCCAAAGGGTGGCCCCGTTCTCCCCAATACAGGTGGTCCTTTATTTGAATTGTGGAAGTCTGTCAGAAGCGCACTTAGTCTGGCTGGGATCATAGGATCAATTTGCCTTGGGAGACCCAACCAGGGGCAATTGCATCCAACAAAATAGCTCCTAGGATCATGGAGGCACACCAACTCCACCTCCACGATAAGGTGGCGATTCATGGAGGGGCTGAAAGGGTGAGTAGCTCAGACATTAGGGAGGGGCTGAAAGTAGAGTTACTGCTCCTCCACATCAAAAGATCCAGGCATTGATCTAGGATGCCTCCTGGGGAGGAGTTATAGGCATGTTCAACCAGGAGGAGATCCCAGGGCAGACCCAGGACATGCTGGAGTCATTATGTCTCTTGTCTGGCCTGGGAACACCTTGGTATTTCCCTGGTGGGGCTGGAGGAGGTGGCTGGTGAAAGGGCAAGCTGTGCATCCCTGCTTAGACTGCTGCCCCCACGACCTGACCTCGGACAAATGGCAGAAGATGCATTGACGGATGAATGCTTACTAGTTTTTACTGATCGTGAAATCTGTGTCTCAGATTACATGGCAAAACCATGTAAGGTAACCTAGCCATAGGTATCAAGTCAACCCAAAACAAGAAAGAAAGTCTGCGAACATGGTGATCTCAGTAAAAAGGACATTTAATTGTGATAGCTGCAAATACCAGACTTAAATTCCACAGTCCTCTCAGTCACACGTATTGCCGATTTCAAGCCACCTTACACATGCGCAATACGTCGTACGTACAGCTACATCCCAGTTGTGCACACTTACAGACGCGCTAAAATTTAGAAATTCTTCAATGTAAGCAAAGTGCACGCAAAATGCGCTATCTGCGATAAGTGTAAGGTCCAGGGATACCATGTGGGAACTAATGCAAAGACACTTAACACAAATTTAATCAGACATTTAAAAACTCATCACCCCAGTGAACATGTGTAACAGAGTGAATGTGCATATCCTATATAATCACCCAAAGCTCGGAAACTTATTTATTTTGATACCTGGCTGGATTGTAAGGTGGATTGTTTTCCCATTATATTTCCCCCTCCGGCTAGTGACGCCTTCCAGTTGCTCGGAGGCATGGAAGGAGGAGAGGTGTTCATTTACCCCCAACATATATCAGCTGTGAATGCGTTTTTCTGTAATTGCCAGGAATAAAACTGGACGGTTCGAGCTGACGAGCAGGTCACTCCTTTATTTAACTGGCGGGCCAACCAACATCAGCACAATGCAGAGAACACCCCACTCGCGCCGGGTTACACACGCAGTTTGACGAGGCTAGCAAAGTGATAGCTGCTAAAACTGAAGCCAGCAGAGCATGTTCGGACCAATCTACAAGCCAGGAGTCTCCCTTGTCTTTCGTTGGTATAAGCAGTGAAAGCAGAGAGCAAAGGAATTACGAGGAAAATTATGGAATTCATGGCACTATGTTGCAAAGACAAAAAATGTGCATTGTTATATATATTTTTTTACTTACTGCACCAATTATTATTTGAAAGAATATATAAAACTTTAGTTGCATTACGGGTTGTATTTGTTGTATTTATTCATTTACTTAGTTCTATTTCAATGTGTAAAGTTTAATAAGATGTTACGAAAATAAAAAGTTTTAGATTAAAGAAAATTATCAATTATTATGTAAATAGAAACAAAAATCTAATTTATTGATCTCCACGGGGAAATTATTATTTTTTTTTTCCCACCTCCCCCACCCCCAAAGGGTTTCTCCCCAGTGTGAGTCCGCATATGATCTTTCAGATTTCCCAAATATGGAAAAGATTTCCCACAGACACTACAGATAGTTCTTGCTTTTCCTGGGTAAACTCTCAAGCGGTTTTATACGTGCTGGTTTCTCACATTTCTCACATACATTTTCTTCGCAAATGTATTTTTAGATCTGACAACTGACTGAAGGTTCTCGTACGCCGGGGGCAGGAAACTATACTCACTTCTCTACCAGAGTCCTGTTCGTCAGTCTCTGGCATTACTCCATCATGGTCCATCCAGTTCATGTCTACAAGGTTTTCACTTTCAGCACTATCACTGTCATCGATTACTCTGTTTAGATGCTGTGAGAAAATAGGGTGGTCTTGGGTGCTGTGATCCAGGTCACCCGGTTCAGATTTAATCCGCTCGGGTAGCATATGATGAACACTTCCCACTACTTCAGTCTTCTCAAAAGTTGGTGAGGGCTGGAAGAGATTGTGATCAGAAGGACTGTCAGCACACGCAAGGGATGACACCTGCGTCCACGAGTCCACGAGTCCCTGCTCCGGTTTGCTGACACGATGCTCGGGGAATTCCTGCTTAACGTCTGTCAGTGGGGGCTCCCTGCCCTCCCTCAGGCCAGAGTTACACTCCTGCTCGTGGGGCTGTTGATTCCGAGGAGCTGCTCCAGTGGAGACAGGGGGAGCAACAGGGTGAACTCTGTCTGTTGAGGAAAATACAAGATTTAATGGCAAACCTTAATGATTACTTCTTGTGTCTGAGTTAACAGACGCAAACATCCAAAAGGATGCTGCAGTATACAGTATTTAACAAAAATGAATACCCCTCTCCACATTAATTGTGAAGGTCAAAAATAGTTTATATAAAAATTTAAATAGTCTATAAATATTTTTTATACACCTTATATACTTTTAGGGTGTTTATCTCAAAGAAGATGAAGAAACAGGTCAATGCTTTATACATATGTAGCAGACATACATATTTCAAAATAAAAAACTGACTTATCGCAAGCTCTAATTTTTTTAACAATGAAAAGATGTAAAAAAAAAAATAAAAAATTGCGAGAAGAACTTTGACCTTGAAAAAATAAACTGCCCTGTAAAAGTAAATAGTTACAGCTCATAAAACACTTAATTAATGCTGCAACAAATATTCAAAAAATCTGAATATAACAAACATTCAAGAAGAAAATTCCAGATTAGAATGACTGGTTAATAACCAAAATGTACATGCAGCTCATATTATGACCACAGGATAATGTTGTTCAATATATCATGCATTTCTTATGTCACAAGAACCACGACAGTCAGCTGGGTTGGGATCAGGCTTTCATACCTCTGACAGGACATTATACTGCAGTATGTTTATCTGTTTACTGACCTTTTACTTTTCTTCTGATTATTCTGCTCATACTGTATGTTGTGTACTGTATCATAATGGATAGTTTTACTGGATTTACTGGATTACGGATAAATGAGTATGGACCTGACTAAAATCTTTAATCACTTACTTAAAAATGAAAGTGAGTAAATGTGAGTAGATTTATGGGATGGGCACGAGATGTCGTTTGAGGTGGGTTATATAGTGACTCCAAAAAATAGTCTGAGGCAAGGCCCGAGGCCCATTTTTGACATTTTGAAGCAACATTTTAGTGATTTTAGCAGATTTCTACGCAACTTTGCCACTGTCTGGTGAAAACCCATTTGACCGTTGAATCAGACGGAATAAGGTCATTGATGCGGCAGAGGAGTGTATGAGGGGACAGAGTAAAAAGTCATGCATTTCTCACGCCCCCCCCCCTTTGATGGTCTCCACTCTGAGGCAGGAAGTGTCCCCTCCAGTGCTTTTGAATGCACAGAGCGTGGCTTTGAACGACAATCAGTTCTCTATCTGTGTTGCTATAAATGATGCGATGGAAGTAAGGGGAATGATTGATAGTGGATCTATGGCCTGTACGCAAAGCTCTGCAGTGGCATCATGGCTACAGGAAGCTGGAGTGTTATCGAGTGGGTCCTTGAATCCGTCGTCTCTGTACCTGTGGTGGTCTGCGAGTTAGTGCTGACAGAGTACAGGCAAAAAGCCTGTCCGTGTCTGTCGGGTTGTAGATGGCCAATCCGATTAACTGATTAATGGCAGCATCAAACATCTTATACCTCTTAAACATCTAAAAGTCGATAGGGTGTACCAATGCTGAGGAGCAGTTGTTCTCTCTTCTGGCCAATGTGGAGTGGTGGCAAGGAAGTGATGTGCAAGACAAAGTGGGGATCTTGATGCTGAAGCAGGCAGTTACTTTGCAGCCAATGCAGGAGCACTTAGTCCTACAAACTAGGACTGCTCGATTATGGAAAACATCATAATCACAATTATTTTGGTCAATATTGAAATCACAATTATTTAACACGATTACTCATATTGCTCACTGACTCTGGAAACACATTGTATTTACTGCACATAAAGGAGCAAACATGACATTTTCACTGATATATTCCTGTTGAACTTTCCCTTAAAATAATTCTAAGCATAATTTTCAAATATTATATAAAATGGTAAAGACAAGCAAATAAAATCAGCAATGTAGTGCAGTTCCACAATCTCGTGAAACAAAGTACTAAATTAAATATAAAATATAAAAATCTAAATAAAATGTGAAAAATTTAAATAAAATAAGCTGCACTACAGAGTGCGTCTGTGTTGCGAAGGCCGTTGATGGGGATTTGCTACGTTGCCTTTTCTGTTTCTGTATTAGTTTGTCGTAAATCAGTCGGTGTTTTAATTTCAGGTGGTTAAAGAGATTTGCTGTGTTGCTTAATGGCGCAGACACCACTGAGTAGCAAAGCTTGCACATAATGTTTTTGATCCATTTTTGTCAATTACATTGTTTTTGTGATCGTTTGGAGCCGAAATCAAAATTGAAATAAAAATCTGATTAATTGCACAGCCTTACTACAAACCTCAGCACATAGGCTACGTTGCGACCTACATTAGCCAGCTAGTTAGCCAGTTGTGTGTGTGGTAATATGAGTGTTTTTGCATTTCCAGTATCATGACTGCTGAAAATACCAGTTCCAGAACAGCACAGTGATTGCAATGTTTGTCCATTATCAGAATAAAGCAGCTCAACTGGGAATTCTGGTCTGTGGTGCAATTAATTAACACAAAGCAAGATCATGCCGGTTACACATGCACCGACCACAATATCAACGAACCCCAGACGAAATATTTATTGGGGGTTTACATCATAATTACTTCTGGCACGTTCATGGACAGTACAGCTGACGCATTAAGCTAGCACCATGATTTAGTTAGTGTATAACATCATCAACTTCAAATTATTTGTGACGTTATCCCGTGATTAGGGCTGAACGATTTATCGAATTTTAACCGAAATCGCTATTTGAATACATGCAATTTCAAAATCGCAAGGACTGCGATTATTTTTCCCAACCCCTGACTGATGCATAAGTTAATCACGTTGCGTACATGTCTCTGTGTGACAGACAGTCATGCTCAGTAATCAGGAGTGCCATTTCCCTCATGCTCACCAATCAGATATGTCCCAAGTTAAAGCGACGCCTAATAACAAACACACGAGCAAGGAAACTCAACTCTGCTATGCCAGTGAAATTGGCTACTGCGGACGTAGATACCGTGGAGGTCAAAGACTTGGAATTATATATGGAATTATTTTGGCTTGGAAAGAACTGATGTACATCAAACAAAAGTTAAATACAAAATTTTTCGTCAAACTATTGCCACTTCCAGAGGTAAAACGACAAATTTATATCAACACTTAATCACCACAGGCAGCAGTACAATAACAGTAAAGCTCACAAAAAGAAGCCAACTGAACATGGTACTTCTAACGTTTCCAGTGCTGACCAAGATACAATTAAGCAGACTTCTATCACAGAATCACTTGCAAGTGTTACTCCTTACGAGAAAGACTCACGTAGGTACAGGGAAATAACGAACACCATAACTAATTACCTCGCAAAAGACATGATGTCGTTGAACACGTTGATTTTGAAAATCGGCTTTCAAAATCTATAAAAAGCAATACACACATTTATTTCATCAAGGCTTGACTATGGTAATGCACTTTATGCAGGTACTAATCAGACCTCCCTTTCCCGTCTGCAGCTTGTACAGAATGCTGCAGCACGTCTTTTAATAGCTAAAAAGTGTACCCACATTACTCCGATACTTGCCTCTCTACACTGGCTCCCTATACAGTTCAGAATTAACTTTAAGGTTCTCCTGTTCACCTTCAAAGCCTTAAAGGGATTAGCCCCTTCATACATCACTGAACTCATAACTCCTTACACACCACCAAGATCGCTTAGATCAGCTGATCTGTTTTTACTGAGTGCCCGGAAGTCTAGGCTGAAGCAGAGAGGTGATCCTGCCTTCTCTGTCCTAGCCCCTAAACTGTGGAATGCCTTACCTCTAACTGTCAGAATCGCCTTCCCTGTCTGTTTTCAAGTCCCGTCTTAAAACGCATTTTTACTCAATGGCTTTTAGCTCACTGTGACCACTCCAAGTTTTACTTTCTTTTATAGTGTTATTGTTTACGGACTGTATCTATTGGTTTGTCTAATTTTCTTTTAGTTTAATGTTGATTCTGTATTATTCCCTGTTTGTTCAGCACTTTGGGATCAACTACTGTTGTTTAAAAAGTGCTTTATAAATAAATTTGATTTGATCTAATTCACATGTTGGACAAACGATACAACATTCCGTCCCACACATTTTAGTCAGGTGTCCATCCCAAAACTGTATGCTGAATGCAGGGAAAAAGTTTTAACAGAACTAAAGCATGTGGAGTTTTACGCGATAACAACGGATTTGTGGTCCAGCAGGACGACTGAGCCGTACTTGAGCCTCACGGTACACTTTATGAATGAGAGCTTTGAGCTGAATAGTCGCTGTGTTTTGGGCACAGGCTACATCTCGCAATTGGTAAGTGACCCCTTTGTTTGAATTAAGATTTGTGAGTAATTCTGTATACAAAACAGAATTGCGTAAAAAAGCACAAGTGGCACAGTTCACGATGTAAACACACGCACTCAAGCGCTAGAGTTCAGTCAAATCATTCCCTTTTATTACAGACAAAACTCACATTTCAGCTGAAAAACAACATCATTCTACTCACAATACAATCACTTAAAACTTGATAGTTTAACATGTCTCTGAGTTGAATGGGGTATTATGGGAAATGTAGTTCTGTCTCAAAGGCCACAAGCAGGTCATTTTAGAGGCCAAAATGAGTCAAATTTGGTCAGAATTAGTCAAAACTTTCTTTTTCAATTGAATAATGTTAAAGAGTAATCAATAGGAAAAATACATATAGAAAAAATATCATAGGATATCATATTTATGCTGTATCCAAATGCATAAAGAACTTTTCTGCAGGCCAATAAAACACACACTGTTATTTAAATGTTATATTGCTTAATTTATTTAATGTAGCCTGATTACTGTTGCTGAATTTCTTTTCTTATTGTTGTGATCAATTTTAATACAGTATTCCATTTGGTGGGCACAATTTTTAGTTTGTAATTGTTCTGCACTTTATCTGGCTGAGGCAACCTTGCTGTAAAATGTTGAATATTTAATGCTGTTTCTTTATTTTAACTGTTTACAATATTTAAAGGAATTCCTGTGTTACAGGATGTTTACAAAAATGGTTCTAAATTACACTTTTTCATTATCCAGATTTATCTTTTTTTATTACTCTCTAAATTAAGTTTTGTAAGTGCTGCATGTACGGTTGTGCTCAGAAACTGTTTTTATACACATTTAGTGAATACTGAACTGAATTTAAAAAAAATCGTAATTCAAATCGAAATATCTGTCAAATAAATCGCACTTAGATTTTTTTTTTGTTAAAATCGTTCAGCCTGACTCGCAATGTATATTTTCAAAATTTTGTCTGAAATGTTGCACATGCCTGCCACATTTTCTAAGTGGCTATAAGTGACTCGAGTGTTGGTCACGCAGACGTGCATCCCATCACAAATGCGCTGTATACCATTTTATATCGACGTGATCCACTATCAGTGATTCCAGGGTTGACCGCCCCAACAAGGCGACCACGCAGATGCATGTTCAATTGCAAATGCAGTATCTAACTTTTAACTGAAATAAAAATTAAAAGCCATTTTATTCATTTTGTGTGGCCTGGTACCAAATGATCCACAGGCCGGTACCAGTCCGTGGGCTGGTGTTTGAGGACTGCTGGTGTACAGTGATCGGACCCGTCACATTTTGACCCGATGTAGCGTGCCATCCGGGAACTTTTTGTGCACCAAGCGATACGCGGTATGGTTTCAGACACAATATTATGTCATGTGCACTATTTTGGTGCACATTTAGTGTGAAAGTTTATGTAACGCTGTTGGGGTAAAAATTATCCACACAGGGCCAGTGTGTATGCAGGTTTTTGGGATAACCTTTAGGTCAGCTGTTCAAACCCAGGTGTAAGGACTAGCCTGCCAATCAGTCCTCTAATAAGTAACCTAATTAGGGAGTTACAGCGAAAACCCACACACACAGTGGCCCATTCTGGATAAGATTGCCCACCCCTGCTCTAGACAGTAAAAATGTTGGTGTTTAGGTTGCCATATGATAATATTTATTCTTTTAATCATAACCACTGAAACTCAAAATTTCTGAAAATTTCAACGAAGAGGTTCATTATGTTGTCAGACATGCTGAATTATATGGCTGACTTGGCAAGTGAATAAAAGGGGGAAAGGAGTGGGACAGAATTTATGAACGGGAGTTCAAGCCCCCAGACAGCCCAATATAAAACAATATAAACACTACTATAGATTCTCGTTAACATATCCATTGTCTAGGCCAGGGGAGTCAAAACTCCTGTCCTGGTGCTCTGTGTAGTTTGGTCTAGGCTACTGAACACACCTACACACTTTAATTTTGCGTTCATATAATTCTTGCCAGCACGTTTCACCAATATCATCCATCCATCTCCTGAAATCTTTGTTCAGGGTCACGGGGGGTCCGGAGCCTATGTCAGAAACTATGGGCACAAGGCAGAGAACAACCCAGAATTGGGGGGGGGGAGTCCATTGCAGGGCACACTCAATTCAGTCTCAGCCTGTTCTGGGACTGTGAGAGGGAAACCGAAGTGCCCAGAGGAAGCTCCACGAGAGCATGCAAACTCCACACACGTGCACGCGTGGAACCTGGCTGGAGACTTGAACCCTGGTCCCAAAGGTGTGAGGTAACACTGCTAACCGCTGCACCACCATGCCACCCCCACCGATATCATTAAGGCACAAAGCGGCTTTGACGTAAACAGACCAGGAAGCGTCATCAAGGTGCGCATTGAGTATATGACCTGTGCTGATTCCAAAATATTTTCAATAAATCACTTCTTACATAATTTTCCTCAAATTTGGGCTGAACGTTAATGATGCGCATTTTGACATCGTTTCCATGCGAATGTGTTTTGGAACCAACTGATCCGAGATTTAACTAATATCATTAATGATTTAAAAATCTAGCCCGTAAAATGTCTTCAAACTCAGGACATAGTAAGTGTAACAGTTGCTCCATCAGACGATACGGATTTGACATTGACAAAATAATTTGTCATCAATTAGCGATTCAGTAGCGACATTATCCTCTATTTAAGGTGACTCGGAAAACGCGAATAAGAACCGAACTTCACCCTCATTTTAAATGTTAATTTTTTTAATATTTTACTCACCCGACATTACATCATTTTGGACCTCGCTTTCTCGAAGCTTCTGCCGAAGTTCCTCGTTTTCCCTCTTGGTTCGAGCAGTTTCCTCTTGGTATTCCAAAATCGTATTTCCCACTACTTCCAGTATCTCTTGAGCTGCTACCATTAGACGCTCGGTTAAATAAGCATTTAAATTCTCCAATACTGTCATTTTTATAGTTCGCACACAATGCACAAGAATGTAAGAAATGGCGCCTGAAAGAAAGAGTGGTTTTCTTAGCAATGTGAAGCTGGCAATAATTAGAGGAAAACTTCCGGTTGCTATTTCCGCTTACTGCGTCAAAATAAAAGTTCGGTTTTTATACAGGATTGATGCATTTTATTGTAAAGTATATGCAAGAACTATAAAAAAATGCTGTGATAAATTACACTGACATCAAGTATTTAATGATAAATAAAACTATACGTATTAATAGAGAAAGAAAAGTATATATTGGCCTTATTTTATACCTCCTATGTTTAAAATGATTTGTTTCCTATGAATTCCTTAGTTAATTATATGTTAATCGTCCAAACTGAAAAAGTACGAGAACTGCAAAACATTTTACAGCATATTTTATTACATAAACGTGACAATGGTTAAAAAGATAAATGGCATAAAATATACAATCAACCCTCAAGTCTATACATGGAAGTACAAGTACATGGAAATAAAAAAATTAAAATATTTTCTTAATAAAATAAATTCTAATAAATCTAATAAATTAATAAATTCTAGAACAACGACGGAAAATAGATTTACATTTCTTAAATAATTCATAATTTTTTTTCTGGTTGCAGAACACTATACCACAAACAGAACCGTACGTGCATAACACAAATCTGAAAGATTGTGCCAGATTCAAACCTACTTAAAAACCGATATATCAAGGAAGCGTCAGCATCTGATATCACATAAATGTACATAACACAAATCTAAAGGATTGTGCCAGCTTCAGTCCTACCCAAGCACATTATAGTAGTTCTCTTAGCATAGTGCTATGTATATGAAATATCCATCCATCCATCCATCCATTTTCCAACCCCTTATCCTTTCTGGGTCACAGGGTGTCCGGAGCCTATCCCGGAAGCTACGGGCACGAGGTGGGGAATAACCCAGAATGGGGGGCCAGCCCATCGCAGGGCACACTCACACACCATTCACTCACACATGCACACCTATGGGCAATTTAGTAACTCCAATTAACCTCAGCATGTT
>JAODKL010000128.1:8569180-8580830 GCA_026780765.1 Petrocephalus schoutedeni
GTGGCTCATCAGAAGCCAGGTAGGACAGAAAACCTCCTGGGTAGTAGCTCACCAGGACCGGAGTTGGAGACCCCTGCCCTATCGAGTGCAGCCAAAAACTCAGAAGTATGGGGGCATCTTCAAAACGCCTGTAGCGTCAGCGTTGTCCAAAAAACTGAGTGATCAAAAACAAAATCCAGTTACATATTCTGATATTCAATCAGATTTTTTGCTACCCAAGGTGAGGAAAAGGCACCAATATATGAAAGCGATTTTTAAATGGACAAAAACATTGAGCTCGGGTAGGTACTGCAATTCACTTGAGCTGTTTAAAAGCTTAAATTTAATCTTAAACGGCGATGCAAAAGCGATGCGTTTAATTTAAATGGGAAACGGTGAATACGTGCGCTTTATATATTACAACTGAATTAACTTTTGTTAGAAAATTAGCTTGCAGTCGTTCATCCATAATAAACAGATGCTAAAAGGATTTTATGTGCTTATCTACTGTTTTTTGCAGCATCTGGAGGATTAAACTGAACTCGTTTGTGTAAGCACTGCACATAAATTGTTTAAATTCGATATAAACACGAAAAGTTATAATTATAATGCACATGCGATATCTAAACAAGAAACAAACGCTCGAGTGTTGGGCGTCGTCTTCCCCGGGAAAGCCTGCTTAAATGCTAATGAAATGCTTTACTCACCCGACATTACATTATTATGGACCCCGATCTCCCGAAGCCTCTGCCGAAGTTCCTCGTTTTCCCTCATCGTTCGAGCAGTTTCCTCCTGGTATTCCAAAATCGTATTTCCCACTACTTCCAGTATCTCTCGAGCGGCCGTCATGAAGCGCTCGGTTAAATAAGCATTCAAATTATGCAGTACTGTCATTTTTATAGTTTGCACGTAGTGCACAAGTCTAAGAAACGGCGTTTTAAAGAAGATGGCGTTCCCACGGCTTACGATTGCTTCCGTTTGCTCGTATGCGTTTCTGGCCACGTGACGAGAGAGCGAACGAAGTTACCGTAATGTCTATAAACTATATGCCTTTACGTGAGCTTTGCCGAATGGATGGCAGAGAGTTTCTCTGTAGCATTAACAGGTTTTGACTGAAATCATCACTTTGACGATTTCATCACTTCGTATTGCAAACCCACATAAGGTAGCAGAAGTGAATGCTAACCCTCAGGTGGAATTTGCGTAGATGAAAGATAGTCACTCTGTTAAATGCCTCTCACTATTAGGATACCACTTCACTTAACCAGCAATTAATTACCTCAAGGAAAAAGCCCTGGTGCATTTTCATGCTTTTCTCTTTTGTGTACATTGGTTTGGTAATATCCCAGAAAAAGACTAGTAACGTACATGAGTGTTTTGATAAAATATGACTATACTTTATGAAACGGCATATACTCAGAAAATGGGGATATAATATTGTTTATACAATGTTGATGGTGGCTTCTGCTGCAATCTCATCTTTATTAATTTTATAAGTACAGTGCACTGACAGAATATTTGCCTGACTACCTCTATTTTTTGTTCTTCACAGCACTTCCATTGGATTAGATTAGATTAGATTACAACTGAAAATGCAGAATACAGATTGTGCATAACAGGTGACTTAACCAACAGCTAATAACAGAATCACTTTAGCAGCGAAGACCTCAAAATTTATCATGCTCTGCATGCCGACGGGTAGAGCATCAAAAGCTTTTCCCTAAATGGAGACTGGATGCAGAGGGGACCAGGGCCTCCTAAAGTCCACCACCATAACAAATGCTCCTGTAATCTCCACCAGGCTCCTGTACTCCCCATACTGTCCATCCCAAATATACCCTACAATTGCAGTGTCGTCAGAGAACTTCTGCATGTGGCATGACTCAGTTATACTTAAATTCCAAAGAGTAGAGTTTGAACAAGACAGTGGAAAGCACACTGGCCAGTGAATACCCTTGTGAAGCACCAGTGGTACTGACCATAGTCTCAGAGGACCAGTTCAAAGAACCAGGCTGACATATTGTGGTCTCCCTGTGAGGTAGTCTGTGATCCGGGTACATCCTCATCTCTGTTAGCTTGTCTGTCAGTAGGTGGGGCTGGATGGTGTTGACAGCACTGAAGAAAATTGAAGAGCAGATGGGAGTAAGCCCTGTGCAGCAGATCGAGGATGGCATCCTCCACGCCTGCCTTCCTCCAATAAGCAAAATACGAAGGGGTGACTACATAGTGATCCTATGGTCTAAGAAGAAGCTGCAGCTGTTCAGAAGTCTTCATTATATGTGATGTCAAGCCAACTGGCCTGAAGTAATTCAACAAACGGGGTGTTTATGAGGGTGTACTCACACTTGGCCTGGTTGGCTTGTACCGTTCTCGAGCATGACTGTCCCCACTTCCATGCTGGGCTGCACTCATGTTCTGCTTAACATGCTGGGCCCTAGCTTTCTTTATCACTATGTTGAAGAAAACATAGGAAGGAAAGCGCTATCACACAGCACAGTGGAGTTCATGATTAATGTTTTTACTGCGGTTTATTTGAAGTAATTTTGGGTGTGATGACGCACGGCCCATTTATAGATTTATGCATGATTTTTGTTTAATTGCACTGCATGTATAAGAAGATTTTATGAAATGCCTATGAGTATTTGTGTGCTGCATTCAGTTGTTCCAATTGCAAATTTTCAGATAAAACTGCACCCCTGCCATAGACCTGTGTGTTCCCTTTGCCACAATGTTAGTTAAATGTTTGTCAGTACTCGATCTGTGCAGTGCAGCCAATTCGATCCGTTCCTTCCAGGTCCATGTGCGTATGCGTGTGCCAGTCATATCATTGATGTCTGTGTTCCGTGCTCAGACATGGCTAGTGATCACACTATACTTACCCTGCACAGGCATTAAGCATTCTAGGACACACCTTATCTGATTCTAGCGGGTTTCTGGAGGTCTCCCCATTAATTTGACGCATATAATTAGCAGCTAATTTGCATCTTCTTCACTCTACATGCTGCTTCTTCTTTCCAGTTTGGCTGTTGGCCACGAAACCCTTGATTGCACGGTAATCACGTTTTAAAGGCTTAGTAGATTCGATTGTTTTGTATCCCTCTGACTGGCACTTCACTATTTTTTTTCTGCTCTCTGCAAGAGCCTTTTTCAGCCAATTTTAATAGCAATAATTTGCTTAATAATTCTGCACAGGAAAGTGTCTGTTTTCCTGTTTTTCCCCAAACACAAAGTACTCAGACCAAATACTGAATATGCTCTGCTTTTAAACAGCTCATTCTTAATTAGAGCTTCATCTGGACTGAAAATATTGTTCCGAAGGGAAGATATGCAATACACACTTGCCTAATAATTCCACACACAGTGTAATAAACACATTATGAATACACTAAATAATGTATGAACAGAATGTTTAAGCTGTAGCACATGTTTATTTCATATATGAATTTCACAAATCTCCCTGTAATAAAAATGGTGAAATTACCCAGGCTTACCGTGATTTTTCTGTTTTAACAGTACAATGGCAGCAGGACATAGTGAGCAAATGGACACACTGGTCAGAAGAAGAAGCCATGGTTCCAGTAGGAATTTGAAGGTTTTATTCATCTTGGGCCGGGGAGTTATGAAATGCATTGTACACTGCAAGAATATGAGCAAGGTCTAGAGCAGAATTCCTACAAACCGTGCAAAGTCCCCAAAAATGCGTGAGAATTGCCCCTTGATTGCACCATTTTGGCCAGCCAATCACTTGCGGATCAAATGTGTGAGTGTCGCTAAACACGATACGGACAAAAGTATTGGGACACACCTCTCAATCATTGAATTCCGGTGTTTCATTCAGACCTACAGCCACAAGTGTCTGAAACCAAGCATCTAGCCATTCAGTCAATTTAACAAACATTTGTAATAGATTGAGTCATTCTGAGCAGTCCAGTTAATTCAAGCACGGTGCTGTCATCCAATGCCACCTTTGTAATATGCTGCCTGGCCCATAAAAAGTTATAGTTTGAATTTAAATCGGCAAGTACTTAAGAACATTATTACAGCTCAACAACATTATGCAGCAATAAAGTGAAGTCAGCCAAGTACCTGAATCTACTGAATGGCCAGGTGGTTCAACTCACCTATCATCAATGCAAGACCTCAGTGAAAAAAGAATCTGGATGAAAAATAATGTTTAGATGTTGCATAAGCACATGGAAACAAGGCCATGATGAATGTGCACCATAATCAAAGCTAATGGTGGTCCAATTAGATATTAAAGCATGTGACAATTTTTTTGATTAGGCAGTTTAAGTCAGTTTGTGAAATTTCTTCCCTACTAGATATCCCAGTCAACTGTAAGTGGTATTATTACAAACTGGAAGTTTAGGAGCAACAGAATCTCAGCCACACAAAGTAACAGAGTGGGCTCACTGAGTGCAGAGGCGCCAACACTCTGTTGATTCAATAACTGCAGAATTCCAAACTTCCTCTGGCATTATCCCCAGCACAAAAGCTGTGCACTGGGAGCTTCATGGAATGGGCATCCATGGCCGAGCAGCTGCATGCAAGCCTCACATTACCAAGCATAATGCCAAACGTCGGAGTGAGTGGTGTAAAGCACATGGCCACTAGCAGTGGAAACGTGTTCTGTGGAGTGATGAATCACGCCTCTCTGGCAGTCTGATGGATAAGCGTGGGTTTGCCGGATGCCTGGAGAACGTTAGCTGCCTGACTGCATTGTGCCAACTGTTAAGTTTGGTGGAGGAGGGATAATGGTATGGGGTTGTTTTTTAGGGGTTGGGCTAGGTGCCTTACTTTCAAGGAAGGGAACTCGAAGACATTTTGGATAATTCTATGCTTTCAATTTTGTGGGATCAGTTTTGGGCAGGCCATTTTCTTCACGTCCAACATCAGTGCCTCACCTCACAAATGCTCTTCTGGATGAATGGCCAAAAATTCCCATAGACATACTCCAAAATCCTGTGGAAAGCCTTCCCAGAAGAGTGGCAGCTGTTATAGCTGCAAAGGGGAGGGGGGGCACTCCATACTGATGCCTATGGATTTAGAATGGGCCGTCATAAATGTTCCTGTAGGTGTAATGGCCAGGTGTCCCAATGCTTCTGTCCTTATAGTGTATGCCCTCGTCTACTGATCTGATTTCCTCATTCATTCCCAATGAACCTGGTTGGCTGGGGACATGATTTTGCATTTGTTGATCACGTTGATCAAGCGACATACTGTCACAACAGCAGCTAGACTTTCTTACACTGTCAGTTTAACTATGAATGTAGTTAACTGATAAACCAGCCAGGTGAAATAAATCATTGAAAAGAAAAGAAAACTGTGTGTAAAACTGAAAAAGATACAATAAGAGGATGCCCCTATTAATATTAAACAACAATCTTACAATTATATCATGGTATTCCCGTACAAATTGAGTTGAGGAGATGGCTCTGCCGCCGTCTTGGGACTCCCTTCTGACCTGCCCAATTTGGGGTGCTGTAGTTTGCTGCAAAATCTCATGCATGAATTATGACAGCTTCACTTAGGAGCTTTTTTCTAGTTCTTTTTAACTTTGTTTAGAATTGAGCAAAGTATTTTACACTTGATTTTGCAGAAATGGAAAGCAGAAAGTTATTCACATGTCCACACTAAAGGACTGCATACATTTGAGTGTTCATCAGGACATAGTATTAATAATATCTTATTAATAACAGTATTCAAAGAAGAATGACCAGGACGGAATCAATTACACATGTAACAAATATGAAAAAAAATTTAATGCCGCAAAAATATTTTGTGACATTTTAGCATTTATTACCATTGGCTAAGGAAGAAATAACCCATGAGGAGGGGTTGAGGTTACTGTTTGTTCTGTAAACATTACATAGTTATTAAATGTAATAAATACATTTCAAAAAAGGAAGGGAAAAAAATTTCCTCAACTCTCCAAATAATCCATTCAAACAGAATTCAGCAGCATAGTCTCACATTTGTCAGATTTCATGGAGGCCGGTTTTATCCTTTATGAAAACTGGCAAAGCACCCAGGGCACAAAGCAATGCGACACTGCATGCAGACATACTTTGTTTTTCGCCTGCATGCGCGATCATGGCACCTGCTTGCATTCTTTGCTTCGGTAAGTCGTGGCCAGTGGTTCCCAGGGCCAAATCTCACCTCAGGGGGCACCTTGGACACATGTCTTTGTTTCAGACCTGCTGGGGTTGTTCTGGGTCTTCCTCTTTTGTGCATCTCAATGGAGCCTGCATTAATTAATGCACAAGCTACAGATGCCTTGAAGTCCAACTGAATTTAAAAGATCATAGCGACAGACAGGTCAGATTCCGTACTCTCTTCTTCACAAGTGTTTTTATGTCTCTCAATTTAAATTTGTATGGTTTGAACTGATGTCATATTGAGGAGAATAGACACAGCAATGTGTATCTCATGGAATGAACTAAAAGCAAAACATTTCTTGTGATGAGTACAATACATAATACAGGGTTTAGTTACTCGGAGGAGACTACCTATACTGACAAATTCTGAAATGATTGCAAATACAAATGTAGAATATACATTTTTGAATTACTTACCGCCGTTACCTGTGCAACATGTGATGCAAAGGCTGGTCTTTCCTCCACCATTGCTTCAGCTATTAATGAGGTACAAAGGACATGCTGCAATCCATCAGCCACCGGGATGTCACACACCTAGGTATTTGAAATGCAAATGAAGAACTCCATAACTACATTATCTTGGATCATAAAAACATCACTCACCCTATGCTGAAAGAAGATATAGATTGAGAACTTGAATATTTGAGGAAATTAAATAAGAATCACAATTTTGTTCAGTTTAACCTGCCTGACATCATCATGTGCAGCCACTAAATGGAAATGAACCACTAAGGTATAAGGTTTCCATTAATAAATTGACACCCGGCTCTATTACTTGAGATAACTTCTTTATATCAGAAAATCAGGAAGTAGATCATATGTGTTTTCTTTTGTCATTTTTAATTTCTATTTTGTGAATGTTATTTGCACAGTACAGTCTGCTCATTGAACCGCATTTCACTGTATACCCTGTGTACATGTAACTCTTGCCTTGAAAATATCCAGCGTGCATGGAAGCTTTATGGAAACTAGAACAGGGTTCACAATTAAGCAAAATTTGTCTTTTACGGTAACATCTTCTGCAGACCCTGGAGAACGAAGCTCCAGGGACACCTATAGTGTTTAAGACACCCTAGTCTAGACTAATTCTTACAGTAAAGCAGCTTACATGTTGCTTTGGACAAATGCAAAGGAAAATAACTGCACATGACAGTGCCATAGTGGTGCCCTCCACGGCACCATTCCATCCCTCTCACCACTGCCTAACCTAGTGTGAGGGCCTGGAGCCTATTCCAAGGACCACAAATGCATGCATGCTATTGGTACAGGCTGTGAACAACCTAGGATGGGGTTCCAACCAATCAAAAGGCACTCATATCATCCACACACACAGAGTCTGTACATGTAAATTACATGTAAATATAGTGGAATAGTGATACTTTATTAATCATTGTGGGTAAATTCTCATTTTACCGACCCCAGCTTGCTCTCCACTAGACACAAAGACAGGTCATAGTGCAGGGTTAGCCAGTGTGCAGTCCCCACGGTGGTGGGGGTTAAAGGTCCACAGACATGTGACAATTCTGCCAAGTATGGGCAAGCTTCCCATCACAGACACAGCAGTTATTATACGGAAAATTAATGTACCATCTCATGACCCCTGTTGACGGCACATATTTTATGATTCATTGCTTTTTATACCTGCAAGATAAGACATTGGCAGCATTTTGAGTACAGGTAATACACAATAGACATTGTAGCATTGGCTAGCTTTTGCAAGAGCAAATTGATTCATAGTTCACATTTCATGAAATGTCTCGGTTCGCTGTCAAAGAATTCATTCTTAATTAGCCAATAGGATTTAAGGACAGTTTATTGAGAGTCAAAAAGCAACGTACGAAAAAGCAAGAGCCCATAACAACCCATAATTACCCATATCCCACTCTCCAAAGATTCCCCACACTCATATATTCTCAATACATAAAGTCTATCTTCAAAACTGTCAACCAACCACTTTAACCCTTAATACGCTTTAATCACTCAGAAAGAGAAAAAACCAGTGTGATTACTGGGTATCCGCTGGAATAAAACCTGCACATAAAAGATCGCACATTCTTTGCGATCTCACCATATAAGGATACATGTGCACAAACATCTGTGCCCCACATGGCTACCATGATATGCTGTTTTCCTTCCCTCCTTATTGGTTGACCAGCACTGTTTTAGTCAGAGGTGGAGTAATGGGCCCCAAATAAATACCCTACTGTCACTAACGAGTGTGAATAGCTAGATGCCTTTTAATCTGTGTTGACTGAATAAAGCGCTTCCCACAGAAGGGGCAGCCGAATGGTTTCTCCCCTGTATGGACCCGCAGGTGTTCTTTCAAGTGTCCCGACTGGGTGAATCGCTTTCCGCAAACCGTGCATCCGAAGGGTTTCTCTCCAGTGTGAATCCGCAGGTGTGCCTTCAGTTTCCCCAAATAGGCAAAAGATTTTCCACACACGCTGCAGCAGTTTTTTACTTTTCCTGAGTGAATTCCCTCATGCAGTTTCAATTGTCCTTCCTTTTTAAAACTCTCCCCACACGTATTGCAGGTATATTGTTTCTCACTTTCGTGAGCCAACAAATGCAGTTTGAGATCAGTCAACTTACTGAAATTTCTGCCACATTGGAGACAGGAAACTATACTCACTTCAGTACCAGAGTCCTTTTCATTAGGCTCTGGCATTACTCCACCACGGTCCTTCCAGTTCCCGTCTACAGAGTTTTTACTTTCCGCAGTGTTACAGTCATTATTTACTCTGTTTAGAGGCTGTGAGGCAATGGACTGTTTCTGCATATTGTAATCCTGTTCATCCGGCTCAGATTTAATCTGCTCAGGCCTCATATGAGGAACACTCCCCACTACTTCAGTCTTCTCCTCAAAAGTTGGTGAAGGCTGGAGGAGAGTGTGATCAGAAGGACTGTCAGCACACGTGAGGGATGACGCCTGAGTCCATGTGTCCACGAGTCCCTGCTCCGGTTTGCTGACACGCTGCTCAGGGAATTCCTGCTTAACGTCTGTCAGTGGGGGCTCCCTGCCCTCCCTCAGGCCAGAGTTACACTCCTGCTCGTGGGGCCGTTGATCCTGAGGAGCTGCTCCAGTGGAGACAGGGGGAGCAACAGGGTGAACTCTATCTGTAGAGGAGGAGAGAGGACATAGGAATAAAGGCTGATTTACAGTTCTGCATAGAATCGACGCCGTAGTAAGTACGGCACAGCTGTGGACCTTACACCATACCATATACTGTACCCTGACATGCACCCCCCAGAATGTACCTACACACTGCACCAATGGAGACTGCAAGCACCGTGATTGACAGGATAAAAGTGTGCACAAGTATGCACTTGGCTACCTAACATGGCATTTTGTCCTTGAAATAAGAACAGGGCAAACAGAGAATGGGTTGAGGAATAGGTTTCATTTCAGCAGACGGGGTGTGCGTGTGTGTGTATGTGTGATCGTGTGCGTGATCGTGTGTAAAGTTTATTTATGCAGCACATTTAAACATGGCTTAAACTGACAAAGTGCTAAACAAGAACAACATTAAACTGAAATAAGAGTAAAACACACACTCACACACCATTTGTAACATTTTTGTAACGTGAAGAGCTCCCACACTTTTGACAACTTCGGTCAAACCGTTTTCTCCGCCTGTCATGTTTAATTTATTTAATTTTAGTTGGAAAATACTACCTCCGTTCATAAGAACATAAGAAATATACAAACGAGAGGAGGCCATTCGGCCCATCGAGCTCGTTTGGGGAGAACTAATAGCTCAGAGTTGTTAAAATCTTGTCTAGCTCTGATTTAAAGGAACCCAAGGATTTAGCTTGCACTACCCTATCAGGAAGACTACTCCATACTCTAACTACATGCTGTGTAAAGAAGTGCTTCCTCAAACCCAGTGTGAAATGTTCTCCCACTAATTTACATCTACTGTCCAGCTCTGTCTGCAGGTGAAGCTAACTTCTCCGCAATATAGCGGGCTGCGCACTAACAGCACGACATAACGAAATGATAATTTAATTTGTTGCCAGCACTTTTAATAATCGATTTTTTATTGATTTTATCAATAATTCAAGATTATCAAGATTTTATCAATTCGTTGTTGCCGCCCTACTTTACATAACTAACAAAGAAAGTAACTTTAGAGGGGAAAACACATAAAGAGTGACTTTATAGTAGCTCAACATTTTTCCAAATTTGTCTACAGGAAGTTTGAGGCAACACAAATATAACCAAAACTCGATAAATTAAACGTTTGTTTTTTTCCGGTTTCAATTGTGCGATTCGGCAACTGGGGTGGGAAGACAATTAATACAATATCCAATACTATGTACCCTGCATTCTGGCAGTATAATTGCAGAGTAACACAGACACACCAGTGCAGAAGTATAAATGCATGAGCTGGTCACAGCGTAGGCTCAACGCAGACATATAAATCAGCCTCAAGACTTACTGAATTTCAGACAACCTGCTGTGACTATATTAACAGACTCTAGTCTCTAGAAATCCCTCCCCAGTGCAGATAGCTCTAATGCCTAGCTTGTTTTTGGACACTGCAAGGTGACTCTTGGTCCCATAAACAGTTTTTCTTTAACATCCATTTCCTGAACAGTCTTAACGTATCAGTTTTCTGTACATTAATTACATTTAAAGTAGGCTTAAACCAAAATGGGCTGTGACCTGCTGGAGCATGCATGGCATATGTGAATGACTGTGGAGCAGGCAGGTGGTGTAGTGGTTAGGGACGTAACCATGTAATCGAAAGATCGCTGGTTCGAGTCCCTGACCTGCAAGTACCGTTGAGGTTCCCTGAGGTTGAACTGCTCCCCAGGTGCTCAAGTAGCTGCCCACTGCTGTGTCACAATGTGACATAGGTTAAATGCAGAGGACACATTTCGATGCTGCGCGCTGTGGCGTGTTGACAATCACCTTTCACCTTTAATGTCCATGCGGCTGCAGGTCAGGCAGAGACAGCAGTGTCCGTAAATTTAAAGGTGATCATTTTAACTATTCAGCAAGGAGCCGTCCTCACTCCATAGTGCTCAGCTTCGACACCGATAAGCCCGTTTAAGGCTCTCTCTGACTCCAGGGCAGGCTTTTAAAAAACATCATATATCATATGCCGGCATGAAATTTTTAGAAGGTAGGATGATATAAAAATACAGATACCGCCCAAGCCTAATTTTAAGTTATTTCACCAACTAAGAAGTGAGAAATAGCTGGACCAACAGCTTGAATTCTAAGAAGTCCCTATGCCAGTTAATGTAATGACCTACAGATCAGAGATACATTTAATTGTATTTATTAAGAAGACACTTTTGTCCAAAGTTACATACAAGTGATTAGATAGTACATTACAGCTGTGAAGGAGCCAACAGGACAAAGGAGGGACAAATGAGGCTAGACTGATCGTCCAGTCAATGCCCAGTTAGAAATGGTACAGTAATCACTAGGGATGTAACGGTATCAAAACTTCACGGTACGGTAATACCTCGGTATGAATGGCACGGTACGGTATTTATTG
>JAODKL010000128.1:8585629-8596645 GCA_026780765.1 Petrocephalus schoutedeni
ACAGCAGGCAAAAGTTCAAACAACGAACTACTTAGAAAATAACGAATGGGTCGGAGCTTTCGTTATCTACGAACGAGGGTTTCGGGAAAGGCTCGTTAATTAACGAGCATTCGTACTTGCTCGATAACGAACTACGTAGCGCTACGAAGCTTTTGGGAAAGTCACCCCAGGCCATTTTTCTCTGACCTCTGCCATCAACCAGACTTTGTGTGCCCTCTAGTGGGCATTTGGTATATGACAATTAACAAAAAACAAAAAAATAAGCAGGAGATGAAAAAGTAGAGGCTTAAGTGAGAATCTTCGGGAAGGTTTCATATAGTTCTTAATAATAATAGTAAGTATTATTATTATTACTATTATTAGCAGCTCAAATTAACATTCATAAAACTGCAATAATCAGTTACAACCAATAATCTCAAATGAGAAATGAATAATTTTTGTCCATGTTGAGTTGTATTTGTAACGTAAGCTGGTATTCATTTGCCACATTTTTCCAGAATATTAGTAGATTTCAACATAAAATTAGCCTGATGCTAAGGAATTCAAAGTTATCATTAAAATATAACCAATGAAAAGCCTACAAATCACTGTAATCTGCCAGTTGTGAAATGTAAGGGCGCTAACATACAACATGAGTAGAGACCAGGCATGTATTAAACAACACACACCAGTGTTACCCGACACGCGAAGGCTATAATTGCTGGATTTTGTCACACACGTGTTTATTATTACTCTCACACGCACGGACTGGCTGTGCACACAGGCTTGATACAGTATCTGTGTGCGGCCGTCTCCCGATAGAGGCGGCATGGGGGAGGGGGGGTGAAGAATAAGTCATTGTTTGACACCGCCAGCTGTTGGCTCGGGTCTCCTTCTCGACAGAGCCTTCTCGGCCACCTGCCCCCCGATTGCCGTCTATGGTAGTACACTCTCCCCTCGCTCTGCCTCAGGTTACGGCACAAACACTGGGCTCTCTTCGCTAATTGCCATTTCCAGCTGTTTAACGGAAACTTTCCTAGTACACGAGTAGGAGCGTGCTGCCGCGTGGCCGTGATCACTTAGGGGGGCCGGCGGGGCAGGAGCCCACCCCTGTCGTATTGCCGCATTGGCACTTTCACGGACCCCCCTGAAAAATGCCCCTTAGGGAAAGGCGTTGACTTTCAGTCTCTGACTTTCAGTCCCTGACTTTCAGCGCCGGTGACACATACACCAGTGATTTTTACTGCCTCCCTCCATCCCGACTGTGAGGTACCACTGTCAGCCTGCGAAGTTTAACACTGCTGAAGATCTATCACCTGTGCTTGTGGGTGAGTGTGACAGTAGCACAAAGAGAGTCTTTCCTGCTACTCTTTAAGAACATCCGCCAACCCCCTCCCCGACCCTCCTCCTATCACCCTGGCAGGTGGGTGCTGCACTGAAGAATCCCCGCAATATGTGAGACATTTTTGCTGCCCGGTTTAAATCTGACCCGCAGCTGTCAGATAAATCACGCTGCGCCGAGCTGGGGAGCACCGCCGCTCCGGTGAGACGCGGGCCTTCTAAGCTGACGGATCTATCGCCGCGAGTCTTTTTGGACCCCTGTTATTGGTCGCACCAGTTTTTAAAAGCCTGTGTGATCTTGCCCGCTTCAGCAGTATATCACACTACACAGCCCAGCCGGCCTATCAAGTGACCTAACAAGAGGCAGAACAGACGACAGAAATGCGTCACGCATCAATATCGTGTTTTCTGTATTTCAAACAGTCTAGATGTTTCCATCGCAACAAAATGTCATGGCGCTTATTTAAATAGTCAGTCACTAATAGCTCAGAGAATGCAACATTTTTTTTACTCTGGTTTAACACTGTATATTTGTGTAAAATGAAAATATTAATTCGGTGGGGACCCACAGAAAGTCCACATTTTCGCTCCCTCCAAGCTCCCAGGAGGGAGCAAAAACATGGACTGTCTCACAGGGAGCTTGGAGGGTGCAAAAACAGCTGTGGGTCCCCGAGGACCAGGTTGGGAAACACTGGTTTATCTAGTGCAGGGCCACAGTGAGTGTGCACAGGGCATATTGTGCAACTAAGTCAGTCTTACCTCAGAGGTCAAAACATGGAACTGGGAATGACGTCACGCACGAGTTCAGTACAACAAGTGGGAAAACCTTTTAGCGATGCCGGGGACTACAGTACCTTAAATCTGACAGGTTATCTGGCTAAGCGAGAAATCCCAATATCACAGTATTTTGTGCATAAAAACACCCTAGCGACATGTCCACAGGTAGTGGTTGGACAATATGGTGTGAAGACCAATTTAATGAGCCACAAAAGACGCGAGCGCTAATAAACTACAACAACTTCTGTTGATTAAAGGGTGCGGCCATCTTGAATTCTGAAGTCTGGGTTGTGTCGATTCCTACGAGTTCACGACTTGTAATTTCGACTTCAGGGGGCGTTCCAGTTGCAACTTCCGAGTTACGAGTACAACTGGAACGCACCATTAAACCGGGCACAAAGTTGGACACCAAGGGCAATTCGGGGAAAACGTTTCATTCATATTTTAAATGGAGGAGAGAAGTGGAATATCACACACGAATTGAAGGAAGTGCGTATGAATTTGAAGAGAATATGCAAATTCCACACCCAAAGGGCCAAGATTCAAGCCTAGGTGTGAGGCTACAGTACTGCCCACTGAGGTGCCCATGAAAAGTCCCTTTTACATAATTTTGACTCATCACCTTACTAGGATCAGTATTCTGGCCATATCTAAGCTTAGAAATACACTCATTAGCACTGGAAGTTCCACAGGACTGAATAATAGTTCCAGGGCAGTAAGTGTATTCGGGCAGGGAATATAAAATGCTTACAGGGCTTTTGCTGTCGCATGGTGCTCTCACATCTGCATAGCCTCAGGTGGAGACGGCACCTCCGAAGTGGAGCGGGAGTGGGCGGTGCTGGGTGAAGGGGCCCCGGGGGCCGGCTTGGGGGGCTATTTCGGGCCTGGTGGTCAGGGCAGTGCTGGAAAAACAGATTAGCGGTGTGCCGGAAGCTATGGCACGTGTGTGGGTTTGGGCGGGGCGGGGACGGCGTGCCTTCCGACGTGCTGGCATGCGGCACATCCAGGAGCAGCCCCGGCCACCCACCCCTCCCCGCACTCATCAATAAGCCCACCTAATAAATACCCCCCACTTCCGAGAATGCCGGGTTGCCGAGTGACAGGGAGCTGCTCTCTAACAACCTGGCAGAGCCCGCCTTTAGGTGAGTGGCCAGACAGTCGCTGGCCTCCCGCGGCCCCTCACCCATCTGTGACGCCCCGCCCTATTTACCTTCTGACTCGGTCACCTCCCCCATCCCCGTAACAGTACCCACGGGCAGCAGACCTCTGCCCCACAAATTTGCCCTGTTACTCGGTTGCCCCAGAAACTGAACTGCCGAATTCCGCCAACTTCTGACACGGGAGAAGGTCGGCGGGACATGGCTCCCGATATAACTCAGGAAGACAAGACGCCCCCCCCCCCAAATGGGTGGTATTTTTATTTAGGGAGATAAAGCCTGTGTGTGGGTGTGGGGGGTTGGGGTTCACAGAGTCTGGTTTCCTCAGCATCCAAACCGGAATCCCGATTTGGACAACACACAAAATTAAAGGCATTGCAGGCATACTTTCCATGAAAGAATTTTACACAAGTTCACAAGATAACACAAGGTCGAGTCATGAAATGGAAAATCCCTGACATGCACTTCAGAGGTCTGTTTTCTATTGTATTGTATTTCTTCTGCTTTATAATGCTTAATACTATATACTATAGACTATGATATCATTTACATAATACCAGAAGCATAATAAAGTCTAAAAAAATATCCCACGTGGTTCCCTGCAACATAAATTAAAAAATTGGAGCAGATGCATTCATGAATAGTGGGAGTGTCTGGGTCAGTGATCGAGCGCTGATGTACTTTCACCGAATTTATCAATTAGCGCCAGTCAATGAAGGACCAGTGGTTGTACGCGACAACAAGAACACTTCAGGCAGGACCATTTAAGAGGACCAATCAAGGCAGACGGGCATTCTTTCACAGCCAATCAGAAATACTTGAATGAAAATGACACCGTGTGCAACGCCACTGACCTCGACCAATGTAACCACAACGTGCATTGCTCCCTGGCGACAGTGTGCCCCTCATCCGGTCTCTTTTCCATTGCCTTCAATTTCGTGCTCTCAGCAAAAACGAATAAATCGCTCTTTGCGAGCCGAAAGCCACTCCTTTGCGTCATTCCCAGAATTCTTGCCAAAGCACTGTGGTTGTCCTTCATACCAGAGAGCCTGCAGTTGGGTGGTGTGGTTGGTTCTTATTTCAGGTGCCGAGTCTCGGGGAGGCGAAAGGTCAGCTGGTCAGGATGTCAAACCAGGGACGCGTGTGGAAAAAGTCACACAGCATGTTCCGAAAATTCAATTCAGCCTCAATGTCTAAAATGAGCTACGACATCTATAAATCAAATGAAATCACTTTCATTTATGTAGATGATTGCTTGCCACTTAGTAGAGGACCTGTAAAATACCAGTGAAATACTTGCGCACGAACACCCACAACAAAAAATATACAAGAAAGGTGATGTATAGCGTAATAATTAATAAAGTGTTTGGACTTGAACCAAATAAACGCAATGCGCAGGCATATTATAATGAGCATGGATGATGTATATGATTGTAATATGTATGAGCCCTTGGCCTACATCCCAATCAGAACACTGCCACTTGAATGTCACTGACCGCTCCTCCTCTGCTACTGATGCAGCTTCTTGCCTCACGGGCCGCTGATTGAAAGCCCTTTACTCCGTGCCTGCTAATGGCGCACACAGCTGCTCCATCATGTATCAGAGTCAGGGTGTCAAGATCGGTTTTGACGAGCACACCACATGGTCCCCGCGCCAGCGGCGACCAGGGAAAGTGGGCGTGACCCCAGAGCAGAACTCGCCACCCTGAGCCACTCACTGTGGCTCAGTGTCTCACTGTCACACGCGGCTAATGACCATTATAATGATTGCAATTTGTCAAAGACAGTTTACAATACGAATCAGACGACGTATGCTTGAGTGCCAAGCGAAACGCTTCAGCTGCAATCGGAGGCTGTCACCGGCTGTCCTGCCATAGAATGCATCGTGCTTACTGTTTTTGAGGACCATAATTTGTGTTTGCGTTTAATCTGTGTTTAGCGGTGAGCAGTGGGATAGTGTATCTGACCCTGCGCATGATAATGAACTCTTGACTCCTGAGCTGAGTCTTGAGAAAGGGTCCAGTCTGTCGTAAGGAGCTGGTCTGGGTCGCATCAAGGCTACCGGTCAGGAGGAGGGGGTTTGTTTCTGGGAATGGCACGGAGTTTTTTCAGGGGTGACGGGGTGGCCTGGAGGGAGACGGCACTGTTTACTAACAGGGAGCAGGATGCTTGGAGAGGGAGGGGCAGGGCCTGGCTCGGAAAATCCCAACCGGGCCCGGATCATTCCAGTGACTTAACGTGACACCACACGCGCGACGGCACTGACAGCTGTCCGCCGACAGGCACACACTCACACGCATGCCTTCCATTCTGCTTGTTATGTCGCATTAAAGCCAGATGAAGGGCTGCAGTCACTTTCTATAAGGGACCCAAGTCACCTTCATTTCCCTGTACTTAAACAGACCTGGGAGTAACAGCAGAGGAGGGTCAGTCTGGTTAAATGCGGGTGAGGGAGCAGAACTGAGGTGTCACCAGAGATGAAAGAGCCGTCAGGAATGGAAACTATCATTATGGGTCTATTTTCACGATACCCAAATGAACCACAGCGTCATCTCATACAGAATCCAAAGTGAGAAGGCACTTTTGAGAAGGACCAACTAGTTTAAAATACGTGGATGTCTACGTGCAACCGGTCAGATATAGGTCTGACGTGGCTGGTCACGGCGATGGATGCGAGCCAAGATTAGCAAGCCCAGCTCAAGCAGAGACCTCATCTTCATCATGGACAAGAGACCTCAGTTTCTTTCCACATGTAATGACAGCTGCAGAGCGTCACCGACTGGAGGCCCGGCCTGTGTTGCCAGCAGAAGGGTAATGAGTGACGTGTGGCGAATTTGAAATAACTTGAAAGAGTCACTGCTGGCAAAGTGAAAAAACAAAAAAACTGTCTTTTAGAAGCAAAAGAAAGTGATTTAGAACTGCAGACAAACAGGGGCTATGAAGAAGGGGGAGAGTGTGTCTTTCCTGGAGTGGTGAGTAAATAAAAATATACATGTGGAAAGAATCTGGTAGTTAAACTCTATTATAGCCACCTTAAAACTACTATCCTGTAGCAACAAAGCTGGCAGGTGGAGCGACTGAGTAATAGATATATTAGAACATGCTTCTGAAGCCAGCAGATGCTGGCCCACCGTTAAAACCTCAGCCCGTCAGCAGACTGATATTCAAGAAATCAATGAGGACAATATCAACTGAGATGATTAGCAGGTTGTGAAGAGGGTCGCCAGTGCGTCAGAGTGCAAATCAACGGCGAGGAGACAAAGGAAAGGAAGGAAAGGGGAATGAGGTCATGGGGGGCAGAGAAGAGAACGAGGGGGGAATGGAAGGACCCATGCACACTCCACATTTATACCACCGAATTCCACCGCTATGGCCCCGTCTGAGCACTGGAAAGAACCAAGGACACGACACAAGCGCCATAGCAACCGGAATCCCATGGCAACAGTCACCGTAGCGGCCCAAGGTGCGCGAGTGCTGAACTTGGCTTTGGTCAGCATCTGTTGCTGTCACTACAGCTGCCGGTGCTCATGAACTGTAATGGGGGGGGGGGGTGTGATATTTTTTGGGGTCCGGAGCCAAGCCCAAGACAACGGTCGACATTCTTTTGGACAACATGTCTATAGAACATGTACATTCACATTTATTTTATTTAGCAGATGCTTTTCTCTAAAGTGACGTACGGGTAAGGCAGCATACTAGCCGTGGGCCAATCTGCGTTCCACCTCCAGCAGACACGTCAGCGACGTAGCTGGCCTGGGACAAGACCTGACTAGATGACTCTCAGCTCTCCGGTGTTCCGTTGCCCTGTCACCCATATTATGGGATACGCTGGCTAGTCAGCAATTTCACAGGGCAAAAAAGTGTCACCAGCTCATAGTTCTATGTAAAAAGATGGTCGCAGTAGGGTCTGAGAGTCAGTATCCTTGGACTGCTGCATAGACCAAACACAGTGTGAAATCAGTGTTCTGAAAACACACATTCCTTGTTAAGACCACTGCAATGCCCCTACTTTAAGTAGTCGAAAGTAAAGTAAGTCCAGTAAATGATGGGCTAATTTTCAGAGTAGGGTGGTAGCTCCTTGTATGGCACAATGAGCCCCCTGGACTGGGAGTCTGAGAACTGTGTTCATGTTGCATGTTCCGTTCACATTGTGTGTGTTTGCATGTTCTCCCCCTGCTGCCCCAAAAACATGCAGCTCAGCTGACTCCCGTCTCTGAATCGCTCGTTGTAAGTGCTCTCCAATGTCCAGCGTCACTCCGGGCTCCCAGTGATGTCATCCAAGGCAAGACAGATAATTAGTCCATAAAAGATACAACTTTTTCCAGCAATGGCTTTATTAATGTCTGTATCAAGCAGGGTTATGTAAGGCAGATGACAACTCGTCCATTAAGGAGGCAGGAGCTGGTGTATGGCAGGTAGGTTAGCAGTTAAGGACATAAGTCTACAGTATATCGCAAAGGTTGCTGGTTTAAGTCCCAGACAGAGCTCTTTCGAGGTACTGGAAGAGAATAATTAGATTAGATTCAACTTTGTTGCCATTATTCAATTACAAATACTCAGATAATGAAAGGCAGATCTAATCTAAACAGCTTCAAGAAGACATCCAGCTATTACTGATTTAAAAGTGTTAAAAGCAAATACAGGGGCGCAGTGACCAAATGCAAATCGTGTTAAGATGAAGCTTCATGTGTGTGAAAACCAATGTGAGAACTTAGTGAAAGTGTAGGTACATAAATGTGACTGACACTATAAACAGCACACAAGGGAAGTTATTTTAGCCAAAAAATAACCCTCATTAACAAAAATCATGAACTACATATATAAAAAGGAGATGATGGGGCCTAAAGCCTGAAATTACATTACATTATTCAGAATTAAACAAAGCTGCAGCTAAGGAGGTGTCCAGTAGCCCACGCGGGCGTCCTGGTAAGCAGACATAATCATTGAGTTAAATATCTGGCTGTATCGATGGGTTCACTGTGCGAAAGTGCCAGCTAAGAAGAATAACGTAATAAAGTGTGATGCGCTGGAGGCTCATGAACTCATAATTTCCCCTGTGTGCTGTAAAATCTCAGAGCACACTCTTATGTCCTGGGACAGGAGGAAGGCCTTCCCGGCACCCCTGGCCTCGGGGACGGTGGCTGACTCGGACACCCAGCGGCGTCAGGACATGACAGAGCACTACAGTGACTCCTTTGTGCTCCCACAACACCAGTGGCCATCCATCACACTTTAACCTGACAGCCAACAGCAGAGTCACTTAATCCGGCCGGGCTGGGGAGGGGGCATGCAGAGAGAGCTGGGCTTCCTGGCTCGGACCTGCTGGGGAGGGAGGCCAGCCAGGCACAGGCTGTGATTGTAGCATGATCATTATTATTATTTTCATGAAGTGCCAGCCATATAGATGGAACTCTTCAAGCATGTCTTGACTACAGGTCTGATGAATCATAATTAAGCTCCCATGGACGCTGTCCAAACGAGCCTTTATTACCAATTAGACAGACTGGCCACGGACAGCATTGTTAATGGTAAAAATTGGCAACTCCAATAGGTCGGGTCACATGATGATGCTGTCCCACCCCTGTCCTACACCTGCTATGGGCTTATATGTCCCATACATCTCACAGATAAAGGACTAAATGAAAGGTAGGGCAGGTCAGGCTGGTGGCCACAGAAAGGTTCTGTCCCTCATGATGTATGAAAAACCGCAGTTCATGGCAACTAAGCTATTTTTTTCAGTAAGCCTTATAGAATTTATATTCACCACATTCATTATGACTGTCCGCTTGGATCTAATGACGGAACTTCAAAAGAAGTATCCGTATTGGCTTTGTGATTTTCTCTGGTCGTTTTTATCACATGCAGTGCTGTCTGACGTGTCATGCATGAGCCATGTCGAAGAGGAATCCCTGTTAATAGGCAATAAAGTTGTCTTGAATCTTGAACATATCCGCAAATCTTGTCGGACAGCATTCCAGCCGCAGACAGCGATGCTGGACCGGCCCACCGGACTAGGGTCATTTTCCTGGATATCTCGGTAGCCGGTCTTTCAGGATTTGTACGGCACTGGGATCAGGCTGCATGCTCCTTCTTGCCGGTAAATCATAACTTCTTGAATTCAACAGGGTCGACAAGCCCCCCCCCCCTCCCACAAGAAGACCAAGAACGAACAGAGATGTGAAGTTTAGATGTGAGGCAACAGCTAAAGGGAGGATCGGGTTTCTTTGGGCTTGGCTATATTTAACCCAGTGATCTAACAGCAGCCAGAGGGTTTAAATGCCACTGGGCAGTTGGTGCGAGCAGTTGTCGTCCACAGATCCCCCTCGGCATCCGCTCGGGGAGCTCAGGACCATACTGTGGCTGCAGATCCCTGCTTGAACATGGAGCTGTTTGAGACCAACCCATACTTCTTCCCCGACCAGCGCTTCTATGATGGAGGGGACACCTTCTACCCCTCCCGGCTGCCCACCAGCTTTGACCAGGGCACCTACTCGGAGAGGCCCGCCACGGGGCTCTTGTCGGGTGGCGTGTGCCCAGAGGAGAAGTCGTCCCCAACGACGCCGGGTCCGCCCCCATCTCAGGAGCAGTGTCCGGGGCAGTGTCTGCCTTGGGCCTGCCGCGTCTGCAAGCGCCGCTCGGTGACGGTGGACCGGCGGAGGGCCGCCACGCTGCGCGAGAAGCGCAGACTCAAGAAGGTGAATGAGGCGTTTGAGGCCCTCAAGCGCAGCACCCTGACCAACCCCAACCAGCGGCTGCCCAAGGTGGAGATCCTAAGGAGCGCCATTCAGTACATCGAGAGGCTGCAAGCGCTGGTCAGCTCCCTCAACCAGGCGGAGCGCGAGCAGGCCGGCCTGCTGTACCAGGGCCCCGTGGGACACGTGGTGAGTACGCTGGGGGACGCAGGGGGTCACGAAGATTACCGAACACCCTCGTTAAGTGAGCAAACCTGCCATGACAATCCCTTAAGGTACAGAGGAATAAGAAGTTGGGTGAATCATGAGATTACGAACACTGTTTACCTTCATTTACGAAAGAAATTAGTTAACAAACTTGGCTAATCTCCAGGAGGTTATAGGTTCAAATCTTAGGTAGGGTGTGCTGTATCTTTCAGTAAGCCGCTGAATTCAACCCTGGGGTGCGTCCCGAGAGCCACAAGCTGGCGTGGACGAAGCTGCCCACGGAGCATAAAAAGCGACACATGGGGACAGCACCCGAAAATGTCCGCGCGATCGTGTCAGCGCTTTCCCAGATTCCAGCGTTGTGCCGGGACTGCCGAAGCGTGAATGCTGGAGCAGATTCCCTCCACGGCACCCGCCCTGTGTAGCATTGGAGCGTCGCCCCGCCGCCGCCTTCTCGGGGGCCACGTAATCGCTTAATTATGAAGCACTATCCGCGGGCATCGGCGCCGCCACTAATCCATCTGGCGCGGCCGCCACGCGTCGCCGTCTGTCCTGCTGTTTCCTCCGGCGGCGTGCCGGCTCACCCGCTCTCCGCGGTGGGCGGCCTGTCAGCGAGCTCCCGCAGCCTCGTTATGGCACTATGGCCGGGCCCTATGCCCCTGCCAGCTGCTGCTTCCTGACATACGGCCCTCAGATGTGTTACAGACTCGGCAGGACTATTATGTATTGCTGGCCCTCTTTGTGTCGGCCTGTCATGGCGTTTTATGAGCCGGGCATGCACGTGCGGGGGGGATGCCCATGGCCATTGAATCGGAGGGGGGGGGGTGCACCGTGATGGACAGTGACATGTATGCCCCCCGTCT
>JAODKL010000128.1:8609188-8620623 GCA_026780765.1 Petrocephalus schoutedeni
CTCTGCCTCAACAGGCGATAACTATCCTCATCTCTGCCTCAACAGGCGATAACTATCCTCATCTCTGCCTCAACAGGCGATAACTATCCTCATCTCTGCCTCAACAGGAGATAACTATGCTGTTCCTTACCCCAGTAGAAGATGACTATTCTCTTCTCTGACCCAATGGCAGATGGCTATTCTCTTCCTTACCCCAATGGGAAACCACTATTCTTTTCTCTGTCCCAAACCCAACAGGACTATTCTCTTGGCTCTTACCTCTAGCCAGGACACCACCGTAGGGCCATCCCACTGGGCAAAAGGCATGCCCTTCCTCCTGGCCTCCTCCAGCAGCTCATGCCTGAAGAAGGGACAGCATGTGTCTGCTGTAGCACCGCCGCTGCCCCAGCACATCAATAAACCTGCAGCATAACCCCACCCACATCATGCTGCACCCGAACAAGAAGACAGATGGGGAATTACAGCTCGGGGTGGAACAATAAGACCTGATGTATGGGCCCGAAAGCTGTATTCGTCAGTAGTGTGGCCTTTCACAGCGAATGGTAAGATAAGGTATTGTTAGCATCAATCAGAGGCGAGGCAGACAGCCGGATTAATGAGAGGCCTCGATTCATGGCTTAATTACGATCACCCAGTTTAATTAAGATCCCTCGTATGTCAGTCCAATTAATTGGTGGCACTTCTTCTGTACTCATGCTTGGGTCTTCCGCTCTCATCTAACTGTCCGGGTGGCGACAGGGAGACCAGTCAGCCCTGAAAATGCCCTGATGAATGTGATCCACCATGGTGTCTGGATTGTAAACTAACAGGCAGAAACATGACATGGGTTTCTATATAGATTGCCTGTCACGTAGGCTTTGAAATTTGGGGGGAAGGGAAAGCCCCAACTGAAGCGGTTACTGTTGGAATTTAATTCACACAATTTGCGAGAACATATTTCCCCATTATGACTAACGAGGGACAGGATGTAGGTCAATTAAGAAGCCGTACATCGCCGTGCCACCTACACTGATCGCTGCAAGGAGTTTAAAATCCCTTGACGGGGACTTCTTATTTATAGACAAAAAAACTGTAGAAACTTTCAGGGATCCTAAGGGAAAAATCATAGCTCAGGCATGAGTCAGAGGTAAGGTCCATGCAGATTTCCTGACGAGAATCTTACAGTGCTTTTGAAAGTTTTTGAAATCGGCGAGACACTTAAATTTGAAGGCTTGAAATAATGCAAATGAAGGAAAAGCTGCCGTTATCTAAAAGCGGCGACACCGGGAACGGAGGCGGGGGTGGGGTGGTGAGGATTCACCGGGTCCTGAGGAGCCTGCCAGATCTGCATTCAAATGAAGTCAAGCTTATTAAACACATGGCAGTATGGGATGTGGCACCGTAAACCTCAGTGTGTTTGGAGACCCTGTGAAAAAAGTCAGAGGGAAGTGGGGGGGGGGGCTTACTTCTTCTTCATCCTCCGGTCCCTTTCCGCCTGTGTTCCCAGCTTGCCCAGGGTCATGGTGTCCCCAATGCCCATCTCCAAGTCTGTGATGTGGACAGAAGTAACCCATGTGATCAGTGATCATCACCCCTCCCATCAATGAAACATGCCCCCCCCCCCCACACACACACACACACACACACACACTAACTGCCTCCCAGTCACTCTCACTTTCCTATCCTAGGGCCGCTATGCCCATCCTCGTTACGGAATCACCAGAGAACACCCCCGGCTGCGGCTGTGGCAGTATGGTGGGCGGATACCCGGTAGGATTCTTGGCACAACAAGACCTGGACCAATTTGGCTCCCTGTGCCTGGATCTCGGCCCGAGGAGGAACTTGCAGGTGAGCGGGTTGCGATTCATCTGCGTATTGGTGATTCATCTGTGAAATGTCTGCCTGCCGTGCAGGAGGCCTGTGCCTGGGTCCAGGTAAGTGCATAATCACTAATGCCTGCAGGGGGCGTAACGACTTTGACCAAACGGCCGCCTGTCTCGAGAGGGGGGAACTCTGTTGTACGCTTGTACATATATGCATAATGTCAGAGGAATTCATTCCAAAATATCTATCTTTATGACTGCCAAGAAAGTGACAGAAAAGCAAAGGCCCAGTTACCTGGAGCCACAGTCATGGTCAGCTGACCGTCCTTCCCCATCTGCTGCACCAGGCGCCCCTTCTCCTTCTTGCCAAAGAGGCGGCCAATGGACGACTTGATGCCCTTTTTCTTGTTGCCCCTGTGCAGAGAGTCCTGGTTGCTGTTTCTGTTGCATGCCAACTTGACTGGCTTGAGACACCAAAGACCCATGACCACAATGTAACCGCACCATGACCACACTATGACCACAACATGACCACACTATGACCACACTATGACCACAACATGACCACAACATTTTCCACACCATTTAAAAGCCAGTTTACCCTAAATGACTCCTTTTCATTGCGGCCTTAATCTGCTTTTCTTTTAGGAGCTGCTGTTTTTTTTAAACATTGACCTGCTGTGTGAGAATTATCTCTGAATGCTGGGAACTCACAAGCCTCCTCAGCACTTTCTCCTAGATTTTATACAGCAATGTGCATGGCCAATCATAAGCTGCAACCATGGAGACCACCCCCGCCCCCCGAACCCATAAAAGAGAGAAAGAGAGATAGAGAAGAGGGCCCCTGCAGGACCGTGGAGCAGGAGGAATCGGAAGAAATAAAGAAATAAACATGTGCAATCTGACACTGGTTCATCCTGATTTTCAGTATCAGACAGAGATTAAGGAGAGCTCATTCCCCAGCTCAGTAACAGGGGTTTTTGGTTTGTGGAGCTGGGGTTGGTATATGAACACAGGTACTTCAGAGATGGGATGGGGTGTGACAAGTACTTGGCATGTCTGAGGGAAGAGGTGTGGCCACATAACAGGCAGTGGGTGGAGGGAGGGTTTAACCTATCAGGTTCAGGCTGCAACCAGGTGGGTCTAAATGGCATCCAGCTGGCCTTTTCAGCCTTTTCAACACACACACACACAGACAGACACACACATTTGTTTTCATATCTTTGTGGGAACCGTCCATTCATTTTGACGGGAAAAACCCTAATCACACCAACGACAACCTTAACCCCTAGCCAGCCCTAACCTTAACCATAAGTAATCAAACAAAATACAAGACTTTTGGCATTTTTACTTTTTTATTGCAGATTCACAGATTTTTATGAAATTGAGTTTCCCCTTGTGGGGACCGAAAAAAATGGTACCCACAATGTCAAAATAACAGGTTTTTACCACATTGTGGGGACATCTGGTCCCCACAATGTAATATATACATAACCCACACACACACACACACACACAAACACACACACACGGGGAGCCCCCTGGTGGCCACTGGGCACTAAGCAGCTGCTTAGTTGGCTTATGCCTTGGGCCAGCCCTGATGGCATCAGAGGGTGACAGGAGCCTGAGCGGGGAGAAGCATGTAGTCGTGAAGATGGAGTGTCTGGGACTGCGGGTTCCAGGATGGCCGGAGAGGCGGAGGGCCTTTACCCCCGTCCGTCATCCAGGCTGCCAGTCAGCTGGGCAAAGATGCCGTGCTCCAAGCGAAGGCTGTGGGGTGACGCCGGCGGTGACGTCTCACACCGGATGGTGGCCTTGTCCTCCCGTGACTCATCCCGCGAGCCTGGAGACTGCAGCAGAAGGTCCAGCCATCAGAAGCCACTCCCCCTCACCCAATCAGTGTTCACCATTTCCCACAGTGCCATCTAACAGACCCCAGAGGATTCCTGCACCACCCCCCCCCCGAAGCCAGAAACCTTTCCCACTGTCCCTATTGCCATGAATCGAGAGTGAAACACTTACTTGAACTTTCCGTCGATGTTTCCTTAAATCACTAGGCTGACAGCATTAAGTGGGAAAAAAGACAGAGAGAATTATGCATAATCAGTCATCCGAAATCTGCCGCCTTCACCAAGAAAAACACCCTTGCCAGGACAAGCACTCGGAGGCAGGTAAAAAGCTCCATCATTTCTAACGGTGAGTGGCTTCAGCATCTCTATGGACAGTGCTGAGGGAAGGAAGGCTTTCTGAGAGATGGTGACACTAAGCCAATCACACAAAGGCCCTCTTCTTTCTAGGCGTGTCCATGTAGCAGAAACCGGCTGCCTGACGGGATGTCATGAGCAAGGTAGAGATGTCTCGCCTAATCCAATAGCGGGAAATATGGGGAGCAAAAGCAGTGCATGAGATTCAGAGGCCATTAAGGCAGAGGACAAATTACCAACTAGGCATGTCTTCAATCGCATAACTTTAAGCACACTTCAAGCCAGCAAAGGCCTTAGGTGGTCTTTACAAAGACTGCATGGTCTGGATTCTGGGAAATGTTGTCATGTGAAGGATAGACTAAGTCAGGGGTGTCCAGTCTTATCCGCGAAGGGCCGTTGTGTATGCAGGTTTTTGGGATAACCTTTTTACGTCAGCTATTCAAACCCAGGTTTGAGGACTCTTCAGCCAATCAGTCCTCTAATTAGTAATCTAATTAGAGAGTTGCAGCAAAAACCTGCATACACAACGACCCTTTGCGGATAAGGTTGGACACCCCTGGACTAAGTCAATGTCTCTAAGACTGGTCCTCAGGGACCCCCAGCGGGTTCACATTTTAGGAGCTGGGAGGGAGCAAAAACGTAGACAGTAAAGGTCTCCAAGGACTGGGCTGAGAAACACCAGACTAAGCCTACTCAAAAGAACTCAACAGAAGATCTACAATGCCTAGTACTACCCAACTCATGATGTCCAACTGAGACTCAACGATTAGTTGAGGGTAGCATTGATGTGAGGAGAACTCACCAGGGTCATGATGCCCAGCTCATGGGCGGTGGAGCGGCCGGACAGCTTGGGCGTGGAGCGCCCACTGACGGGTGGGGAGGAGCTGGCGAGGGACAGGGCCGTGATGGAGGTAGGGATGGAGGTATGAGGCCGGAAGCTCAAGTTTAGCCCGTCCATGCTGCCGCTGGTCACGCGGCTCTCGATCTCGTCCACCCGCAGCTCCGCTGACTCCTTCTCTACCTGGATCATCCTGGTAGAGGCCGTAGACACAGAGCAACCTCACTGTAACACAGATCCATAGCTTGACAGCATCAGGGGTACATAACAGCCCAAGGGAACCTAACAGGACGACCCATGACAACACCAGTGACTGATATGACTCACAGCGACTCAGTGTTTTAGGGTTTCACAATTTAGCACAACTGAGGTCAGGGCACAGTGAGTTACACATACTGTATTGCAGTGTTTCCCAACCCAGTCCTCGGGGAACACCAGACAGTCCACGTCTTTGCTCCCTCCCAGCTCCCAGCTAATCAGGAACACCGAATACCTGGTACAGATGTGCTGGGAGCTGAGAGCAAGCAAAAACCTGGACTGTCCGGTCTTCCCCGAGGACTGGGTTGGGAAACACTGTTGTATTGTATGTGGATCTCACCCATACTACTGATGCCCAATAACCATATAGAAAAGGTTAAATGCAGAACCAGGGCCTGACGGAGTCTTCGACTGTTTCATTTGATAAATGTTAAAGGGTGTGCCTGTAAAGGTCAGTGTAGGTAACTAATTAGAGGACTGATTGGCCAAAGAGTCCTCTCACCTGGGTTTGAGCAGCTAATCTAAAGCTTATCTGGAAAACATGCACACACACTGACCCTTTACGGATAAGATTGCCCACCCCTGACCGAGCCTCATCTCTGTCTAGTTGCTGTGCATTCAGTTGCATGTCATATTTATCCTAAAAAGTATGAGAATGACGACTCAATACGCTAATACATCATTGTCGATGTTATGGCGAGTCACAAAAAAGCTGTAAATTCAGTAATGGGAGTTCACCCCGTTCACACACCATTACAGGAGCAGCGCTCTCCATAAAACCAGGCTGTGAGGCCAGTCTGGGCCAAAATGTAGCCACTCAGCCATGACAGTGCCTAAAAGCCGGATTATTGCAAACTGCCTAGTTTTTAAATTCTGTCCATGAGCTGCTGGCGACTCCAAGATTGTGCCTATCAAATTTCTCCAACTAATCAAAAAACCTGAAATGAAAAAGGCTGCTTTTGGACAGATAACAGCGGGAAAGCGTTAATATAAATCTTAGACGACGGGCCATTGTTCTAACTGTAAAAACAAAATAAAGAAAATTGTGCAGTGTTTCCCAACCCAGTGCTCAGGGTCCTGCAGACAGTCCACAATTTTGCTCCCTCTCAGCTCCCTGCCAGACAGTCCACAATTTTGCTCCCTCTCAGCTCCATGCCAGACAGTCCACAATTTTGCTCCCTCTCAGTTCCGTGCCAGACAGTCCACAATTTTGCTCCCGGATTGGGAAACACTGCTCTAGTGAGAAATCGCCTGTCAGCTTCTATTTTGGTTTCTACTAAATTATTTATTTTTATATTAGTGTTTTGCCTGCCCCTGGCTTTGCTTAAGCTTTAGTTTAAAATCATATTTAAATTTTTTAGCATGCAAAACATGTTTATTCAGTCTGAAAAACATCCAGACTACACCCACCAGGCAGCTTTGCAAGATGGCGCATGATCTGGGCATCACAGGGATGACTGCGAGAAGACACTCGTAACACAAAGTGGGAGGGAGCACAGGAGATCCAGGGGAACATTCCGAAGTTAACCTCTGCTTTTCAGATCTCAGGATACCTGGGCTAAGCTTAGGTCAATGCACATGCTGGAGCCGTATTAAAGGCCTTCGTCCACAGTGGCATTGCGAGTGACACAGGGACACCCACCGGATCTCCTCGTTGATGGCGTCCAGCTGCTCCTGCAACATCAGCGCCAGCGTCTGAGCGTCCGAGTGACCTCCAGGTGACAGCAGGTCTCCGGAGCTGAAGATGGTCTCGCGGTCCTCGTCGTCCAGGTCGGACAGCTCGGGGTCACTCTCCACGAGGTGTGCCACGCCGGCCCGCAGGCTGGGCCGCTCCCAGTCCTGCTCCACCATCGGCAAGATCTGGCAGGAAAGCCAGCAGCACTGCTCACTACCACTCAAAACAGGGATCTGCGTGGGGCCTACTGCCAGCATCCCCTACTGGCCACAAATAGTCACTACACTACATATTAAATAAACGTTCTTTATTTAGGAGCCGCTAAAGCAGCATGTTCTGCTAAGCAGATAGCTAGCTACCATCTTCTGCCTCGCAGGCTATTTATTTAATTTTTGAAACATCTCGGGGCTTTGAGTGGGGCTTCAGAACCAACAATCCTGGCCCAGGGGACAGAAAAGGGGGCGGAGTCAGGGACACTGCCCCGCCCATTTTGGACACATATAAAACACTCAATCACAATGCACACTTACTGACAGCACACACCAACGCTAACTGTATACGCCATGTAGACATTTTTTTGGTGCCCCACACCCCTGACCTTATCCCCCCTGAACCATGAAATTCTATACACAGTACAGGTAGTTGCACATCTTAAAGTATTTTTCATTTTATTTAAAAAAGTTTAAACTTAGCAAAATGGTGGGCAATCAGTCTCCGGGGAGCACTCATTAGATTAAGCCAGAAGTAGTTCTTCCTAAGATTCAATAATGTCTTATTTTACCACTGCGAAACAGAGGTCATGTTTTCTGTTTCCTTTTTTTTTTTTTTTGCAGATGTTGCTGAAGAGGCAGAACTTACATATCACACGTTTCCAGTGAAGCATGAGGAAGAGATAGAGTTAAGTGACAGATACAATCTGACAGCTGGCACCCATCTGGCGTGACTGGGAGCGAGCGGGGATACGTCCACACGTCCGTATCAGGCCAGCGGATTCCTTCCCAGGAATCGTTCTTAATCCCACAAGCTTGTTCTGAGCACCTGATACGCAAAAGTGGCCCGTTTCAGCATGAGGACATGCCAGTGACAGGAAGGAGACTGGGGGACGGGGGTTTCGGGGACCACCGGCTGCATGCGCTAAGCGTGTTCCCAAACACGGCATGAGCATGAAGGAGCACCGATGCATGTGAATGGTTACCGGGGGGGGGGTGGGTGGGGGACGGGCTGGAGGGTTTCCTAGCAACAGGGGGGGCCCGCAGGCCTGAGGGCAGACGCACAGATGGGCAGCACACGCAGACGGACACAGAGACACAGAGACAGACTGAGGGATACAGGCACGCAGAGGGGACACCTTAGTGGGCTCGTCCCGCAGCGCGGCCAGTCGCCCCTTCTGTGCCCGCCGGATGACCCCTGCCGTCCCAAAGTGGTCCCCCGGTGACTCCAGCATGGAGAAGTGCAGGTCAGTGGCACTGCCGACCCGGGACCTGAATGCGGGTTAGGGACAGGGACAGCAGCAGCCACAGGGCAGTGTTAACCCCCGGCATCATCGTCCTGCTGAAAGGCCGGGAACAGGTCAGCCCCGCGATGCAGGGCTTACCCAGCGGGGACCGTGCGCAAGAAGGATGATAGATTGAATCCCGGAAGATAAGCTGTCTGAAAAAGTCTCGATAAACTGGTAGAGGCTTTAGGGTATAATGGATGCCAGCTAGCGTGGACAGGAAGGTGGTGGAAAAGCTTATTGCTACTGCGCTGACCGGCATTCCCATCAGGCCCAAAGCCTTCAGCTGCACAGAACCGGAGCCCAGGTTGCCATGGCTACATCAGGCAGGGCGCATGTGGTCACCGTGGGTGCAGGCCGTCCCCGAAAGCGGTGCTCCTCCTCTTCAGGTGGTCCACCTCCGCCCGCAGCTTCTCGATCTCCGCCAGGAGCCTCTCCTGCGCCCAGGATGCAGCAAACATCAGCAAACGCCACAGAGATGCCCGGGAAATGCCAGGACGCTAAGGTAACCTTAAGGATGGAGCCTGACCCAGGAGCATCCCAACAAAATACACTCACAGACTTTCCAGCGGTACAATTTTTTTACTGTGTAATATAAGCATGCTTATAATAAAGACACAAAACACTTTAATTTCAATTAACTAAAAAACATCAACTCTTCCAATATCAGATAAATCAGGCAGCCACCTTATTCCACCCACCCATCCATCCATCCATCCATCAATTTTCCATCCATCCATCCATCCATCTGTTTTCCATCCCTCCATACCTTTGTATGCTGGAAGTCCTCCAGCTGCTTCTGCGAGTTCTCCAGGTCACGGATAAGCGTGTTCTACGAAAGGACATGGCACACACAGCCGGGGGCGTCATCGATGACAAGCCCATCATCAGCAGAACAGCGCCACCTAGCTGGGCCCTTTCACTTCCGGAAGCCTGCATTGTCACCACTGCACAAGACCCCCAAGTCCTGCCATGACGTCATCTCCATCTGCCCTCACCTGCTTCACAGGTCATTTGGGGAATTCCGTAACCATACACCTGGTAGCTAACAGACAGGTAAAGATGCTTCTTTCCACCCATTACTGAGTTGCTTAGTCAGTTCAGGTTTATGAGGGGGCTGGTGGATCTTAGGCAGGACAAGGCTGGAGGACACCCTGTCACAGGGCCCATGAATACACACACGCGCTATGGGCAATTTAGGGACGCCTAGCTGCATGTCACCGGACTGTGGGAGCAAACCTGCACAGCACATAGTTACAACATGCAAACTCCACACACCCAGGTGGAGGAGGAATTTAAAGCACTGCAGGTGTGAGGTAACAGCACCACCCACTATGCCACTGTACCGCCTCATAACGATGGTTATGCTTCACATTTTTACGGAAGTCTGTAGAGGACATGCATCAACTTTTTTTTTTCTTTTCGACTTTTCTAATCCTTTGACCACTGTGTTCCACAGCAGACACGAAATTTCTTTAACGCGACTGAAAAATTATCTCTCTTTCACTGTGTGATTTTAATACTGTGATTAATTCAATCAAAGGGCTCATTAAAGGCTAATTAACCTCAATAAAACAAGCGACCGCAAAAAGACGATGACTTTGAATCAATGCAAGGAATTTGTATAATTTAACATTAGATTAATGTTATGAATAAATTATTGGTATTTCTTTGTCATTCATTTAAATGTTAATTCACTTACAAATCTGCTGTTTCATATAGTTAAATATTTGAGGTTACCTGAGGCGAGAAGTTCCCACTTTACACTTAGATTTTTAGAATAGAGTATTTCGAACATTGCAAAACATCAACAAACTTTTTAAAGTGATCTTCAAGTCAAGCCGAACAGGGCTACTTGAGCACAGTGCCAGGTGGTGGGTGGTGTCAGTGGGTGGGGACTGTCACTGGCCAATCATAATACAGCGGGGCCAGCAGTTCACAGAACCCTGGTTATGGGTGGAACCACTGAATGGGGTCAGTCATGGGTCAGTCACGACAGTGTTCGGCTGAGGAGGGGCCAGTAGCTCACAGAGCTAGGTTTTATGGGTGGAGCCAGTCACTGGCCAATCACGATACAGCTGGGTCAGCAGTTCACAAAACCAGGTTTTATGGGTGAGCCATCACTGGCAAATCACGATACAGTGGGGCCAGCAGTTCAGAGAGCCAGGTTGTGGGTGGGACCACTGAGTGTGGTCAGTCATGGGCTGGTCACGACAGAGTGGGGCTGAGGTGGAGCCAGTAGCTCACAGAGCGAGGTTTTATGGGTGGGGCCATTCATGGACCAATCACAATAGGGTGGGGCTGAGGCGGGGCCATCAGCTCACCTTATCATCGAGCGCTGCCATTCGCTCCTTCAGGTGCAGCTGCAGCCGTTCATTGGACTCAGTCAGCAGGCGATCCACCGTGTCTGACAGGCGCTTGTTGTGTTCCTCATTCATCTTCTCCCGCTGCCTGGCCTGGAAAGGGCAGGGGGGGTGGGGGTTGGGTGGTGCGGAGGACAGGCGAGAGCAAGTGAGCAAAGTAAGGTACATAAAGTGGTGGATCAGGAAGAGGACGAAGGAAGGCAAGAAAGAAAGGATGAGAGGATGAGTGAAGCTCAGCGGGGGAGGCCTTCTTCACACGGCCCTCTCGGAGTCGGTGTCCCCAGCTCACATGGTAATCTAGAGCTTTCCCTCGGCACAAAGGCACCTCTCCTCTCTCCTCCTTGATTCAAACACCCAAGACGCGCATCCCGCCAAGGAGCAGCATGCCAACGACAGCTAAGACGACAAACTGGGCCGCTTCAGGTTTGAGCTGCCAGGCGCTGCCAGTAAGAGCTGTACTGCATGGCAGTGAGCTAAGTGGATTAAGCCTGAACAGCCACCCGTGGTGCTTTGCACATATATCCTGAGAAAACCAGTAGGTGGGGTAAGACCTCACTCAGGGACTCTTTACATTGATCAGTTGCACTGCAATCTGAGCTTGGTCAACACTGTGGAAAAAAATAGCTGGTCTCTAAATAGCAGACTCTGCAGTCTTATCTAAAATTGAAACAAGGACTATTACAAGAGGACATGAGCAAAAGGCACTTTCTGTCCCGGCAAATAAACGGCTTAATCGCTCCATTATCAAGTGGCTTTACAGGGAACCAAATCTCTGTAATTAGAAATGATGATGTGTTCGA
>JAODKL010000128.1:8686267-8702868 GCA_026780765.1 Petrocephalus schoutedeni
AACATTTTTCTTAAATTGTTGCACTATTTGCCCACACAGTCTTTCACAGAGTGGTGAACCTCTCCCCATATTCCCTGCGTAGAGACCCCTCCTCTCTGGGAGGCTCTTTTTATACCCAATCATCTTACTGACCTGTTGCCAATTAACCTAATTAGTTGTGAGATATTTAGCCAGGTGTTTTGTTTTTGCATTGCACAACTTTTCCAGTCTCTTGTTGCCCCTGTCCCAACTTTTTTGAACTGTGTTGCTGGCATCAAATTCAAATTGAGCACAGATATCACAAAACAATAAAATTTCTCATTTTCAACATTTGATATATTGTCTTTGCTCTGCTTTCAATTAAAATGTGTTGCAGATCATTGCATTCTGTTTTTGATTAAAATTTACACAGTGTCCCAGCTTTTTTGGAACGACAGGGTAGTGGAAGGTACCTTGGAGAGAAGCCCATGTCTGTGTATACCGTATAAAGTGCCAGGACACAGGGGGCTCAGGAAGCTCAGGGAGTCCCGAAAGAAGGAGCCACAATGCCGCAGTTTCTGTGACCTTAGCTGCAAGGCCACCTTACTTTCATCAATGCAAATAAATTCTTGTAAGCATATGAAGCGTCTTTCAGCCAGAATGAGCTTTCCGGTAGGTTGCACCTGGTCGCTTTTGGTGAGGGTGTAGTTTGCGCAAATTGCGGAACGGGAGAAACCAATTTTGAGCGCAATTGAATCGGGACACTGTGTATACCTCCCTCTCTCTCTCTCTCTCTCTCTCTCTCCATCTGTGTGTGTGTGTGTTCCTGTGTGTGGGCGTGTCTTTGTATGCTCCTATGTGTGCCTCTTAAGAATCAGAATCACAAAACGTTAACTATCCCCGAGAACATTGTTTGCGATTACAGACTGCACATTAAAGCACCACAGAAAAAGACAGAAATTAAAAATACACAGTACCTCATACAACAATTTCTGTACAAAAATAAGTGTAACATTAGGAGATGGTAATAATAAATTAGCAGTAAATATGATGTTTGTGTGTGTGTGCGAGAGTGTATGAAAGTGTATGTGTGTGTGCGTTTATGTAAGGTTTATGTAAGTCTGTGTATCTCTGTGTGTGTTTGTATGTGTGTTAAGTATGTGTCTGTATCTGTGTGTGTGTATCTGTATGTGTGTTCCTGTGTGTGTGTGTGAGAGAGAGTCTATGTGTCTTTGTGTGTGTCTGTGCATGTCTGTGTATGTGTGTGTGTCTTTGTGTATCTGAATGTATATCAGTGTGAGTGTGTGTATATGTGTATATGTGCTCTGTGTGCCTCTGTGTATATGCAGTGGGTGGGGTGGGGTCGGGGGAATACATTTCCCATAATGCAGCCCAGACACAGTCATCGGTGGGTGATAATGTCATGAGCGCGTACAGGTGACTGGAGCACAAGTTACAGTGAAACAGCATCAGGGAGCGCTGCAAGAAAACAAATAGTGAGCGCGGCGCTGACATGTCGCGTCGCTGAGCCGGTCCCAGCTGTCAAGGAGCCACAAAAGGACGCTTGTCTGCTGTCCCTACGGGAAGAGTCAAGAGCCGGGCAGAGGCGTCGCAGCGATCGGCGGCACCGCGGAGCTGAGCGGCACCGAGCCGGACCGGAGCCCCGCTTCGTACTTTCTGACCTTCAGCGGGTGAGTGACGCGGCCGGGCAGCCGGCTTTACCTACTTCTGCGCCTCGCTAACCGGTAAACTAATGCGGGAACACGGCTATTTTTAGTGACTTTAATATCAAAAGCAAATTAAACGGCAGTCGAGCAGGCTGATCGCCACAGTTAAGGAGTCCGAAAAGTAGAAGTCATCTGTTGCTAAGTAGGCAGCGACTGCACAAAATGCGTATGAATTAACCCTATTTCTAATTTTCGGTAACGAAAGTTTACAAACTTCTGCATTGCTGACCTCCTGCTTTTTTAGCGCTCGTCCGTAAATGTTTTAATGCATTTCATTTTATTTACTCGTCAGTTTATATCGATTTCATTCATGCCCTGAGCTCAAAATGCCTGCTTACTGTTAGAATAGGATTTCGCATTAAAACGAATCCGTGATTTTTCCTATTGAGCTAATTCTTGTTCTATGTAATGGTGCAAACGTCCATGTATAGTAATTGTGACACCACAGCAGCTTGCAGACTTGTTACATTTATCAGTGCCATGATATTTAAGCTATTTGAGATAAACGTGCTGCACTAAATCACTGTGGCAAGACGTGAAAGTCGCGGGACGCGACCCGAACCGCCGATCCGGACAGCCCGGTCCGCTTTCCCCCTACACACATAACGTAATATATCCAACAAGTTATTTTTAACATCGCTTAAGATGGCCACTGAAAATGACTTCATAGCTGAGGCCATAGATCTGTTTCTATTTGCTTTGGTTTGTAATGCCGGCACAGTGGCTGGGCCGGGGCCGCTTACATCACCCCGCAGGACGGGCACTTTAAATGGAGCTGGCGGCTCCGGGGACCCGGAGGTCCCGCTCCGAGCTCAGGATGTCCAAGCAAAACCGATTTATCGCTCCATTAGGTTTCAAAGGTGATGATTTTTGCCATTTTACCTGGTATCTTATTTTGTGGATTAAAAAAAAGAAGAAAATGATCACGTGTTTTCATTTTAAACTAATTCCTGACATAAGTTTGTAAAATGGGGTCAAATAAAGTACTGTTTCTTTTTGAGGTGATAACCGTAACACATAACTTATAATTTAAAGCGACGCAACTATAAAAGCAAACTTTTAACATGGGTTGAGACATAAATCTTGGGTAATATAGTGTGAGTTCACACTAGTCGGAAGGTTTTTGAAACTAGGCGGAATGATTTTGTCATGGCAAAAATCTAAATTTAGAGGAATTAGCCACTAAAACAGTGCGACACCCATTGTCCAGTGTTATTGCTTAAGGATGAGGCATCCCAATATGACCAGGGCCTTTGGGCCATGAAACTTACAGGGGCCTACTGTCCGGGGGTGGGGTGATACACACACTTCATTTTATCTCGGTCACGATAGTGCAGCTGTGGTTTTGCAGTTTTGTTTTTTTTTTTCTGATCGTGTTTTGGTTAAAGGCATCCAAACTAAACAAAGGTGCCCACGAAGTCCATCTGGAGGTTAGGTGCATTTGGCCTCTTTGTTTTTGTTCCTCCTTTAAGGACGTAAGTTCAGAGTCCAACCATATCTGCATTGCGCTAAATTTTTTTCTATTATACCTGTTGATAAGTTTGCAGGAGTTCAGAATCTAGAAAAGTCAGAGAGAAGACAAGAGGTCTGTTTATTTTGATGTTACTTAGTGACTGAAATCAGATAGCTATGGGAATTAGGAGGTGTTTTCAGAAAAACATACTCGGAAACAGTGCTCATAGCCCCGAACGTCACTGTGTCTTCATTGAGGGTTTGCTGTCCTGGTCGCCGTCTGTTGTGCTGAGACCTCACCGTTTTTCGTCTGCTGGACGTAATTCTGTGTGACGCTGAAGAAATTTTATTCCATGCGAAATTACGCATTTCTGCATAGAGTATGTTATTTCTAATTAGGTATGAGTATGATTTTTTAATTTGCTGCCTCATTCACTTACTGCTGGCTCATAGCTTTGGATGTGTCGGCGTAGTTGACGTGATTTTTCCGTGCAGACGCCTGAAGGATGTTCTTCATATTTCTGTCTTGTATGTAATATGATTTAACCCAGGGCCACCTGTACATGCAATGGCTTTTTTTCTTTAATTGTGAGCTAGAAAAGTGACAGGAAGGCACATTAGTGTCCCAGTAGGATACATGACAATCCCTGTTCTTTCATTCGCTTTGCTTGCTCAGTGATAATGCAACTTATCTAATCCACTTATAGACCATCTCGTCTGTCACTTATGAAGACGCCATTCTGTGTCCCCTGTTAACCCCCCGGCCCACCCCCACATGCTGGTTTGATGGTGCGTGGAGGTTTGGAGCGTCGCTCGGGCGTGAAACGAAACATCTGGACGGCGAGTCTTCCGCAACGCCGCAAAGCTGAAGGGGAGGCTTCCTGCTCAAATGGAGGTTTGCAGAGATGTGGTCCTTATGTGCCGGAGACGTAAGGGTTTGACGTTTTTGGGCGCCAAATGGGCTTTGCCCTCTCTGGGATTCTCCCTAGCTGGAGGTCATCGTGCTCTAATTGGGGCCGATCGCATTTTTTCGTGTGTCCACCCCGTTCGCGGCTGCCCTGCTCCTTTTCTGGCCGCGTCCTGGGTGACTCTGCATTCCTGAGCTGTTCTTCTGAGTCCCAGCCACGCCGTAACGAAATGCCTCGCTGGCTTCTCCGCGGCGTCCCACCTGGTGAACGTGCAAGTGGCTTCGCCGCCGTGGATAATCCTGCCCCTGATGACCTCTGTGGGCTGTTCAGCCACTGGCCAGCCTGTGGTTCCTCAGTCACCTGGCCCCCGGGGGCCTGATAAGTGGCGTACCGTAGTACAGCGTCCTGTTTACTCCAGGGCCTAGAAGGGGCTGTGCTTCATTAACCTTTTACCCGTTAGCGAGCGGCATCGATGTGCTCATCTGCTCCGAGCAAACACTCGCCACATATAATGTGTGCTGCTGCCTAAGCAGGGCCAGCTGGGAAAGCCGCAGTGGCCAAAGCGAGCCCCCCTGGCCGACTCCGAGACCTGTGCCTTTTCTGGAAGCCTTCCAGCTTCAGCCTGGCCTCAGTACCTCTGCAAAAATGGAGGGAATCCTTTTAGGGCAGTGTTTTACAAGCAAGCCCTCTGGGACCTCCTAGGAGCCAGGGTGGATGTGGGTATGTGCTCCCCCAGTACTTAATTTGGTTTCATTTGCCCCCACCAATAAATAGAACTTTTATATTTAAATTATTAATTGGTGCCTCCCCAGTATCAAACTCCCTCCTCTGCTGTTTCCCCAGGGAATCTACATTTTTGCTTCCTCCTAACTCTTGGTACCAGGTATTCAGTGTCTTTGTTTGGCTGGGAGCTGGGAGGGAGCAGAAACGTGGACTGTCTCGGGGGGGGGAAGGGGGTCCCCGTGGACTGGGCTGAGAAACACTGCTTCAGAAAGCTTTTGCTGGAGGCACACAGGGCTGATCCGGTTCAAGCCAGAACAGGGTCTCCAAATGTGACCTTGGTTTGTAAATCGACTAAAGGGAGCGGCTAAAAGGATTACTAAGTTGTCTAACCACTGAGGTGTTTTTGCAGGCAGAGGTGTGTGTCGATGAATCTGACCTGACTGAAAGATCAGATATTTTGGGGTGTTGGTGTGACTGTGCGGGTGAGAACTCTGTGCCTGTGATCACAAGGTCGCTGGTTATAATCCCAGGGTCGGCAGAGTGATTTCACCACGGGGTCCTTCTCTTAACCCCCATAGTACGTCACTCAGGATAAAAGTGTCTGCTAAATAAACAAATGTAAATACATGGGAAGCTCCTCGCCACGTCTCACAGCTCCAGTGTGTCAGCCTCGTTCAGGAAGCTGTGTTTCCTTGGTCCTGAGGCATTATGGGTATTCTGATGTGCCCCCCCCCCCCGCAGTTCTCTCCTTGGTGGCGGGTGCTGCATGCTTCAGCTTCCTCATCCCGCCACGCTCGGCTGTCTTCCTTATTTGAACTGGCAAGGCTCATTCAATAGCTCTTCATTGCCCGCCCCTGATAAGCCGGTGAAACCAAATACCACGATGCAGCTGTTTACATAATTTTGCCAAATAAATCCAAAACAGACCAGATCATTTGGGCCATCGCACCTTGTCGCATGCATATTTCAGGCTTGTAATTGACTCCAGCCGTGTGTTTTTTTTTGTCTTGTTTTGTTTTGTTCGCCCCAGGACTAATTTCACTTTTGTTTCCTGCTCTGAGTTACAGCACCCGCGCCCCCGCTGAGGTCTAATGTCTGCGTTGCCATAAAGGCGAACAGGAACGGTCAGGAAGCTCTTCGTACCGGATTGGCTTTGCTGGAGGCCACAGATGAATCTCGTAGTGCCAGCGGCGCTCCTCCGCAGTGCAGTGCTGAAGTCAGCCAGCATTCTGAGACTAAACAAGTCGCCGCAGGTTTCTGTAATTCGGCCCAATGCATGACTGCGGAGAAGAGTGTGAATCTAGACAAGCGCATTGATCTGAGGTATTTCGCAGCGTACTGTGGCATTTTAAATGCAAGAATTGCGAAGGCAAATAAGGCCGGGCGCTGCACCAACACCTTGACTTAAGCAAATGTCTTTCCGTTGATCAGTTTTAGGATATTAACGAGTTGCCGGCGCTGTGTGTAACAGGAGCCAGTGTAAACATAGTAAGTTAATTTCCTGTGGGAACTTTCCAGCTAAATGCGGTCGCCGTCAGTCTGGCTGGGCTCCTTCGGCAGATTGGGCATCACCTGACCCACCCCGGCCCATTGGGACATGGTTCCGGCGGGGTGTCCGATCCCTGACCCCATCGGCAGGTCCCTGGCACCTGGCCACACTCACACCAGCATCTAGGCTTCCTCTCCTCCAACTGCGGAGGAATGCAGCGTGGCTGGTTTGCAGGGTTCATCTGCGGGGCCCCGCCTGCTAATAATGTTAATCCCTTTTTATGATTTAATTGCGTACGGTAAGATACACTCCCAGAGGGTAAACCATGCAGCCAATCACTCTAGCCGTCGCGGCTAAGCCCCGAGTCTCTCCAGTGCCACAGCCGGAACCTGGGCCATAAAGAGCCCCGAAACCACACGCCGCCAGACTCAGAGACGTCACCCGCCGCGGCGTCCCTCTGCCCGGTAAGGTCCCATTTCCGTAAACGGCGGGCGACCTCGCCTGTATGGAGAGGCGGAAGAATCCCATCCACATCTCTCCTGGGGCTGTTCTCAGTAACACGACGGCATCCCTCTCACAGGAGCAGGGCCTCCTACACAGGCAGCCGGAGATCGTAGCTGTTCAGGCCGGAGAATAGGGAGCTTGTTTCAGAGTCTGGACTGTGCCAAGATAATATGGAAATACATCATTGTTTTAAACTAACTTATTAAAACTATGTCGGAATACAACAGTGCATTGTAATGCGGCAGATGTCTGGCATATAATACACACCTTGTAATACTCGCTTACATAGGTGTACGTATGTGCCTCCGTGCTGCTTTGTGGAAGTGATGATTAAGCCAAAGACTATGTGCATAGCTAAAAGATAAACAGCGCTGCCTCTCACGGCGCATGCACACGTCTGCGCTGTGGAACTGGCAGGCATCCACCGCAGCGGGCAGCCCAGGCAGACAGGAAAAACAAAGTTAGTCGCAGTAACGGCTGCTCCTTCTGCTGAGTCGGCCTGGTGCCGCATATTCAGTGGATCGACAGAAAGCTTGTTGAGACGGCCAGACGCACAGCTTCAGAGAGAGCTTCCCGGCTCAGACAGAGGAGAAGGAGTGTGGAGGCATCTCAGAAGGGATGCGTGTCAGAACTGCTCCATATGAGGAACTTAATCCTCAATCAATGTGCTGTTACGATGGGTGTTATTATTACAATTACCCCTAAGTAACGGTTTATGATGCCCTCCAAATACTTTGCAAGCGTGGCAATGTTGTCTTTATTCATTCACGAAATACGTTAACAAAGAAATTAGCCGTAACTTGTTCTAATCTATTTTGCTCATATATCAGAGTAATCCTACTGGCACGCTATTGCTCCTTTAAGCAGGATCCAATCACACTTGATAGATTTGCCCCAAGGATCACACATGAGAGTTTCAATAGCAAACACCTGTTGTGCCTGAAGAGCACCATATCTGTGGCTCCCCCAGAAAGCTTCACCGTTAGCCCCACCGCACCACCGGACACCGGCTGTAAAGCTTGCCAGGGTGGCACTGGTGGTCACTGAGTCAACGCCCCCTCAGAAGATGCAGCTTAAGTCACCTCTTGGGTTTACCGGCACTGATCCGGCCTGTAGGAAGTTGGTGAGCGTGAGAAAATTCCTGGCCAGCGGCATAATGATGCAGTGTCACGGAGACGGTCGACTTTCATAACCCTGAGGGCCAGTATTATTTTTGCTCATGGCTACCCATATCAAAACTGGGTAGTATCTGTGTTTCATTTTGAGAATAAAAGTGTAATGTGGTTTGTTTGTGGCTGGGACCTTCTTAAATGTCCAGAGTGGGTTAGTCAGCAGATGAACACATACATAACATGACCATCCTTGCATGACTGCTGGGTTTCTGGGTTACTGCTTGTTTGACCAACATATCAGGGAGCTTGAAAGAAAGCATTTCACTTGCAGGTGTGTCACCTAGTGGAGCACAAATAGTAAATTGGGACAATATCCAAGGTTGGTAGGATGTTCTTGGATCCATTTCTCTTTGTTTGCATTTCGGTTACATGGCGTTGAACACAGGACAAGAAACATCTCAGCGATGTTCTCCTTTTATCTTGTGACCTGTTAGAATGAGTCAGAGGCCATATACAGCAGGCAATATAGTGGTGGATGTCAACCCTGGACCAAGCGAAATGCTGACTATCAAAGTTTCTGTTCCACTTTAGCTCTTAATTAAAAAGCAGAGAATAAAATGCAATTTTAGTTAGCCGCCGACTGGATTTTTGAATTGGAGGAGGCACATCTGTTGATAAGAACTGTCATTTATAATGAAATTGAGCGAATGATGATAAAATGTCAATTCAATTCAATTCTTCATTGTCATGTGTACAGGTACGAGTACCATGTATAATGAAATGCTTGCTTGCTCTGCCCCTGCGGACAGTGAACATAGACAAGCCGACAAGTGAATGTAATGATGAAGTGAATATAAATAAGTAAATAAATAAGACCAGAAATGTTTTGGAGGTTTTGGAATTAAATCACCGGAGGTGACCAACGCCACTCAGCCTGTCAGCCATACTCGGTATATATATTTTGCTTGGCCTCCATCAACCAAAACACCATGAAGTACTTGGCTCGACCTTACCCTGACTGTGCCTGGGGACACATGGCTACATGTTTATAGACATCACACTGCGGTGCCTTTAGCTGTTTTACATTGGGTGGGCATTGTGAATGGAATCACATGGTTCAGAGATTGGCAGGTAGTAGGGCCTTAGCAACAGGGCTCAGGAAATGCACAAGTGTAAAGCTGTTGTTTTATTGGCCCGTGAAACAAGACAAAAGTAACCACATTGGGCACTATAGCGGGATTTCTACAAGTCCCAAGTTATTTGCGGGAAAAAAGCAATGTGCTTTTTTCACCTAGGGTAGGTGAGCTGTCAGCTGACTTTGCCCTCCCTGAGCTCTTTTTACATCCTACATTACTTTCAATCTGATAGATGGTGTCTCATGCTGTAAGACATCTTATATCAGAAGGCAATGCATCAAAAGGCAATGAATCCTACATTACATTCGACCATCAGTAAAGCAAGTCCTAACATTATTTTACAGCTGTGACTTCAAATAAGGTGGCTTCCCTATAACTGCCAGAGAGTCCCACAGAGTGGCCTGTGAACATATCCATGTACTGCAGGGGTCTCCAACTCCGGTCCTGGTGAGTTACTACCCAGGAGGTTTGGTGTCCTACAGAAACGGGAACAGGTGTGGCTCATCAGAAGCCCGGTATGATGGAAAACCTCCTGGGTAGTAGCTTACCAGGACCGGAGTTGGAGACCCCTGGTGTACCATGTAGCATGTCTTAGGGTCCACCTCACCAATTTGTTCATTGTTCAAACATACTACACGACCTTGGCCCTTGGGCATCAGCGGCGTTGGTCTGGGTTGAGCAGGGGTCCGGTGGACCACAGGCTGGTTGTCAATTAGCTAAAGGAATGACAACACTTCTGATCAAGCAAGAGGAAGTACTCAACTCAGAAGTTGCATAGTCATCGGGGCAGTCTGTGATTGAGGGCTTCCCTGTGACTCTGAAGTGACTTTGGGTCATGAGGGTTGGTCTGCCCTTTAGTCTAATCTCATGGGGGGCGGGGGTTATTGATGTGGGGGATTTTCTCACTAGTGCTGGTGTAAATAAATTGTGCTCCCTCCTAGCTGAGGACTTTCTTGGTGCTCCTTGGTTGCTGAGAAGGCCAGCTCTACCTGTTGACTAGGGTCAGTGCTCCGAGTTGTGGTCTTCGAGTTGTGGTCTTCGTTTGGGACCAGTATTAAAATGTAAGTGAAAATGAAGTGAATCATAGCTGATTATTTATCTGTTGAAATACATGTATTGCACTCATCAAAGGTCCGTCAATGGATACTTGTTGATTTTGAGGATTTTGATGATCTTATGAAGATCTGTGCTTTTTCAATACTTGTTAGCCTGTGTAAGGGATAGTCTATAGAAAGTAGACCATGGACCATAAACAAATATGGGCCACCGGTTTTGTTTAGATAGGGGTGGACTGTCAGTGCTTCTGTTGCTCCCTGCTGTTAAGTAAACCGGGCAGCCATTTGTATGGTTAAGGACACTCCTGTGGAGCCAGTATTATAGAGTCAACAATCAAAGAGCTAACTGTAAACACTTGGGTTTTTCTGAAAGTGTATCACCTTGTCACAACTTCTGCAGAACTGTTTTTAAGGAATAATATATTGCCATTGTATCCTGTCAATGCATTAAAATGTGAAGGTTAAGTAAACAGTTCCCACTTCCAGAGAAGTAGTTGAGAGGGTTATGATACATGCTACCAACTTCTGGTTCGTTTCAAGATCAGCCTTTATTTGTTTTCAGTGCCTTCCTTGTCAGGAAGATTGTCCTTCGGGTCTCTTTGTTTGTAGATGTAGGCCAACAAGAGTGTGGCATCATCAGGGACGCTATGCAAGATTTTTTTTCTGTCTGGTGTACATTAAGGAACTTGCTGTTGTCATGTAGGTCGTGTTTTGAAATCCCAACTCATGGAAAAAACACTGCAGACTCTTGCCATTTTCCGTTTCGAAATTAGGAGAGATTCTGAATTAGTCACTCAAATATGATTTGAGGTCTTCTTTTCTCCCCCAGTTGCGAATTGCATAGTTGCCCCACATGAAATGGCCGTGTGTTCAGGGTCCAGTGGGATATTTTGAGATCGGACTCTGAACAATGATTAATGACCTTCATTCATCGGGGGAGATGTGACAATGGGAGCATTCAGCCCGCATAAAGTGGCGTGGACGATGGGATCTTGAGGTGTTTTTTTTTTTATAGGTGTCCTTGTGTTGCACATTTTCACGTTATGAGAACTTCAGCCAGATGCTAAATGTCAATGCATCACCTGTCCCTGCGGAGTCATAATTATACAGTGGGCTGTATGCTGGGCCCTGGGAAGTCTAATCTGTTTGTATTAACCCGCATGACCTGTTAGCTTAGCTTTATTATGAAAAATGCATTTTAAACACTCACTTATGGTAAAATTAATGGCGCTTAATAAATTCGGCTTGACAGTATAGCAGGACTCCGTCAAACTACGCTATATCGTATCTTGGTGGTTTCGGGAGGCTCTTTTAGGATGTGGGAGCCGGCCGCTATGCGCTTTTTGACCGTCCTCTGTGCCTGCTTTCGTTCTGGCTGCACCGTCAAAAAATACCCCTGACTGAAAATGGCCACCGCTGTTGTGGCGCAGAGATTGCAGTGTGGGAGACAGAGGCTGTTATAGCATGAGCCGGCTGCTCCGGAGGATTGTTAAAGCATGTGAGGGTGTTGTCTGTGTTGTTGTTGCTGTAGGAATGTTTTCCATAATGTGTTTATGATTAATAAAAGTTAATACTATACAGCAATGTGTAATGAGTCACCCTGGCAACCCGAGCTGTACTGTATACCCCACACTGTAGTCCTCTGTAACGTTCTGTTGGGTCCCGGTCCCAACTGCCGGTTCCGGTTCTGTGCGCGTGTGCGCGGGCTCCTGGAGATAGACGAGACCAGCGTGTGGTAGACACCCAGATCGCTTTCGTGACTCTTCTGTACAAAACGCCGATTGTTCCCCCGGCCGAACTCTCGGCGAGCTAAATAAATAAAGAAGGCCGGTCGTGGAGAATACGCCTTTGAGAGGGCCATGCGCACAGCTGCAAGCCCCTCATGCCGCCGACCGCCCGCTAGCTAACTTCATAGGTCCCATATAACTCAAATTTCACGCATTTGCCTTTTATATATATATATAATATGGAATGAATCAGGAACAAACTGACTGCTAAGAAAACTATGATCCGGATGGACCGATAGGCAGGCCTGTGGGTGCCACCGTCCCCTGGCCCCTCATGATGGTCTGCACCTTAGGGACTTTGCGGGTTGGGGTCACCCGAGGTGCTGCTCGCTCAGCGGGTGATGTCACTACTCAGGTCGGTCGCACATGCCGTCGCTTTCCTGTCGCAGGTGGGGGCCTGAGGTAGAAACCACTGCCCATACTGCCCCGCCCCCCCCCCCCCCCCCCCCCCCCCCGCACTCTGTTATCCTCATTTCATTACGTTACATTTATTTTATTGAGCAGATGTGACGTACAAATGAGGTAAATAGCACAATCCCAGCGAGGGACGTGGTCGCAGCGGCACGTAATTAGCACACGCAGTTTCGTCATATTTAATTTAAGCTGCTTTTGTATTACTCGCTAATATGGTATGAATGAAATCAATTATACAGTAACGGGCAGACATGGACGCCCAGGTAAACACGGCTTATTATTTTGCTAAACAATCACAAACATCTGCCCGAGTACTTAACACGCCAGTACATAATGAAGTCACCAGCTGGTCCCGCTCATTTAAGATAATCGGATTTTCTCACGAACAGCGGCGTCTCGGCTGGTAAGGGCGGGGCTCGGTCACTTCCCCCATGTGACTAGCCTTTTTCTGTTGTCATGGATACCTTTCGCGCTGCAGCAAATGGCGGGTGCGTAAAAGGACAGCCTGACGGGGCCAATCGGAGGGACCCCTTTCAGTCTGGAAGCCAATTGACTGGGGCCAGTCCTGAACATTATATCTGAGTTCTGAATACTGTTTTGGACATATTTCAGTTTCCGCTCCGCTTTTCGGAGCTGTGGCCGTGCGTTGCGTGCCGGGCCATTGTGTAACGTCGAGAGATTTCTTAGTTCCGCTTGTTTCGAATTCGGCCTCGCAATTTAAATTTTTTTGGTGACAATTTTGACTGGTTCTGAAGAAGTCCGCAGCAAATGGAAGCTTCCACCACGATCCCTGTCGGCCAAGGTCGGCTCCGCTGTAGGACTTTTGAAAGACCCGGGCCTGAGGGAGATCACCAGGCCTGCCAGTCAGTATAGCAGCACGCAGAGCAATACAGCCCCTTCGCTGCGGGGGGGAGAGGCGACTGCCATTCGCCCGGCTTCCTGCCTGACAGGATGCAGCTGTCGAGGTGAAGAAGGGGAAGGAACCCAATGTGATGTCACTCTCACCAGATCTGGGGGGGCTGGGCCGGCTGGGGGTGTGACCTACACACGGAGAGCCGCCCCCGCTTTTTGAAAGTTTTGGGAACCCCAAAAATATCCAGCCCATGTCATGAGATCACACCTTGCCTCCCTTAGAGAGAGTACCCAACACCCCCCACCCCCCGCACACTGCACACTGCGTAGTGGAACGGGGCGTTCCTGAGAAGGGGAACAGAAAGCGTGGAGTTATTTTAATCCCCGTCGTGCCACGCCTGGCAATCCCTCCGAGTGGCGATCTAGGGCCCAACGCCTGCCTCGATTATTCCCATCCGCATCGCTCGCACCCCACCCATCCGCACAGCTCCAGCCGCCCCGTGTCACCGTGCATGCCTGCATGTGTGCACACGCGTGTGCATGGCATGACCTTTAGTTATGCTTAGTTGAATACACCTTGACCTTTCTACACATGTATTGAGGGTTGTTCGAGATTTTTAGCAGAATGTGTTTTTGTCATATAAAATAGGGAGGTCAGTGTACTTTAACTATATTAAACAAAACATGGAAACATGTTATTTATTTTGTTCTCCACAATAAAAATGAAATCTGTATATATCATCACATTTTAAAATAATTGGTCTTTTAAGAAAACTAATTCTTCCAAAAGGCAAAGGATAACTATGGGAACAACACCCCACCGGCCTTGAGCTTGTTCCTGGGTTCCTGGTATCTTGTCAGTTAGCCCGAGGTCTGCACCAGTCATGTCAGTTAGCCAGTGGTCTGCACTGGTTGTGTCAGTTAGCCAGAGGTCTGCACCAGTCACGTCAGTTAGCCAGAGGTCTGCACTGGTTGTGTCAGTTAGCCAGAGGTCTGCACCGGTTGCCTCCATTAGCCAGAGGTCTGCACCGGTCACTTCGGTTAGCCAGAAGTCCGCACCGGTCACTTCAGGTAACCTGAGATCTGCCCTGATCTAATCTATTAGCCAGATATCTACACCAGTAGCATCGATTAGGAAGAGGTTTGCACTGGACACTTCAGTTAGCCAGAACTCTGCACCAGTCAAGTCGGTTAGTCTGCACTGGTTGTGTCGGTTAGCTGGAGGACTTCAACAGTTGTATTGGTCAGCCAGAGGTCTGCACCGGTCACGTCCATTTGTCAAAGATCTGCACTGGTCATGGTTTTTGGTGCTTTGCTACATCTTGTCCCAGAGCATTCCACAGGGTCAAGTTGTGACGGTTACCTGTCTGCTGTGGTCTACAGTTCAGCTGGCAATGTGGGTGGGACTGTCCGACTTGGGGTGTCTGATTTCAGTACCATGTCAGTTGTGGACGTGAATAAAATATGGTTTACCGAGCCCTGTTTTACAAATATAACGCCTGATTTAATGCCCTGGCAACCATATAACAATATAATAGATGTATCCATATAAAAATCTGAATATGTATTTTTTTCTTGCAAAATGAGTTGCACTATTTTAATATCCATCTATGCATGTTCCATAACTGCCTCTGGGGTCACAGTGACATACTGGTGTTCTAAATATTAAACATTGTTTTTGAAGTAGATTATCTCCAGCTTGCATTTCATTGGTTGAGGTAAGGGGCTCTCAGAATACCGCGACGACGTTTCTGAAACTACCTTGTTCATATCCTGCACTCTGCACCTACTCACTGCAGCTAGTGACATTTAACTGATGCTTTTAAGCCATTAGCTGGAATCCTCCAAACAAAATGTTAAGCAAAGAATGATAAAGGGAAAAATATATAACAAGGCTGCAGTTACTGTGGCCAGTGCTACAGTACCTGGGAGGGGCTGGAGCCCATCCAGGACAACCTGATGCTTGGCAGGTGCATCACTACAGTAGGATTAATAAATGTGGAAAAGTAAATGCAGTTTAATAAGATGTGACTGGCATGTATTTCAGCCCTCTCATTACAGTACTTCAATTTGCACAGATATTTCTACAGATATGTACAAATTAATTTGCCTTATATGTGGCTTGGCTGCCCAGTTTTAGCATGATCACTCTCGGCCGGCCTGTTCAAACCAGGGACCTTCTGGTAGCAGGCACAGAGTCCCGTCCTACAGAGGCACACATGCTTGGGCAGAGCTCCGGTCACGGTAGCGACATGAGCAGGGGACTCCGCTGACGTTTTACAGCACGTGTTAGCGGGTCTGCTAATGGTCTGAGCTTGGCCATGAGGCAGTAAAGCTGCCCGTTAAAAATGACGGGGTTCTCCCGCTAAAAGCATTAGTGCCTTAACAGTCACCTTTACTCAGATTTGTCCATAAAGTGCCTAAAAACCAAAAGCAGTGCAACTTTAGCTAACAATGACAATGCAAACAAACAGTTATCAAGGAGAACCGAAGCTAATGCGCTAATGGCCAGTAGCTTGTATGTCTGGGTGCTTAACCTTGACGTTGCTCATTGTCACCCATCCTCGGTGTGACATACGTGGTGGAGATTTCAGGGTAAGCCCCTCTGACAGACGCTGATGGCTTGATAACGGTGAGCAGTGCACCTCACCAGCTTCCCCTCTAGTGGTTGCATGAGTTTCTGGTCGGACATTTTGGGCCGTTGTTTTCTTTTCGGTACAGAGAGGAATTTCCTGGCGTCACACCGCAAGACTTTCGGTGACATGGTGCGAAGCTGTCTTGATCCCAGCTAGATTAGCAACGGTTACTTTTAGCGATGGCATTTATACCATTATTCTTTTGAGAACGACCCGTGTGGCTGAACCTGTCACTCGTCAACTGCGGCTCACCTACACTGATACCGCACTTGTCAGTCCAACCTTCTGAGATTTCAAGGCCGGCTGCCGGCTTGCGTGGAAACGCCTCTCTAACTATTTGCTTGCTGTAGCAGATTACCCATGATTCAGTGAGGCATCTGGGCTGTGCAGTCACTCGCGCGGCGCTGTCCACACACAGCGCCCTCGTTTGCCTTGTTCCGCTCTGCCACAGCGAACTCTGCCCTCACCATGACTTTCTTGGCTCAAATGAATAATTCGGCGGTTTTTCCATCTTTGATCGCAAGGTGGCGTGACGTCACGGGCAGCGCCAACAATGGAGGCCTTGTGCATAATGATCATGCGTATGCCCCAGCGCATGCCGGACATTTAAAAGCGGGCGGCATGGAGACAGCCCGGCAGCGGGGGGGGGCTTCAGGTGGACGTCCAACCGGCTGTCTTCCTTTGGCTCTGCTGGCCCCCGCAGGCTCGACACGGAGGCACTCAAGTCTAGGGCGAGAATTCCTATCCCTCTGATCCAATGTGGAGCTCAGATCAACACCCTCGGCAACCTCCGGATTATTTGTCAGGGTTTATAAATACCACCCCCCCCCCCCCCCCCCCCCCGCGTC
>JAODKL010000128.1:8724407-8748693 GCA_026780765.1 Petrocephalus schoutedeni
CCCCCCCCCCCCCCCGAGCTGACGGCCGCGTAAGTGTGGTGCGTGCAGCAGAGTGCATGCCTACGAGCTCATACATGCGTGCCTGCATGTCTGCATGTGCGCCCAACAGGCCAACAGGGGGAGGCAGCGGTCCACAGACGGCTCTCCTCCAGGTCAGTATCCTCAGAGGGGCATGCAGATGCAGGAGAAATACAGGAGTCAAATCCCTCTTATGTACTTGTGACAAAAGGAAAATCAAATATGTCACTTTAGACAGACACGTTAGCGCAGAGCAGCTGAGGCCGACGTTTGCTTGATTAGGAATAAATACGGAGGAACGACAACACTCGTACGTCTAGTGGTAAATGTAGTGGCGCAAAGCCTTTATCTGCAGGTGGGAGTAGGAGGCCCCACGGATTCCATTCAGAAGTCAGGGAAGATTCTAGAACATCTGCGAGCTTGAGCCGGGCAGCACATTTCCGCGGCCATCCAGCCCGGCGGCAGCGGTCTCACCGCGACGCTGCTTTTTTTCTCCAGATGCCGCGAAAGTATGACGTTACGCGAAGGTGGCCGCGCGCCGCGGGCCAGCGTAAACACGAGGCGTCCGACCCGCGGCTTGTGCAAAAGCGCCGCTCATCCTGGCTAAATCGGTGCTCGACCCTCGAGGGCTGCGTCAAGATGGAGAAACCATTATGCAATGCCTCTCCTGGTCAGCATCTGAAAGAGTGGGCTAAACTCCTTGTTGGTAGCTGGGGCGTATTAAGAACATCAATATCCAAAGGGGGGGTGGACAGCAATCCACAACCCCAATGAAAGTCAATCACGCGGCTGACCCAGTGGAGAAAGGGTCATATTCCATCTGGTGTCGGTACTCCCCCCCTACAGAATTCAGTTTACTGTAGGTTCTGCAGACACCCCCCCATCCCCCCCATGCCCCACAAAGAGCTCTTTGACTTAGTAGAAGAATTAACTGGAGATTGGGGATCCGGCTCCTGGTCCTAAGAGCTGTGGTATGAGGTGATGACTACCAGCGAATTGTCAGGTCCTCGGAAGACCTGACGAGGACTGTGAAATCCATCGCCCTCCCTACGAAAAATCCACTTTGCAGTGAAAAATTCAATTTAGCTAACTGCAAGACGGATTTTCATAATCTAGCGGCCGGATCTACTGAGAGAGGTTAAATTACAACCTGTCAGTCATTGGCGGACACAGACGGCAGCTGGTGAGGTCCAGTGCGGGGTCTAGGCCCAGCAGCTGGGAAGGTGGCTGAGGATGGGCAGGAGATTTGGGGGGCTAAGCGCCTGGAAATGGACAAACAGAGGGTGTGTTGACTTAAACGAAAAGCAGGGCTGTGTGATCCCATGCATGGGCATGGCTGTTATATCAACACTTTATCTCAATGCACCCAGGGGCTTGAAGGACAAAATCTCAGCCGTTTCTTCTGTTGTCACCTGGCATTCTTTCTTTCCATCTTTCCATTTTTCCTGTTTCATGCAACATTTTGCATAGATGATGTAGCAATAGGTTGCCACACAGTTTTGTCAAATGCATTGGGGAGACTGCCTTGTTAGAGGTGCAATATAAAAATAAACTGACCTTATTGCCCCCCTTGGTATGAAAAAGACAGAAAAATTTTATTAAAATATGTCTTTATTGTTCATTAGCTTAAGAAAAATCTATCCCTTCATGAGGCAAATTTATTCAAAGAATAGAAATCCTCACAAAAAAAGTTACTTTTTTTCCCTCGAAACACACACACGTGTCACAATTATTAGCACCCATAAAAGTTTTCATGAACAAAATCCAATTAACATTTATTCATGGGCATATTTTACCTTTTACAGGCACACCTGGGTTTTCAGGAACTCTTAAGTGGTGATGTGTGACTTCCTGTTTCACTGGGGTATAAATTTGAGGTCGCACACAGGCCAAACCCCATTGGTCACCCGTCAACATGGGTTGAAATCAGAAAGTGGCATAATGAAATGAAAGTTTTGGAGAACTTATATCTAGGGTTAAGCTGTACAGAACTGTGCGATAGCTATCAAGGCATAACAAGAAGCCATACTTTGAACAAGATGTTGTTCAACTGTTTAGATGCGCTACTTAATATTGTAACATTCATTCTTTAATGATGTATGTTTAATCATGGGTTTTATTTGTTCAGAATGTGTTGAAAAAGACAAGCAGATAATTATATTCAGTAGAACCTGATTGCTGCCTGTTTTAACAAGGTAGAATGTCTCCTACACATTTGATCTTTTAGTCTTAAACAATGCAACTATCACCCCAGTCCTCCCTGCACTCCTGGGGCGTACTGTACTTAGGCCATGTGAATCTTCAGCACAAGAGACCCACCAAGCTAAGGTCAAACCCAAGGAACCCACTGCACCCTACAGATGGATGCTAATTTTGGTTTCTTATAAACAGAGGTTCCTTTTCCTTGCTGTGGTTTGGTGAGACTGAGATGTAACGACAGGGACTGCTTTATGGCAGGGAGATTTAAACACTTCTCAGGGCCTGGAATGAGACAACCCACAATATTATTATTAAAGTGAAAAAATGCGTTAGTCTGTAAATGCAATGGGTACCTGGTTACAATTAGAGGGCGATTTTCAAAAAGGTCAATGAATTCAGATAATATCCTTAGAGGGAAGAAATTTAATACCCTTTTTTGCTGAATTAATTAATTATAATATTAGACTAGCTCAAGGGGGCCTTTTCTTGAGTGATTAAGTGAACACATATCTTTAAAAGACTTCTCTGATCTCTTGGGTTTTCCACCTTTGCACCCAAGGTGTGCCATATATTTATATATAACATATAAAAATAGACAAACTGCACCATCACCCAGTTGGCAACAGAACGCATTTTTGGAGTTTCGAGGCCTAACCAAAGCTGTCGGGTTGCGAAATACATTTTAATTTTAAAGTCTGGCCGCTTTCCTGGGAGAATGGTAAAACAGTTTTCCAGGTCTTAAAAAGTCGAAGTGGATATAAAGGTGTCCTCTTTTCATTTCTGTTTCGGCCAAAATAATCCAGTCTCTGAGCTGCTGAGGCCTGCGCTAACCACACGAACGGCCTGCGCTAACGCAACGGCACGCTCAAGTAGCTTTACAATTCGGTGGGGTGCCCCCTATCCCTGGGTGTCCCATCAGGCACGGGTGCTGTCCAGTGTTTCCCTTGGCAATGTTACCACGTTGCTGCAGAGCAAGGTCATTATCGTTCACGAAAACTAACAAAATTATGAAAAGTAAATGTGAAAACACATTAAAATAAAAACAATAACTGACTGGAACTGTACTGTATGTTTACAAAACAAATTAAAATAAACTAAAATTATAGGGAAAATGTCGTCACTTCTGCTTTTTTGTCAATTTTTTTCATATATAACTCTAAATTGATGGTTTATTTCGTTTTTAGCTGTGCCTGTTCCATGTGCAAGCGATAGTACTTTTTTGGTACTTCGGTACTTTTGGGTGGGACTTGCAACGCTTTCTTTGCTGATTGGTTATGCAAATTGGCTGCCTCTGAAACAATGCAACTGCAGTTTTGGATTGCAGTTTTGAACTCAGAAAACAACGATACACAAAGTAAAAAAATATAATAATTGCGATCTGGTTGTAAGAACAGATACAACAAGATCAGGATGGCATGACAAGAAATTTAAAAAGTATTTTGTTCAATATACTAGGGCAGCATGGTATTGAAAACTTTCCAAATTGAGGGATGTGATTTTGTTGTAATAAATATTGGGGTGTTTATAAAGGAAAAGGGGTTTAAACATAAATTTCTCATAAACCCGTCTAGGACTGATTTAAACAGCAAGGATGGAAATGATTGTGATTGTCTCGGAAGTGGCAGTGCCTATACCAAAATATAAAATATTGTTTAAAAATAAAAATATATAAGCATTTTAGTGAAATCCCCTGTGCTGTAATGGGCGTGCAGTGTGAAGGTATGAAAAGCCGCCGTGTTGTGGCGGTACCCGGTGTGGTGTAAAAGCGCTCAGCTTGTCAATTTATCCATCTATCATGGCCAAAAGTGGCCAAAGTCAGGAGAAAGTGGGAGGAAGTCTCATTTCGGAATAAAACAGTGTCTTAGGTTAAATATGACTGTATCTCCAGCTTAAGAAATGGAACAACCACATCTCTGGAGCAACATGTTTTCCTCAAGATCAACAAGGAATTGTTGGTTGACGGAAGTACACCCATCTCTTCCTTTCTCTGTCGTTGTCACACACACACACACACACACACACACACACACACACACACACAAATGCACTGTCACACACATCTTTTATAGGTCTTAAATGAATACATTTTTGAAAATTATTTTTATTACACAATACTTTTTCTGACCTACTTGAATTGCACCGCTGACAAATATATTATACTAAAACACTTAAACTAACAATAACACTAAAACTAAAAGAAAATTAAGCATTTTCAAAAAGCTAAAGCTAAAAACTTTTTTTTTTTACTTTTTATAAAAAAAAAAACACTTTAAAAACTAATAAAAACTAAACTGAAACTGAAAACCAAAAGGGAAAATGAAATAAAAATAAAAACTAATGAAAAATGCGAAACTATCATAACCTTGCTGTGGAGTCACTCGAGCCTTGGAGGGGCCATTTGCCGCCCGTGTTGAGCGCTTGCCCCAACACATTACTTGCCGGTGGCTTTGAGCAAACTGCAGACCTCACTCCCCGGCCACTTGCTAATGTGAGGCCACGTTCCCAATTTCAGGAGGTGCCCTCTAAACGGTATGTCTCAATATCCCGGGCGCTTCCCAATAGCAAGCCACATTCCTAATTTCGAGGGGTGCCTTCCACCAGGACCCTCTCTGCCTTGCACAAGGGTCCCATTTCATTGGAACTCTGCAATTCACTAGAGGAACCCTGAACATCGAGCTGTCAATCATCAGGCCCTTTGGGATGACTCGCCCGTGATGGCGGATGACGATTGTGTCGCCCTTTAAGACAAACCCCTTTTCCAAACGAAAAAGTGAACCTGGAAGAATCTACTTTGAGAATCAAGTGACTGATACTCTGTTGGGCCATGTACTGTAGTGTGACCATTCATTGGGTATAAATCCTGGTTTTCTTTAATCTCCTGTGTCCCAGCAAAGGAAAGTCAGAAAATTGCTCAGTTTTCATTGGGCTCAGCTTTCGTCAAGCTTGGCTTTCATCTGGCTTGGCTTTCGTCTGGCTTGGCTTTCGTCTGCCTCAGCTTTTGTCTGGTTCAGCTTGCATCAGACTCGTCTCACGTCTGGCTTGGCTCACACCGGATTTGGGCTTGCATTTCATCTGGCTTGACATTCATTGGGCTCAACTTCATCTGGATTAGCTCTCATCTGGCATAGCTTTCATTGGGTTCACTTTTGTCTGGCTTGGCTCTTGTCTGGGTCTGCTCTCTTCTTCTCTTGTTTGGCTCAGCTTATGTTGGGCTGGGCTCATCTGGTTTGGCTTTTGTTGGGCTCAGCTCACATCAGGCTTGGCTTTTATCGGGCTCAGCTTTCGTCTGACTCGGCTATGATCAGGCTTGGCTTTTGTCTGGGTCAACTTTTGTGGAGCGTGGCCTTCGACTGACTCGGCTTTTGTCTGGTTTGGCTTTCGTCTAGTTTGGCTTTTCTGGGACTTGGCTTTCGTCTGGCTCGGCTTTTGTCTGGCTTGGCTTTCATCTGGCTTGACTTTTATCTAGCTCCAGATTCACTGGAAGGAAGTCCCCACTCTCCTGCCACTCTCCAGGAGAAAATGGAAAATGGAGAAGAGATGGTCAGTATACTTCTTCCCATCACAGCTGGATTGGGGGAGGTCATGGGATGGGGGGTTGTCAACCACTCATGAAGCTTGATCATCTGACCCTGGTGGTTTGGGCCCTGTGGCTTGATTTGTCCCCTGGCCCAGCAGACTGTTATTGGAAGGGGTCCTTCCTCTGTACCCATCCAGGCCAGTGTCTAACAATTCAAGTCACAGGGACAACACCGGCATGTGTCAGAATGGGGCTTGAAGGAGAGAAAAAACTCCCTGTTCCTCAATCCCAATGCTCCTTTCCTCTGGAGCTTTGAGGTCCGGGAAAGTCAGTCGGAGACTTCACTCTCTTCCAGTCCTCAGTGCTTGCATGTGACACGCCGCGTTTCCTGCAGCGGAAATGATCAAAGTCGAGCTAAAACAGAACGCGTTTCGTGGGGGTGGGGCACCGAGGATCCAGCCTCCAGCCCCAGCTCAGCTCCTGAATTAATTTCCAGATGAAATGTTGGTTTTTAGTGCTATCAAGCGATGCTATAAACACCAACTTCACCTCGGGCTCTGTGGCACCATTCTCTGACCCCACTAAACATTCAGGTGCAATTAATTATTTTAGTGAGATCTAGGGACTGCTTCAAACTGGTTACCCACCCTTGGGGCTTTGGACATTATTTAAAAAAAGGCTCTTTCTCTTCATGAATTTTAATCATTTGAAATGTATTGATTAATTATTAATTAAGTAACTAAGTGATACCAGGTGGGCATGATTTCAAAAAGAGTTTGAAAATCCTACTGGGGGGAAAACACATCTACAATGAGCCCTTTAATGTGGGGGCACAGGCAAATTAGCGGCCTGTTTTCTCAGCTCAAGTCTACGGTAATCTTCATTAAGAGCGGAAAATAGATATTTCTCAAACATAGACCTTTTGCGGACTTTTGTAGGTGCAGCAAGGTCTTAGCTAGTCATTAGCCGCTTCTGTGTGATATACAAGTGCTCTGCTTTCCCCCATGTTGGACGCATCACAGATATTTGCGAAAGATTTGTGTATTTTTAGGTAGCTATAAACACACAGTTCGAGGGACATGATGGAGCCACAGGAAGGGAGAGGTGAGCCCCCTTTCTGTATTCCGTGGCTGTCTGTATTCCGACAGGAACCGATGGAGTCACATGACTCAGCCAAGTCACAACGTCGAGAAGCACAATTTCAAAGATCGCCGCCGTACTTACTAAGTACTTATTACTGCAGATGGGAGAAAAAAAAAGAAAAATCTATCAAGTCAAAAGGGATGCGAGCGCTGTAATTTGCCACACCAAATATTACGCTATCACCTTATTGAGGAAAATACAGACATATGCATTCTGCAGGAAACACCCGGCCACTAAGTCATGTGTGAAAACACAGAAAATACAAATGTGTCCCCTGATTAGTGCCGACCTGCAAATTTCCTGTACACATGAATATTCATTGAGACACCAGTCCGGCTCCTCAGAAATTATTTTTTTCCCTGACTGGACTGTGAATAAGAATGATTAATGGATTTCTCACATGCAGAAATTCATCATTCCCGAGTGGAGGGGATTGTAATAAGGATCCAATTAGACACACAGTGGGGGCACAGCGGTGGGAGACGGGAGACAGGCATGGCGCGGTGCGTTGAGGCCGGTCTTGCCGAGTTTTTGGTGCACATCAAACTTCACGGATCTGCGGCAGAGCCTCGCCACAGCTGTCCGGACAGACGGACCCGGCTATCCAATCTCGCGGTGTCGTTACGCTCAGTGACGCTGAGAAAACGTCACGGGAACATCACTTGCTCGCCAGGTGGTGACTCATCTTGACGCGCTTCTATTTCCCGTCCGAGACCCTGTCACGTTCCGTCCTCTCCCTGTGTAATTTTATTTCCTGCTGCATTTATGAAGCTCATTTCAGAGTTAGATATTTGTCATGTGCCTATTCATCTTTAATAAAACATTCTTTGTCCTGTAGAACAAATAGAAATTGAACAATGGATAGCACATGTAGAGGAAAATCACTAATAAACAAAAAGTAATATTTGAAAGAATATATCAGAGGCCCAAAAATTACAGTATGCCCCGCTACACAACAAATGACAAAGTGATGGAGCTGAAGTTAGCAATGAGATCCTTTTTCATCAGGGCACATTCCAGTCAAAGCTGGTTCCGGAAGAGTACGTTCAGAGCATCATTGCCACTGATTAGGGTAGTAATGTCACTCTCCCTGTGCTCTGGTAGTTTGGTGACTGCAGGAAAGCCAATGGGTGAGCTGGCATCAGCTCCCTCCCACTCCCAGCGTCAATCGGGACCTTCAGCCCGTGGCACCTTGGAGATCCCAGACCTAGGCCCTTCACAGCCAGTTAGAGGGTAATATCTGGCAGGATCCAGTTCTTCGGAAAAGACACGCTGTCCACAGAGAGCCTAGGCGCGTCATTAAAGGCCTGCCGAGAGGGACCGTGCGCGTTCCGCCGTCATTAAATGCCAAATGTCACCTTGGCCTGTGGATATGGATGGATTAATCATGACTCCAAAGATGTATATGATGGTGCCTGGCGTTCAAGAAAGGGCAGATTATCACAACCTCATCTAAGATGTGTCCTCTGCAAACTAAGGTGCACCTGCTTCCAAAATAAGGCATTTATTTTCAACACTTTTCTCCAAAACGATGTACGAGGGATGCAAAAAGGACATCACTGTTTTTAACATCGGGGGACAGGGACGGACCCATTAAGTGACTGAGTCAAATCTGCCCTCTCACATTGTCCTGTATAGGATAGGGGGATAGGATAGGATAGGATAGTACTTTATTAATCCCTTGGGAAGGTTCCTCCGGGAAATTTAGTTCCAGTGCACTGACATAGTACAAACAGTTACAATAAACAGTTATATAATAAAATAAAAACAGTTATATAATAAAATAAAATAAATACAATGATTATATGTATAACCTCATATAGTATGTATACCTAGGTATAGGTTACCCTACCGTACCCAGTTTGCCAAACCATAACAAGCAACTTAGCCAAATCCACAACATCATAAAATTCCATTCATTTTGTGAACTGAACGATGAGCATTTATCACACAGTGTTGTCTCCAATATTCTGTAAGGACATTGTTACAGCATCCTTGACATTGCGATACAGGTTTTTAGTCTATTTTTGTCAACATTACCAGAGGTAGCACTTAGTTTTATCCATCTATTCTAACCAAAGGATACATAATACATCTGTCGCGTGCCTTTAAAATGCCGGGAACCGTCCCTCCCAGCGTCTCCCCGGCTGATCCGATCTAGCACCAACCATGCCACTATACCCACAATCCCTTTCAACACCACTTGCAATTGTTAAATGTTCCCATAGACATTTATGTGTATACAACTCAAGTCATAGGCTGAAAGTTTTTTTTCCCCCCGGTCAGTAGGTTAGATGAGAACCGAATTTTCCTGCCAAATTTATTCATATTTTTCAAAGCAAACTCTTGTAAAATGTTGGGTGGGACAAACGGCACTCTTTTGAATATTGGGCGGGATGCGTGAGGCAAATAGCACATTGCAAACACCCATGCTGTCAGGGAGTCAGCTAGACATAAGTACTAATAAGCTTAGCTATCTAGCAGATGTTTTTATCCAAGATGATGTAAATTTCTGAGGATGCCGGGGCAGAAAATCCCTTGAAAAATAAGAGGTTAAGGGCCTTGCTCAGGGGCCCAACACTGAAACCACTCCACCAACCCTGGGATTTCAATTGGCACAGTGTCCTAATCCGCTGAGCCACACACCACCTCCAGACCCACAGACTAATATGTATAGCGGCCTGTGAAATTCATGCGCATCTCTTTCCAGTATGTGACCAAAGTGTAACACCCTGGGAAAACCGCGGGCCAACCACAGCTGTCCGGTCCGGCATTACAGACACTCGCGCTGCGGTCGCTTTGTGGTTTTCACGTCTCCTTTGAAATCCTGCTCATTCATGCAGACTTAATGAGACGTAGTACACGATTGTACGCGTAATGGAATCCGCACTGGCGAATCAGGGATTCCAGACCTTGAAGTACAGCAGAGGTGTCTGATGGCGTGTAAAGGTGGCGGGGGGGGACAGGCCAGGCTGGGGGGTCGGATAAAAACCAGCTTCAAATAAAACTTTGCTCAGTTACACGGCTCTCAGTCTGTCGTGCACACGGTAACTTTACCCGTGCTAATTAACAATTAGCAAAGAGTCTGTGGCTAATTGTGTTATTCCTTGTAATTAAGGGGCTAATTACTAGAATGTCAATTTAGATTTAATTACTAAGTGCTCTGTTAATCCCAGTGAGCATAAGTTTCCTTTTTTTCCCCCATTTCTCCTTTTTCCTTCTTCTCCCCAGTAAAATGGAAACATGTAAATAAAATAATACAATGAGAATGTGTGCTTGAGCTCCGCAGATCTGCTATCAGGGCTGAGGGCGTCTCTCCGTTAATAAAGATCTGTACCTCTGGGCTTCCAATTAGTGCTCATTTTTTCAAACAAGGGGGAAAAAAATGTATAGGAAATGCGACAGCTGTTCCTGCCATGTAGTGCGGCTGGTGCTGAGGGTGGGATTGGAGTCGGGGGGGGGCAGTTCTGGCTGTAGTCTCCTGGAATCTCAAGGCAGGGTGCGATAAAAATTCCGACGGCCACTATCAGAAACGGCTAACGCACACACGCTACCTGGCGGGTTGCTCGGACTCGCGGGCGGCTCAGACACCACTGCTGGTTCCAGTTTGGCCGCTGCTGGGTGCTCTCCTCCCAGACATGCTCTCAGAGCCCCTGGACCCCTGCCCCCCCCACCTACAAATCCCCTTCCTCTTCTTATAATCAAACCGCTTTGATTTCCATCCTAACTGCCTGGCTCCTTCAAAGCGCTGCCAAAATACCATAAGACAGGGTATAATATATATAATTATACCCACTTACATTAGCCATTATGCCAGTGGAGCATTCCTTGGAAAATGACACACGACCTGTCAAGACTTCATTCACGCCATTAATAAGCATCATTAGTGTCTAGTTTGAATACCCCTCTTGCACATTGCAGTCATTTCAACATGTCATATATTTTAATTTGGGGCTAAAAATAGGCGCAAGGATATTATGCACTCTTTCTGGTAGTCTTTGTGATCTTTTAATGTGCAGGAAGTTCGCACCGTGACCTTGGTTCCTTTCACTGGAATTACTGCAGGAATTAAAACTATCGTTGTAAGATTGCTGTTGTTGTTGTTGTTGTTGGTATCACTTACATTCGTCAGAATTGCCGGCGCCTCGTCGCTTTATATCTGAGAGAGATTAGGCTGCTGTTTACATAATTGACAAATTAATTATGAATTGATATTTCCTTGTGTGGGCCAGTGAGGTGGCTTGTGGGTAAGCAGTGTTGCTTCCCACCTTCAAAGATGGTGTGGGATTCAGTGCTGCCCCCTGCTGGGAGTTTGTGGAGCTTGCACGTTCTCCCTGTGTCAGATGGGTCCTCCGGATACCCAGGTTTCCCCTTAAATGATGCTATTGGGCTAATTGGCATCCCTGCATTACTTGCAAAATGCGACTGCCTTGTGATGGGGCAGCATGCCAGCTGGTACAGGCTCCGCCCCCACGGCTCCGTCCAGACGTTTGGATGGATGATGCGTGATGGTGTGCACGAAACCCGCTGGCTTTCTCCACGTCACTCCACTGTTTGTTGTCCCCGTGTGTTGTCATGGGAACCGCCCCTGTGCTGCCTTAGACGCCGCCACAGCTCCCACAGGTATGGATGTGAAATCACACGACGCGCCTTTGATCTGACGCGGGCTCGCGCTCCCCCATCTTGTTTACTGGCGTGACTCGTGGAGCCCCGGGCCCTAATTAACGCTGAAAGCCGTAATGGATAATTAATGTCTGCTGTCAAAGAGACACCTTTGTGTTCTTTTGGATTTCAAGGGGGTAACTTTAGTCTGGGTGATGATTATAAAAACCCCGTGTTGTACATCTCCAAGGGACAGTCCCAGGTTGCCATCCTGTCATGTCGGTGCTCAGGGGAATGGAAAAAGGTCCTTAAAGGTGCCTTTACATCGTCTATGCTTACAGGGTTTTATTAGGTTAAGGTAAATCAGTCAAGGTATATAAAAACAGGCATAGCATAAAACAGGGACCCATTTCAGAGGAACTGGTCTGCATTCAGTGGCATAAAATGATGCATTATTTGCCATTTGCAGTAGTACGAGAGCAGGTGCATTTGAACCTGTTGGTTTTCATGTATCCCATCATGGTCTCCTTTATTAAGACACACACATGTAGAGGTGAGAGTGAGGCATGGAGTCCGAGCGCAGTGACAACTGTCCATCCATCCAGCACCACTGGACCATGGGGTTAAGGGCCTTGCTAAGATCTCTCCTATAATGTTTCGATCCCATGAGATCACCCTAATATTACTCTCACCAGATCCCATATATATTTACTGTATCCACTCTTCCCGCTGTGGGTTTAACGTTGCGTCATGACAGTCTCACACTGTGCTGTGAACGTCTCCCAGACCGGACCCAAATGCCACCAGCCCGGTTGTGTCGATATAAAGAATGCTGAATCTTGAAAACAGACTCTTCGATTAGATCTCTAGGTACAAAATTAATTTACTCTAGATGCCCAGAAACCCCTAATCGTATGAACGGAGGGCAAATAGAAGATTCTAGAGGGGCCCTTTATTTTATATTTCTGTAGGTGACATCTCAGGCACTCGCTGTACTGCTGGCCGCTGTTGATCTCGAACAGGAGGAGGGTGACATTTTGGTATCATTAAAGAGATATATTTTGTACGTGTCACTTCCTGGTGGCATGCTGAGGGAGGGGGCATAACAGGAAGCCATTTTCCTGTGATTTACACCCGCAAACGAGATGGCGCGACCGAGATTTATTTACATGCAAATGTCAGGCTTTTCGCAGGGCAAAAAACTTGGAGGTAATTAATATTTCTGAGGGATGACCCTTTTAGCTCGTCGCCGCTCGTTAGACGGGAGCCGGGGGGGGGGGGCTCCAGGAGTGACGGGGGCCGCACGGACACAAAGAGCTGACAAGATTGATCCAGCTCCTCAGCGCAGAAATGAAGACCAATTAAACCTGTGGCACTTAGCGCTGCACTCAGCTGGCCTGCGAGCCTCCTCCCTCTCGCACGCATCTGCCACTCGGCCCACCCACAGGTACCCGCCGGGCTTACCTCGGAGAATCACCCGTAAACAGCACTGCAGCTAAGAACAAGAACAGCCTTCGGCCACTGACTGATATGTTAAAGTATCAGTGAGAACACAGAGAGTCATATTTCATTATCCATGCCCTTTGTGTGACGGCCCCCCCTAATGCACTGAGACAGTAGGTGCCTTCAGACGACACTTCAGTTCATGCCTATCAGCTAGAGATGCCTTTTTCATATCTCGACGACAATAATTTATGTCGTCCGGGAAAGAGCAAACATACAGCGACGGCAAAGTCCACTGTAGCTGCAGGACTGCACCAGTCTGATCAAAGACTGCAAATGCTGCAGAATTTCCTCAGACTGATAGCTATTCCTACCAATGTTCTCCATGCTGTTGGGTGTCCTGGTTGAAGCCAATGTGGTGCCCTAGGCAAGCATCACCGCCGGCACCCTGTCCAATACAGAGTGACATCAGGCTGACTAAGTCGGCACCCCCCCCAGAAGATGGCACCCTAGGCGGCCGCCTATGTGGCCTTGCGAGGAATCGCGGCCTCCAAGCCAGCTGAGAACGGTTACATATCCATAATCTCAGGCTGCTTCCTGTCTTTCCCATTTAGAACCCCATCCACGCACCGAGGTGTCCGGTCACGGACGGGCGATCGCGGAGTCTGGGAGAGAGCGGAACCTCAGTTAACGAGGTGAATGGCGACGCCTCGTTAGGAGATATCATCAGAGCCGAGCGCAGCCGCGGCGGCCAGGGCTGACCTCGCTAGAGCCTGGTGGTGGAGTAAAGCTGATGGGGAAGAATGGGAGGCAGCATGCTGGCAGGCTGCTGATTGGAAAGGCGTCTCCTGTTAGGCTGAGTGCTGACGTTGTTTAGTCTGGATGGGGCTTATTTTGTTTTCTCTGCCTGCCTTGAGAGTGCCGCGCCGATCCCCCGACTTGGCAGTGCCGTGAGTGTGAATAACTCTCCCCAGCTGAGCGCAGGGAGCCTCTCCCTGATCTCTTACATATGGCAGGTTGCGTGGCACCATTTAGCCACCCGCTACTGAGGGTACACTCTCCATGCTCCATGAATGAGGATTAGACGTAGCATATCATTTGATATTACATTTGTATTTAGCAGAAGTTTTTATCAAAAGTGGCATATATATATATATATATATATATATATATATATATTTTTATATATTTTTTTTCTTTTAAAGCAGGCGGGTTAAGGGCCTTGCTCAGAGGCCCAACACTGGAACCACACTGCCAACCATGGGCTTCAGACCAGCAACCTTCTGATCACAGGGTCCTAATCCACTGAGCCACACCTGAGACCAGCTGGATCTCGACCACCTCACCTACTGCCTCGTACAAGGCACAGAACTGAAAATGACCCTGCTTAGAATAACAATCCGTGTGCATCTCCCACAAAAGAACATTGGATTAAGGGCAGCCTCCTATACATTAATTAATGGGTGATGTTATCAGAAGGTTACTCAGAACCATAGTCCCCTTACGGTTCTCTGTCCACAGACCTGGGGGCTGTAGTGGAAACTTGCCGTCAGCACTTTGTCACCCCCCCGGCCAGGAAGGGTAATCAGGGCTACTCGCTCCATCCAGCGCGATCGTCGCATTTTTCTGCAGAGCTAAATAAACACAGTCCTGACAGCTCGGTGTACGACTCATAATATTTGCATAAGGCTGCGAATTGTGCTTCAGCTGCCATTTAATGCGTAACACATGCAACAGGGCTCTGGGCTGGAAACCCGACACGCGCCCAGGGGGGAGGCATGAACTCCCAAAATCAAGTTCATCGCTAAGAAAAAGGGGGGAAAAAACTGGAAAAAAATATTCATCTGCGAAGAAAGACGGACTTTCAAGAAAACAGCCCCCCCCCCCCCCGACAAATTTCTCCGGTTACGTTAAACGAAAGCGACCCCGGTGTTGCTTGATAGGAAATTCATCACCCTAGAATCTCGAACAGAAGGACATACTTAGGCAGCTGCTTAGATCCATGCAGCCATATTTGTGTTTTCTCTTTACTTAGTGACCACCTGCACGTATAACCTTCACAGACCGTGCTGAAATATGAAGCCATGGCTTAGTTCCGGCTGAAACGCTTCTGTTGTAGTTCTGCCTTGTCGACGCTACAAGAAGCTCGGTATTGTCAAGGCTGACTTGCCATTTCATCTGAGGATGCAGTGTCTGATGTCACAAAAGCAACACGCAGAACAACGGCAACCACTAAAGTTGGTCAGAGAGAGCCTGATTAACTCAAATGCTTTTGAAAATAAAACATTAACATAAATAAAATTAAATCTTAATCAAACAGGAGATTAATGCTGTGTTAATCTGGATATGTCGACCGTTATCTTCTGGCAGAAAAAAATATAATAATAGTTTGCAAAACTGAAGATATCGCAGATTTCAAAATTTTCTGTGTTCTGTGACTTTTCCCATGTGTTCGATTAACTGGTAATAAAGTACTCATTTCCAAAAGGCAGAAGACAGAATCTGCTTTTTACAGGTAATAGTTTTGTGCCAAATTTGCAAGATTATTAATCATTAACTATTAGTGGAATATACAACCCATGACCCGGACCAGGGCAAGTGTTTAGAAGATGGATGGATGGAACATAAAAGCATTTAGTGATGTTCAGTGTGAAACATTCAGTGGTTTGATATTAGCAATGTGAATAAAAACTATTTCTAAATCATGACCCCGTGACCCTGACCAGGATAAGTGGTTAGATGTATGTACGGATGGGTGGCTATATAGTGAAAATGACTTGAACAGCAAAGTTTATTCTATCACCACTGAAGCGAATCATTAGTCTTAGTGAAGCTGATCAAAGCTCATGAAACCAACCATGCATTCCCAGCAGTTGCCAGCAAAAGTTGCCAGGACTGGGAGGGGTTCCAGAAAGGGCAGTTCTGGAGAAGGTCCACCTGATCACATGCACCACCCTCTCCAACCTGGTCTGTGGGTGGATGAAACAAGTATGTTTTCCTAGGCCCTGGACTGGAAGGCGCCCGAGGGGATCACCCCTCCCCCCATTAAACAGAATGTATCGAAGTGGCCTTAGGGGGCTCAGAGGTGACAGAAAATTTTATCCAGTGATATGCCAATGTGAGGATGCCAGGATGTTTAGTATGGTGGCCCTGAAAGCAAAATGCAAACATATTCACACAAAGCAAAAACATTAAGAAGACACAAAAACATCAGGACAAAACGTTGGCGGATTTGATTTTTAAATGTGTTGCATGTGTCGTAATGTGTTGTGTTCCCTTAATGTGCTGCGGTTTTGAAAATGGAAGCGCAGTGTTCGAGCGGCTGATCGGCCCGCTAAGCAATGCGAGAGCTTCAGTAGTGGTGTTGCACAGAATCCCAGAATCACAACTATAATCAAAAATTCCCATTAGCAACTTACATAGTTGGACTCAGTTGTATGGTTCTAGCTATATAAAGTTGGTAACCTGGTTAGCAACTATGCTTTTGGGAAATGCACCCCCATTCAGGTAGTGACTCATGGTTAATTTGATGGAGCGGAAATTTTTTTTTGTTTTAGCTATGACTGTTTACATGCGATAATCTGATTAAAATGTTTATATGTGTTTTAAATGAGCCGATTACGGTTAAGGAGCATAAAGATGCAGTAATCGTGTTATTAAAAACACATGTAAATACCCTTATTGGATTACCGTATATAAACACAGTCACATCTAACACACACAGGGATCTCCCTCACTCCATCACCTGGGAAACTGCATGTTCCTCCTTTTACGTTCTGTGGGGATGGACGATTTGGACCAAAAACCATCTTTTAATAGGCGATACACGGTACTTTCTGTTAAGCGTGTTAAATGTCCACTTTTAGATAAAAACACACATCAGATATAACAATAAGTTTATCAAAAACAACTTTCCTTACTTGTTTGCAAACATACAACAACTATTCAGTATAGACTTTTTCTCTATTCCGAACAGAAGTCTCATAAAGACAAAAATAAATTTACGCATGTATCTGTTGCATGGTTTAGATAAGGAGGCCAATACATAAAACCGATTCACTCAACTATATCCTCCAACATTTGACACTTCTCTCAAAACATAAGGTGAAAGTTTTTTAGGTTGATAAACAATCTAAAACCTAATAAAAATGTGGATAGGTGATTTCTGAATTTGTAGCACGTTGACACTAATCAGCTACCATAGATATTAATGACAGAGGCACCATATTGAGAGTTGAATACTGCCCATACGCGGGTATTTTTTAAAACATAGCTTTTTCCATGCCTTTTGGCCTTTCTTCCACACGCAAATGGCGTTTTAGGTCACTTGTAAAACACCATTTGTAAAACGCCAATTCAAAAACGCAGTTTTCAGTGTCGATGTGTAGACAGGTTTTTGACTTTTTGGCCAGTGAGCCAAAGCAGAACTGGTAATATATGTTGCATCTGATTCTGAGTGCCTGTTGGTTTTGCATGCTCGTGGGAGTGTGTTTTTGCTTTTTCATGTGGACGGAGGGGAGGAAAAACACCCTTTTTAAAAATACCTACGTACGTGTGATCTGATTACTTTCAAGATGTCCCTCCCAGCATTCCTGACTCTGGGAGATCCTTCCCTGTATGCTTTGCAGTGAGAAAATGCTGCCCACTGTTCGGTTTATTTTGGTTTAGTTAGTTTTGTTCTTTATAAGTTTTACCTTAGGATAAGTTTACCTTAGTCATTTAGTGATGAATCTTACCTTATTCCACTGTCCCATTTCTAATTCTGTTACTGTTCTGCTGTGTTTATGTCATAAACCATTGTGGTGACAATCTTATACATTACCGACCTGTGTATGTTTGGATCAATAAGCAAAGACCTGTTTGTTTCACTGTGACTTTTAGCTCCCGGTCACCATAATACAATCTGCCTTTTACAGACAGGGTACCCTCTAACTCTTAATTTGGTATTTGCTAATGTGGTACTTCTCTCTGTGTATAACCAGGGTTATTAAACATGATTCCCAGGGTAAGTTCACCCTAACTGTGTTCAAATAAGCAGTTACTAAAGGGCCTGGGTGGACATTAGAAATTTCATCATTCCAAAGGAATTGTAATGTTTTAATGAATTTCACAGCCCACATACCTCACTGATCCCATGTTACCTTTAAAGACCACCTCTGCCTCCCCTAGCACCTGACCCTTAACCTGTTATGGGGGTGCTGAAGGGGAGGACCGGCCCAATAACACCTGACCTTACTGAAGTTGGACCAGCACACCAAAGAAACAGGCCAGGTAGCAAGGCACTGACAGCCAAAGCTTAAAAACATATTACTATTGATTTTTTTTTTATTTAAAAAACCCTAATTAATGCTCCATCCCAGTGTTTCAATGGAGCTCGAAAGTGCCATGACTTGTTAGATGCATCAAACAGCTCATTTATGTCACCGTGTTCCTATTTTGTCAGAACGTAATGGGAACTAAGATTACAAGCTGTCCACAAGTTGTTCTCATCAGCACGATGTCTATTATATAAAAACAAAATGGCTTCCTTGAGATGAAGCAAGACATCAGTGCAGGCTGTGTGTCGTATTCATTAGAGGTTTCAGTTTACATCACAGCACATAATAGACTGAACTCATTTAAGGCCTCAAAATGACCTTAGCCCATCTCATGTAGTCATAGCCATGTTTAATTAATGTAAATAAAAACAAAGATCACTGCCTTAGGGACATCTTGAAGTGTACGAAGCACAACATCTACGAATTAGATTAGCAGAAAAATCTAATTTAGATTATCTGTTAATGTAAACGACATCAAATTCCACTGAAAGCTTCTGCAAACTCAAAAGTTTGATAGGTTTCCTAGGTTTTGGGTCACTGAAGGGGTGTCCCTCATGAAAAAGAAAAAAAATCTCCACTCAGACCTGCAAACTTGGGTGAGAAATAGAATGTGTTTTATATCAGAGTACACCAGAGTAAATTTTGGAGACACCATGACTCTCTGTGAACTTCATAGTTGCCCGACCAACAGCCCTTTGCTGCCTGGAAAAGTGTAGCTGCATACCCTATGCCGTAGCCTAAAACGTAACTATACGTTAGGGTGATGCAGACCTCAAGAACTGTGATTGGTCCGCTTGATAGCATCGCACTTCCTTTGACACAAATGTGTTGTTGTTCTTTGTTTCCAGCTAGGTATACATTTGCCATGGTTGCAACCATTTGAGCTGTTTAAAAAAGTAGGGTTGTAGCCATTCATGCTATGGTTACATGATATTGGAAAATTTCAGATATTGTGATGTGATTCTGCGATAAATATTGCAATATTTATAAAGCAAAAAAGGAGTTCAAAATAAATTTCTCACAACCCTGTCTATGAGTGATTTAAGCAGCAAGGATGAAAATGATTTTGATTGGCTCGGAGAGGACATGCAGAGCTCATGAAAAAGCAGTCGTAGAAAACTAGACTGATTTTTTAACATATACTGGATTACTTTGAAAATGATCAATCATTAAAATTGCAATGCATGCTAAGTTTTGTTTCCTATGACAGAGTAAAATGTTTTCAGTGAAACTTAAACCCCTTGCACTCAGCCAACTAGCGTTCTGATGGTGTAATTCACCCTCCAGCACACGAGTATAAATGCTTGCAATGGGATAGACCCCATGCGTAAGCCATGGCATAAGCTCTGCACAGGCTCGACACAGAACTATAAATCAGCCTTTAGTATGTGAAGTCTTGCTTCATCCAGGTAGTGTTCTGTATTACAGTGATGAAGCAATAACTGTATCTATGCATAACTCAATTTATTATCCATGATTCCTAAAGTAAGTTTGCTCTAACTAATGAAATTAGCAGTTACCAAAATGGGCTGGAGGGACGTTTTTAAATAGATTTATATAGATTTAAAATAAATAAATCTTCATGTTTTATTAACATGTGCATCTCACATACCCTACTGTTCTTACAAGTTCTTAACTGAATGTCTTTGGATGCTAAGAACCAGAAACCAGAATTTTTCTTAATCTGTTACAGCTAAGCAGAATATTTGTGTATGATTTACAGGTAATTATAATCTTGTGTAGCTAATACATCGCCATTTTCAGTGTAGGATTCATTTGTATGGGAAACGATCAAACAGAGTGATGTCATGCTGTAGCACAAGGTCAAGGGCTTCGGTTAATTACCGCAAATTAATTAAGTCAGCAAAAACCTGACTGTAAAAGTGGCCAGGTGTAAATAGATACATAAACCTCTAAATGATTTTGAAGTGATGGGGGCCTATTAATTATAATTGTCAATTAGTGGTCTGCATTATGTGAGTTTGTCCAATTATGGACTTTTATTTGATTATCGCTCGTTTACCCCATCACCCTTTGATTCGGTAAACTCCGCAGACATCTGTAAACAATGCTTTGCTGCAAATTTTACACATCAATAAGAATAAATCACAACCGCTTCATACATAATAGTAAAAAAAACCAATGCATACATTTTATAGAAGTGGCTGTTTAGAATACCCGAGGGACTGAACCTACAGCCTGCTTGCAACAAGTAGCACAGATGATTTTTAATACTCCAGGACGTAACGAAAACATTTTTTTTAATCCTTTTTGTAATTTAGACTGAGGTTCTATTTCTGGCACTGCCATAGACAGGAAGGAAGTGGCAGTATCCGTACAGGTTCGGGAGAGAGCCGGCTGCAGTACCGGCAACACCAAGACACTGGCAATCGCCTGACAGCGTCGCGGACCAGCAATCGGGAGGACTTCTCTGCAACTGCAAAGGCTATGATGAAAAACATCAACAGCAGACAAAGACGTACGGCAGACGCCCCGTCCGCAGTCCTTATCTCATTTCCCTCGCTCCGGAATCTCGATCCGGCGGCATTTTCGGCAATTAGCTATAGGTAGAACATCAGGGAGAATTTTACCCAGCTTGGAAGGGCTCGGCCCCCCAAACCCCCAGCCGGACAGCTTTTTGGAGAGCTGCTTTAATTGCCTCCCAGCTGGGAAGGGAGGTGCATGACACTGTCCCTGAGATGTAATTGGTGCAAGAAGCCTTCAACACAGTGGTGCGTATCGCCTCTGTAAAGTGGGGGGGGGGGGGGGGGGTACGTACTTTGTAGCGCAGGCTGACGCCGAGATCCTATACAGTCGTCTTTAACTTGCTTTCCATACTGTGGAGGTCACGGCATTAAAGCTCAAGCAGCTACAGGCCGGTATCCCGAGATCACATGCTACTCCAAGATGACAGACTTTGAAATACCGGGGGAGGGAGAAGTGCGGCCACGCTGTTCTCGGCCCAGGATGGCAGGATACGGAGGGGCGGCACACTCACCGGGGAGGGGGGAAGGGGGGGGGGGGGATGGAGAAGGGCCCTCATCACCCTGTTGGCCGCTTGTTAAACGTCCCCCGTCTCCTTCAGGTCTCCTCTAAGCGGGCCGTGATTGGCAGAGATGTTAAGTGCCATTTGACACCTAAGAGGGTGAAAATTTGTGCAAGTGGGCGGTAATGAATTGGAGATGTCTGCGCAATTAAAATCACTGTTAATTTCTCCAGGGAGACGGAGGACCGGAGCCGTATGAATCATGGGAAGGGAGATGAGTCACTGGACTGCCTTCATGGGCTTGAGGGGAGAGAGGGGGCACTAGTGCCAACACAATAAGACAGGAATTAAAGGCTGGGAAATGAGGGGGGGGGTGGGGTGTGCGGAAACATATTTGACTACAATATCTGAGCTGACAGTCCTGATTTCACATCTCCAATCACCAGATTAAAACATTACATCTGTAAATATGTCATTATTAGAAATACAATTTCTGCCTACAGCTTACAGTTAAGATGGGAGGTTTGGGTGTAGAAGGGCGAGCTGGCACCGTGTGCTTGTGAGGCTTCCTGGGGGAGTGTGAGCCTCTCTCAGTGCATTTACATCACATCTATTTCACAGATGCTTATATCTAAAAACGACAAAAAATTGAGAGAGCAGGGTTAGCCAGTCGGGGATTAGGCGTCTTCCTCAGCCTCGGCTGGGATTCGAAATGGCAGCCTGATGATGACAGGCACTGATCCTAACCCACTGATGATCATGCTGCCTACATCTATGCTGCACCCTGCCCTTGGAAGGCACAGGAACCATTACAGTGGACATACAACATGTACATACGCCTGTTATGATACCAGGCTCTATTGATGTAAAAAATGAGACCACGATGAACCGTTTCTCATAACCTGTACAATTCAGCTGAAAAACAGACAAATCTGTTAGGGGGAAAAATATAATAATATGCAACACCATAAGCTGGTTGCATAAGTGTGCACATCCTTACACTAATTCTTTGTAGAAGCACCTTTTTATTTAATTACAGCATTCAGTCTCTTTGGGTAAGAGTCTATCAGCATGCCACGTCTTGACTTGGCTATAGATGCTCACTCCTCCTTACACCAAATCTGTCTCATTGTGAGGGCATCTCCTGTGCACAGCTCTCTTCAGGTCATCCCACAGATTTTTCAATTGGACTTAGGTCTGGGCTCTGGCTGGGCCATTCCAAAACTTTAATTTTCTTCTGGTGAAGCCATTACTTTATTGATTTGGACGTATGCTTGGGGTCATTGCCGTGCCGAAAGGTGAAATTCCTCTTCATCTTCAGCTTTCAAGCAGACACCTGAAGGTTTTGGGCCGAAATTGACTCGTATTTTGGGACGGTTCATAAATCCCGCCACCTTGACTAAGGCCCCAGTTTCAGCTGAAGAAGAACAACCGCAAAGCATGATACTGCCACCACCATGCTTCACCGTGGGCATGGTGTTCTGCTGGTGACGTGCAGTGTTGTTTGTGCGGCAAACATAGCATTTATAATTGTACATGGTTTTGCAAAGCTGCTTCTGTGGCAGCCCATCGTGTGAGCTCACTGTAACTATAACTGGCCCCTTGCTCTCCGCTGAGAGCTTGTTGTGTTTGTCTTCCAGTTGCCTCATGGGAAGCCCCGCTGCCGGTTGGGGACTATCTACCTTGTCTATAAGGTCAAAGCGAGTAGATGGACTCCAACATAAACATATCCCTGCATTAGGCCACTACCCAGAATGCAATTTGGCGTCCCACACCAATGCCTTTGGGATAGATGTCTCACCCGTCTCCCCCGATCAGCAGCTGACACTATGTGTTAGTGTTTTTTGACAGCAGCTTGTTTAAATGACCCCCCCCCCCCCCGCTGGCGTTCAAATTACAGGTCGCCACTCATCTGTTGAGGAGAAAAAAAAGGATTGTGGGTGGATGAGGGGAGCATTTAAAAAGTATCCAAGCTGCAATTCCACCGTCCTTTTCATTTTCTGACCTGACACCCCGGCCCCCCCTGCTTTCTGCAACCCCCCGCCTCCCCCCTCCCCACACTAGCCTTTGGGGGGGTTCTGATATTTACACAGCTGATTCCTGCTTTCACAGCGTCATTACTGGGCCCCAGTCAGCTTCGGAGACGTGCCATTGTTCCAGCTGACATTTCTGATTTATTCTGTCGGGGTGGTCAGTTATGGACTTGGCTGATGTTCTTGGTTCTCTTACGCGTATAACACCCCAGATAAGCGGAGCCATCGCTGGCCCGAGGTAGCACGGCCAGCGAGGGTGGGCACAGTGGACATTTCCTGCTCAGTACTAGTGTTTGCAGATATGACTAATGATCATATGGTGAGAATGAAGACCTTTTTATGTTCGGTTTCATGTGATATAGCCTGCAGCAAGATCGGATTCCGGAACACGGGGCCTTCAGAAGCCGCTGGTTGCGGTTTTGTTTGCCTCCTGACCTTTGCTGCCGCAATCCGGCAGATTGTTCCCCCCGCTCGCTCCCGTGTTTATAAATAGGCTCTACAGGAGCCCGCCCTGTCTTGTGTATTTTTCAGGCGATGGGCAGAGCAGTGGCTGGCCTCAACACAGGGGTTTTGGTTGACGCATCTGAGAAAGGGCGCCGTACCTTTACGCCCATGGCTGGCTGATCCATGCCACGCCTCCCAGGAGAGAGGTGATGCTGTGGAGGTCAGCTGGACTCCAGTGCTCATCTTCTGGGACTTTGGGGTGGAGGCTTGTCAGCATGATTGAGGGTGGCTTCCCGTCACCAGGGTGTGGGGCGTCTGCTGTGCCTCTGAAATGTTCTCATTAAGTCACCGGGCCTACCGGAGGAAAATCCAAAATGATAAATCACTTTAACACCTGTGACGTCAGTGATAATGAGCTTATTTACCATAAAAGTAGCCTATAAAATCAAATGTACTGCTGTCAGGTTCAAAGTGACCGTAAATCTCGGAATCGGACATGCAGGAAACGACAGCAGCCTTCGCCTCAGGGGGTTGGGGGGGAGGGGGGGGGGGGGGCTGTCGGGGGACTCGGAGGGGCTCGGCG
>JAODKL010000128.1:8791255-8803778 GCA_026780765.1 Petrocephalus schoutedeni
GTGTTTGTGAAGGAGTCTGGAGCACAAGCCTCTCTGTCGGACCCTAGAGTGCGGAGATTCTGTATCCCTGTCCTTTCGTCAGCCTGGGTAGACACATCGTCCTCAACGACAGCCCCAGGAACCTCAGAGAAGGCTGAACAGAGACCCATTCATCGGGACACACCATCTTTCCCAGAAAGAGCCAGATGAGAGGCCGGGAAACCAGGCTGTGAGCTAGCCCTCAGGGACTCGCCAAAAAGCAGCACGGAGCCTGGGGGGAGTTTTCGAAGAGGTCTCGAGACAAGCCAGCTGCACATGGCCTCCTGTGAGCCTCCCGCCAGGGACAGCATTATGCAGCGTTTTACGCACCGGCACAATCCGTTTTCTATCGCACTCTATGGTTTATTCATGCATTCCACTGCCGTTATTGGCAGACGCAAGCCGGCAGCTTGTAAAACGCAAAATGCTCTTGGACTCAGTTGAGAAAAAAAACAACAAAAAACATGGTAAAATGCTGCGGGTAAACTGTGAGACCCGCGCTGGACGGCCACGTGGGAAGTTCATCACCCTGACTACTAACGGTACTTCACACCCCGACGCAGCTTGAAAGGCAAAAGCCACAATGACATGCCAATGGCTCGCAACTGTTGTGGTGCCATCATAACTGGTGACTCAACTACAACCTGCACGACTTGATAGAAGCAATGCATTCTGGGGATTGGGGGGAGTAGAAGAGACAGAGACATCCCCTCCCCCACTCACCCGTCCCTCATACAGCGCCGGGGGCAGGCGCATGCAGACTTAATGTCAGTTTGCCCACCCTGGCATTTTGGCAACTATACTTAGGTTCAGTTTGGGGAAACCACAGTGTCTGTGGTTCTGGGGCTGGCGGCAGTCAAAATATGTTTTTTGGGGGGCAGTAAGGGTAGGTGTGTGCATGGCTGTGGTTGTTTGTGCGTCCCAGGATGGTATGGGTGTGTACCCCCAAGTAACTGTGGGCCAGGGGCTGCTTGTCCCCTCCCAAGCAGGAATGTGAGTTGGACTTGTAACAGTCGGGCCAGATGGGAGTGCAATACTGGAAAGCCCCCCACCACCTATGCCAAGGTAGTCCTGTCCACCGAACCAAAGATGCCCCCTCCTGTGTCCCTGATTCCTACGGCATGCTTTATCAAAGTCCTCAGTCCATTAAGCCCGCCAAACACATTTCATCTTTATTACGACGGCAGAGACAGAAAAAAAACGTTTCAGAGAATTGAGCCGTTAGTTAATTACTCAGATCCAGCCGTCTCTCCATAACGGCGAGAACAGGTGGCGCCGGAGAGCCGGAACGCCGCGCATGGATTAAAGGTAGCGAGCATGACGCGACCGGCGCGATCCATCCGTCTTCCCCATCGCGTTCTGCGGGGACATCGGCAAAATGCACCGTGCATCAGGGAGATGACCCCTCTGGGTCCAATTACAGCAGAAAGAAAATAATTACGCTTGCAGCTAAATCTACTCGAACGTATTAATAAGTTTTGTAACATCCCCGGCTAAGCTGACGCGCCAAAACAATGGAAACTAATCTCGCTTGTAATGAAGCCAGAAGTGGGTGCAGATACCGAGAGCAGCTACAAAGCCAACGAGCCTGGAATTCTTCCAAACACGCAGATTATTCTGCAAAGAATAAAAACAGTGTAAGCTCATTAAGGCAGAAAATATCTGCCGTTTAACGGAGCTTTGAGCAGAATTTAATTGTGTCGGATTTCACGTTTCAGACCGGATTCCTTTACGAAATGCGTCTCCTTTTTCGGGAGTTGGGTGACACTCTTCCCGTCGATCGGAATATCTGATGCGATTACGAGGGGGGATAAAAAAATACTGGCTTGATGATTCTGACTCCCTGTTACTTTGAGGGAGAAGAAAGTACAATCGAGACACGTTTATTTCAAGAAAGCAAATGGAATCGGCTCCACGACGGTCGGCCTTGAAGGTCACCGACAATCAGGCCGCGGCGTCACGGCCGGCGGCTCCCGGCGAAGCGCACAAAGGCGCCGCGGCCGCAAGAAAAGCGGGCGTGATAAAAATGCCACGCGTGGGGATATGTGGAGAAAGCGCCAGTACTGCGGTTATCTTGTCCTCCGCCTGCCTTCCGATTCCACGTCGAGATAATCGTCCCCAGCCCGTCCGAGCGTCTGTGGGACATGTCACTCGGGGAGAACCGGTACCGCACTGTCAATGCAAAGTCAGCGTAGTCCCAGAATTAGCGTCAGTGTTTTGAACAACACACTTTAAAAAAAAAAAGAAACGCCTCCGTCCCCAAACCTATATATATCCATATTTGCAGTAACTCCATAAAAGATATTTATGTGTGTAAAATGAAACGTGGAGCTGGGATGGGACCTGTGGGTTATCGATGCTCCTCAAATCGGGGGTCACGTGATCTTCATTGGCGCTGTGTAATTCAAATTAGCTCTGCCGTACTGAGAAAAACAAATCAGAATATAACTCTATCTTATCGGAACGAAACCATAGTTTTTATCGTTTCTTTTTACATCAGAAAAACATAAAAAGGGTGGAATAAACAGAGCATAAATTATGTTATAATAGAACTTAAAGATAAGACAAATAAAGATAAGGGGAAAAAAAAACCGTACACCTGACAGAATGTTTCAGAAGCAAAAAGAGGCCCTGAAGCGACGTAAACTTCCCGTGTCTCTCTGGGGTTCTGGATCAGACCAGCTTTTAACAGGAGGCTCTCTGTTCAAAATGCTCATCGGCATGGATTTTCAGCTGAAACATCCCGCTCTTTGAAAACTTTTAATTGATGTTTGCTGATGAATTAACACGCCGTGTTAAGTATTTTTAATCCACGGACAACAGTTGCTGGTCGGTGGATAAAGTACAAATTAATTCATAGATTAAATAATTGAGGTAAATTAAAACAAGGTTCCCGAAATATATCACAGTACCAATAAAATAACACAAGAAAAAACAGACCTGAACATGCATCGTATTTATAAAATCAGGCTTAATAACGTTTAACAGGTGCAAAAACCACGAGTAATTAAAAAACTGAAATTTGCCAAACATCATGCAAGTTATGACTACTTCTGGGAAAAAAAACACTTCCTGGAAGACACTGTTAAAGTGTGTCAGAATCTGTATGAAAACATGCTAGCTCGGGTCTTATGCCAGTCGCTCAACACAGACACTAAGTCAGAGGACTGACAAGTTCGGGAGTTGTTGGCGTGTGTGGTGACCCCCCCGCAACCAATGCCGAAATCTGCTGGATTAAGCGTAGCTGTCATTCAGAAGAGTCTGAATTATAATCTCCCCCCGATTCACAAAAAAGGTCCGACAAGTCCAACGCATGCAGTGATCCACATACATTTGGAGACACATCCTCCTTGAATTAAACAGTTTTTTCCACCATCTGCTTCATGCAACTTGAACCAACATACTGGTTAACTACCTGGACCAAAAGTTGGTTGCAGGTTCAAGTTCCAGGAAGCACTCTCTGAGAACATCAGCGATAGGGAGGGAAGATATCCTGCATATAGCAAAGGAGCCATGTGACATTGCATGTGAAAAAATTCACAGTCTCATAAACTCAAGCTGACCCCAATGACTAATAAGAGGTGGGATGAGCCAAACTCTGGGGAATTGTTTGGAGGAGAGATCAGCTACATCTGCACACTACCAAAAGCAACAGTATGAACACCATTGTGTTCAACACTTAAAACCTGATTTGTGGTAAAAAAAAATTAAAACATGACAAAGTTTGCTTGTGCACCTACATGCGTATTGTGAGTGTAGAAAAAGAGTCTTTGGTGCCTCAAGTCATATGATAAAAGAGCCCCTTGCATGAGCACCAAATTTATCCCTAAGAAATGATGTAAAAGTCAGCTGACGTATCACTTGGTACCAAGCATGCTCACTATCTAGCAGATGATTGGGGAGCCTTCATAAGGTCTACTGCCCTCCCGGCCAATCGGGAAGATGGGCCTTTCGATTTAAAGGGATAACAAGCTTTGCACCACAGGCTGGCCTTTCAAGGATGCCCAACATAGAGACCCGCATAAAGGGAAATGACGTCCATGCATACCTCAGCAAGCTTCCTATGTCGCATCCTTTTCTTCGCTCTTTCATCGCTCCTGCCCTCCCAAATAAGATGCTTTCATGCTGCTTTCTGCATCAGCTGGAGCCCCAGAGGCACCTACGCCGGGTTGTGAAAGTAACAGGCAGGCTACCGCGACATAACAGAGGCTGAAGTCCCGGTGTGGCCGAACCTTAAACCCTGTCATGCTTTGAGGCTTTTAAATCCATTCCTTGGGTGAATCAAAGTGACACCAAAGCTGGCCGAAACAGGAGGCTACCACTCTGCAACTGTGGTCCAGCATTCTGTCTCTGCTGACAAAAGGTTTAAGGAGACTTTCGATAGCCCAACTGCATACCGGTGCCCCCAAAAATGTCTACAGGGCTCCAGGCTGGCTGGCAAGCTCCATAAGGTCGACATTGTCTTTTTTCTGGCACAGTTCCCTGCCCCAACCTCTCCCTCTCTGTTGGTGGGTCAAAGCGTGGGCATTAGAGTGACCTGGGCAGGGTGCCACCGGCCATGAAAGCAGGTCATTGTGATGCCTCAAGGCCATCTTACCTGGCCACAAATGAAGGCTGCCTTTCCAACAGCCTTGCTCTTTGATTCATGGGGAACATGCCAAGTAAGACTCTTGATGCAGGCAGAGAAGCACCACCATGCACCATACTCATGTATGCCATGTCTTCAGATGGTCCAGGGCTCAGCCATGCCCCAAGGAAGCACTATTAGTGCAGAGAGATGCACAGAAATGATTCCCCATGACCTGCATTCAACTGCTAATCCCGAGACATGCTTGTTCGGTCCAAAACAAAGCTGCAGGCGGGCGGGCGGGCGGGCGGGCACCAGCGGGTTTGGCCACGTGTGCGGATGATAGACTCTTCCTGGTCTTGATCAGGGCATACACTATGCAACGCTCTACCAACCACGTTGATCTCACTGGCAATTTGCCATGGCAACAGGGAAGGGCACCCATTGCAGAGAGAGACCGCCGCGAGCGAATCAGCACATGCCAAGCACGCCGTCAAAGGCGGCCTGACCCCATCTCCAGGTCTGATCGTGCAGCCTGCTCGAGAAGACCAGGAAGCAGACGTGACCCTTTGCAGGTACCATCCAGCCCGACAACTAAGCCTCACTACGGTGGGAAAAACAGAAACCATATAACAAATCTGGTCCTCATTATAACTGTATACGCTAAACATTAAACATTTCTCTTCTGTAAGCAAAAAAAAAAAAAATGTTTAGGGGTTAGTTAAGCAGCAATCACCATCTTAGCTTAATTAAGTTCATATGTAACTTATAAGGCTAATTTTCCCATTGTTGGAACATTATTTTCCCCCCGCTAAGCTCAAGGCATTTTCTCATGCCTGAACAGCCACCGGCTCTCATCCCATTCTTGCTAATGCGCAAACTTAAACACAGATACATCTGCTGCATAGACACGCCAGAGAAACTGCACAGTAATCTCTCTTAATTACACCCCCACACACAATCCAGCTATTCTCCCTGTCCGGTTTGAGCCAGATTCGCTAACGGCTTAGTCAAACACCCACATGTCCCATTTTTCATGTCAGAGATACAACGGATCCCCTGAAAATGCATCCATAGCGCCATACCACAAAATCTACACCAGCGTCTGATTATGGCTTCACTCCCCGACACGAGTCAGGTTGCCTCGTATATGCGGGAAATGTCCGGCATGTCGGATGAGGCCCGCTGAAGTCGTACAGCGTGTGGCCGCAGCCCATGTCAGGGGCAGGAGTACGACGTAAGGACTTCATTCCCGAGTCAGTTGCTACCTGAGCCAGAAGTGCTGGACAGGCCCTGTGACGTGCCAGGGGCCTCATCAGGAAATTGGGGTGAGCTCTCCGTGTGGCGCTCCTCCTCAGACTCCAACATCTGCTCACAGGCTTGGGTAGTGGGGCTGGCGGGGTTACTGGGGAGAGGGTGGGGGTGTGGGAGGGGCCGCAGCAGGAAGAATTGCCATGAGACACAGGGCCAAAAAACACAGAGAATCAACAGCTGCCCAATTTCCCACCGTTACATCATTCAGTCATCGTTCCACGAATCCAAATGACCAAGAATTTAACAATAAGTCGTAATCACCCAGGACTGTTAAGTGGCACATGTGTTGTGACTGAATGTAAAAGGTAAATATGATTAAGGTTTCAATGGGAGGCAAGGCAATAAATTAGGTGGGGCTAGGTTGGCTGCATTTCCTAACGAAGCCATCAGGAGCGCGTTTTGCATTCATTTTTACATGCAAATGGAATTACAGCTGGGAAAGGCTGGCTTGGGAAACATTAATGTCAATTTAAGTTTCTGATTAAATAGTACACGTAGTCTTGCCAGCATTCCCGGTATAATGATTCTAGGTGGTGATCATTTAATTGACATTGATTAGGAAGCTAGCTCTCCACAGAAGGACTCGTAAGACATCTGTTCGGTTTTTTTTCCCCTCACGTAAACCACCACGCTTTTTGTCCAGCTGTTATTAAATGCTATTCAATCTGGCGGCAATTAACACAGTAACTTTGGGAATTAATTTCGGCTTAGCAACCGCATTGCTCGGGTCAGCTGCATGTCTTGCCTGGAGTTACTGCATAACTGTCCAACATAAGTCTAGGATATCAACATAAAGACAGTATGTGACTGTTAACATTAACATTAATATTGAATAACTTTACAACATTGCATTTCTGAAATATTACACGTCTGTTCCCTACACATTGCACTGTTTTAGATCGGAAGGGACGCCTATTATGAGTCACCACAATGGTAAGAAGGGGACATAACACGTCTCATACTTGACGTGCAGCGGGTCTATGGCGGGTAATTAGATTAGATTCACCGAAGAGCGCTCTGTTAGCGCATTCAGAGTGCGAGATCAAACGTTACCCCGGAACGGCAAGTAAATATACCTGACATACAAAACATAAACTTTATTAAAAGCCTACAAAAGGCTACACCATGGCAACATAAAGGGTCGAAATGTTGATTTCTAAAGGAATATTACTTCCTGCAACAAGGTATTTCGACGTTTCACTTCTGCGCGCAGGAATGATTTTGCCTACGAACAGAACAGGTACCAAACATTAATTTAACACTCGAATATCAGTTTGGAGATGGACACTTTTCATCACAAAAAAGCAGCATCATTTTCACCTTTTAGTGCATGCATGCTCTGTGTTTTTCCTAACGTGCCCGTGCACGCTCACACTCAGGGTGACTGACGACTTGTTGATCATGTTCAAGAATAAAAAATGCCGGTTTACAAATAATTTTCAGAAACAACAATTAAGAAAACCAAGTAAAACTTCTCAATCAACCCACCTTAGATCTGGAACAATATACTGTAATATTGCACTAAATCATCCTACTCCTTCTGACTACTTCACGTTAGTCTTTTCACTTCTTCATTATCCGGTCCCGTGGTGCATAAATCGTTTCTTTCGTTGCAGTTTCTTAACTTTTGTGTTTTGGCGCAGTTCACGAAAGTGTTTCGATTTTCGCGACTTCCACAACTTAAGTCTGGCTTTATTTCTTGTGTAGTCCGCTTCTGCTTCGCTGGTTCACTTAAACAGCGCACCGAAGTCAATCTTTGTCCCGAGCTAAGGCTCCTTCAACTTCTTAAAAGTCCTGACAGCACCCTCAGCAAACTCCGAAACGGTTTGTGCGGCATTCTGCAATAGCTTCTTTGTGTCTTGTCTCTTCTACTTTGTGTCAAAGTCCAGTATCCGGCTCCATGTGTCCCGTTTTGCACACTTTCTGGGTCTCCTCCACCTTCTGCTGATACAGCCCTGAAGACAGCTTCAGTCTCCTCAACAGGAAATTGCATTCAAGGCTGATTACTGCGTTTCCTCCAGGCAAAGAAACTTAGAAAGTCGTGCTTAACTACAGTGTAATCTATAATTATGCGAAACCAGAGCCAGCAGGAAACGTGGATTTTTCAAGGCTTAAAAATACGACGTGTGCGGCCATGTACGCACAAAACATTTAATAGTGTATTTCGATTATTAATTATTATTATTAGAACAGTATACACGACATTATAAAATATATTGGTAATAAACTGATAAACACTATACACATATGCGCACATGGGCAAATCGAGTCCCCAGAAGGTACAATTGTGAGAAAAGTATTTTAGCGTATCTCAAGGTACATTTGAGTTATTAAGAATTTGTGGCCGTAATATACAATAGGCATATATAAACTGCAATGCACCTTCTAGAACTAATTTTATCTCTAGACAGTCGTGGTTATCGACTTTGCTCACTTGGATCTACAAAATCATGCATAGTATTTCTTTTGATGCTGTCATATCAGTTTTTTGACACACGGGCGAGATAAGAATCCATTGAATAAACTTCATCCGCGCCTATGTGGTGGTATTTTAAACTGATCCAGGGATTGGTACACACGGTACATGCCACTGGCACGATTTCGGAGCAGGAGGACAGTCAATCATCTTTAGTGAGCATTTTGACATAACAAGCTGTGAAAACAAAACAAGCATACTGTATATACTTGGCAGCGCAGTCGGCATTAATCCGATTTCTATTCATGCGTGTTCATGCACAGCTGCTTGTCTCAAAACCCTCCAAGATCTATGTAGTCTACAGACCAAGCATTCATTCCCGCCTTCCACCTATAATGATGGATAGATGATGTCTTTATTCATGCTATAATAGCGATGTTTTTATTCCCCGCCTGCTAAACATAACCATGCCCTATCATTCATATGAATCACAGAATCGATCAGAACTTTTATATATCAAGCAACATTAATTCGAGGCTCCTGAAACCATCTATTACAAACCAACAGTATGTATGCAGCTATTAGCGGACTCGACAAACTCGCGATACTTAAATTGCATTTACAAAGAACATGTGGATTGTAGATTCTAAACACATTTATTTGCCTAGTCCAAATTTCAATACGCAGCGATCTCGCTTTTTATTCATTTATTCGTCTAGCTGTTCAGTGGCATGACTCACGACAGTGTCACACCACTTTCACACATTCAAATTTAGCACCGTCTCCCTCTGTGTGCTCATGTTTAAAATAAGATCATTAATAAGTGTGCATAACTTAAGGCTAGTGGTCACCAACACGGCTTTTTAAAATTACCTTACACTGCCTGCAGTCCATCGTTAATTCGGGCGGTACACGCCAAATGTCAGCAAAATAATACATGCAATTTTCCAGAACTGCACAACCTGTCTTAAAAAAGCAAAACACAGCAAATGTTAGATGTCTCACACTTAAATTAGGATCGGGGCCCAATCCAGACATAGGCAAACTAGGGCTTGATTGGCACAAGGAGAACCAGAGGAATTCATTCAAGGATATATAAAGTATGTGGTATATAAAGTACTGTGCAAAAGTTTTAGGCAGTCAAAGGAAATGTTTAAAGCTATTTTTCTGGGTAGTAACTGTATATTCGCTCAGAACAAAACCAGAATTTAACATTATAAGACGCAAATGAAGAATAACACAATACAAACTACCAGGAATTTCTTCTTACTGATGCCTTGTTGGATGGCTAGATGAACACCACTTTGGTTCCCAAACCTCTCCTCATGGGCACCCCAGCAATTCCATGTATTTATTAAATTTTACTATCAGCTCACTTAATTAATCAACTTAACTAGTTAAACAAGTCAATGAGATATTGATTAGCTATCCGAGGTATGCTAGTGGTCGATTAAAAAAATACATGGGTATATTGGATGGTTGCTGCAAGTAATGGTGTTATGTTAGCAGTGAATTGGAAATGGCTAAACTAGCACATTAACATATGCACTTTAAGAAGCATAATAGCATACTTTTGCACCAATATTAAGATAATTTAAACAACACTTTCTTTGGTTGCCTAAGACTTTTGCACAGTACTGTATATATATATATATATATATATATATATATATATATATATATAAAATGAAAAATGATCATTAGTTTTCTTGGTGCACCCCCCCCCCCCCTCCCCAAGTAAAATTTTGCCTAGGGGCCCCTGGAAAGGTAGATCTGACCTTGACTATGATACAGTAACTGGCCCTTGCATGAAGATTCATGACAAATTCATGTTGCTTTGTTTTTTAATCTTCACTGACAGCTCTTCTCCTGGACATGTGTGCGTGCTTCATTTTCCTTTTAAGGTCAGTTTTACAGCCCAAACCTGACAATATTTAAACTGTGAAAGCGGTGGCAGGGCACCGCTTGGGGATTTACTGCCTCAATCACTACTTCTGATGTCATCATGATTAAGATGCATGTAGGGCTTGCTTCAGGTTAAGCGCAGGAACTGAAGAGCTGGGAAGATTGCACCGGGATCGGTTTCATGCTTCCAGACTGTAGCTAGAAGTTGCCCAAGCTAATGTGACCCAGATCACATCTGGCAGGACTTGGCCCACCCTGAGCATCAAGCTTTGTGCTCTGGCTCCAAGACTGAGCAGCAAAATGGCACCCAGTGCAAAGCTTTCAATTCCCCACCACATCCATATCCCGCAGGAGACCTGGCACCTCCACACCCTATAGAAAATTTACACATGACCGTAACTCGGCCGGACCCATGCGCGCAGGAGACATCGGGCCAAGAAAAACTTCGGTAGGGCTGCAGACTTTATGCGGGACGAGAGAGCCGAGCAACAACAGTATCGATCTCCAAGAAAACAAGGCTTTTCATCATCATGCAGATGTTAATGGGAAACGAGGTTCACGGGAGTGTTTCGGCCGCGGCACTTATCACACCGTCCACACTGCGGCTCCTTCAGTGGGGGCACAGAAAAAACCCAAAGTGAATTAGCTAGCCAGTCCCTTAAGGGCCTCAACAGCCTGCATCGTTGTAAATACAGCTGTGATGTCTTAACCGTTCCCCGGTTATTGCCAGGGACACACGGCAAAGCCGGAACGCTCTGCTGTGTGCCATTGATATCTGCTGGGAGCTTTTGCTATTATTTTAAACTTTTGACGTCGATTGTTTTCAGTGGGTCGGTCGACTTGGCACGGCCACGGAGTGGGAGGTGGGTAAAATGTGGTTTCACTCACTCACAAAGATGCTTTTGTTCTCCGATACAGGCCGCGTTCTTTGCTCCATGGCTGAAGCTGTATTTTTTTTCTTCTCAATTTGAGTTTTTTTTTTACAAAGTTTGATATTTATTTAAGAGGTTACATTGAGTTTTTCTTGCTGGCGCGTCCCTCCCCCCCAACACCCTCCCCCCCGGATTGCATGCTGGGGCTCCGTCACGAGGGGAATTTAGAGACAGGTGAGACGGCGCAGAGTCGTGTATTCGTCAGCTTTGCGTTGGCAGGAAATGCGATCGGGGAACTGCTTTCCTTGAGAGGGAGACAAATTCCATCTGCCTGCTGTCCAGTGACTCCTACTGTCCTTTGCTGGGGTGAAAAACAAAGGTGTGTCCCGGCACTCTGACGCTGTCAGATAAGGTGCTGTGCTGACGAGAAAACAGAGACGGGCAGAACGAGGGGGACAATCACTAGAGAAGGGTTAAAATAACATCCTCTCAGCCTCTGGAGGCTGTGCTTTAGCAGGGCCTCTGCAGAGCATGGGGGCCTTTCAAGCGCTGGCCTGGCCTAGCTGCATTACTTAGCTGCCTGCCGGAATGACCGGCTGTTTACCCCTCCTGGTGGACAGAGGCTGTAGCACAGCAGTGAGCTGCATAGAGAAGCAGGACGGTTAACCGCGCTGGCGTTTGACCCTGTGCTAACACCCTCTGATGGCAGTATGACAACAGTCTGCCATGGGCAGGTCAATACATCCCCCCAGGGGGGAGCAAAGTGAACAGGAGCAAAAGAGGGATATCGATTGAGGCAATTGATTTTGTTGTTTTTACACTGAGAACAAGCCCATAAACTCTTCTGCTCAAAGTAACTTAAGATTGTTATCGGTTTATACATTTAAGCATGTGAGCAGGGCAGTTTAGGTTAAGTAGCTTGTTCAAAGGTGCAACAGATTGACTTTAGCTGAGATCCAGCCCTTAATCACTAAATCCTAATGCTAATACATCGCACAAATATTAACACATCTCGTCATTACCTGTATTATTTATAGTAAATAAGTGCATTGTCTTGTGTCTAAAATTGAACATGGAATATTACCCTTTAATTATAAACATACAAAACATCCCAGAGAAATTACTGACATTAACCTTAAAGATGATGGATAAAAGTTTTAAGACTAAAGACGGCGCGCATTTCATCAGGAAAATTGAATCACTATTATCAAAATGCTCTTGAAAATATGGTGAAACGTCAAAACTCAGAAACTAATTAAAAGCTCCTTTTTCCTCTGTGTCAGAGCTTGCTGGTGTGATTAATGATGTCTGTGGGAAAGGTAGCAGTGAGAAAATTAAATGATAAAAGATTCATAAAAGACTCAATTTTTAAACTGCAGCGCTCCTTAATTGTTTTTTTCTCTTTTTGCATCTTGCCTCCATCAAATGCAT
>JAODKL010000128.1:8855683-8880165 GCA_026780765.1 Petrocephalus schoutedeni
GAGGGCCAGATGGGCGGAGTCATGTACGGCAATGGTGGAAACCGGATGATGCAAATGAACCAGATGAATCAGATGAACCAGATGAATCAAATGAATCAGATGAATCAGATGAATCAAATGAACCAGATGAACTCGATGAGTCAAATGAATCCAATGAATCATATGAGCCAGATGAACTCAATGAATCCCATGACCACCATGAATCCCATGAATGCCATGAACCAGATGAATTCGGTGAATCCGACCAATCAGATGAATCCAATGAGCAAGATGAACCAAGCTGGCATGTCACAGCAGCAGCATCAGCAGCATCAGCATCAGCTGCCCCCCTTCCAGGGAGGGGGGTATGGCTTGGGCATGAATAGCCCCTCCCAAAGCAGTCCGAGTATGAGTGCTCCCCAGTCCAGCCTGATGATGTCCCCAAGGATGCGCGGAAGCCCCAAAACTGGAGCCAGCCAGTTTTCTCCAGGAGGTACGTTGGCCAAGCTGATAGACCAGCTAGTCACAGTTGAAGCGTTTAGTCTGTGGAGTCTAGTGTCTAGTTCTGCTTGGTGAGTGGTGTGCAACTAGATAAACATGATTCGCATAGTAATACGGTGAATAAGCAATTGAAATCTGCCCCCACCCGTCTGTGTTTAGTGCTCCGTAAAGGTGACATGAGCATAAATACTTCTTTTGACAATGTTACAGCTGCAGGATGGCTGTAGCCAGTGCCATATTTTTTTATGAAAGTCATCCTTAGTGATATCAGTAATGACCAATCAGCATGCATGTGTGTGTTGCTATGGCAGTAGTTTTTCCAAACTTAGCCTGCGCTAGCTGCCAAAGTACTGTGACGATAGAAGGTTCAAGTGGGAGCACTGGAGCAGGATGAGTGTTTCACTCGTGGACATGTATCTGCCTGCTTAGGTCTGCACTCCCCCTTAGGCCCGGGCAGCACTGGGCCTTCCGGCGGCTTCTCCAGCAGCTCCCTCAACGCCCTCCAGGCCATCAGTGAGGGGGTGGGCAGCTCGTCGCTGACTCCTCCCACCCACAGGCCCGATGGCTCACCCGGCACCAGCACCTCCCCTCCGCAACACAGCCGGGTTTCCAGGAGCCCCGAACCGCACCCTAGTGCCCCGACGCCCCCTCCAGGGCCTGACGGCCAGGCGGCCCAGCACCGGGAGGCCGGCGAGGCGGCACCACCCAGTGCTGAGGCTCCAACCAGGCGGCTGCCGGACAGCAAGGGCCACAGAAAACTGTTGCAGCTCCTCACCTCCCCTACCGAAGATCTCACAGTAACAGGATCTGCCAGCCCCCCCTCTGCCTCTGTGTCATCCTCCTCTTCAGCTGGGGCTGGGCCGTCTGGTCAGGGGGGCACCTCCTCTTCCTCCTCTGCTGCCACCACTGGCCCTTCTGCCCACTTTCCCCACCCCCTGCAGGAGAAGCATAAAATTCTCCACAAGCTGCTCCAGAATGGAAACACCCCCGACGAGGTGGCCAGGATCACCGCTGAGGCCACAGGGAAGGCCATGGGTGTGCAGGAGCCTGGGGGAGCAGAGCCGGGGCAGGGAGGTGTGGCCGGGGTGGGAGGTGTGAAACAGCAGGAACAGCATAGCCCCAAGAAGGAAAAGCCCCACGTGCTGCTGCACTACCTCCTCAAGGACGACTCCAAAAAGACTGAGCCCAAGCCCAAGATGGAGGAGCTGGAGACGAAAGCCGGCCCAGTCTCCGAGGGCCATGATGGCAAGATCAAGACCGAACCTCCCGATGAGGTATCGCAGGACCGCTCGGCCGACCAGCTGACATGTGACCCCCCCCCCCCCCCCCCGTCACTCCCATGTATTGTGACTGATGTGGTGTCCTCCCTGTGACCCTCCAGTTGGAGTCGATCCTGGGTGGCCTTGGAGGCTCAGGCCCTGGCTTCTTCTCAGAGACCCCCGGAGGAGGGAGTGATGGAGGCAGCAAGCAGGCCATCTGCACAGACAACAGCCACGGTAAGTTTGGGCTTAGGAGGTGAATGCAGCCAAACAGGAGACACGCATTTCAAAGCAGCACTTTAAACTTGCATAGACCAGGGGTTCCCAAAGTGGCGGTCGCAAGATACCAGCAGGTGATCGCAACATGGCTTCCAGAGTGTTCTAGTAAAAATTGAAAAACGTGGAAAAAATTTTATTGTAGCCATAATCGCAACCTGCTCAGTGTGATGCATCTAAGGGCACTTTTCCACTGCAGCAAGTACCGTACTTTTGGTACCTCGATAAAGTACCAAACATTCGGTACTTCTTTTGTGTTGGTTTTCCACTGGCGTAAAAATTGGTACCGGCACTGAGCACCAGCACAATGTGAGGAGGGGCATTTTGTACTGAATTAGAAAAATTGCTCTAGTATGCAGCTGGACGATGTTGGATATTAAATCTAACATCACATGTTATGCACATGTAGGTCTTACATTGCTTGTGAGTTACATTAAGATCAGCCTTTTTCTTACTTTTAGTTCTGTACAGACATTACGGACAACGCAGGGGGTTAATGTTTCGCTAAAACATTTTTAGGGAAAAAGCTTAGCTAACTGTCAGCTATCAGTTTTAATGATTATTCCTTTTAGAGATGATCAAATATATGTTTTTAAAATCAGTTTACCTTTGCTGCTTTTGCATGAGCGCTGCATGTGTTCTCCAAGACTATCATAATCATTCTCATCCTTGCTGTTTAAATCATTCCTAGACAGGTTTGTGAGAAATTCAACTAATTTATGCTTTATAAATACCCCAATATTTATCATAACAAAATCACATCACTATATTTGGAAATTTTCCAATACCGTGCTGCCCTAGTATATTACATAAAATACTTTTTAAAATTCTTATGCCATCCTGATCTTGGTATATCTGTTCTTCTGACCAGATCGCAATTTTTTTTTTTTTTACTTCGTTTATTGCCGTTTTCTGAGTTTGTAACTTTTTTTCAAGACGGCAATTGCATTGTGTTTCAGAATCAGGCTATTTGCATAACCAGTCGACAGCTAAAGCATTGCAAGCTACGCCCCAAAGTACCAAAAGTACCAAAGAAGTACCCCAACTGGTTTGGCACTTTCGGTACTTGAACTTTTGGTACTGGTACTCGACCGGAGGTCAATGCAAAGGCGAAAGTATCGTACCAAAAGTGCCGTACTTGTTGTGGTAGAAAAGCGCCCAAAATTTAATTATCTAGAAGGGGGTCAAAATAGTGGTCATGGGTTGAAAAGTATGGGAACCCAAGGCGAGTGCAGGGATCTTGCCAAAAAAAATCATCAGTTATTACCCACTTTTGAAGAATAATGAGTTCTTTAGGTAAGAAATCTGACAAGTCTTTTAAAATTCCCCGAGTTGCAAGAGGTAAAGACCACTGTCACAAAACCTGAAGGTTACAGATTTAATTCCCTTAGTGCCTGCCCTGGATTCTGGCAATATATTGATGGGGGAAACTGCGTCTTATTGGAAGATCATGTGTCCAGGCAAAATGAGTGTAATTGCGAATGCTGAGCATGCTAAGTGCTTAGATTGCAGGGTCTGTCCTGATGGATGCCCTTCTCTGCTCCCAGACGCCAGGAGTCCCAGTCTGGGCTCAGGCTCTCGAGCACCTTTCCAGAGAGCCCTGTCTATGGATGCAAAGCCTGCTGCGGGTGCAGGTCTGCCGGGTCGCCGCAGCGTCCCCTGTCCCGGACCCATCAAGCAGGAGAGTGTGGATGGCGTGGGCTCAATGGGGGGGGCTGATGGTTTCCCCGGCAATGCAGGTGGGTGTCGTCGGCTGACAATGTCGGGGCACCAGGGTTAATACCCTTCAAAGGGCTCGGTTTGGAGAGGAAAATTTAATGTACTGCTGGTTGTAGCTTTGGTCTTGTCCCGGGTCTCCAGATGTGCATTTTTCTTATATTAGACACAGCTGTACAGATGCTGCAGCTGAGAACATCCTGTGTCAGCAGTCTGCATTTCCAGCAGTTGCTGTGGCCAGACAGTAGGTGATCCCTACGACTGGTCTTATATCTCCATACAGGAATGATGAATAGGGGGATGGGGGGTCCCCACCAATCACCCATGGGATCTTCGGTGGATTGGGGTATGCCGCCATCTAGTGGCAGTCCAGTGGGTTCTACTGGCCACCCATCCATGCAACGACCTGGCATGGATTACAACCCCAAGGGAATGATGGGAGGAGGGCCCCTGGTCGGACGGTCCAATAGTGTTCCTGGCACCCGCTCGATGCTGCAGCAGCAGCTAATGGACATTGGTACGTGGTCGGGTCCATCTGTTTCTGTCTGTGTCTGTGGCTGTCATCGTGATACTAACTCCAGTTGATCTGATGGATCTGTAGGTCCAGGTGACGGCAACATGGGCTTGAGTCCCTTCGGGCCACAAGGTGGCCCCAGTCCCTCTCCTTCCTGGCCAGACGGGCCAATGGGAATGGAGCATGGTCCGCCGGGCAACCGGGGAAGGTCAGTCCATGATGGAATGCTCCACAAGGGGGCGCCCGTGGTGTTCTTCAGCTTTAAACGGGGAAAATGGAAGGACATCACTGAGTCGGTGCTGTCTGTGCGGATCTGCAAGTATGTGAGCATGAGCTTCTTCGTCTGCGTTTCAGGCGTCAGTTTGGCAGCCCCCTGGACGACCTCCTAGCGCCCCCTAGCAGCGGCGAGGGCCAGAGCGATGAGCGAGCTCTTCTGGACCAGTTGGACTGCCTCCTGAGCAACACGGATGTGATGGCACTGGAAGAGATTGACCGAGCGCTTGGCATCCCTGACCTCGTCAGCCAGGTCAGTGGCTGGGGGGCACTGGTACTGTGTCTGTGGGCATGTATAGATTACAACGTGAGGACCGAATATCTCCACGATATGATAAAAAATGTCATTTTTCAGGGTGGTAGGGCAGGACTGCTGCTCTCTGCCATTTTGTTTTGCTTGTGTGCCTACAGCTCACTGTATGATAGATGGATGGATGGATTTAGACGGCAAAAATGACATTTACACATTTAACAGACAAATAACAATAAACAAAAACAGCAGGGATCTAGCAGTTATTGCTTCTTGGACCCCTAACAAATGACAATAGACTATAGCAGAGCAAAGAATGTCAGGGAAAGCATTGCATGGGACTCGGTAGTACCGGCTCGGTGATGGATGGCATCGCGCAGCGGGTTGCACATTGTATGAGTGAATGTACAAGAGATCACAATGGTGACTTAACCTCCGCCCCCCCCAAAATCAAGGGTCAAGGCCCAGAGCAGCCGCTGGAGCCCTTCCCTGGCCAGGACTCACCTGCAGTGATGGAGCAGAAGCCGCCGTATGGCACGGGTTACCCAGGGGGCCCCGGTATGGCCATGCAGGCCACCTACGGGGGGGGGCCAGCACCTGGCCAGCCGCAGGGCTTCGGGCCGGGCATGGCGGGGCAGGGCGGCTTCCCCGGGCAGGGCGTGCACCCCCGCGCTGGCATGATGCGGCCCCGCATGATGAGCGCCACCAAGCCTCTGCGGCTGCAACTGCAGCAGAGACTCCAGGGACAGCAGGTGGGCCCCACACACACACACACACACGCACAGTCATTTACAGCGGGACAGGGATGTGCTGTAGGACGACACACTGAGCCTGTAGCAGGGGCTGGTGTGGTTCACGGGGTGACGCTGGGCCCTCAGCAGTGACGCCTGTTTATCATGTGCTGCTGCTGCTCCTACCTCCACAGTTCATGAACCAGACCCGGCAAGGCCTGGCCATGAAGATGGAGGGCCCGGCCGCGGGAGGCCCCGGGCTCCGGAGCGGCATGCAGCCGGGCATTGGCAGCCAGGTGAGCGCCTGCCGCACTGCACGCACCTAAGCGGGTCATGCCTCATTCAGCTGCGGGCTCTCTCGCGCATCCATGACGAGCCTTTTAGATGAGACTCATGGTCACTGAGAGTTAGCCCTGGATATGGACAGGACTGCCATCAGTACAGGATGTGTGACACATGGCGATGGATCAGCCAGCGAGTTGCTGCGTGTGTCACTGGGGTGTGTAGCGAGCAAGCTGGCAGCCGTCGGGGGGGCCGCATGCTGGCCCACAGCTTCCCGTCGTTTAATGACCGCGTACGTCTAACAGACGACGGCTTTTTCCTCCACTGAGGTCACAGCGTGAGTCTTGCAGCGTTTTGTCAACTTGTGCCTGCCAGCAGCCGTTGTTACATGGCCAGACTGGTTGGTGTTTACCGCATTTACCGGACAGTGTCATGAACTTACACCAAGCACACTTATCTCTGAAGGACCATTCTGAGTGAATAACGTTGGTATAAGACAGTCTGAAGCCCCGCCCCTCCACTGCTCACCCAATCCCTCTTCAGCAGGCCGGCTTCCTGAATGCACAGATGATGGCGCAGAGGAACAGGGAGTTAATGAGCATCCAGCTGCGCAGGAACAGGATGATAATGCTCATGCAGCAGCAGCAGCAGCAGCAGGCTGCCGTTGCAGGGGGGTTCAGCCCCCCGCCCAACGTCACGGCCCCCCCAGCGATGGACCACCCCATGGCGGGGCCCCCCATGAGTCAACCAGGGCAGCAGCAGCAGCAACAGCCACCCTACCCATATGGGGGGAACTATGGTGAGACCCACTGGCAGCACAAGATGGTACTGGCTGACTGACAGTCAGGGCCAGAGCCAGGGCTGGATGACTGACAGTCAGGGGCGGAGCCAGCACTGGCCGACTGACAGGCCCAATCCCAATGTCCACACCCACTGACTCACTGACTTTAAGGTGCATTTCCGCCAAGACTTTGAGGTCTAAGGACTGTCCCACTGTCAGATCCACAAGGGCATTAAGGCACTCGCAGACATTTTGAGCCCTTTATGTACACTTTCCATAAGTCCACATTTCTGCAGACTATCTGAGGGAATTCTCCATAGTGCATAGCGTTGTGACGTGAAACACGGGGAAGTGGGGAAGCCTGTAGCTCCTCACACTCACTCACCAGGTGAAGTTGGTTAAGCCTGTGAGTTCAGGGCTTATGCCTTAAGGGGAACATTGGGATTGGGCCACAGGCAGGGGTGGTGCCAGCATTGACTGAAGGACAGGGACAGGATCGGGCCTGAGCGTTGTAATGACACTGCATCTTTTCTTTTACCACTTTTTTTTTGAGCTTGCAAACTGATAGAAATGTAGGGTGAAAATTTGCCCATCACTGTTGACGTTAATTCTTAAGACCAATAGGTTCCTTTATTGCGTTACTAGGTATGAGCCAGCAGGGGGAGCCGTCGTTCGCCCAGTCGGCAGGCAGCCCACCTGGAAACATGATGCCCGGCCACATGGGCCCTGGGCAGAACCCCATGATGCAGCAGCACCCCCAGGGAGGCCCAATATACCAGGCAGCTGACATGAAAGGCTGGCCTCCGCAGGGGGGCATGGTCCGCAGCAAGTAGGTATCGTGCGTGGTCATGGTGTACAGTGCCCGCCACTTTAAGGGCCTGCCAGAGCAGAAACTTCACTTTGGGCAATTTTATGCATGCTCTTTTTTAACTTGGGTTCTGTACAATGTGTTTATACAGCAGCGGTTGTTACCTTGTGGTAGGTGGGAAATAGTGTATGTATGTGTGTACCTCCCATTAATTTATTTTTAATTTGTTTATTTCCTTAATATCCCTTTCCAGGATGGTTTCTTAATGTCCTGTATACTTTGTATAATTTGCTGGCACTATGTGTACCTGCTCTGCCGCCGTGTTTGTCGGCACCTTAAGTGCCTCGCTGCTGTTTGCGGCAGAAGCCGCTGCCGGGATCAGTGTCGCTCGCCCTGTATGCGTCGCATAGGCGTCTCTCTCAGCTGTCTGGGATTCACATGGGGCCTAATGTGCGTGATGGCGCCTCCCGTTGCAGCTCCTACCCTCAGCAGCAGTTCGGCCAGCAGGGGAACATGTCGCCCTACGGGGGCATGATGATGAACGGTTCCATGCCCAGCAGCGGGGGTGCCGTCGCAGCCAACATGGGCCAGATGCCGGGCCAGATGGGCATGAGCCCCATGGCCATGGGCAGGATGCAGATGGGTCCCGAACAAGTAGGTGTTGCCTTCAGAACTCCCCCCTGCCCAAGGCACATTCTCTGGACCATTAAAATCATTAAGGGAGGGGGATCCACACGGAAATGAGATGATGTCATTGTTGTGGCCTTATTGTTGTCATGAAGTAACAGTCGGGAGAGTAGGTGGCCTTTGCCATTGTGGGCTTTTCTGCTTACTCGTATCTGAAGCCAATCTTCCTCTCTCTCTCACAGAAGTACTGTTGATGCCCCCAGCACGCATGGGAGGAAACCTCACTGTGAATCCAGCAGAGACCCCAGTGGCGTCTGGGTGCTTCACAAGGCGTGGTTGTGGGCCGGGCTACATCTGGGTGCTGACTCTTTGCAGCCAGGACTGCCCCCCTCACCCTCAGCACGTCAGCTGCTGAGCAAAAGCTTCTGTAAATGGGACAGACTGTGTGGCACAAACGCTTTTAGCCTTTGATCCGCAAGATCTATTTATTTACTTGTTGGTGGGTGTTTTGGAGAAGCAGGAAGTTCTCTCTTCTGCAGGATGGAGGTGGCTCCTCCTCCGCCTGCAATGTGTAGAACACATCTTGGTCATACGATGAAGAGGCTCTGTTTCACATGTACAAAGGTGTAGCAGTCATGCAGTGTGTAGTCTTCACTGTGCAGAAACGCTCTTTGCTTTGGCCCCAATGGGCTATGGTACAAACATAAAATAATTAACGTTTTAGTGGTGATTGCACTTTACAGAAAGGCTAATGTTGAAAGGATTGTTGCAATATTTCTTAGTCATTATAGCCTTATTCAAGAATCTTTTTAAACAGGACTTTAATAAAAAAAAAGTAATGGCAAGTAAGCACAGATATTCCTTTTATTATGCAGTTTTAAGCAATAAACTTTCCTTCTATGCTTGTAGACTAATAGAAACGGAGAATCATCAATTCAGATCAAAGGTACTGCAGTATTAGATGTGATGTCAAATCTGGAATTTTCCTGTCTGTGAATATAGATTGTAAATACGCTTGAAATGTATATCTGCTTTTGTAGGTCACATACTGTTTTTTGCACAAATTGTAATGCTTAATATTTAAAGTATACTTTTCTTATTCTGTTTCTTTTAGGTCAATTCAGCTTCTATTTTAATTTTTTTTTTGCTTGAGAAAAAGTGTGGGGGGGTGTATTATTCCTATTTTGATATTTGACTTTTTTCTCAGCGGTAAATCAGCCATCATTTTTGAGAAAGGCACTTTTATTTTTAAACTTTTTCCCCATTTCCGTCAGAATGGCCTCGGTTGTAAAGTGGTGCTTCTTATTATATTTTCATTTTAAATCGTTCAGTTTTAAAAACAAAGATTTTAAACAGCAGCAAGAAAGGGGAGTGGGACCCATCTGCTGTCTGTAGGAAGATGATCTCTGGAAGTGCTGCACTGCACAGTTACACACACTCACACCTTTTTGTGTAGAAGTTATTCACCTTTTGTTATGTGGGCACAGCCCTGAGGTAAAATCCATCGTCCCTGTATGGCTTCATCGAGCTGGAAAACAACCGTGTCCTGAAAGAAATATGAGATTGGGGTGGGGGGTAAACGGAAGAGCTGGGGCTTTGCCAGACCAAGGACACCTTAGTCCTCTCGGTCATCTTATTTGTAATTATGGAACAACCTAAAAGTACAGCGGCACTGGTGTTACAGCTGACTTTCTATGGAAGCTGGAGATAAATGCAGACCTGGGGCAGTACATAAGAGGGGAGATAGGGGGTGCCGGCCAAGTATTCCCTATTAATTTCTTTTGGTAAGATATGCACAATCCAAAGACCCTCCCTAGATAAAATCCGGCTCAATCTGTAGTTGTTGTTTTTCTTAACATGGAGATAGGTGTCACACACAAACACATTTTGTATCATGTGTAATATTTATAAAAAAAAAAAAACACCAGTTTCTGGTCTGCAGATAAGTGTGTGTGTTTTTTTTTTAATCTCTTTAAAAGCTGATGGCCAGTGGGTGAATTTTTGTAGCATCACAGGGAAATTGTAATTTTTCCAGACTATTTGATAAAGGTGTCAATGTGGATACAAGTACAATTAAACTGACTAGGAGAATCATCCGAATTAAATGTTTTGGACAAATCTGTTTTTGTGTAACAATGTTTTCCAGAGGGGAAACTTTTTTTTTTTTTTTTAAGTTGACTGCTGGTAAGGATCTACAAATTCTTTGATTGCTTCATGAAACTGTCTAGATTTTTTGTCTTGGTGAAGTGAAAAAGGATACATCCAGCACAACATTACTCTGTGCGAATGCCTTTGATTCTTGAGATTTGAAAGAGCCAAGTTTTAATTTGGCGTTGTCTTGGTTAAATAAAAATAGCAATTGAATATGTTGTCATAATACCAGGATGTAAATTACAATTGCGTTTGTTCTCTTGTTCCTTGATGTTAATATTGATGTAAATACAAATTTCTATTTAAATGTTTCGGGCTTCACGTGTCTCATTTGTACGTGTTTGTTTGTTCAAATGACACCGACATATGTAATGCCAAACTCGTCGTCCATCACTCAAGCTGCCTATTCATTGTAGTATACATTTTATATTTTAGACGCAGGCATACTTTTCACATTAAACTAAAAATGTCCCTTACCCTCATTAATCTATAGAAATTACATCTAAATATGGAATCGGGGTGCCTTGGGTAAACATGTTTCTGCACGTAGACTATATTTCTTGCAAATATGACCACGTTAGTTGATCATAAGTGGAAAATGAGCGCACGTCACAACGTGCACCACGATCGTTGCTGGTTGTTATGGTAACCTAGACGTCAGTTCTCCGGCTGGCTCGGGCAAGCAGAGAAAAAGCCGGAAATGACATCGGGTTCCAACAGAGTTAAGAAACGCTAAGAGGCAGAAGCACCCGCTAAATACGTTTGACGCTCGGCCCGCCAATTTTGCTTAACTTGTTTCGCCGATCCTTCGGCTGCTTTACTCCTCGCCAATGGCCGATGTCGGTTGTTATGGAGACCACGACGTCACTTCCTCTCCATAGGTTCATGCGGCAGGGAAACGCTGGTAGTGACGTCGGTTCCGGGTGGGAGAAATGTGGCCTTAGATTGTAGCGAACTGGAAGAGGCAGAAATAGCTGCTAAATACGCTTGACGCTCGGCTCGGCAACTTAGCTTCACCCGTTTCCTCCGTCACTTTTCTCTTCTAAGAATATGGCCGATGTGGAGCAGGGAGCGGCGCTGCCGAACGAAGCGCTGTCGCTGGACGGCCTCAACGCCACGGTTTCCAACGGCACCGACTCCATGAACGCCACGGCGGCCAAGTTCGCATCGACACCGGGGGGGCCCGCGCTGGCCTACGGTAGCCTGGTCTTCATGGCGCTGCTTCCCATCTTCTTCGGCGCTTTGCGGTCCATTAGCTGCGCCAAGAGCAAGGTACGAAGCCGGGGATAGCTCCTGCTGCGAGGTCCGGCGGGCAAGATCCCGGACGGCTGAGATTAGCTGGTCCGCTAGCATTAGCAATGCTGTCATATGCGCAGATACGGGCTGCCGTTTTGGGGTAATCACGCGTGCAGTGAGGTTATTCAGACGCTGCGTTGGGTAGGAAGTGACCGCTCTCGCTGTAACATGCTTCGGGGTGCCGACCCTCACGCAAATGGCAGCTCTCGCGCTTTCTGACTTTCGGAGATTTCGTGCAAGAAATCTCACGGCAAATCTATAGTATCCCATGAAAAACCCAATTTTAACTACATCCGAAGCGTTGGGGTAGTTTGCAAACCCTACTGACTTATCGCAAGGTAGTAAAACTATTGCATACGTGTAAATGCGTGTGCAGACTTGGATTGAAAATCTCACTCCAGCCAGCTGACCGAAGTTGTCAAGTCGAGTGTGTTCAGGAGGGGAAGAACACGCAGGAGGCTTGGATACTGTTGATTACATTTTCAGTACTAAATTGCCGATTGTGTACACGTGTATAGTTTTGAATGCCTGAACTTGGACAGAAGCCCTGCGAGCTGCATGCATATTTGGAACACAGGCAGCATCCCACTGCTTACCCTAAATCCTCTTTATATTTAACTCTTGCCTGTCATCTGCATTTATGTGCAGACGGGAGTGAGGTGGGAACTCTTATTGCAATTAACTTTTGGGGCCTAGGACGTTTTCTGTTACAGATGAGCCTAAGCTGCTGTTGCCCCAGTTCATGCTCCTTGTTTTTGTCTCTCTAAGCGTTACATTTTCAAAGTGTGCCGTGGATACGTTTCCTGCTGCCTGCGTGTGGAACGTTGCTGGGGATGAGTTTGATGTAGTGTAACCTTCCTACTGTAGAACCAAATAGATCATGTGTTTGGTGTTTATTTCTGGTGTCTGGGAGCCCTGTCCCTTTCCAGAAGGTGGTTTTTGTGTAAGGGAGGGGGCGGGGCGTGTCTTTAAAAGCATCTCCTCTGGACATTCACATTCTTCTGGAGCATCTCCCTGCACCTTCAGGCTTGGGGTCCTCTTCAGGCCGTAAACACCTGTGCCCTGCTGACGAGCGACTTGCTGGAATTGCGCTGGTTGATTTTTCGTTTTGGACTATAAAGTGTAGAGGCATGAATCACTGTGGCCATGATGCTGTGTGCCTCTCAGGACCACTGTCAGATATTCCACTGTTTGTCCAGATGGGGTGGGGGTGGGGGCGGGGGACATGGTTACTGGCCTTTTCCAGTCTCTTTGTGAAAGTATTGTGGTTGTTCCCTTCAAGCCAATCAGGAGTCGGGAGCCGCTCGTTTAGAATTCTAAAGTCAGACTTTTATTGTGTCCACGTAGGGTGCATCCAAGTCTCTTGTGTTGAAGCTTACGTTTAGCTTACACTGATCTGTAAGCACTTATGATAACTCTTAACAAGATATTCGTCATAGGGGTGTCCCAAGCATCATCTTTCCGGGACCATTTGCCTCCATTGTTTTTCCTTATGGAGTTCAGATATAGCCCCTATGTGTCTTTATTATAATTTCCTGTCTTTTGGGGTCCAGTTACTTCCTCACCCCTATATCATAGAGCTCCCAGTCATTTCTTTTATTTGTCAGACCTTCTGGAAAACCTAACAGGGGCAATATTATTCTTTGTATAGTTATGGCAAGAAATCCAGAGCCGTCCAGGGACACTATGGTGGGGAAGCATTGAGCTCATTACATGTGTGTTTCTGCAGTCATAAGCCTTGGCAGTTTCTGTTGGCTACACACTACTTGGCTACAGAGTTAATTATATTTTGTTTCCTTCAACATAGTGATAAACTGCAGAGCTACTTGGGATGCATTGGCCTGCATTCTCTTACAGACTTCAAGGTTACCTTCTCTGTGGGTTACATTATCTTAGTGTTATACTAGGGATTCTGTTCTGTTGTGTACTTTTATATTCCAAATAATATTCCATAAAAGTCTGGCCCATTTAAGGAATGAGCTCCTAATTATAAAGCCCTGCCCCCGGGGATTTGCTGTGATGTGAATTGAAAGGTGATGTTTCAGTTTGCTGCAGGGAGCTCAGCCCCGAAATGTAAGAACTGGGAAACAGGGTCATCTTTTGCTCACCAGTGACTTTAGCAACCTGCTCTTATTTGGAGGAGAAATCGTCACGGGAGCTTAAAGGTCTGGGAGAGGTTCCTGGAAGCGCTGGAGTAGATGGATGAGGGGCTGCCTCCTTTCTTATGTGATCTGGCCCTGTTTTGATCTGCGATTCTCTGCATTCTGCAGTCTTGTACAATTTAATTTCACTTGCTTCATTACTAATTTCTGCCTTCCTCTGATGTGCCATGCTGGTTACCTGGGGTTTGAACTGACTGTGCTTTTACTTTGTGGGTTAGACCCTCCATTCTGGTCTCCCTGATGCCAATTTTCCCTTTTTCCAGAATTCCTCAGACATGCCGGAGACCATCACCAGCCGGGATGCCGCTCGCTTCCCGATCATCGCCAGCTGCACCCTTTTTGGATTATACCTCTTCTTCAAGGTGAGGCCCCCCGGCTCTCCTGGCTACTCCACGGCTCCACCACCTGGAGCAATGAATGACTTCATGGCTGATTCGGCTTGCTGGATTCATCAGGATTTTTGGCTTTTACTTAAAACAGTTTGTCTCCACAGGTTTTCTCTCAAGAATACATCAACCTGCTCCTGTCCATGTACTTCTTTGTGCTGGGCATTTTGGCCTTGTCTCATACGATGAGGTCAGTCTGTCTCCTGATCTCCCCCCCCCCCAATTTGCACACTCTCCGGCTAGGGAGCTGTGCTGGCAGGTTGCTGGTTTGAATCCTGTGAATGCCAGGAATGATTCTACTCCGTTGGACCCTTGAGCAAGGCCCTTATCCTGCAATTGCTTCATCCTGGGTATGACGTTAGCTTATATCCAGCCCTGCAAGCAGGTTCTCCAACTTCAGGGAAATTTTGGGGTTTGGTGGCAGGGGGAAAAAAACTTCACACTGTTCCATTCCATTGGAAGTCGTGTGGTGCTGCGGTATCGCCTGCTGCACAGCTGCAGTCAGGCTCTCATGCCTGAGGTGGTTTGGCATGTGGCAAGGCTCTGTATTGGAGCATGCCGCCATACCGCTACCCACCTGCTGCCGGCCCTTTGAGCCCCGCGCCGCCTCACCCCGGCCTCCTGTCTCGCCCCGCGCCGCCTCACCCCGGCCTCCTGTCTCGCCCCGCGCCGCCTCACCCCGGCCTCCTGTCTTGCCCCTCTGCAGTCCTTTCATGAGCCGCGTATTTCCAGCCAACCTGCCGAACAGACAGTACCAGCTGCTTTTCACGCAGGGATCTGGGGAGGACAGGGAAGGTACGTGTCACTCGCACCCGTGCCTTGGGGGGGGCCTGGGCTGCCCGGGCTGTTTGCCGTTTAGTGGCCCGGAAGTACGCGGAGGTCAGAGGCCGTTTGAAGCATCCTTCATCATGTACGCTGCCTGGTCCTCGTCTGACCTACATCCTGCAGTCAGTGTAATTACAGGGCTGTCCCCTTCCTCAGTGATGCTGGCTGTTGCTGTGTTTTGGTGCCGTGCTGACGGGCATGACAACTGACCGAATCGGGGCGGGGGGAGGTGTTTATCATACCCTTCCTCTCCTTTTCCCCCCAGAAATCGTCAATTACGAGTTTGACACCAAAGACTTGGTGTGCTTGTGCATCAGCACAGTGGTGGGCATCTGGTATGTCCTCAAGAAGGTAAATGCGTCGGGCGTACCCTGTGTGTAACCCCTGTGGACCCGTGATGGGGCTGCGGCCAAGGCAGTGTCAATAGGATCAGTCAGGAGTCTGTGCCAGTCGACTGAGTTGGTCAGTGAAGGATGTTTAGGTCGACGTGCAGGATCCTGTTGTGCTTGGCCTGAAACTAGCTCTCTCAATGTTTGTTTCAGCCTGTGCTCATTGAGTTTGCGAGATTTTATTGATCCCCGGGCAAAATACCTTGCTGCTGTATGCGCAGGAACTTAAAATGCAGAGAAACAAATATAGTGTAAGCAATTCAACATATCTCCAACAATACAGGAAAGTTTGAGTTTCGCTGAATTTCAGAAATGAGCAGCCTTGCAATAGGGCCGCGGCTGTTCCTGTGTGGCCCTGGGAGGCCTAACCTCTGTCTCTCTGCAGCACTGGGTGGCCAACAATCTATTTGGGCTGGCGTTTGCGCTGAATGGCGTGGAGCTGCTGCACCTCAACAACGTGAGCACAGGCTGCATCCTACTGGGCGGCCTCTTCGTCTACGACGTGTTCTGGGTGAGTGCGCCAGGGTCTGGGTGCAAACGTGGGCCGTTGGACTGCGTCTCGGGCGAATTTTGGGTTTGAGTGGCGTGGGTCTCTCGTGGCTTTAGCTGATGGACTGGTGGCCAGCATACTGATTCTGACCTAAATTATCCAGCCATTTAAAATGAAGAAGCTAATTAAAGCTACACCTTAATAATGACTGCCAATAGTGGAAGCATGTTGGCCCTGGCTGTATACATGTTAAAAGTGGTGTTTTTGCAAATGTTTCCCATCTAGGTTTTCGGGACCAACGTCATGGTGACTGTGGCCAAGTCATTTGAGGCGCCGATAAAGCGTGAGTGAGACCAATGCCTTCCTGTCTGACAGAGGCGGGGGCCCCCCAAGGTCTGGTGGGCTGTGGCCTCTTAGCAGTCCAGCCCCTGCAGACGCTAACAGCTGGGCCCCAATTCAGAGGCGTCTCTGCTCTGCTCTGAGGAAGCGAATGCTGCTTTTGCTGCCAGTCTTTGGCAGTTGTGCGTCTTAAGGAGTTAGCCAGAGTGTACTTGGTGACGTCTCCATATGTTAACCCTCTTTGTTCAGCCCTGATGGTGGCCTTTGGCAGGGCCGACGCACACGATGTTCTCAGTGGGGAATCTCGTGCACATTATTAGCATCGCCGCCGCGATCGATTTCATGTACACAGCTGCATCTTAATCGAACCCTGATTCCCTTCTCTCCACACCTCAGTGGTGTTCCCACAGGACCTGCTGGAGAAGGGTCTGGAAGCCAACAATTTCGCCATGCTGGGTCTCGGTGACATTGTCATCCCAGGCAAGGCTAAGCTTCCACCCCGCCCCCCCCAGGAAAAAACAAAAAATTGGCCTAGTTTACTGGGAATGCTTTTGAGAGCATAGATGTAGTTCCCAGACAGATGCCCTTGGGACTTAATGTTGGCTTTGAACAACACTGGAATACAGATTAGAGCATTAATAGAAACCACATCTTCTCACATATGATAATGATAGAACTTATGAGGTCTGCATTCAGATTTGTCCCCTGAACATACACTAGAGGGCACTCTAACTCTAATGTAAAGATTTACAATGATCTTTTCATTTTTAGGTATCTTCATTGCTTTACTCCTGCGGTTTGACGTTAGGTGAGTGAAGCTTTAGATGTTGGTGACCGTCTACATGGCTTCTGTGTTGTGGCGCCATCTTCTGGCCAGCTGTGACCCCGATACATTTTTGTTTCCAGCCTGAGGAAAGACTCCCGCACCTATTTCTACACCAGCTTCCTGGCCTACATCTTCGGCCTGGGACTCACCATATTTGTGATGCACACCTTCAAGCATGCTCAGGTCAGGTGACCTTCCTTCCCAGTCCTCGTCGTCACATTGTTGCCCGTCAGCCGTCAGTGTGCCGTTTTCTCCTGCTGATCCACAGCTCTGGGCTAATTACTCGTTACTGAATTTAATTTGTCACCCGTCTATTCGGGCCATTAAAACCTCCACTAAGCTATTGAGAGGTTTTCCTGAGGTTTGTTCATTTGTAGGTTGCTTCTTTCACATCCTCAAATCAGCTGCACATTAATAATTTTTCTGTATAACCTTGTGGGGGGACCATGTGTCTAACACATCCTCTCCCATTCCCAGCCTGCCCTGCTCTACCTGGTCCCAGCATGCATTGGGTTTCCAGTGTTGGTGGCACTATTGAAAGGAGAGCTCACGGAGATGTTCAGGTGAGGAGGATGGGTCAGGTGGGGTGGGGCGGTGACCCTTATGGGTAATGGCTAATCTTAAGTGCGTCTATGTGCAGCGCCCCCTTGCTGTCCAGGGGTGGTTTACTGGCCGGTCTGAATATGTTCCATAGCTGCCAAACCTACATGCACAGAAGACGTGGGCAGTTTGCCTGTCCTCCTCCACTTCCACACTTCTTCCTAAGTAGCGGGTGGCTGTCGTGGTGTGTTAGCTTGGCTGGGGTTCAGCATGTTGCCAGTGGGGGGCCTTGGTTATTCTCACATGGCTGATTCCTTTATCCAGGGCACCTTGCAGATTTTTCCCCCTTCTGATCTGCTAGATGTTTAACAGGATAAGAGCTCAGTTCAAGGTCGCCACCTGCCCTGGCTACCTTTACACCCACTGCTCCCAGTCACCCCTATTCTCTTCTTTTGAGCCATCTGAACCTTCTTCCCCTAATTGCCTTAACTGACACCTGGGTCTTGGAGCTGATGCTGTTTGAGAGTCTGGCCCCAATCCCAGTTCATCAGCGCTGCCCCAGTTTGCCACTGCTCCACTTGTGCCTGCAGATGGATTTCCCTTTCTTAGCTTGTCTTGGCTCTCTTCAAAGATCTATTTGTCTACCTCTTTGCTCTGTGAGTGCTGCCCTGCCCCTCCCAGCCAGCAGGGGCAGTGTCTCCTCAGTAAGGACCCTCCCTCAATCTCATACCCTTGCTGATTTTTAAGGCTGTCTCAGAACTTTCCCAGCCATCTGGATGATGCCGGTACACTTCGGCACAGCTGTCCTCCTCCACAGTAGAGGGCGCCCTAATCCTTTTTTCTGCATTTCCAGCCCGTTTATCAGCTTAAATCATCATGTTACAAGCAATACTATTCATCAATTCCCTAAAGTAATTAAACCAGTTAAACTGTTTACTGGGAGCTTTTCTGAGATGTTTGAAACCTTTTGTTCAAAAGCAGCTGTTCTTGGGTCTTAGTTGATTCTTAGCTCTTATTCAATTAGGTTCTTATTCAATTTTAAGATTTAAAGGATTTTCATGATCTGAAGCAAGGGGGCAGGTCCCATGCTGCCCTTCAGGCTACATTACTTTTTCGGGAACAAGTTATGAGTTGTCGCTACAGTCTAGCATGGTGGTGCAAACGCGTGCTGAGTTCTTAAGCGACTCCATCTGCACATTGCCTGTGGTTCCCCCCCCCCCACCCCCATATTAAATTTCCTCTCTGCCCCCGGCCCTTGCCTTCTCCCACCTTTAGGTACGAAGAATCCCTGTCAGAGGCAGACCCTGCCCCCAAGGATGAGGCAGAGGCTGAGAAGAAGGAGCAGTAACCAGCAGCCCCCTGTCTCTCCAGTCCCCGCCTCTGCATTTCACGCACACACCACCAGGTGGCGCTGTCCACACCTTCGTCCATGGAAATGGCTGATGTATTAAATGACGACTGTACGACATTGGATATCCCGTAGCATTTAAGTGGTTTGTTCAGTGTGGCAGTGACCCAGTGCCTGTCCGTCCCGCCCCCTTACCCCCTTCTCTGGGCCGCTCACCCCCGACGTGCCATCTCCATTAGTGTCCTGAAGGCCAGAATGTTAAATTCGTCCAAAGAATGAAGCCAGGTGAGGATGTGGAGTCGGTGTGGAGGGCCTGGCTTTTGACAGGGATGTGGCCTTTCGTGGCACAGACTAATTTGGCCAAAATTAGTGCTTTGCTGTCTTTTTCCCTAGAAACTCTTGACTAAGACTGGCTTAAGCAACCACGAAGAGATGCATAGAAATCTCAATATTGTTTTTTTTCCTGTACAGTTGTATGTTGTGCATTTTGGGCACAGTTTTACTATGCAGATTTTATATGGATCTTGCAGACATTAAGTTTACTCTTTTTAAACTGGCACCCTCTTTTTAAATTTAAGGTAGATGTGCAATTCTGTAAGCTACGAAGGAGCTGTAAATGTTTATCTTGGGACTGGCTCACTGATATTTTTCAACCTGGATGATGAACACGTGTAGTAGCATTGTAGCTAGTGTGCATCCTTTAGCGTTCAGCTAAGCTCTCCATCTCTCTAGTTACCAGTTCTGTCATCACCATAGTTACTTGGGCTGGGTTTGCCCCCTTGTTTGAAGTTTTAGTTCTGAAGTATCAGTCTTCGTTTCTGTTTAAACTTCCTCTGTTGTATGCTTCCTGACTGCCTGGTGTGGATCACCATAGCCTGGGCACCCCTGTGAGGACTGATTCTGGTCTCCTGGATCAGGCCTCTTTGGTGAAGCTGGATAAACTGCAAACTAGCTTAACATATTCTGTCGGGTCTGGGGCGGGGCCCGAGGCGACCCCATTAAGGCTGCTTGGAGCCATTGTGATGGTCACCCTGACCGCCAGGTCAAGTTTCTGCATGAGGGTTTCTGCATGATGCTGTTGGCACATGACATTTTCTTCTTCAGTAAAGACCATCATACCTCCATGTCCAATGACCGCCCTTCTGCTTAGTGTTCATCCAGAAGCTCTTCCAGGAAGCTTGAGAATTAGCGAGGGTTGTGCTTTGTCATGGGTCCCTGCGATGGGTTTCCGACTCATGCTAATGACCTCTAACATGTATGCCGACGGTTCATCTGCGGTGAGCTAACATCCCGTTTTAAGGTGACCTCCCAAGGCCGCCATTGCGTATGAAGTCCTTCCTGCAAAAGCGGCTTGGCCTCTACAACAGCCAACGGTGCATTGCCATTTGTCGAGGTGTCTTCCTTGATTCATTTGTGGGTAGAATTTTCATTCTGATCTCAGTCTGGCATTTTAAGATTCTGGCCTGTGGTTGCTGGAGTTGGGCATCTCGTGGCTTTCTCTGAGTTGGGTGAGTGGCTTCAAAGGGATGTAACGGACATGTTTGTGTTGTAATCTCCCCAGGGTACCACGTCCATGCTTTTGCTGAGTGTATGTTATCCTGTCTTTTTAATCCTTATCAATATTTTTCTCCTGATGTATCAATGCAAGTGGAGAGCAGCTTCCTTGGTTGAAAAGCAGGTCCTTTTCTTGTAGTAAAGTGTGGTGGTGCCACTATGAAGATGCAGCCCATGTCTGTGTGTCTTTGTCTCTTGCAGCCAAATCAAACTCGGGCTACTGCTGACATCACTGGGCTAAAAACAAAGGTCTTTTGTAGTTTACACAGAGGTATTATGCTGCCTTTTCACCATATCATACGGTGATGGTAGAACACTTGGAACCCATTTTTGTTGGTGTTGGTTTTTATTTATTTATTTTTTAGCAGGTGCTCTTATCGAAAGCAGTGTCATGTCATGCGGGTCTCTTCAGTAGTTGGCCCTTGTTTAGGGACCCACAGGTGCCATCGCTCTGCTGACCCCAAGGATTTGAGCCAGCAACCCCCTGATCGCATGAACATGTAAAGTACAGTACACAATAAGAATTTCTAATGTTCTCCGAAAAGCTATTGGTGTCGTTTGAATTGTTAGATGAACATTGCTATGGTTCTCAGAACCTCTCCTTATGGTCACCTTACGCATTCTGTGTTTTTGCTACATTTCTGCATCAGCTCAGTTAAGCGGCTCAGTGATGTATTGAGTAGGTGAACTCTGTATGGTAGCGGAGTCAATAAACGCATGGATGCATTGGATGGTGGGTACAAATACTCGCAAGATTTTAGGAAAAGTTTTACGATGGTTAAGCTAACATTTTTTGATGTGTCATAGCTGTACACCAACATAGCTGTTCACTTAAACATTGTTTTCTTGGCCTGCTTAAGGCTTTTGAACACTAAGATACTGGGGGGGGGGGGTGGGATCCCCCTGGAGGTGTGTGGTTCCATCTTCCCAAACTGCCACGTGCTTATGCTGCCTCTGCGTAAACTCATAGTTCTGCCTCGCAGATGTTTTTGTTGCCCCAGAAATACACTTAACATTGCCTAAAGCATGAAGCTGGAATTCATCAATTTGTTTACCCAAAGATTTGGGTTACACATCAGTTAATTTACCATTTTATACTTTTTATATGATTTGATCATACGTTTTGCATTATTTTGGACCATCATAACCTAACACACCTTACAGGCAATGCTTTTAAAATTGAGGGAATATAAGGCTTACACTTTTAATTCAAAAATATTATTTGAGGTTTCTTTTGCTTTGTGGACACCCTGAAGCCTCATCCGGTCCTCTTTTCTTAAACGGTCCTGTTCTGTCAAGTCTAACTAGTACTAAAGTTTCTTATACCCAGTGACGTAGTTTAACCAATTGTTGCATCGCTGAGACCCCCTTCCTGGGTCCCATTCACATGGAATGCTGAGGTGGATTTGGAGGAGTGTGGAGGTCAATATGCACCTGGCTGTCGCCATGGTGACTGATGTGGTGAGCAGACACCGAGCCCTACAGTCCCGCCCAATGGTGGCATACGGTCAGCAGCTGATTGCATCTTGTAACTTCTATGCTGTCAGATCTTAGGCCTGGCTGCCCTGAGATCCCACTTGTGACAGACCTTAGCTCACTGAAGCATGATTGCTCTGTGTTGTCCAGCTGGGGAGCTTCTTTCCCATATTACAGCACTCAGATGGACGTAAAAATGGCTGTCACAACCTTGGGTCGCCTTGACCTCAGGAAATATGACTGAGTGGTGGCATCTTTTTCCCCCAGAATTCCCAGCTGGCTTCTCATGAAAACGCCTGTCTGAAAGGGGAGCTGTTTTTTTTTTTTTTTTTTTTTTAAACAAGATGAATGTCACTGACTTCAGAAGGGCTCTGGAGCCATGGGGCGGCTGTTTCCTGTGCAAGATGCATGTGGGCCTGAGCGCGCGGTTTCCTCCAAAAAGCACTGTGGAGAGCTTAAGGGGAACAATGTAATGGTCTGCCTTTTAGTTTAGCTGGCTGTACACGTGGAGGTGTGAGGTTAACAGACCTTTATTTAATAAGCCTTTTGAATATGTAGGTGGATTACATTTTAAATAATGGAAAAGGTTGAGCCTTTGGTAGTCTGCTATAGTAGTTCCTAGCAAAGGTTTTGATGGTTAGATTTTCTGATGGTTATGCTTAGACAGGGTTAGGGTTGACCTGAGGGGGTATCGTTAAGTACCCAGAAGGAACTTGCACACACGTGGGACAAAGGCCACACCTACAGCGAAGGAGCCAGAGCTGCTGGGCTCTAGCTGGACGCAGACTCACACCTGCCAGGTGCAATCAATTAGTAATGCATGAAGACAGAAAGTCTGACTCTCTTGGTGGCACTGCAACACTGCCATCCAGTGGTCATTGAAGGTAGCTGTCACTTTTTCCCCATACCATCCACACCCCAGCCTTGATCCCTGGGACAGATGACCCTAGCATTTGGAAGCTGAGTGGGTGATTGGATGGATGGACATATTACTTGACCTTCCAATTTTCCACTTTTGCATCTTCGTGAGGTTCAAGTTCAATATGGAAGGACCCACAAGTCCAGATCCTTAATTATGTGCTTGTTAACCGACTGGCTCCCATTACATCTGTCATCATCCAGGAGAAGGGAGATCTTCACCGTGCAGGCCCTTTTTCAGCTGTAACTGATGCCCTGAAATCAGGCTCTGTCCTGGGCTGTCTATGGGTGGTGCTGTGGGGTGCTCTGTACTGACTTTGCAGATGTCTGACAGGTCAGCTGTGAACCATAGTGCAACACAGTGAGTCTCTAATCCACCCTCAGCCTACTGGGCTACTTAGAAGGCCTAATTTAAACATAAGCAAGGAGGTTTTCAATGAACAGTTCAACAAAAGGACAAGCTATTTAGCATTAATTTAGCCAAAGTGATGTATTTTTTTGAGAAAGCCAGTCTTCAAATTAATCAGGGCCTTGCTCAAGCACCCAATGGTGAAATCCCTTTGCTGACCCTGAGATTGGAACCAATAACCTATTTGTTGACAGTCGCTGAGCCGCATATCACCCCACTAGTGATCTATCTGAGCAGTGTGGTTAGTATCCCTGTTATTGGCTGAGTTTTAGTACATAGATAACAGGTCTGTCCCTCTATTGTTGGCCAACTTCTTACACGCAGTAATCCGCAGGATCGTTATCACCATCCCTGATTTCTCTGGAAACTTGCAACCCAATCCTGCATATCCCGGAGGTGTGTGTGCGCTTCTGTTTATAATATTTGCCCCCATCATGTCTAAGTAAACAAAAAAATAATCCTACTAATTGCTGCGTTAACAACAGCAGTAATAAAAGTATTTGTGCAAGTATTAAATAAAGGATTCTTGTGACTAAAGCTAACTAGGATTCATCTCCGTCAAATCAGCGGTTAAAAAAAGGAAATCAAGAACCGCACACACCAGTCATCTTGAAAGCATCCGTGAAGTGTTACTGTTTCTTGATGTTATTGAACGCAAACCTGCATATGCAACTTGTAGTGTCTAAAAGTAAAGAAAAAACATAAAAGCAAAGCATTTTCTTACAGCCTGCCATTTTTTGGTTGCTTTTTTCTTATTGTGAAGTTGGAATAAACAAACAACTTGGCCTGATATAAGAGAATATCCCATATAGAGCAAGGCACAATATTGAAGGACAAGATGACGGGTCACCTCAGTACTTTACTCTCATTTCCTCCTACATAATGTTTCTGTTCCGCTCTTTTATGAAACCAGTGGAAAGATGGGCCGGTTCTCACAAAGTACCAAGTGAGAACCAGCCCGGCACTGGTACCAGCACCACACTGGTGGAAATGAGGTTACGGTGCTCCTGGGCTTCAGCCCAGGTGAGCCTGTACATTAAGTGGCCCTGTGCTTTAGTCTGGGTGATCCCATGCGTTACAGCTTCCCTGGGCTTCAGCCCGGGTGAGCCCATGCTTTACAGCTACCCTGGGCTTCAGCCTGGGTGATCCCATGTGTTACAGCTTCCCTGGGCTTCAGCCCGGGTGAGCCCATGCTTTACAGCTACCCTGGGCTTCAGCCCGGGTGATCCCATGCGTTACAGCTTCCCTGGGCTTCAGCCCGGGTGAGCCCATGCTTTACAGCTACCCTGGGCTTCGTCGTGCGTTCCATTATCCTCGGCGGTCGGAACTCGGCGCTCGGGACAACGTCACATCCGGTAAAAATTCGAGGAAAACCG
>JAODKL010000128.1:8895900-8912557 GCA_026780765.1 Petrocephalus schoutedeni
CCCCCGCCATCCTCGCCTCGAAGTGGCCAGCTGTGTGCCGTTATTGTTAGCGTCAGTAGGAAGCTCTGATGGCTTTTGCAGCTGAACAAAAGCTGGATGCGAGAGCAAAGAGGAGCAGCCAGACAGAGTGGCTCCAGCCCGGGCTCTCTCCCACAGTCCCTGCCCGGGCTGCCATTGTCCCGGCCACGCCCTCAGCCCTCAGACCACACCGCCTCGGCCGGCCCCCACAGAGTGCTGGCCACACCTCCCTGGCTCCTCTAAATTTGCATCCAATGCATCTGAAGTCAAAACGGACGTATGTAAGAGAGACTGTAAAGATGTAGGAGACCCATCTATCCCTATTGTAGCTGCGTATCCTGGTCAGGGCCCCAGGGCCCGCAGCTCATGCCCCATTGGGATGCCAGGCCGAGCATCTTTAATGTGATAATAAATCTGATTTAGATTCAGTAACGGTCAGACAGGATCAGACAAATTTGTCACGTATAATATGATTCCGGGGGAGGGGGTGGGATACAAGGCATACGAAATACAAATGGAAAACGGGATGCATGTATTTCTAAGCAATACGAAAAATATATGCTGCATTTATAGATGAACATATTTACAGATTTGTATGTATTTAATCGTAACTTTCTTTAAAATGAAGCAACTGCTGTCGAAACTCATTTTCCCACTTGTATCAATTTTTTATGTAGAAAAAAAAATACGAACACTGTGCATGTATATTTTATTTTAATATTTATTATACGAAACCGAAAAAAACAAATGTACTGCCAACTATTATGATCACTTTACAAATAAATTATATAAACTGGATTAAATAATAATAATAAAAAAATAACATTTAACAGAAACACGTTTTCTGTTCCGGTGGACAAGAACACGATCCGTTTCCGAAACCAAAGTCTCGTGTAACGGAATGACACGGAGATAAATGATCCTGCTGGAATTTCGTTAGAAAATGCCGATAGAGGCACAGGGCTATTATTGCATGCTGCTATCGGCCTGTGTTCTGCTTTTGGCGGCTGATCGGGCAGCCTGGCGACAATGGCCACTTGCAGGTGTGCGGGGCAGTAATCTCATCAGAGCGTTTCGGGTGGGTGATAAATGAATGGCCATCTCTACGGCCAGTTTGTTCTCATGCTCCGCGCGCCGCAGGTGAATGGGGCGCGCGAGCCCGCTGTTTGCGGTCTCCTAGGCGACCGCCCGCGCGGCGCCAGGCTGACAGGCGTCAGCGAGCTCATGAATGGGTGACGTCACGGGCCTGGCGCCCGCCAGTCTGCGCCGGCTTGTTTGGACAATCTGGGGAGGATTCCGGGCACATCAGTGCGATTTAAGCGCTCGCGCGGGGCCGCGCGCGCTGCGAGAACACGTGAGAGAAGCTGTTCGCCTATTCACCGGCAGGCCTTTTTAATACGGCTCGAGGAGGGGGGTTAAGTGCAAAAATATGCAATTTGTTAGCATAAAGACCTCTTTAACATGTTAAACAGGAGCTGCTAATCTAAGTGCATGGGAATTTCGCCAGAGCCGTAATGGCTTTAGCGAAACAAACTTAACATTGTATATACGCAGCGGATACAACGCTTTAAATAGGTAAATAAACATGTGTGTGCATATATACTACCAGTTACACATTTTGTTTAATGTGTTGTGTTTAAGAAAATTTTATTATTTAAAAATTTTAAGTTGTAAATATTAGATGGGGCGCGCACCTTAATATAGTTTAACATATATACAGTATAAGGAGTATTCTTGTTGGTAAACAAAAGATTGACTGTTACATAATCTAATTTTAGTGGGTTACTTAGCTATACCGATATTCGTTTTTTAAATGGCATGTCAGTTCATCACATTTTATATGCACATTCAAATAAACCACAACTATGCAAAGCCTGGTATCTAAATTCTACCATTTAAAAGCTATTCATCCAGAGTAATTGCTGTACCACCCACCCCCACCCCCAACAAACGCTTCGCTCGAGGCATTCTCTACACCTGCAGAGTCCCCGAGCGACAGACAGCTGGGTTCCCACAAATCACCCATAAAAAACACATTTGTTTCCATTTGCAACACCATCCTCTAACAGATTGTAAATTTTGATAACCAATGCCTCACGATCATTGGTGGAAACTGGATGGCGGACCACCCTCTCTCTGAGAATCCGCGTTTTCTATTGGCTCCATGTGGCAACAGAGCCCGCCTGGTCCCGCCCCAACATTGCTGGACAGCATAAAACGGGACGCGAGGTATAGAGCTCTAATCAAACTGTCACCGAGAGAGATATCGAGGAAGGAACATCTACAGAAAAGCTTTATAACAGAAGAACTATTTTTAGAAAAACGCCCGTCTGTAATATAAATATTTCCGAGAGCAGTTATCTCGTTTTCCCTCAAGAATACCTACTGAAAAAAAAGATGAAAGTTGTCGGATCTACCTGCACGCTGAAGACCAAGGTGGGGACCGAGGAGGTGGTCCGCTGCCTGTCTGACCAAAGCCTGAGCATTTCCAAATGCAAAATGCCGCTGCTCGACGAGCACATGACCATGTTCCTCCAGGACATGAACAGTTGCTACAGCAAATTGAAAGAACTGGTGCCCACCCTGCCACCAAACAAGAAGGCCAGCAAGATGGAGATCCTGCAGCACGTCATCGACTACATCTGGGACCTTCAGGTGGAACTGGACGAGCCAGGCAAGGGCCGTCTGCAGGGAACAAACGGCGGGTCCATCGGCCGGTCTCCCCTGACGACCCTCAACGCGGAGCTGGCAAACATCGCCGTGGAGGTAAATGACTAATGCGCAGCTGTTTAATGTCTTGATGTGAAAGTGTAATGTGCATTCTCACCTTCTGATGAGTGTGCTGTGCTTTGCTGTGTCTGTCGTGTTATTGATCAGATTTTTCCGTATTCTCTCCCTTCTCCAGAGCGGGTGCCCGGACGACCGAATCCTGTGCCGCTAAAGTGGGGACCGGGGAGGTTCTGGCACGGAAAGCTATGGAAGGTTCGGCGGAGGTTCTTGTCGGTGCCGTTTCGTCACGTCGAAAACCTTGAACCAAATAAGGACGTTACGATCAAGCCGAGGTCGAGCAAAACACCGAGCGGCTGCGCGGACCCGTCCCGGTCCCCTGGTACCGGGTCCAGTGGCGACTGAGCAACACCGAGCTGATGAACTGATTTGCTCGCCTGTGCCGTCCAGTACAGATGTCGGTACTGGAATTCACAAGGAAGATATGCTATCCTTCATCTATCTTGCTCTCTATTTTTGTATTTGGTTAAATTTATACGTAGAAGAGATTTTAAAACATTTTGTAAGAAATGTCAAGTTCTCAGATTGCTGAGTATGAATTGTATTGTATATTACAATGCTATATAAATGTTAGTCATATTGGTTTTGTATTTACAATGTACCTAAGGTGTTTATTAAAATGAGATATTTTGGGAAAAAAGCAGCTCTTTGTTGTCTTCATTGGTCGTGGTGGTGGGGAGTGTTGTGGCCAGTTCACACTTCTAATCTATATGTAAAAACCTGTAATGGTGACACTCGTTCCGCGTAAAGTGATTAGTAACACTCCAACACAAGGTGTATGAAGACTGTCTCCTACCCTTATGCTGTCCCACGAGGGCTAAAGTGCCTTTAAGGGTCTTGCTTAAGTATGACATGCAGCTGTATGACTGAGTAAATCTTTCAGTGCAAAACGTGCCAGACAACTGGATGTAGTCTGTGCGATGAACGTCCTGATTTTATCCATCAGAACACAGTGCACTGGTCACCAACTGGTTCCAGACTCATATAAACATGATGTGCTATGGCATTACTTCAGCTTTGCCTGTCATGACCCCGTCTCACAGAGGTAACAAAATAACAACTTATATACTGTAGTGAAGGGAGCTTGTTCTGCACTCCCCAGCCAAGCTCATTTTTCTACAAACTTGCAGTAGAATCAGTGTTAGTGCTCTTATTAGCAAACAATCAATAAAGACTAGGAAAGCCTAATGACACTATACTCACAGTTACAGTGGATATAAAAAGTGTACACACCCCTTTTTAAAATGCCAGGTTTTTAAAACTTTTTCCAGCTTTACTGTGACGTGTAACCTGTACAATTCAGTTCAACAGACAAATATGTTAGGGGGAGTCTGTCAACACGCCACATCTTAACTTGGCAATATCTGCCCACTCCTCCTCGCAAAAGCGCTCTGTGCTGGCACCTCCTGTGCACAGCCCTCTTCAGGCCGCCCCACAGATTTTCAATTGGATTTAGGTCTGGGCTCTGGCTGGGCCATTCCAAAACTTTAAAATTTCTTCTGGGGAAGCCATTCTTTCGTTGATTTGGATGTATGCTTGGGGTCATTGACGTGCTGAAAGAAGAAATTACTCTTCATCTTCAGCCTTCTAGCAGACACCTGAAGGCTTTGGCTCAAAACCCCATGTTGAAAAAAGCCCCAGGTACAGCTGAAAAACCCAACACCCTCAAAGCACAATGCCCCCACCACCATGCTTCACTATGGGTATGCTCTTTTAGTGGTGCAGTGTTGTGATGCACAGTGTTGTTTTTGCGCCAAACATAACTTTTGGAATTGTGGCCAGACCATCAGACCATAACACATTTTCCCACATGCTTTTGGGAGACCTGATTATTATTATTATTTATTTATTTATTTTTTTTTGCTAAATTTTGCCAGGCCTGGATGGTTTTCTTTCTAAAAAAAGACTTGCATTTTCTGACCCTACCCCACAGTCCAGACACATAGAGAATACGGGAGATTGTCGTCACATGTAGTACACAACCAGTACTTGCCAGAAATTCCTGCAGCTCCTTCATTGTTGCTGTCGGCCTCTTGGCAGCCTCCCTGACCAGTTTTCTTCTTGTCTTTTCATCAATCTTGGAGGGACGTCCAGTTCTTCGCAACGTCACGGTTGTCCCATATTTTATCCATTTCTTGATGACTGCTTTCCCTGTGTTCCATGGTATGTCTAATGCCGTGGGAATTTTTTTGTACCCTTCTCGTGACTGATACCTTTCAACAATGAGATCCTTTAGATGCTTCGTAAGCTCCCTGTGGACCATGGCTTTTGCTGCAGGATGCAACTGAGTAAATATCAGGAAAATCATACTAATACAGCTACACTTTATTTGGGGTTAACCAGAGTCACTTTATTTGGTGGCAGGCGTGTACCCAAAAAGACTAAATGCTATAATTAAATGAAAAGTTGCTTCCACAAAGTATTAGTTTAACAGTATGCACACTTATGCGACCAGCTTATTGTCCATTTTTTATTTTTGTTTTTCCCCCCCAACGGGTTTCAATTTCAATTGAATTGTACAGGTTACAGGTCACATTAAAGGTGAAAAAGGTTTTTAAATGATTTATCATGGTCAAATTTTTTTGCATCACAAAAATCTGGCATTTCAACCGGGGGGTGTGCAATTTTTATATCCACTGCATGGTAGAATTTTGATGTGCAACACACTGTTCATGTTTGCCCAGGATCAAATCTCCCTTGAAGGAAAATGCATGTGTAGGAGCACCCCCCCCCCCCCAAATGGTTAATGACTTGGGTGCAAATAATTTTAAGTTGAGACTTGAACACAGTTTCCAGATCATTATAGAGGCCCCTGGAAAACAACTTTGCAGTTTCTTGCACATTAAATGGGGAATCAATTACATATTTTTATAGATATATGCACTTAGCATAGACAATATGCATGCGTGTGTGCGTGCAAGAATACTTTGAGTCTGCCAGTTCGCATCGATTGCCTTTCCCTCTCTGTTCCTCTCTCTCTCTCTCCTAGCCCGGCCAAAGTGGGCCGACTCCTGGTTTTTGGCTGCGCTCCCGGGCCATCTGCGGCCTGGCGCCCAGCTCACTGTTTGTTAATGTTTCAATCAGCTGTGCGCCGAGGAATGCGGAGCTATTTAACCTGAACTTCCCCAGGTGTGGCCAGGCGCCGCTCAGTCTGGGCCCGCCTGCCCTCCCCTGCCCTTGGCACAATGCTGTCACACAAACACAATCACACGTCCTGGCTCCGTTTTAGAGCCTCGCCACTGCAGCTGTGCACATCGCCCCGCCGAGTAAATGGGGGTCGGGGAACACTGCACCAGGGGGATTAAATAAATCTTTCAACAAATTGCTTTGCGTAGGAAAACGGGGTGTAGCCGCTGTGGTGCGTGGAAGCCAAAAGACACACCGATTTGATCAGATGGAAATAATAAGCATAAATAAAATGCAGAATAACAAAATTATCCAGAGAGAGAAGTTGGCTTGTTTTAATTATGCATGTATGTATGTATGTATGTATGCGCGCGGGGCAGCATACGCATATTTTATATTAATTATTCTCTACATTTCATGGCTAACAAACAGCACTGGGTTTTGCAAAAACTTAGCCACCTACAATTAACATTTCTGGAGATTACGGGACTGCTATTCTACTTTTCCACGAACTGTTATTTTTGGAAAGCTGGATTAACCCATATATTAAATCATATCTACGACACCAAGCCATTCACCACAACGGAGCAGTTATAATTTGCAAATTAAAATAGTCCTTTGCGAATACAAAAAGAAATGTAAGCGTCTCAAATATTAAATAAGACACACGACGTACTGACATTTATAAAATGAAATACAACATTTGAGCGAAGTGAAATTTACTTATAAAGCTGCGCCACCTTGTGGTAGTACGCATGTAATGTTCAACGTTTCAAAAGTCATTTAACCGGAGCATCTTCGCAGCTATTTGCTACAGTATCGTGTCAACCATTTCACTTCTTCGGATTTACTCAATATACGCAACACGTTCATTCATTTCCCATAACTAAAACAGATTGCTATCACAAGAAACACCGAACATTAAGCGGGGAGACAGCCACAGATGTCAGGTGCATTGAGACAGCGATCCACCCAAACGGCATGTTTGGACCGCGGGAAGGAATCACAGCGCCTGGCGTAGACAACCATCAATGGGCAAGCTGTATGCACACGTAGATGTATAGTTAGGGCGTCAGAAACAGGGCCTTCCCAAATGTGAGTGGGGAGAGACTTACCCCGAAAGGCGTAACGGTGTGGCCTCACCACTCTCCACGGCAGCGCTTACCATGGGTTCTCAGGGCGCTCTTCCCCTTTCCAATCAACACCTCACAAAACCCACTTGATTAAAAAATTCCCATATTCAGGCTGCATAGCTTCTGGGTTACGGGTGAAATCACGCTGCCAGTCTTTGGGTGTAAACGACATCGGGGCTGGAACCAGCGGCCCACTGGCTAAATTCGAGCATCTTATGGACAACGACCCCTGTTGGTCCATATTGAAAATGTTCATTTATAGACAGCATAACGGTGGGAGAAATAAAGAGACGACATCAGGCTGATAAAACTATTTAATGATACTTAAAATCGGCATTTTTTTTAATTTAAAAAACAAAACGGGCACTTCACTGTAACAAAAACCGTGGCTAAGGAAAACGAGGAGGAAAAGCGAGGAACCGCCCAGGAATACAATTTCAGACAGTCTCTGGGGTCGGAACCGCCAAATTATTGTCAGTTAAAATGTACAAGGCATAGCCTCAGTTTTCTTTTAGCTGAATTAACCGCTGGCCCGTACACACAGGACCTCCTTCAGCACAGTGCACTAGGTGAGTGGGATGGCTGACCTTGCCGTGGTGTAACTCGTACCCCCCGCCTCCCCCACCACATGAAGCCCTGTCCGGGATTTAGTGTTACACAAAAAATAATTTGCCCAGACAGAAAAATAATAATAATAAAAATTAAGACAGCACACACACATGTCCTCACAAACCTTAGGCCAGTGTGAAGTTACAAAATCATAAGTGGGGAGGACAGTCTCCCCTTCAAGGCCCCTGACTTCAGAGATGTCAGTTACATCACCAAGCAGATGGTGATTAGTCAAATTTAACACAGAAGCTCAGTTAAGGGTTTCTGTGATCGGCAGATGTTTGATCAGGATCACCTCCAGAATGGCACCACAACCGGTCAGGGAGGTGACTTGAAGGAGCAGTGCTGTGTTCCACTGCACCAAGGGATCCAAGCCATCCAAGAGTAAGAGCGCCCCACTGAACCTCAACATCCCACTTCTACAAGTCAGCACCCCTATTCAAGCTTGCTCAGGCCCATGCTACCCAAGTTCCTCCAGAAGTTCTGATCCTTAAGCCTAAGGTGCTGATCAGCTAATGTAAAGGCTGACAGCTGCCACCAGGTGCTCACAACAGCAATCCCAGAGGGATAACGTCCACGAAATGCATGTGTATGTCACACACACTCCATTTCTCCTTCAGTCCCTCCCTGCCCACCCAAGATCCTCTGCTGACGAGATCCAACACTCCGCTCCTCTCTGTGGACTCCTGTGGAGCCTGATCTCTGCTGAGTACGGCCTCTATGTGCGCCGGCGCTTGGTCCCACTGGGGCTGGATGGGTTGCCGTTGGAGACGAGGGCTTTGTCAGCCCCGGCGCGGTGCCTCTTCCTCTTGTCCGCCGCACCCTCAGCCGAGCCCCTCTCCCCATCCCGCTCCTTGTCCTTGCTGCCCGACCTCTCCGCCACCCTCGCTGGTGCGGCATTGCCTGCGGGGGGTGGAGGAGGTCCATCATTAAAGGGTTAACTGGCCTGTCGTGTTCAGGAGACTGAAAGAAAGGAGGGAAAGGAGATGAAGACTGTGCTTCTTACATATTAATGTCTAATGGAGTCTCAATGGTCTGCGAACTAATACCAGATGACACAGGGGCTTGAGGAACTCCAAAAAAAAAACCATTAAAAATGTTTTTAAAAAAATCAAAATGGCTCACAGTAATAAAAAAACAGGATCTGCAATAAAAGCAGATCTGAATCAAGGCCACATTGCAGTGTTTTAAGAGTCAAAGGGGTCTTCAGTCCATACCTTTCAAACTGGAGTCTAGCCAAACTGGGACCTAGACCTTGGAAAGTCAAACACAGAATGACGAGGGTGAGGGAGGTGCCAGCTCCTGCCAGAAGAGGGCGCCAAAGACTACAGCACTGCCCCAAAAACGCACTTATATAAGAAGGGGGGGGGGGGGTAAGTGAGACGTATGGAGAGTAAAATAAAGGTATGGTGAGCACCTTCTTCATATGTGGATGGTGAGTCTCTTTCCTCCTTTATGTCTTCTTTGGATTCCTGGTCTAGTTCCAGTTTTCCTGTCAAAGCAGACAGTGAAAAAAAGACATTGATGCAGTCAAGAAGATGGTTGTGCTCTGCATTATGCATGGAGAAAAACAATGGATCAATAAACCAATAAGGCCTCTAACAACAAGGTGTTCCGGGTGAACAAGTCTTAGCCTGACAATTGAGGAAACTGGAGATTCAGCTGTTGCATCTGTACTGCAGAAAAGGATACTCCTCCCCTCAGAACACATCAGTCTTTATAATGTCAGGAAGCTGCACTTTCCCTACATTTTTGCACATGAATCTTCCAGCACAGCAAAGTCCCTGAACTAATATGCATTTCCACCTAATGGTCAATGTGAAATATTACCTTTTGTTGACGGTCACCCCTCCAACATCGAGCACATGGCATTTTGGCATTACGCCCATACATTTGGACAATCTCTCGGACAACTGTCTCAGCCGAGTTAATAAAATGAAAATTATTCATATAACAGAAGCAGTGTCAGAACTGGGTATGTGTTTAATTGCAATAACAGGCAGACAAATGCATGTTACCTTCCTTCACCTCTTGGATAATTTCCTCTGGAAGAACAAAACACTTTTCTGAGTTCGGAAATGGCAATATTTCTGATTCATCCTGGGGTGGATAAGAACAACGGGGAAAGTAATGAAGATTATTCACGTGTTTTACCCGCAGACCGTACAAAACCCAAACAATTACTTAAATAGGAGAGGCACTTCACAAAGCGGGTCCATTTCCTCACCAGAGCCTGCATGTCATACATGGTCCCCAGATGGTCCCAGATCACCTTAGAGGACACCTGCCGCCCGATGTTCTGGCTGAACTTCTCCCGGATGCAAATCATGTGGAAGTGCCGATTCACTCCTAAAATGAGGAGAAAGGCTCTCAGTGAAACAGGCAGCAGGACCAGGTAACGTCAGCCAGCGGGCAAAGCAGGCGCTAAGGCGCGGAACCCAAACGTCAAGGACCGAACCCACCGGTAATACTAGGCCTTCGTAGGCAGACCTCTACAGCGGTCTAATTCTGAATTTATTACTCCTTTTACCATTTACTATTTTGATTTTTTATAATACAGCCACAATGCGTTAACATCCTTTTATCAACATCCGTGTTTATCCCGCGAAGCGTTTGTGAATTTACTTCAGTAGCGCCAACAAGGGGAAGATCGATTTGATGGCTAGCGATGTTAAACTTACAGCTACCGAAAGCACGAAACCAGAAGCCAAACATTCGCATAAATGCGCGAATCAACCAACAGCCGCCATAACGGCTTTAGAGGGAGTACTTTGCAGCGCAATCGCGCACGTTTAAATTAAGCAGGATGTCTTATGGTCACGCTTATTGACTGACTAGCTAGCCGGCTATGTGGACGTAGCTAGCTAACCAAGCAGCTCATCGGAAAGATCATTACCTAAGTATCTTCCGTATATATCTGAAAGGTTAATAAGTTAGTTTCGCCTGTTAATCGGGACTGGTTAGCTAAGATGCTGCTAGTTAGCGCACTGGCCTGTTAGCCGGCCGGCTAGCCGCCTCGCGCCGCCAGGCGCGCGCGGACGGCCGCCATGGCGCGCGGCGCCGCTCACCCACGGGCTTGTGTCCCAGCATGGCGTGGAACAGGCACACCTCCACCTCCTGGCTCCATATCACAGACTCGTCGGTGGGGAGAGTCCCCAGCTCCACCTGCTTCTCGTCCACAAGAGCAGCTTCTGCTTCACCCATTTCTCCCGTTCGTGTTCGCGATGGAAGCGCAGCTCGAGGGAAAAGTTTATACTGCAAACAAGGAACGGGGAAACGACGCCCCCTGGCTCAAACTGAATAATTACATGTGGTGAAGAGGCCGTTTATGTTAAAACACGGCTACGTTAGTCATTCGTGTACTCTCCATCTCCCTGTCCGGGGCTGGGCCGCAGGCAGCAGGGTGGGGAACACCACACACTCAGTGCCAACTTATTGTAGGGCACTCACACAATTACACATTATGGGCAGTCTGTATAGACCAGATCACCTGTGATTGCATGAGGCATGCATACGCACACACAGTCCATGTATTCATATCATACCCTAATCTCAGCAATGACAAATGTAACCGTATCCCAGCCCTAAACCTTAACCATAAGTAACCAAACAAAATTCAAGACTTTTGGTTATTTTAGTTTCTTCATTGCATGCACGATAAAATTATATCAAACTGAGGTTATCCTTGTGGGGCCCAAAAAAATGTCCCTTACAGGTTTTCATCGTATAATAGCAGTGCTGAGTCATCATTAAGCAGTGTAGGGACATACTGTATATTAGATCCTCTTTTAGATTCTTGAGTTTATTATAGTGCAAAAGGCATCAATGCGTTTTCCATAATCTTTAATTCCCAGTGCTTGTGAAGTTTATCCTGAAAAGCGGAGGCATGGGGGAGGGGGGGGGGGGGCGCAAGGCTGTCACATGACACAAATACCAACCACCCCACGCTTCTAAACAATGAGCCACCCTAACTGTAACATATCATTTCAAAATCAAATTATAGCCACTTATTTTGGCACAGGTTGGCCAATTCATCAGTCTGTATGAGAGACGTTGTAGAAATTAATAGGAGCCGTCGCTATTTATTGGTGCTTAGTTCGTTCTTTTTCTGGACGATCAGTAATTTTATAGCTTGGTTGTGGAAAAAGCTCACTGTCAGCTGCTTAATCATTATATTGCAATTCAGCAGTTGCCAAACTTGTGTTGTGCTATATTTGCTGATACCTGAAAATCTAAGTTTAACCTTTTTGCATTTGTAGTGAAAATGTACCCTAAAAAGTACTATTTTTAAATAATAAAAAAAAAAAAATTCAAATTAACAATGAAAAGTATTTGGCGTTAAGTACTACACGGTAATGTATGTAAAGGCCTGGTTGGGGTTTGGGGTTTATCGGCAGGCTTGTGCCCACAGGTCACTCAGTTAGTGAGCGCAGCCCACTTTAGGGAATGCATCGCCTCTCTCAGGGGTTAGATACTGTCAGTTGGCCGGATTTCTGCATTAAACATGTAATAGTCAGCTTTAAGGCTTCCCCATCTATAATTGTGGTGACCGTGATCTTTTTTTTCGTATTTTTGTTATAAATCTTTGATCGCCTTAAACTCCACAGTCCCGTGTCTCTTTCTGTAGCCAAGCCCCAGTGCGCTGCCAACCAGGCACACAGCTTCTGGCGAGTCTCATCTTTTTTATCTGTACTCTGCGAGTACCAACATCACTGTAGGCACGTCGCTGTGCTGTCAGTCTGACTCTTTCTATCCATCTGCTCTCTGCCGTCGCGCCTGACCACGGGCACAGCCACTATGTCAAGATGAGGTATCGCCCTTTTAAAGCACCTGTTAATATTCCATCTGGTGCTGTCCAACAATTTATTCACCGCATCTTCAGAGCGCGAGGAGCGTGACCATGAGACTGTAGCTCTGTACTCTAACCATACATTAATGTGCGATATGACAGGACAGATTTTTTGTGGCAATTTTCTGGAAGTTCTATCTTCATGTTTGTTTCTGTTAATTCTCAGTATGTTTATCTATGCCATGTTCGAGAAGTTCCTACTTATCTCCCTTATTTAAAATAATGCTGAATTTGATGGACAGACCTACGAGAACCACAGTGCTCCATTAGGCAGGTGGTGCCGAATGACTTTGTTTTGTGGTTTTCTTCCCATGGGACACAGGGGGCCTGGATGTGACACTTTCTTATGAGGTTCTGTTTCCCATCCTCCGCCTTGAGACACTGACAATGCCTTTGGGGCGTTCCCACACTCAGCTGGGTTTGCCAACCTATTATCACTGCCTGTGGAGTTTTACTGCCCCATCAGCTTAGTCCACAGGAGAACCCAGCCAGGTTCTGCTTGCCTGCCTCACGCCCCGTGGGGCTGTAAACCCACCAGACCAATGTCAGAGAATGAGGCCTTTTTCACTGGCTCATCAGAAGAGGGGTCGGTATGACGGTGACATCCAGCCCAAGTAGAACAAGCTGGGCGTCTCCTTCCCAAGGGCTCCTACAGCCTAAATTCAAACTTAAGAAAGAAGAAACTGGGCAGCACCCCAGCATTTATTCCCGTAAGCTGTTATTCAGGTGCATTTGAAGAAAATCTCCATGTTCTAAGCCGAGGTAGACGCAATATTCTTCAGCACAGCCAAGAGAGTGGTGCCAGAATACAGAGGCTAAGCCCTGTCAATCAAAACCCCCAACAATTATAGGATAAGAACCTTTATCTAAACTTATTCACAAACATATATACAAATAAAGATATAAATAGGGATTGACATAATGCTTTTAAAATAAGTATTGCAACTCTTATACCGCAAATGTCCACTTGCGTACCAGTTATGCCAATCCCTGCATATAAACCATGTTAGTCAGGTCTAACCGGACATGCTGGCAGAAAGCTGTATTTCTTCATAGACCTTGCAAAGGGCTTTTTCCTGTCCTAGAACAATCCTTGCTTCTGAAAGATAAAAACTTTTCAGTTTAAGAATCTTTACAACTTTTCAGGCACATCTATTTGTGTGGTTTCGGGAGGAACGACCCATGATGCAGGCTGTGATGAAGGAACCCCTCTAAGGGGCGTTTATTGTTGGTTTGGGGGAAACACAGGAGCCGAGAACAACACCAAGCATTGACAACAACCGACAGGGTTAACAGGACTCAGACCAACTAATAAAGGGCAGGACATCAGGGAGCAAACACGAGGCAGGTGTGCTGGGCTAACAAGGGGATAGAAACGGAAGGAAAAGCTAAACAGGACTCAGGTGTGGGTGATTAAGCCACGCCTGAGGGAAACACTGGGGAGAAGACATGCCGGGCGGGGCTGAGCGTGACAATTTGTAGTTTTGAATAGTTTTCTGAGCGAATTAGGAATTGTTTTATTGCAGGCTATTAAACAATAACAACAATATCACAACGGCTGTTTTTGTGACAGAAGCTACCATTACTGTTTCCAGCTTAGTGTTTCTGCACGTTCAGGACCGTACAGTAGGTGAAAGGTAGTACAGCTGATTCTCTCTGTCCTGGGTGTTGAAAAGATATCTTTGAGGGTCAGTGCAGTTTGTCTGGAAGCTGCATGTTTTCTGTACAGCAGTACTAAGAGTATTCAAATATGCGAATTAGAGTCGCATGCTGCATCATAACGAGGGCGAAATACGCGGGATTTATCAATAACCATCTGAGCTGTAGCAGACGTACAAAAGCGGCTTTACGAGCCATTTTATGAGATAATTACAAGGAGCAAACCAATCGGCAAGCCATTAAAACCCAATTTATTTCTCTTTATTTGCTACAGATTTCTGTGCAATAATTTCCCAGATATTCTTGTATCGTTACTATTTATTGCCATTTGTTATACTGTATATTGCTATTGTTTTCTACTAAGTCTATACACATTTTTCCTGGCTGTGTGTGCTACTTTAATTTTACTTCAGGATTTATAAAATCTATGTATCTATTTATTTTTAACCGATGCATACATTGAAGACATCACTAACATTAATAATAAATTGGAGTCATACTCATTCTCTCTACATCATCCAGCTGCATAAATACACATTGGTGCCGGTCTGCTACACGGTTGTATAACGGTGTATAACGACTCCATCCACTAGGTGGCGTCCTTGTCGCAGAGAGGCAGCCTCCATTCACTTGAAGCGAGTTACCCTCACGATGCACTCGAAAGGGTAACCTGAGCTAGAAGACCCAGTCCCCACTTTCAGAGCAGAATTAATGGGAATGCTTCTGTTTCCTTTATCTGGAACAGCCCAAGGCTAGCTTATCACAAAACAGAATTAAAATTATATCCATCCACTCATTCATCTTGTTCTCGGTCAGGCTCACAGGGTGCAGAACTTATCCATTCACCCAGGCTCCTAGACAGAAATAAATTTATTGGGGTGTCCGGCAACTCTACCGATAGGTTCCAAACCCGTAATTGCACTACCTGTCTGTGTGTCTGCACGCATCCATGCGTCTCCCCGAAGCTTACGTGGTCTGGATGATAAGGCAGCAAGCTTATCAGGCATACACGCATATATGCATGCCCTCGGGCATCGGCAGGGTCCGTGCACCCCGATGGTGAAGGTCTGCGGGGTCCTGTTTATTAAACTCGGGTACGCCTTGAGAAAAAGCGCCGGTCTGGCACATAGGTTTGCCGCTCGAGGCTCTACAGCCTCAGGACACTTTTTAACGAGATCCATCTCCATGCAGCAGCGGCCGGGATCGGGGCAGCGGAGACCGGTGCCCCGCCGGACATGGAATACGCGGCGTTGGTGGAGCCTGACACCCGCTCCGGCGGAGGAGGGAGCCGCCTTATTACTCCTCGCTAAATCCATCAGTCACCTACTGGCCGTGGGGAGGAGCCCAGAGGAGAAATTATAGGATAATTCATTAAAATTGAGGCCAAATGAAAAATTAACAACAGAAACAAGGTAGAGGGGAGAAAATATATTTCGAGAAAATATTTTTGCAGAAAACCTGCTAACGCAATACGAGGGGAATTTAAAAGATCGATAAGCCAGCGAATTAAATTCAGTGATATAATGCACTGGAGAGCATGCATCCGATGGGGCGCATTTAAAAAGCAAAACAAATACTTAAACGGGGACTGCAGAGTGTTCTTGTGGTGGTGTAAAAGGCTATATAGCAGAAATAATCTATGCAATCTGCAGAGACTTGGGACGGAAAGGGAGATTCCGTGCCCGTCTCTCCTGAATGGTGCCCACACAGCGGAGGAGCGCCCTATTCAGCGCCAAACCACTGGCACGGTGTGGATCACTGTTCATGGAGGAGGAGGAGAGTCCTTAGAGGGGTGAGGTGTGTAGGTTTGATCAGTGCCAAATCGGATAAATAGGATACAAGATACTAAATATCCACCTCCACCGGCAGGTTAATTAATCTGTTCGTAAATGGCTCTCAGGCGGGATGATTAGTTAAGCCGATTAGCGGGTTGCCTGAGGTGTGAGGTGTCTGTCAAAGTAGCTCAGGTTTGTCTTTAAAATCCAAATTTTTTCATGAGGATTTTTTTTGGTTGGTAACGTGTGCTATGAAACTCCTGTGGTTATCCAAAGCAGGCATCTATGCCAGTAACAGATTTACCATCACTGCCACTCTGTTAATGATATCCAGAAAAAAATGACTGAACCACATAGGATCATTGTGTTGGACTAATAACCAAACTACCAGTGACAAAGATAAGTGCTGAGGGTACATAAGAGTGAGGCTGGTCATGTCTGTTCCTACCATCTGGCAGAAGGCAGGAGACACTCTGGAATGGATGTCAGTGCATCACAGGGCAGAAGGCAGGGGGCACCCTGGACGGGATGCCAGTGCATCACAGGGCAGAAGGCAGGGGGCACCCTGGACGGGATGCCAGTGCATCACCGGGCAGAAGGCAGGGGGCACCCTGGACGGGATGCCAGTGCATCACAGGGCAGAAGGCAGGGGGCACCCTGGACGGGATGCCAGTGCATCACAGGGCAGAAGGCAGGGGGCA
>JAODKL010000128.1:8912833-8924268 GCA_026780765.1 Petrocephalus schoutedeni
TGCCAGTGCATCACAGGGCAGAAGGCAGGGGGCACCTTGGACGGGATGCTAGTGCATCACAGGGCAGAAGGCAGGGGGCACCCTGGACGGGATGCCAGTGCATCACAGGGCAGAAGAGAGGGGGCACCCTGGACGGGATGCCAGTGCATCACAGGGCAGAAGGCAGGGGGCACCTTGGACGGGATGCTAGTGCATCACAGGGCAGAAGGCAGGGGTAGTCCACACTAACACACATGCTTGGAGTGCTCATTCATGCTCTTAGCACATGTCTTCACAAAAATCTCGTCCCCCAAATAAGCCAGCTGCAACTCGCCTGACATGTACTTTAACCACACTGTGGCAAATGCTACATAAAAGCGGTCTTTGGCCCAGTATGCAGACCACAATGTACAGCAACAGAATCTACTAATGTTTATATTGAACATGAAGAATCTGGAGTGGGCCTGGAGGTCGCTGGTTTGAATCCGGGCCTAGGCAGTGTAACTGTAACCTTAAGCAAGGCCCTTAACTCCCAGAATGCTGAATAAGTGGGTGACTCTGCACTCCCCAAATTTTGCTATCCCAGTTATGTCTGTGTAAGGAGAGCAGGAGGTGATCAGGGTAGATCTAAGGGGTGACCTTGGCCCCCCATTGGAATTACGTGGCCAGTCCAGCACCTACCCCCCACCAAAAAATAAAAACTGAAATCTGGAGCATTTAGCTTTGTAAACCAGAGCTGGTCAACCCGTCGATTGTGACGTGTTGCCGAGTCGATTGCATGATGAATAATGGATAATGCATTATTGGCAAGATTGACAAGATATACCAGGATGAACCCCCCCCCCCCCGATTTACAAAATATCACCCCACTGCCACTCAAGTAAAATCATGAAGTATAGGGTCTGTAAGGTCTGGTTCCGCCCCAGGATGTGACATGCACAAAAAAGCCTTCCCATGTACCTGTACCTGTATGAACAGCAAAGAAAGCTTCATTCCTTTTTCAGACACTGCCGTCCATCATCTGGAACGGATGGCCAGAGCACAGACCTCCCAGGGTACAGAGCTGCAGATGCAGGTGTCACCATTTTTATGCCAAATGTCCTGCCATCCACCAGAGAGAGGACATCCACAACCCACCAAAGACTCCTGCTGCAGATCTCAGACTGATACCCCCCCACAGCCGAAGTGACGAGAGTTTTTCACAAAACCTTGTCTCTGACCATTTAATTACTGGATGGCAGATATCCCGCTGCTTGATTTAACAGGCGAGGACCCCCTCAGAATGTGGCAACATGGCTTGTTGACGTTAATGGGGTGTCATCCTTCAAACTAATGGGGACATAGGAGGTGTGTGGGGGGGGCGGGTCCCGCCAGACTCACGCCAGATCCCCGCTCACTGGCTCACGCCGCCCTGTCACCTCTGTGCCTCGCAGGGCCGGCTGCGTTGTTTTGGGGCCCCACTCTATATAAACAGCTAGTGAGTGGTGTCCAAGTATTGTAACTAGCCAGCTGGTTAGCAGACAATGCTGCTTCAGCATTTCCTTAACTAGGAATGTGTTTGTTTAGTATGTAGTGTAGTTATCGTTTGTGGCCAACAGGGGGCCCCATGAAAATAAGCGGTTTGTGTGGTGATGAACAGGGCCGCTGCCTCCACGGTAATTTCCGCCAGGTGTAACTCCGCCCTGCCCTGCGCTGTCACCCTGGGCCACTAGGGGCGCTATCTGCTTGCTCGTAGACATCAAGCACAGAGATTATGTTTCCACACACATACTCCAACACACATGTTGGCTTCATGCGTCATAACTGCTGGGTTGGAGCATTCTACAGTCGGGGGGGTCATTGCTCTATGTGCCATCATTCTGAGACGACTCCCCTGTTACTGCAGCTGGGATGAACTGCACCGCACTCGAATAATGGCTGTCTCCACCGTCCCCCTCTGTCCTCTGGCTCGACTCCCTAGCGCCACCCGCAGGACAGTGGTGTTTTGACTCAGGACCTGGGGGGGGTTCCGGACCCCGTCACCTCAGCTGCTGTAATTATGGGCGTCTGCAGGAGGTCCTGTTTCATGGCCTCATTATCTCCCTGCCCTGCCTGAATCTTCAGAGGCCACAGTCTGCAGTCAGACTGCTTCGCAGCGCCCCCCTGTGGAGAAGCAGAGGCATGGCCTTCTAATCTACACACCAAGTGCGTCGTCATATTGACAAGCTGCCAAAAAAATTAGACAAAGGTCCATGTGTCTGAAATGGAACACGAGTCCCTGGATTTAATTAACTGCTTAGCCGACATCTGAGATCTGAAGCGATTAACGCGGCCCTCCACAAACCATCTCCAGGGCTCAACGCAGTGTCCCCCACCACGCTCCCAATTTAAAGCTGTCACCTTTTGGTGACCCGGGTCACAGGCTAAGGAGAAGATGAGCAGACTGGGAGATAATTGGGCTGTTTTGGCAGCCGGAAAGCCACCAAGAGCAAAGGTAATGTGCATGAACAGAGGAGAGAGCGCCCCCTAGAGAGAAAGGGGGGCTGCTGCCATGTGCAGATAAAGGATGAGAATGAGCTGAGAGAGCAGCCTGACTAGATGAGGTCAGCCCTGAGTGGCTGTTCAATCGCGCCAAGTGGTAATAGAGCGAGGGTGGGTATCAGATCACGTCCCAGTGCCGGGGGCTTCAGGACAAGCATCGGTGCAGCTCGGTACGGGCAGCAGATCTCAGACTGCACCCCCCCCCATCTTTACAGCAGCACCCGCCCGTCCGAAGCTGATAAAGTCTTTGAATTAAGTTAACACTAGATAAAAAGTTAGTACCAGTTACATATCTGATATCCCGTTGAGCCGGAAGGGCTTATTGGCTGCTTTTGTACGCGTTTTCCTATAAGTTGTACGAATTTCAGCCGACGCAGCCCAGTCGGATTTTAGCGGCTCCCGGGGGCTCTGGAGTTCCTCCTCTCAGTTTCTGTTGATGCCTCCTTTTGGTCTCATTGTAGGAATTACCTCATTTCTAAACCACAGGACTGAGCTTTATATTAACAGTTATCAGTGCAACATGAAGCCTTCCTGACGTGGACAGGAGCACATTGTGGAAAGTGCTCAATGTCGACCCGGAAAGAGAGGGGCGGACCCCACCGGGGGGAAAGCCAGGTCCGGAGGAAAGCCGCTCCGGGGAGCAGAGATCCTGCCATCGACAGCCGCGGGCAGCATCATTATGTCACTATCACCTCCCAGGCTGTCATACGCACGGCACCGGAACGTTCCGGCAGCCCCCCCCAGGGCCCGGCTTCGCTCCTGCCTTGTAGCTACAGGTGGCGCTTGAGGCTTCTGCCGATTTGCAGAGGACTGCTTAAGGAAGGCAGCTGTCAAAAATCTTCCCAAAAACGTCACGTGTCGTATTTACACACTTTCGCGCAATATACAGTCAGACGAGAATCAGCTGCTGGAAATGTAAGAATGCCCTAAATAAAGTTTGGAAACAGGACGTCAGTAATCACAGCACGACTCATCTGGCTCTGTAATTATGCATGTCATCCCAGAACCGAACCGACCCACAAAAAAAAAACTCATTTCCCACTCTATCCCAGACTGTATCACCGGCTCACAGCTGAGTGACGGGCTGGAAATTAGAAAAGTAATTTATCTCCTTTGTATAATTTGCATGTCATGGGAAGCAGTTAATTGGGGAAGCGGCCCACCAGCGCCAGTGTTCTGATGCCTACCTCTTTTATTAAGGCTCTGGTAGCACCAATAAGCTACCTGTGCCGTCTGTGTGCAGGACACCGGGTGACTCACTCACCGGGGATGCGGCTTAATCCAAACACTGAGCTCTGTTATTCATTCCAGGCGGGATCTATATTTAGAGGATTTTGGAGAGCTGATTAAAATGAGCAGTTTGGTATTCTGCTGAAAGTCTGCGGCGGACTCGGCCTTGGCAGACGTGGGAGTGATTACACAGGACAGAGCGCCGGGCGCTCACCTGTGACCCGCTGGGTCGAGATCTCCCAGAGGAGCTGCAGGTTCCACACGTGAGGAGAATAACACAGCCAATCAGGCAGAGTGTGTGTGGGGGGGGGGGGGGGGTACAACCTCATTGAATGACGATGTAATGTATGAATTACTGTGTAACTGTCTGCCTCTTCCAGCTAAATGAATATGTCCTTTATAAATGAATTCAATTCCAGAGATAATGTTGTCAATGTGTCCTTATGTGGATGACGGGTGGACGTCACATTCCACAGAAAGGCGTCCAGACTACTGTATTTATTTTTATAGTATCACTGTAGTTTAAGGTCTGCACCTCAGCTATTAATAAACTGTTCCTTAAGGCTCAGGTATAATTAATTTCTAAATATCTTTACTAATGTTTTGCTTTTTAATGTTTTGCGAGTGATTTAAATGCTCATTAGTAAAAGCCTTTTGAAACAGAAATAAAGTCTGCAGTGCATTTGAGAATTTTATTGTAAGCCTTTCTATTTACTAAAATAGGCCTATTACTAAACGATTAGTAACAGATTATTAATAGTTAAGGAGCAGACTTTTAACTAAAGTGTCACCATTTTTATGCCAAAGCACAGTAACCTGCTTTAATATTTGAAACATTATAAATGGAGACATTAGTTATGAAGGAAGCAGGCACACATGCCGGCCGTACCCATGCTGCAGGCTTTCCGATGGGTTTTTAGGTGAATAAGAACAGAAAAAAGGGGAGAATTATTTTTGCAATAATAATTATCGTTGGCATGAACATTTAATAGAGAGACGTCCCTGACACTGTCAGACAAATTTCAATCATTTATACTGCATGAACAGATATTTCGAATGAAACAGTTGAATAGCAGCGATTTTAATTGACGAGCTTAGCCTGACTGTCCTGGAGTTTTCACACAAAGCGGGTCATTTTACTGGAGAAATAGCAAAGTAGCCTTATGATGTCACACAGGGACGGCTCCTGGGTGCCTGGTGCTGTCATTAATCTCGTCATCAGAGCGCCGTCAGTAGCTGAGTGTAATTAGTGTTTCTGCATGTGCCGTTATGAGCAGATTAGTCTGAAATATTGTTTTATAATGGCAGACCTTAAAATATTATAGCCAGCTCATTTCATAAATCAGAAGGATTTCCATAATTCAGAAGGTGATTCCCCAAAGCAGGGACCTGAGCTTGTCTGACAGAGACAATGAGGATCTCGCTACACCGCCAAGCAGGCAGCCATAACTTACACATGTACGCGCACACATGCTGAACACACACACGCAGATGTAGGGAACATGCAAGGATACGCCAACCACGCGGTATGCTACAGTCGTGCAGTTCTGACACTGAAAATATACAGCGTATGGAATTATGGAAGGCAGAAACAAACTAGGGGAGAAAAGTGATCAGTCGTTTTGTAATTAGTGTAGCCCAGGGCTCAGCTGGTATAAATATCAGAGGATCAGGCAGATTGCCGATGGTTTGATTCGCAGGATTAACTTCAGCTGTAGCTTTAATGAATAAGAGAGACGGGATATATTTTTGCCTCATGATAAAGGTCACTATTTGGCTGCCTAACAGACAGCTTTACTTACAGAGATAAAATATTTTGTGGCATGAAGTGCATTATCCTCAGAGTTGTCATTAACTACATAATTGCTGATAGAAAGCGTAATATATACCCCCCTGTTTTTGCTATTAAACTGTTCCCTTCTAAAGGATTCCTGCTGTATGCAACCCACCCCTGTTTACAACATGGGCTTATAAATTTCTTATGAGTTATGTGGAGGGTGAGAGGGGTCTCAGAGTTGCCCTGGGGCACAGGGAGTGAGCTGAGCTGAGGTCGGGTGAGGTGAGGGGCCAAGCGCATGCTTTTGGGAAACGTGGAGGTTTGAAAGCCCGTCTGACCAGGCGCATGACGGCAGCGCGGCAGCACGACCCGGAGCTCAGCAGAGCCAATGCGACACCGCGGCCCGAGCTAATGGGATCCATGGCTAGTCAGAAGCTGAGAGGTGAGTTAGTCCCTTTAATTGTTGAAGTTATACCAGCAAGAGGAAAAGGTGGGATGTATGGTGGCCCTAAAGTGTCAAACGCAACACAGTAACAAAGAGCAAAACAACTTTAAAAACTGCAAAAAACACATTCAAGAATGCAATTCAAGAAAACAATGAAGCGCACGCAGAAGATTAAGACAATGCCGAAGCACAGAGAAAACGGCTCTATTTTCTTCATGCTATTGCATTTTATTAACGTTTCTGTAATCTCTCGTGGTTTTTGAAATGCGCAAACGTGTCGTGGTTTGCACTTCAAGGCCCCCGTAGGGATGTACTCTTGCCCTTTGCACAGCAGGTCCACTTGGGGGGGGGGGGGGGGGGGGGGCAGCACTTTGAAGCACTTTGAAGCATGAATACAGGAGGAGGTTTGGGGGGCGGCTGATGTAACCCAGACAGGAAACAGAAAGTGAGGTGCGGCCCCATACTGCCCGGACACTGTTCACGCCAATCAGCCTCCGTGGGTAAAGCCATTACCTTGATTATAATGACAACGATGGCACATTTTGAAAAGTTTCATCCGCGGCCGTATCTTAAGCATCCTTTCATTTTATCAGAGGGATGGCTACCCCACAACTGTTACCATGACAACGGGAAGGGGGTGGTAGTGACGGAAGGGGACTTCCTTTGTCCAGAACATGGTGGCCGAATGACAAGGATAGCTTTCTACTGGGAGCTCTGGAGAAAAAGGAGGCCAGACGTAGGTTGTGTGTGTGTTTGGGGGGGGAGGGGGGGTGCTGTGCCACTAACATGGGGGAGGAAGCCACTCGGTGCCCAGCACACCAGTAACACAGGTAATCATCTGAACACCCACTGCAGTGATGGAGCGATGTCGTCATGTTTCCTCTGGGTCTGGCGCTGGTTGTCCTGGACTCCATTTACTCCACATAGCCACTGTGAGAAAGCATATAACTTCACTATGTGGGTGTTCTGTAGTGGGAAGGTGTTTGAGGTGTACCCACAATTTGGTCCTATGGTTCCAAAATTAGCTACTGGATCACTTCAGTGAGGGTTGCCGTAAATCGGTACTAACTATGCTTGTTTGTGACGATCCTGTATCTTTTTTTCCAACCCGAATACTGCCCTCTCCTGGAGATAGCCTCTCATTGCACAGCCGAGGCTGCGTTTGGTATTCTGCGTATAGCATGGTTAAGTAATGCAACATTTTACAGCAGTGTTTGGTGGGCCGTATATTATTTTTAATTAACTTCCGAGTTGATGGCCTTGATGGTGGGTTTGAAAGAAAACCATCACACACAAGGACCTCCTAGAAAATGCCGATTTTGCAGAAAGCTGTTTCATTCAGCAAGCCATGGTAACTCAGGTCAGTCAGAAGGCATTCACTCCGGATCAGGCTAAGCCACGCAACAAAGCCACTCAGTGCAGCAATGTACGGAGACACACCAGATGTGTAATCTACAAGAATCATGAGTTCATAGCACATTCTCACGCTCTCCTGAATATGTACACGGTGTAACCAATAGTTAGCCACTCTGTGGCAGCGGTGGACTGGTCCCAAAACCATATGTGAACCATGCTTGAAATGAAGCTAATTCTGTTGTTCTTGTGTAACTGCTGTTTCTTTTAAGCAATCATTGTAAATCTCCGACTGGTTGGCCTGCCCAAAATCAGGATTGTCTTCAGTAACCAGAAGCTGCAGTAACAGAATGAAGATTCCGTGGATAAATACTTAAGGGGCTCATCTGAAACATGCATGTCGGAAACCCGCCGTTCCCCTGTTGTTGATTGTTGCAGCGACAGAAGGAAATTACAAACTCCCACAGTTTGTCACGCCGAGCAGGGAAGAGACGACCCAGAATGCAGCTTTGCAGGAACAACCCCCGGAGGGGACTTTATTACGGGAACAGAGGAGCAGGCGTAGGGGTGCCAACAACCACCTATGACCAGACTGATGAGCACAGGACCAGGGAACACTTAAAAACAGGATCTACAGAAGAGCGAACAAGAGGCAGCTGAGAGTGATTAACAAGAGGGCAGGAACGAGAGGTTAGACCAAATGGGGACCCAGTGTGGCTTGTATTGAGCCATGCCAGGTTGAAGACAGGAGGATCAGGCAGACTGCTTGAGCAAGGTGTGACATGGTTTGTGTTTCCTTGCTGTGTAAAGAGATTTCCTTTCAGGCCCTGAAGCCTAAACTTTGATTGAACAGTTAATTTCCTAAAGTTCTACTTCACGTTTTGTGGTTATTGGGTGTCATGTTTCATGGTTTTAGTTAACGGGGGTTTATTTCCCATTTTGTGGTCTTGGTTATCTAGGGTTTGTTTCCTGTGTTGTGGTCTTGATTATTTGGTGTTTCTTTCCCCTTTAGCTGTTTTGATTTAACTGCAGTTTGTTTTCTGTTTTGTGGTCTTGGTTAGCTGGGGTTTGTTTCCTGTTTCAGAGTGTTGGTTAGCTGGAGTTTGTTTCCTATTTGTCGGTCTTGGTTAGCAGGGGATTGTTTCCTGTTTTGTGGTCTTGCTTAGTCGGGGTTTGTTTACGTTTTTTGTGAGCTTGGTTAGTTGGGGTTTGTTTCCTGTTTTGTTGTCTTGGTTATTTGGAGTTAGTTTCCTGTGTTGAGGTCGTGGTTATTTGGGGTTTGTTTCCTGTTTTGTGGTCTTGGTTAGCTGGGGTTTTCTTTTCCTGTGTTGTGGTCTTGGTTTTATGAAGTTTGTTTCCTATTTTGTGGTCTTGGTTAGCTGAGTTTTTTTTCCTGTGTTGTGGTCTTAGTTATTTGGGTTTTGTTTCCCACTTTGTAGTCTTGGTTAGGTAGGATTTATTTCCTGCTTAGCTGCTTTTTTTCCTGTTTAGCTGTTTTGTGTAGTTGGGGTTTGTTTTCTGCACTGTGGTCTTGGTTAGCTGGGGGCTTGTTTGTTTTGTTTAGGTTTTGCTGTGTATGTCTTGTTCTTGCATTTCATCCCCATTTCGTGGATCCCGTTCCTGGTTTCCCGCTCCCTCACGCTGGAGCCACCCGTTGCATCAGCAGCCCCAAATCCCTGTTACCTGTGATGGATTGTCCAGTTTTTTCAGAGACCACTGGGGAGAAACCTGCAAAATAGTGCACTTCCTTCTGCTCTGTTTTTTGTGGAAAAGTCATATCTGTCTTAATGGAATGCATTGGTTCCTGGTCCTTGTTTGGCTGCATTTCAACATTTCTATTGGTTGGTTGCATTTCATATGCACATGGAATTAATTTCATTTCATTTTGAAACGTTTCTGATCATCATAAATTGGTTTCACATTTTCAGCTCATGCAGAAATTCAATTAATTCAGCATAGTGATTGGCAATTTGACATCAAGACGGGTTGAGTTTGGCAAATGTTTTACATTTGGGAATATTTCCATTTATCTGAATACTCTGTGAGCAGGCAGGCAATTATGGCACACAGGTGAACCTGATCATTTTGGACCATTTTACTTTTCTGTGTGGTAACTTAATATAAAAATATTACCCATTGTCCACAAATTGCTCCTAATCTCCTGTTTTATGCTTATTGACTCCTGTGAATCTCTTTCCCATTTTAGAGGCAGTAGGGTAAGCAGGTTTCACATTCTGTCTGCCTGATTAGGGTAATTATCTTCCGGGGTGATTTTACCCTGCTGTTGTGTCTTAGTGCTGCAGTTTTACAAAGACAGTCGGAAATGGCCTGCAAATGCCACAGCCCACCAGAACCTGCCAACCTGCCAGCGCCCTGACCTAGTCTCGGCTGGGGGGTCTGCTGCAGGGATACTGAACAGGACTGGGGGGCCACAGGACGTCTGGGTGGCATCTTGTCTGCCTGCTAAGGAGCGTTACTGGGGTCCAGCCAGAGGCGATGAGCGCGAAAGCAGCATTATGTCTGGTATATAATGGTCTGCTGCATGTCCGGCTGCATGCTGATGCCCATAAGGTCACACTTAGCCCTGGTACATGCTGTAGCCCTGACCCCGACAGTCTGACGAGTGGCTGAAGAGGGTACGAAGCTGCAGGGCCGAACACATCAGTCACCCAAAGGTCAGGTCTGAGTGATGGAGCGACTCCTCCCGCGGTGGGGATGAGAAGCACAGGAGTCCTGCGAGTGAAGGTGCTTCAGTGAAGATCCATCCGTCACAGCTACTCGTGTCCTGCTGGGAGGTGAGCAGACAAGCAGCTGTGGCATTTCACGGGGCTTAATGGACATTGAGATGAAGGCAGATTTTCCTTTTTGTACATCGATACAGAGGGATTCTCACTTGCGCCATCAAGACAGTAAGATGTAACAGGATTAGACAGCAGAAAACAACAGAGAGACACTCACAGTATGTCAGAGTAGACATAATTATGGGAAAAATATGAAATAGAAAAAGGGGTGGAAACAGAAGACAGTATAAGTTGTATAAATATATGAACTAGATTGACGGCATGGTGCCATAGTGGTTAGCACTGCTGCCTTACACTTTTGGGACCAGGGTTCCAATCCCTGCCATGGCTCCATGTGTGTGCAGTTTGCAAGTTCTGAATTCTTCAGCCCCCCCCCCCACAGTCCAAAAACATGCTGGGGTTAATTGAAATGATCAAATTGTGCCCTGTGATGGGTTGGTGCCCCATCATGAGGTACTCCCTGCCTTGTGATCATAGGCTCTGGACCTCCCCTGAACAGAACAAGTGAAATCAAGAATATTGCAGAATAAAGTGCAGTATTATTAGTGCTCTGTCCAGTAAAGTGTACTGTGCATTTATGAAGTTGGAGTATTATTGCCGTGTACTGAGTTGCATGCATTCGCTACCATTATTGTTGCATTGCTTAGGTATTTATCGATGGTCCTGAGTGACACATTTACAGAGGTGGGTATTTATTAGGTGAGTTAAGTTTAACTGTGATCAGCCTCTTGCCTATCTGCACTCCAGCACCAACCAGGGTGTTTCAGTGAGTCGCACTGTGGAGCTGTTAACTGGATGGCTGTCATGAGCAAACGATATTCTGGGAAAGTGCCTAGAAAATCCTTATTCCTTATATGTTGTTTCTTTGTTGTTGTTGAATTTTTTTAGAATTCAGTTTTATTCCATATGGCTGTTACTGATGTAAGGAAGCTACGCTTTGGCTCAGGGCCGTGACTAGCACACTTTCTGGTAAGGCCGTGCCGCGCGTGAGGCCCGTGACTGGTATAATTTCTGGTAAGGCCTAGCCGCACACGAGGGCCGTGATTCACATACTTTGCAGCAAGGCCTTGCCACGTGTGAGCTGTGACTCGCATACTTTGTGGCAAGGCCTTGCCACACGTGAGGCCCGTGACTGGCACACTTTGTGGCAAGGCCTTGCCACACGTGAGGCCCGTGACTGGCACACTTTCTGGTAAGGCCTTGCCGCGCGTGAGGCCCGTGACTGGCACACTTTCTGGTAAGGCCTTGCCGCGCGTGAGGCCCGTGACTGGCACACTTTCTGGTAAGGCCTTGCCGCGCGTGAGGCCCGTGACTGGCACACTTTCTGGTA
>JAODKL010000128.1:8932799-8945433 GCA_026780765.1 Petrocephalus schoutedeni
GCCTCACCCTCCTTCTCCCTCCCTCACCCTCCTTCTCCCTGCCTCACTCTCTATCTCCTTGCCTCACTCTCTCTTTCCCTGCCCCACACTCCCCTATCCTGTCTCTCTCTCCCTCTCCCTGCCTCACTATCCCTCTCCCTCTCCTCACCTCACTCTCCCTGCCTCACTCTCCCTCTCCCTCCCTCACTCTCCCTCTCCTCGCCTCACTCTCCCTCTCCCTGCCTCACTCTCCCTCATCCTGATTAACCTGGTCACCACGAAGAGCCACAAATCCAGCAAATACAATCCAAGCAGGATACAATTTTAAATATAACAAATTTAACATCTTCAAAAAAAACCAGTCACCATCTAACCATCGACCTAGTAGAGAGCCTGGAACCTGTCCCAGGATGGGCGGGGAACAGGATGCCGCTCTATTGTAAGACACACGCTAAAAGCAATTTATAGACACCAATTAATCTAGCTTTGGGTTTTTGGACTGTGGGAAGCCAGAATAAGCCCACGCAAACACTGGGAGGACATACAGCCTCCACGTATTCACAGCAGGCTTTGGAATCGAACCCACAACCCTGGAGGTATCAGGCCATGGCGCTGCCCACTGAGCCACTGGAGCATAAATCACGTTTTGTTAAGAAAGGACAAAACTAATTCTGGCCCAGAAAATGGACATTACTCACTGTCGGTGATTAGAAATCAGCAGCTTTATATTCCGGTCCAGGGTATTTCCAGCTAAAAACAAAATGGGAAATGCTGACCTTTCAGTCGGTCATTAATTCACTGCTAGACTTAAGGACTTAGGCTAATATGGTTTTGTGTGTGTGTGTGTGTGTGTGCTGTCTGACAATAATGATGTTGAGAGGAGCTGGTGAGTGACAGCTGCTGTGAACGATGGCTGGTGTGTGAACGCTAAAGGAGGAACATACAGCTCACGGTGCTGTGAGGAATGAGACAGGTGCAGAGCCACACGGCCATGGGGTTATCCAGCGCCCGCGGCCGGGGATGGGATTTTGGCCGTCCTGGGACGATAAGGAGGTTCTCTCAAGGTTGTTGTCCCGGAGCGATATGAGCAAATGCAGCCAGAGAAATAATTCAGAAGGTGCCAGGGGGATTTAGGGACCCGTTTCAAAAGGTAAATGACCATGTAGCTGTCAAGGCATGTATGAAATCATCATGGCCAGCAGGGGGAGTAGTGGTTAAGTTACTATACATGGAGGAGGTAAATGGCTGTTATAACCTTCAACAGGGTCCTTAGTAAAAATAGTCAGCAGTATTACAAATGGGTGTTATACGTCGAATAAAGGCCCATACTTGCTAAATAAATTATAGTGTAAAAAGGTGGTTAACAGGGCTACATTTTCCAGGACACGGTCATTTGGATGTAGATTCAGCTGTTTGCATCTTTATATGCAGGACTTGATCTGGAGTAGATCATACTGCACAAGCTGCACCCTTTCCCACAATGTACTTGGCTTCAGCAAGGTGCCACCATGGGTGGCTTTCATTGGACTGAACGTGAGGAAATGGACCATTTCCACTGGGATACAGTGGTCACCAAAGTCGGTGTCTGAGGGGGTGTGGCGTTGAGGCGTTGCCATGGCAGCCGCGCTATCCGGGGGAGAGTTCGGGTGTGAGGTTCCTCGCGGAGCATCTGCTGTGCCAATTCCAAAATAAAGCCGGACATATCTGGTTGGAGACTGGCTGCAGCTGGACACTGAAAGGTAGCGTACTGATGCTGCGGAATCTGCCATGCCATGAACAGGAAGCACAGCAGCCCTTTCGGGAACATTCTCTCCTTGAGGGTTAAATCAGGTTGTGGCCACTACTCTCAGGATGACGGCAGTGCTGGATGATTGGAGGGTAACTGATGGGCCAATCAGGTTTTAATGGGAAAACAAAAGCTAAGCAGCTGGGTGACCCAGCGTCTCAGGTCCGTTGGGTAGCACTCTGGCCTCAAAGCTCCACAGTGATTCATGGAGCTTACATGGGTTTCCTGTGGACACTTCATTTTTCTCTGATGTCTTTCAATTGCCTTTAGAACATGCTAGTGCAGGGGTCTTATCCAGAAAGGCCTGTTGTGTGTGTGGGTTTTAGCTGCAACTCCTCAATTGGATTACTAATTAGAGGACTGATTAGCTGAGTCCTCACACCTGGGTTTGAACCGATGAGCTAAAGATTATCCCACATACTGTACCTACATATACATTAGCCCTTTGCGGATAAGACTGTCCACCCCTGTGAAAGTGAGTGTGTGCCACGTGACACACTGATACCCCCACTCCCGCAGCCAGTTTCTCTGCAGCTACACAGTCTGTTCCTCTCCAGATCTGTGCCCTGTTTCTCCCGGCTTTGTGGTCCATCCACAACCTGGCCTGGTTTAAATGGTTATGGAAAATGGATGAAGCATTAAAGTCTCTGTTCCTGATATAGTGATGATTTGGGAACACAGCACCAGCAAAGCAAATAGCATGAAAATGTAATGAACGTAATGAATATGACAGAGCCGTCATGAATATCATCTCGCAATCGGCTCTCTGGGGAACAATCGTTTCATTTCACAGCTGAGGTATTGTGGAATGATTACTCCCCCCGACCCCCCCCCACACCGTGTTGAAGGGTGGTCCACTGGTCCAGGAGCACAGGAATCAATATTTATACAACTTGCAGCTGAAATGGAGAAGGAGTGAACACACCCCATCATCAGGCAGGGACAGGGGCAGAAGCAGAGGACAGGCAAGTCGGATGTCCAGGTCAGGGAGGGGGCAGACTGGGGGGCACCGGAGACCGAGGCAAGACTGTGTTCAACATGGCAGGGAGTCACACAATGGCAAAGAGGGTTTTACAACATTACAAAACCTGTGATGTACAGTATTAACAGGAGAAGGACTCTCATGCTGACCTATCTACACATGCTCGTCACATCGATATTTACATGTGGTCTAGCTCAGAGACTATGGAATTATTTTTGAAATGTTTGAACAACACATACATTAGTGTTTGTTACACACATGTTACATGGGTCTATGTGATGACTCACTCGATCTCTCCATCTGAAAGAGCTATGAATCAGCCGGTATGACAAAGGAACTGCAGCAAGCTGGCTAACCCTGCACTGTCAGCCCCAAGTGTGTATATGTGTCTGTGTGTCTCATGGAGAGCAAGATGGGATCAGCAAAAAGAGAATTTCCCCATGGGGATCAGTTATATATCATTATTCTATTCTATTCTATTTTATTCTTGTCACATCCTTCCCACCATGCCCACCTGAGCCCCTTGTTTCCTCTCTAACAAGCCACACCCGGCATTTATTTGTCTCACCTCTCATTCCTGTCCTTGTGTTAATCACTCCAGCTGACTCTCATTTGCTTCCTCTGCAGTCCTGTGTAAAATCGCTTCCCAGTCTTGTGTCCCCCAGTTATGTCATTCCCTTGTGCTGTTTGTGCCCCTCCTAACTCCCTCCTCCTGTTCTGATCCCCAGAGATCATCTTCCTTTCTAGTTGTTGTTCTTTCTGAGTTTAATAAAAGCCCCTTTTGTTGCCTTAACACTCTCTCTGTGATCTGTCTATTGCAGATGCCATGTGCATGTTGTGGTTCCTCCTGTTTTAATATGAGCGTGTTGATGAAGCAGGCCCCCTCTTGCTGTTCCTCTCTGCCGGTCTGTTTGAGAGCTTGCTTCCTCCTGCATGACTGACATCTTTGGCTGATTATGAGACAGGTCAGAGACGTGAGACCACATGCAATGGGCCAGGGCCACCCCATATGCTCTGAGGAAGATATACCTGAAACTTTAGCTTGTAGATCTCAGTTTGTGTGTCCCTACATCCATTTTCCACCCTGTTTCCACCCATACTTCCCAGTCCATGTCTGATCTGTCTGATGTCTGTCTCCAGAATGTTTTTGATGAAGCTGCATTTGCTTTTGATAAATTTGTCACTTAACATAAAAGTGCTGGTTTTAATGTGATTAAATGTACACTCCATCATCTCATCCAGGTTGTATCCCAGCCTCGTGCCCTGTGCCACCTGGAACAGACTCAAGGCCTGTCTGCATCCTGTACTGGATCAGTGGTTGAAAGCTGGATGGATGGATATGCACTGTTCCCTTATGCCCTCTAGCTTAACTTCTCCGGGCTCAGCGTCTGTCAGACGGGCATCGATAGGACAGGTTGACGGGCTGCGCTGGCGACGCAATGGCAGATGGCTCGGGTTGCATTCACGTTGCATCACACTTATTTATTTCGCCACTGCCATTATGCAGTGCGATTGGCTTCCTGGGCCGTGGTGAACCACGGTGAGATTAAGTAACAACACGATTAAGGAGCGTCAGCAACATCGCAATATGAATCAGCAGATGTGCAGGGAAGCAGCCTGCGGCTTGGGACAAAGGCATCGAAATTCACATTTACATACGCGCATTCACACAGAGCATCTTCACGCGTGTCCGCTGACATGGCTATACCGCTGAAATATGTTACATAACAATCACGCAACCTTACATAAGGCTGCTGAAGAATGCAGGGCATGCGATTGCTCTTCTGCGCAGTGAATTTTAACACGTTACGTAAGTATTAGCTTGTATAATTCAAAGATATTGCAGGAAAGAACATCTCAGAAAACTGCATGTATCAGATTTTAGGCATGGCAGCCACAAGCTGATTACAATGTATGTTTTTTACATTTTAATGTAAATTTTAGACATAGTAGTAAATTTTAGACATAGTAGTATACAGAGATGGGCAGTATTTCAATTGAATGTATTTATAATGCTTATTTAATTACTTTTAAGTATCTTGTAATTTGTATTTTGCTGGAGGAAAACAAATGTAATTTGTAACTAAGTTCTTTGAGAGACTGTATTTTTGCATTTAAAATACTTAATAAAATGCATAATTTCATTTATTTATTTTTTGTCATTTTAAGAACCTTCATCATCAGGCTTACAGACTTTTAAATATAGCCTACCTCCGTCTTTGGCTAGATGCAAGTAAATCACGACACATCCTTTTGGGCCCAGCTTGCTGTTTGTGAACTTGGTTTTCCAATGACCAGTCATCCAAGGAATAAAGCTGCTTTGATGCTCGGTGCAAATTTATTTTAAAGTAAAGAATCTGGTAAAATATACTATCAGGTATTGCTCATTGAATGTCATTATAGGACAGAAAACTGGTTCTATTATGTAAATCGCCCTGGCTAAGGGCATCTGCCAGATGCTTTAAATATAAATGTAAATGTGGCAATTAGTAAACAGCAGTGCTGTGCTCTACAACTTGCGAATTAACTTGCTAGTCTGCTAGTCGCATTCTAGTTAATTTCAAAAACATTCTCAGGCAGTAGCATCTTGCAGTGTGTCACTTATGCCTCATTGCATTAGACATAAATCAGGTAGCTAAACGTGTTCTTATAGCCACTAACCCTTTGTAAAAGGGAAAACCGAGTGGTGAACTTGACATTGAATATTAAGTGTATGGTTCCGTTTTTTGTGATTAACACTGGGTATAAATTAAGGATATAAGGGTTCTGAATCTGAGACCGAAACCGCGATATGAGACATGAACATCTGTATCGCGGTTGTGTCGCCCGGATCCCCCCAACCCGTTGCTGCAGGTGCAGCCTGCTGAGTTTACACTACGTTGCTAATGTTACAAAAGTCATTTTTCATTTCACAATTAACACTATATCACATGTAAATCACAAAATTATTATTCTGCTTAAGGTTGGGGAAAGTTGTAGATTTTGTAAATACTAGACATTACTAGGTGTGTAATGGTACATGCAAACATAATGTACTGTTACTATTTTGCCTGCATTTTTGTATTTTCAAATTACAAATTACCTATATTTTAATGAAATACATTTCCTCACACCAGTATTTTGTATTTTATTTTGTTACATTGGATGAGCCCGTATTTATAATTTGTAACAAAATATGTTTAGATGTACTTGTACCCATCTCTGAAGCTATTTCTATACCTTTGTTCATTAGTGTTCATTAGCTTGTTGCATATATAATGTGGTTTGTTATATTGCTGGATGGATGGATTCAGTAGTAAGCACAGATCACGTCGTAGATCATGTCTTGTTTTTCCCCAAACTTGTTTTCTGCAGGTGTTTGAAGCAACAGATGCTTGATGATTTGCAGCCCGCTGGCCTTTAGCAGTCTGCACTAATGAGATGCGGTTCAACTCACTTCCCCCCACATTGCCCCCGCCTCGCTGTCGCTGGGACGGATTCCAGAGCTACCCAGCACAGTAGATTTTAAACGCACCCTCATAGCTGGCGAGGCGCTCTGCCCTCCACCAATAGGAGCAGTGTTTCCATCCAGCTGGAGTGCCGTGTGCCAGCGTTCCCAGAGGCCGTCTTCGCTGCCTGCTGAGACGGAACGCGCTCGCATCGTCCAGATGGCCGCCATTCTGCTGTCAGTGATCTAGCTGCCAGCCAGAGAGCCTAAACACAGCCACTTTCCCTGGTAAATATTAGGAAGGGTTTCTCACTGCTGAGCCTCTTTGCATGACCTTCCGCAGCTTAATCACCTGTCTGTCTGCTTTTGCATCCTCTGTCTGTAGTCTCTCAGTGGATTTTTTAAAAACTTAGCTGATATGTACAGCTCTCAGCTTTACTCTCCACAGGTTAATAGCAGCTGGTTTCTCTGCGGTAATCTGAAGCACTCTAGGTGGGGCTACCTTATTATTACCTTATCGTAATAATATCTAACCTAATGACTTCACAGCGGAGTCCTGCCTCTGCCCTAAACCTGAGCCCAGCTGGCCAGGCACCATATTGTTTATGGATAGTGTTGTGCATCTCAAATAGCAGGAAATATGCAAGCCCCTGTGCAGGGGATGGTTTGATGCTTCTGGGGCCAAACAGACACAACAGGCAGGGGCCACAAAAGCTCATTTCAGAGCCAAAAGAGAAACAAGAGCGAATATAAAATGATAATCAGCGCAACCATTTCAAAGCCGGCGGATCAATCCCCAGGCCCCCCCCCCCAAACTATGCATACTGCAGCTGCCCGTGGGGGTCTATCAGTGGGAGATGCGTGCTGGTCTGTTTGAGAAGCAGTTTGAGGAGCAGTGAGCTCACAGTCACAGGCCCCAAGGTAGTGGTGATGGTGACCAGCAACCCGAACGGCATTTAACAGTGTGAATCTGCCTTATATTGTTATTCACCCACAGATTCCATAATTTACTGCCACATCTTCAGCACTGGTTATGAATAGCAAAGCCTCCATCTTTAGAGACTGAGTAAACATCAGCCAGAGTGTTTCACTAAATGGCCGGATGTTGGTGCAGCCACAGAGTCCCAGAGTTCTAGGCGCTTGCTGCCAAACCACCCAAAGTGTCGGGTTCTCCTCTCAGTCGACACTTTCACCTTGGGAATAGAGTGCATCTATTCAGATGTTCTGGAGCAAGAAAAGCTGCCCTGATGCTGTCGTGTCCCATAATTCCTCTGGCTTTGTGTGTTACAGTGATTTATTACTGCGCTGCTGCTTTCTTCTCAGCCTCCAGGTGTGTGTGGTTGGTTGGGGGGGGGGGGCACTGGGATCGCTGGCTTGGGAGGGACTGGCAGAGCATGGAGGCTGATTCACTGCCTGCACCAGTCTGCCAATCAGCAAAGCAGAACTGCACGGCTGTGGGGGCCTCAGCAGAAGCAGAGCGGACCTGGCTACGTGCTTTAAATAACATACAGAGTATCTCACTGAAGACAGATTCTCTCAGCTAAGCAGGCACCAGACGCCAAAGATTTAGTGTTATAGTGCAGGTCTGGTTACCCTAATAATACTAACCTGAATAGCAGTATCTAGTATTTCGCAGGTAGAACATAAATATTAAAAACAAGGCAGAAATATAACAAAGTACGAGAACACAGACATAATAGGTACACGGAATGCAGTGGTTACCGTAAAGATGGCACGATATTCCACACGGATACTAAGCTGAGCTGAATTGCACTGAGTGTGCGTGTCGCCTCACAAATGAGTTCATGCAAAGTGCAAGAGCGTCACCGACGGGCAGACGAGCAGCGACTAGCGAGATGCCGGATGACATTTGTTGCACCTTTTTCAAATTTAGCTGAACCCAGAGCAATAATAAGAGGAAACATTGCTGTCACACGGCAATGGTGGAATGACACTTATGTGTCATGTGACAGGTTTGCTCCACACCCTCTCCTTGCATGTATGATTGTTTTTTGTTAGTTATGGGGGGGGGGGGTGAGGATGGGGGTGCCAGCTGTCACATTGAGAATAAATAGAGCATGTACCGTTTTCGTCATCATTGAGTCAACAGGAATGGCGTGTGGCGAGAGGAGGGTTCTGCTAGGCTGCTGACGATCCAGAAAACAGGCGAGTCCAGACACAGCTGGTGTAAGAGGGGATGGGACAGGCGAGTCGCAGAGCAGCGGAGGGTACGGCCGTAAAGGGGACCATGGGACCGTCGTGCGATCCGGCCGTTTGGGAGCACTGATGCTTTAATCCTGGTTCTGCTCTTTATCAATGGAGCCCAGAATAATATTCCGGCAAATGCTGCCTCTGCAGCTCACAGAGATAAGAAAAAAACTTATTCTGCCACATAACAGGTCTGTGGAATCTTGACCTATAATGAGTTGCTCAGGAAACCATAATGTAACAGCTGAGGACGTGCCCTCCATAATGGAAGGTTACTGGTGTAAATCTCAGGAGTGACACAGCTGTGATGGCTGTGCATGGGGAGTCTCAGGTAATCCTCGGCTGCATGTGCACCTTCCCCTGACTGCCAGGGGCAGTGGAGTGAGGATGTGAAGGGGGCCGTAGACGTTGGCGTGGACAGAGCGGCAGGTGGAGGCCTGGCCTCCACGGCTCTGGATCGCCGCCTTTGCCGAGATATCGTCCCCATTTCAACACTGCAAATCTGGCTTTAGACGGGGCGATAAATAATGTAACGGTGATGAGAAACGGTGCCCGACATCCAACAGAATCACCAGAGCAGCTGCAGCAAATCATCAGAAATTATTATCCAGTCGGTATCCAATTGGCATCGTTTCCCTTAATGCAGGAATAATCGATGTGACCGCTCAATTATTAAACCTCTTTAAAAATTCCGGGATACACCAAAGCGAGAGCGGCTGGAACTACGACTGACTTGATTCTGCAGAGGGGAAGCCAGCTAGCAGGGGAGGGAGGGGGCTGGCTTCCCCTCTGGTGAGAAATCCATTGCATGTATCTGGGGTGATATTTAAAGCAATAACAGATGCTCTCTGAGTCCATTTGTGTACCTTTGATGGGATAAATAACTGGTCAGCTTTGCAGTATTGGCGAGTCACTGACCATTTGCATCACTTCATTTTGCAAAACATTTGTAGCAATCGTCTGCTCACAAGCAGCCCATCCTCACCTGGTAAGCCACACAGCAGCCCAGTTTTAGCACCATGTGACCTAGTGGCTAATGAACATCTACAAACTTTTGTGCTGCAGCTGTCTTAAAGCTATTACTGTGTGCGATGTTCAAACAATGGCTCAGAAGTGCAGTATTGCCACTTATTGTCCATCTCCTGAAAGTCTATTTGAAGTTCAGTGGTGCTGCAGTAATGCTGCACAAATGAGCCACCTTCTCTTCACACAGAGCCTCTATACCTTTACACCTCCCACATTTCCATCCTGTCAAAGGCGGTAATGAGCAGGGGGCATGGTGTAAAAGGGCCCTAATCGTCTTTCTGTCCCAACCCCCCCCCCCCCCCATCACCACCATTCTCACAGAGCATGGAGACAGGCGGGAACTCTGTCATCATGCCGACGCCACTCAGGGGGCCTCCACTGATGCCCACCCTTTCACTGTCAGCCGGGCAGAAACACTTACTGCTGTGAGGCATCTGCATTTCAGATCTGACACAAGCACAGAATCGGTACCAGCAGTGTACCCATATCATAACATAACAAGAACCACATGGTACCCAAACAGGACTCACACCGCTATCCATCCATCTGTCCATCCATCATCTTGGACAGAGTAACAGGGCACATGTGAATCAATATTATAAAACACCAGAGCAGGAACCACACCAGCACCTCCACTGTTTATGAGCGATGAGAATCGGGTTATTTATTCTGCTGTGTGCTCAGAGGCTGAGGCATTCTCCTTCTGCTAACAGCTACACCCGTCCTTGCCCAGCGCCTCTGCACTCCCGTCTCTTAGAAGACGGCATGTGAGAGCAGTGCTGGACCGGGATAAGTCCAAAGACCCCACAGCCTCTCCTGAAGGCAGCCTGCTTCCTGGATGTGAAACTGATTGGTTTTCTGTGTCTCGGGGCCAAAAACCCTGCTGCGTGTCTCATCCAGGCTAAAATTGACCCCAAGGGAGCAGAACAGCACGATGATATAAAAAAAGGGATAAAAGTGAGGGATGCTTTGTTCTCTTTCCACTGATGTGCTGCTTTGAACAGCTGGACTCCCAGTGAATGGTTCTTCCCTTCACTGGCCACTGGGGGCACAGCAGCTCAGATGGGTTTAAGTAGCAGAAATTGGCCGGGGTGGGGGGGGGGGACAGAGTGTCAGGTCCGGTCAGAATTACGGCAGTCCTTTTCCCGTGCCAGCAATCTCACGCCTCTCTCTGCGGGTGAAAGCGTGTCGGTTTGTAAATCAGAGGGCGTGATCTGACTCGCAGGGCAGCGCCTGCCATGATCACTAATGAGGATCTGCAGCTCACTCTAGGTGGGGGTGTGTCATGCATACAAGACCCTGCATTTATTTAACACACGCTTTTGTCCAAGGCAACACACACGAAAGTATCAGAAAGCAGGACCAGGCAGCATCTCAGGAACAGCTGGGCAGAAGGGCCTTGCCCACAAGCCCAGCAGTGGTATGATTACTTTACCACTCATGGGATGTGAACTCACCACCTTCTGGATGTTGGCACAGATACCAAACCTGCTGAACTACAGCCTGCCCCCTGTATGTGGCCACTGCTTACAGACAGATGTCTTCTTGGCCGTGGTTCTGCCTGCTTTGCATACCTGTATCCAGACACCCTCCCCTCTCGAGCTGTCAGACTGCTTGGAGGGGGGGTCAGTGAAGTGCAACCTTCAGGTCTCTCTACAGATTTTTTGTGTGACTGGCCTGTGCGAGGACACAGTCGTTTTCTTGGCTGTTTGTTCTCAATCATTGTCATGCTGATCGATGAATTTTCATCCCATTCCACTGCGCTCTGGGCCATGTTTTCTTCAAGGACCGCTCTATATTTGGCTCCATTTGTCTTCCCCTTAGTCCTGCCCACTGTCCCAGTCTCTGGCCCTGAGACACATCCTCACAGCATGGTTCCATCACCACCAGGCCTCACTGTGTGTGAGGAGCACCCTCCACCTCTTCCACCTTCTTTCTGCCCCGTCTCACGAAGCGTCTGCTTCATCAGCAAGTTTAGGATTTTGTGGGGGGGTGGAGGGGGGGCAGAGGCATGAGAAATGATCCTGTCAACACACCTTGCTGGGGGAAAATGGGAGGAGAGCGGGGGAGGGCCTCGGGGCGGGGGTGGCCAGATGGAGATGGTGTGTGCCAGCAGACCCCAGTGAGGGGAAGGACGGAGGGGGAGTGCAGATAGCCAGCCCTCTCCTGCTCATCCAGTGTTACCCCCCCCCCCCCCCCCATCGGGTCTCTTACATCTCGCAGCCAGGCCCCGCCCACCTTGGTGTAATGGTCTCCCCCACATGCTTTAACTTCGGACGCATCCAGGCATGTGCGGGAAGTCGTATTAGTGCCTGTGTGCGTTTTCACAGGGTCCCATGTCAACATGGCAGGCCCGGTGTGGCTAAACAGGTTACGATGCTGTGCTTGTGATCGGAAGGTCACCAGTTCAGATCCCCTGGTTAGCAGGGTGATGTCACTGGCTGACCCTGCCCACTCAAAAAACTTTGATCAATTTGGATAAACATAACATTGGATATCTGCTAAAAAAATTAAAAAGAACATGGGTTAGTGTGTGAGTCAGTTTTCACGTGCTACTCTTCTGTGAGCAGGCACCGTTTTGAGTGTGTGTGGGTTATGTATATATTACACTGTGTTAACCAAGTGTCCCCACAATGTGATTAAAAACCTGCCATTTTGACATTGTGGGAACCACCTTTTTGGTCCCCACAAGGGGAAACTGAATTTTATAAAAATCTGTGACCGCAATGAAAAACTAAACTAGTCAAAAGTCTTGTAATTTGTTTGGTTATTTATGGTTAAGATTACGGCTGGGTAGGGGTTACATTTGTCATAGTTGAGATTAGGGTTATGCTTATAGGAAATAATGGAGAGTCCCTATAAAGATATGAATGCATGGATATGGATGTGTGTATTTGCGTGTGTGCGAGTGTGAACAGGCACACGCGCCTGCAGCTTCTTCTCAATGATCTTCTGACAGACTCTGCAGGGAGACCCTAATAAAAGGTGTTTAGAATTAGCCAAACGTGGCTCAGCTATGCATTATTGATCAGCCTCATCATTAAAACCCCCACAGGTATCTCTGAGGAGGCAGAACATCAATAGCCTCGGCAGCTAGGATGGAGGAAACTAAAGCTTTTCTTCTGGGCTATACCACTGATGGCTCCCTGCACACTTGCTGATGGGGGACTGGCGTGGGTACTGAAGGTATGTCTGTAGTGTCTCTGGTTCCGATTTGGGGACTGGT
>JAODKL010000128.1:9028473-9050373 GCA_026780765.1 Petrocephalus schoutedeni
GGAAACCGGAGTACCCGGAGGAAACCCCACAACGGCATGGGGAGAACATGCAAACTCCACACACATGGAACTGGGCCAGATTCGAACCCTGGTCCCAGAGGTGTCAGGCGACAGTGCTACCCACTGCACCACCGTGCCGCCCCACTTGCCTAAAATCACATTTATAAATCACGTATGTATGTATATATTCCGAGCATGTCAGTTTTCAGCTTTGCAACTCAGTTGCAAAAGGGTTTTCTAATAATCAACTGGCTTTATAGAATGATTAACTCGGATTAGCAGCCATACCAGGAGATCTATGGAGAGGACTGACAGTTGCTGATAACAGGCCTCTATGCAAAAATGTAGATCTTTCTTTGAAAATATACATATACATACATACATTCATACATACACACCGCCCAAAAGTTTGGGATCACTTACATATTTGTTTTCCAAAAAAAAAAGAAAAGCACATTTTCATTTCATTTGCAATTCACAATGTTATCCATTGCATGAACAATTATAATTAATCGGATGATTTTCAAAGAAAGATCTACATTTTTGCATAGAGGCCTGTTATCAGCAACTGTCAGTCCTCTGCATAGATCTCCTGGTATGGCTGCTAATCGGAGTTAATCATTCTATAAGGCCAGTTGATTATTAGAAAACCCTTTTGCAACTGTGTTGCACAGCTGAAAACCGACGTGCTCAGAATGAGGGAGCAGAAAATGGAGCATGGCATTCTTAGGTTAGTTTAGTACCTGGAGCATCAGCAGTTGTTTACGGACTCAAAATGGCCAGAAAGAGAACTTTCTTTGGAGACCTGTCAGTCTGTTGACAGACATTGGACACTGGAAGACTGAATGAGTCCAAGTTTGTGGTCTGTGGATTAAACAGAAGAACATTTGTGAGACACAGAACAAATGAAAAGATACAAGAACAGTACTTAATATCATCAGTCAAGCATGGTGGAGGTAGTGCGATGGTCTGTGGGTACTTTGGAGAGGGTAAAATAGGGGATTTGTATAGAGCGGAAAGGACCTTGAGGAAGGAAAGTTGTCACAAGATTTTGCAACGCCATGCCATACCTATGAGGATAATGACTCAAAACACACCTTCAAAATGTCCGTAATATTTAAAGAATAAGTAGTCAGCCAGAATTCTGACTGCAATGGAGTGGCCAGCATAGTCTCTGGATATGGACCCTGTCTAGCTGTCGTGGGAGCAGCTTGACTGTATGGTACAGAAGAAGACTCCATCAAGCCAATGCATCTTGTGGGAGATGCTCCAGGAAGCATGGGGTGAAATCTCATCAGATCACCTTGAAGAATTGACACCTAGAATGCCCAAGGTCTGCCAGGCTGTTATTGCTGTACAAGGCAGTTTTTGATGAAAGCAAAGAACACATTCATCAATTCAATTAAAACCATTATTTCTAACTCTTTCCCATTCAGACTAATTCCATGCGTTTCCATGGAAAACAAAATTTGCAAGTGATCCCAAACTTTTGAGCGGTTGTGTGTGTGAAGATTTTCTATATAAATAAGATACTATGAAGAATAAATGATTCTCAATATAAATAAGATTCTCTATGAATATCATATAAAGACCGTACGACAGCAGTCTTTATGACGTGCAGAACGCACTCCACCGCAGCCGCCCAGGGTCGCCGACACGCCGCCCTGCTCAGCCTCTAGGCGGCGCCGCCCACTCCAATGGCCGCCTGCGACGTGCCGAGTAGCTCCGCCCCGCCGGTGACGTCAGCGCCGTGGCAAGTGGCAGGCGGGGGAACGTGCTACTGGAGGCCGAGCGCGAGTCGAGCTTCGCCGCCGCCCGCTTACACGCTTCCGCCAGAGGGGACGAGTCGCCGCTCGCCGGGTGAGTACCGCTCGGAGCCCGGCGCCCGCTCGGAGCCTAACTGCCACTGGCTCCAGCGCGCCCGGGTGTCCGCTCGTCCGCTCCGCGGGGCTCAGCGCCGGTCGGCCCCGCGAAGCAGCCCCTGGCGGCGGGAACGGGGACGCGGCGGCCGCGCTCAGGGGGGCTTAGAGGACGCCGCTCTTCGGGACGCCGGAGCCGGAGTAGCCGGCGTCGGGGCTGGAGCGGCTCGCCTACCATAGACGGGGGAAAAGCCACGGGGCCCGCGGGTGAAGCCGCTTCTCGGCGTCCGTCCCTCCGAGTGGCTCGGAGCCGTTGGCCCTCAGAAGTGTGAATCCCGCGAATGCGCTCGCGCTCGCGTTAGTGCCGCTGATACAGCCGCGTTCCCGCTTGTCGCGCTCCGCGTCCCGGGTGACACCCCCCCCCCCTTGTCTCGTGTTCCCTGGTGATTAAGATCAGCCCCCGTTTACCCCCAATCTCTGCCGACACTCAGCCGGGTAACCGTGCGGTGCCGCCGCTTGGACGGGACGGTGTGCCCGAGTGAAGCCCGCTGTGACCGGCGGCCTGGCTCGGGAGACGTGGGGGGCAGGAGGGGGGCCGGCTCGCCCACCTGCGGGGCGTGTTTGCGTAATAAACAAAGCTCAAGTTACTGTTGTATAGTTTAGGGAAATCTCACTATTTCAAAATATTTGACCGGTATTAAAGCAGCAGGTGTTTGCCTCCGTCTGCTCTGCTAGCACTTTGAATTTCTGTATTGTTTTGTAAATCCACTGTGCTGGCTTCGAAGCCCACAGGACTGTTATATGCAGGGGGCCCTTTAAGGCTTTATTAATCTCTGTCAACTGTGTCATCTGCTCCAGACAAGTCCTGGTGGCCGAAAGCTCCGGCGGGCAGATTAGGGTCTGGGATGGCGCTGTCAGAGTGTTTGGTGCCGGACCCTGTCGTCTGCAGCCTGGTGCTGCTTTTCCAGCTGCTGCTAAATATGGGGCCGTCTCTGGGCTGACAGAGGAGATGGGACAGGCAGGAGAGTTAGGCCTGCAAAGTGGTTTCGTTTTAGCTGAGAGCTCAGCTTAAATGGAAGCTGTGTGTTGTGTGAACTTTGGCCTCTTTGATATTTATTATCCCTGTGGTGCTTTGGGGGAGGATTGCTTTTGGCTGACAGGAAATCTTCCGGCCGCAGCAGTGGATTAGCGCACTGGAAAAAGGCAGAGATGGCGGGAACATGGCCACCACTCGCCTGCAGGCTCTCGAACCCAGGAAAGCAGTGTCTCTGAGGAGCATGGCTCCTGTCTCGCTGTCCCACCCCCCTGCCAGATGAGCTCATGTTCAGCTGCATGCCTTAGCCTCCTGCTCACACTTCTGGTGGTTTTCCACAGCTTTTCACTGGTTTTTCCATGTACCTGTTCTACTTTCATTTAAAAATTAACCTGTAGGTGAATTTCTCAAGGAGACAACCTCTGATGCCTAAAATAGGACTTTAAACATGTAGCCTTCAAGGTTGCAAGCTGTGTCCCATCACTGGAGTACTACCCACTCGCATAATAACATCTGGAGGACAACCTGAACTTAAATCAAAGTGGAGTCTTATTCCTGTGTGTATGTGTGTGTGTGTATATATAATATTGGAATGTGAAACCGGCCCTGTTAGTGAGCTTGAGTCCTGAATGGTTCTCCTGGGCCGCTCCAGCCTGCTCACCCTGGTGCCGTGTACCCTGAGTCACGCATGCATTACGTGAGACTCTCTAAACCCATCATGGCAATTCTGACTGCACAGGCGATTGCTGGGCTGCTAGTTTATTGTCTGCCACCCTGGCTGTTATTCGACACCGCTGATGGGCGCGGGTGCCACGGCAACAGGAGCGCTGTGCTGGAGCCACTCGCTGGCAGCCAGGCGACTTTCTAGGGCTTGTCTCCCACAACACCGCCCTGCCTGTCATTCCTGCAAGGAGCCCCGTGGTCTTCCGCAGCGACTGTGTCTCCTACCTTCAGACTGCTTTTTGCATTTGCTCCTGCAGTGGCCTCGTTCCCTCTCATTCTGTCTGTCTGTATTTGTCTACCTGTAGGATCTGCAGTTCATAGCCAGTGGTTGGTCCAGTTGCTAGTTTTCTCTGCTTGTTATCAAAGCCTCTGCATTTCACATTGTTTTTTTTACCCCTCTATACAGCTTCATATTTCCTGAAGCCTCTATAAAGTCCCCTAAACCTCATAAGTGCCCTTCTGCGGCTGGGAATTTTCCTTGCAACCTTTAAGGTTTAACAGCCCCTGCAGGCTCATCTTCTAGTTTCTGGAACTTTCCAGCACTCCTGTTAACCAGACTCACCACCATGTCGGCGCTCAGCACTTCTACACGTTACTTGTTGGGTGTAGAGGTTATCAGCTTAACGCTCCCTGAACACTAAAAAGCCTTAGCCGTCTGATTTCTGCTAACTCCCAGTTGACTGCAGCTCGTTGCCCTCATGGAAATTTAATCATTTACTTGTGCAGCATGCCTTTCCCAGATCTGATACTGGAACCTGCCTGTGATCCCTCCCTCAGGTCCTTTGTATTCCAAATTGTTCAAAAATTTAAGAACAAAGGGGACATTTTCATGCGAGTGTGATGCTGTTTTCATTGCTCTTCCACATGGGTGTGAAGTAACCTTCTAACATTTAACTCTGGAAAGTCCGAGGCCTTGATAGCATTATAACTCATCAGGCCGTATTTTGCATAAAATGTGGGTGGACTTCTGCACCTGATCTCCAAACAAATATATTTAGCTTCTTTCTCATGCTTTTTCTTTGTTTTTTTTAAGCTCCCCACGCAGATGCTTGTTGCAGCGTGCAGCAGCTGCCCTTATGTCTGCACGTTCGTGCGAGTGCCCCTCGCCGCAGTGCCTTGGCACAGCCCTTGCTCTCTAAAGCCACACCTGCTTTGTGCCTTGGGGAACTTTGCATGCAGTTTGTTGGCTTGCAGGTGCCAGTCGGTGTTTCAGATGCCCGGTGCTGTGCCAGTGAATTCAGCGCTGTTGAAGGGCTTTCTGAGTCGTGCCACTGTGCCCTGCTGCACTTACTGCTCGAGAGCCAGGCGACGAAGTGAAGCGTTTGCGCTTTCCTACTTTTTCTTTAAATGAGCGCCGCTCTTTTTTTTTTTTTTTTTTACTTAGTGTTTCTCACAGTGTGTGATTTTCCTCTCGTCTGCTGACGGCCGTAGAAGGAAGAGGCAGCGTTGCAGATGGACATGGGAGCCACGAGACGTCACGCGGTTGAACAGCTTTGAAGGAAATGCTTGTATAGGAGAATCAGTATGGCCAAGGACACAAAGTATTAAGGCAGGAAGGAGATAAAACGGCCGTCCGGTAGCCATGCGGGCCCCTGTCCCTGGGGCCCCGTCGGCCCTTATTCTAAGGCTGTCTGGGGAGCCATGCAGGAATTACCAAGAGACTGTCTGGGTTCAGCCTGGGAGTTGTCTGTGAGCTGTATGCCGCCCACTCTCTCTTTTCTATAATGTTGGTATGTCCAGGGGAGCTGGGCAGCCAGTTTGCCTTTGACCCCCACAGGTTATTTTTGTCTCTACTTGGGAATTTTTGGTTCCTGTTGTCACCTGGCTCATTCTTCCCCTTTTCCCTGTTTTCGTACATTATTCTGTGTAAATGTAGTAATGCATTACAATACACCCATGTGAAGTGCCTTGGGGAGACTGCTGTGAAAGGCGTTGTATAAAAATAAAATGAATTCAGCCGGTGGCGTCCCAGATGTCTTACTGTCTGCTCTGTAAAGGGACTTGAGGGGACGAGTTTGATGCAGATGTGAATGGACACTTGTCCTCCCATCGGCCCATCATCTCTCCTCATCCATCAGCCGGTGCTGCCGTCGGGGCGGTTCCCTCCTGAACCGGTGCCGACGTGACGGGCAGCACAACCTGCTCTGGGGTGACCCCCCAGACCTATACTCACTTTCTTATGCTTCAGTGCTACCCACGATGTTTGGAAAGACCAGACAATTAATCACATCCTCATAAATGACAGTGTTTGCTGTGTATGGGTCCCATCCAGTAATATCCATTATCTCTCTGTATTGTTTGGTTTTAATTTGCTTTCATATAATGCTTGTGTAACATAATTTCATGTCACCATATGCAGTGTAGTTAATATGATGGGTGTGACAATAAAGTCGTGCTTGATTTAACTTGCTTGCTTTAATGTACCTAGAATACTCTTATTACCATGACTGACAATGCACCAAGATGGCGGCACATGGCGATTGTACAATAAAATGCAACCCTCTTATGAATTGGGGTTTAAGCGTATACTTCCTAGCAGACAAACCATAAGTGACAACTCATTTGTTTGGTGGTTAAAGTTTTTTTCTCCTGGGCAGAAAAGGCAAATAAAGGAGGGAATTTCATTTTACTTGGGGGATCATTTCTGAAAGCCAATCAGGCAGGGTGTTTGGTAGCCCGACGGAAAACGTGATGGACTCGGAATGTCGGGCTAGGAGTTTTTTGAGCCCTGGGTTGGTCACTGCGATGAATAGTAATAGTGATGGGTATCAGGTGATGCTGTGAATGGCTTGGAGGTGTGACTGAACATTAAGTGGGTGTTGTGGGGAGTTAGTGTGTCGGCCCGGAACAGGCCAGGGCCGGCGGCCCTGTGCCAAGCTCCTGTTACATGTGTGTCGGTGTGCGGAGCAGGCCGGCCCCCCCAACAGCTGCTTCTCACCAGCCGCAGCCTCCAGTGTTTGCCTTTGTTTACTAGCACGATGTGAATCGGCGTGAGCTTCCGCTGGTGGCTGGAGGCCATGTTACATGTGGGGGGCCCAGCATGCCGCGGAGATAAGTAACGAAGCCGACGTCCGCATATGAAATCAGTGTGACAAATGGCCGCTTTGGGCTTTTCTCCTTAATCGCACTAGGCGATTAGCGGGTGACGTGCTCCTACAGAGAGTAATACGGTTATTAAAAAACCCTCTGAAAATGTGGGTGGGATCCAGAGAAGGGGAACAGAAGCCAAGGTGCGCGAACCTTCACCGGCTTTCCGGAAAGTTCTGTGCGGATCCCGAGCCTTAATTCGGCTTCCGGTGACGCCGACCAGCGTGTGTCTCCTTGGACCTGAATGAAATATTTGTAGCTGCAAATCGAAGTGCAGCTCCTGCTTCGCGCCAGGTTGGTGTTTCTTACTGGATTGTTGCGTGTGTGTGTGTGCGTGTGTGTGTGTGTGGGTGCACGTGTTCGCTTCCTGGTCATGATTGGCATAGCAAGGTCATATCAGTGCACTCTTTCCTCCCTGTGGAGGACTGCTTATGTCTCGGGGAGGGCGTGTGGCAGCAGGGGCCTCCTCCATTAGAGATGAGATGTGCTGCTGTGACATAGGTCCTTCTCATGGTGGGGATCTCCACCCACACGCTGCTCATTTTAGGTGGAGACCAGGACGTCCGTGTGTGTGTGTCTGTCTGCCTGCCTGCCTTTGGGAGTTTGCGGTTTCCCCACCTTCCCCAGAAGTCGCAAGCTGTGAGGAGCAGATGCAGACCTGCTGATTCACGGGGAAGGTCGCCCCATCTGTTCAGAACTCCCTGCCTTGCTGGTGACGTTGATGGTGATGCTGGGGGTGCTGATGTGTCTCCCGCCAGGGTGCCTTTGGGTGCCTGAAGCAGTTCTGAGCTCCATCTTAAGTAACACTTGCATCTCAGGATCACTCTTATTTTCACAAATGGGCTCCCAGCACAGCCTTATGTATATGAAGTAGTTCCATATTTCTGGCACGTGCAGCATTTAAAGGCCCGGCTGCAGGCTGGCCCTGGGCCAATTCTTAAAGCAGTTTGGTTTGTTCTGCAAATACAGATGGGTTTCTGGGAGTCCTTTACCGGCACATCTGCAGGCCGGGGGGAAACGCAGACATGGACCCAGAGGCATTGACACTAGCCGGCTAGAATACAGTAGCAGGAAGCAGTCATTGGTGCCCCCCCCCCTTTATCAAACACTTGGCTTGAGGTGGGAGGGGAGGCTTTGGGGGTCTGAGGAGAGGGCCTAGGGACACCTTCAGAAGCAGCCTGGGAAGAGCGTTCCACTCCCTCTGTCTCTGTCCGTCGGTTTACACTCCCCACAGGGCGCGCTCCCTTAAGCTGCTGCACCATGTGTCCCCAGCATCCGGTTTCACCTTGAAAGCCTGAGATTATGGCTTATTTTTGCCTCTCTCAGATTAAATGGCACCAGACTTAGATTAATTCGGGCCTGAAATCTACGGCAGCGTGCTCTGTGTTTTTGTTTTTTCCCCTTTTCGGTATTGTTTAGTTTGTCATGCTGCTCGCTAGGATTTTGCGGAAATTAATCCCTTCTTAAGGAGCGTGTTTCTCCCTGGGGGGGGTCACACTGTGCTGTATGCGGGAGGCGGCATGTCGCGGCGTGTGATTAGCTTAGTGCTCCCATTCATCAACAGGGCCGTTAAACGCTGAATGAGCTAATGGCTAACACTGGAAAACCTTTGCCTTTGGTGCCCTTGCAACAGTACAGCTTGACTTTAGTCTTTGCTTTTAGTCATTTTGCCTGCAGTTAGGGCTGTGCGACCTGCACTTTACTACTTTCGCACCTCAGTACAGCACTTTAAAAAGCTGTGCTAACTGCTAAAATGCTAATTGAATGCTATGGTAGATGCTTAGCTAGCGCAGAGGTCATAGCGCTTGCAGGGGTCGCTGCCGCCTCCATATTCATGTGCGCATCCTGCACGTCCTTCAGCTGGGAGTGGGTTAGCTTGGAGGCAGCACCAGGTCACGCATCCCTTCTTGGAAAGTGTGCCCTCCCTCGCAGGTGGTGCAGCGTGACTAAACAGGGCTGTCCCCGTAATCTTCCAGAAGTTTCTTAGTCTCCTGATCAAGAAGCGCCTTTCCCAGAATGCACTGTGGTGTACGAGGCTGGGCATGAGGGCCGGTTACCCTGAGCGGGCCGAGGCATAAGGGCTTGGAGCGGGCATTCCTGGGGACGACTCATTTCTGTTCCTGCCCGCGGGGTGGCCTGACTGCCATTCTCATATCTGCATGTCATCATCTAATGAGCTCTTGGCAAACCGGAACGTATTCAAGGTGAATCCAGCCCTCCGGATTCGGTCTTCTGAGGTCCTGCGTTTGGTTCTGCCTGAGGGAGAAATGTGGTGATATTTTAGCCCATAGATCTGCCAGCCTGATAGCAGGAGAAAGCCATTAAATACCAAGAACAGGCTGATAATTAGGAAGTGATGAGAGACGCATGGGGGGAGGGATCCCGCTGAGCGCCTGGCAGCGAGAGCTGTGCTTTGGTCACGTGACGCCGTCCGTCATGAAGCCAAAGGTGAGCTCGGTTCGGCCAGGTTGATGCTGACTGCCGGTAGGCCGGGTGGCAAAGGCCACGGAGGGTACGTGAGCCTGCCTCAGCGTAGGCGGATGGGGTGGGGCAGTTTGAGCCCATGGTGTAAGATTGGGGGGGGGGGGCATCCCGCGGGGTCGGGCACAGAGGGGACACAGTGTGGAGCAACACGCATTGGCAGCAGTGTGACCCAGGCAAGGGGGGGAGGGGGTGGGGGCCATGGGGCCATGTGACATGTTACTCTACTCCCAACCCTTGGGTGCATTTTCTCCTGAAGCTCCCACCTGCCCTCCTGGTGGATCCCCTACGAACAGTAAATGTTCCCCGACGGCATCTGAAGTTGAACCCACCGGGGTTTGGGTCAGCAAGGTCAGGGTATGTCATTAAATAGAGGGATGGGAGGGCTGGCTCGGGCTGAGGCCTGTCCTGGTCGTGCTGATGGTCAGGGAGCAGTGTTAATCCCCACCCAAGCACAGGCGCCGACACCCACCTGCACTCACTGGCTCCTTATGGTAAGGGAGCTCAGTGTAGGGGCCACTCTGTCTGTGCTGTCTGTCTAACGAGGCCTGTCTGTCTCTCAGGTGTTACAGGCTGCGAACAGGCAGAAGATGGAGGAGCTTCAGGACATGCAGCTGACGGAGATCAAGCCCCTGCTCACCAACAAGGTCAGCAGGCCGCCGTGTGCAGAACCTCCCCCCCGCCCGAGCCGGGCGGATGGCACAGCCCCGCCAGGCCCTCTTTGCCGCTGCCAGCCTGGCAGGGTCCTGTCACTCTGTGGCGGGCTCCATGTTCCAGCCTCTCTCTCTTCAGGCTTCTTCAGTTGCTGTGTTTTGTTTGTCAGAAATGACAGAATGGGTGTTTTTATCATAGATATGATTTCAGAGCTGAACAGACATGTTTTGCCAAATTTCAACCAGTGGTACCAAGTTTTCAGTTAGAAAGGGCCCTTTCACACCAAAGTCCAGGAACCTAATTGAACCTAACTGTAGTAGTTCCTGGTCACCTTTTGTGTGTTGCTTTCCCACCACACAGCAGGACCTGGGGCCTTTCTGTTAAATAAGCATGGGAGACACAGTCACCCCAAAACAGGGCAGGATGAACAGGCTGTTTTGTTAGCTATTTGTTAGTTATTGGGGGGGATTGATCACGATCAAAACGGGACATAACGTTTTATTTCTACGACCTACCCCCATCTGGACAGCAGATGTATCATATATTATCCACAGAATAAAAAAACAATGTAACCTTAATCTGCTAATAAGCGACACCAATGATACTAGATAAAAGTATATCAATTATCAATGATTATGCAGAAACATGGAGATGCAAGTAAACGGGCATTCATTGATGCATTAAATGTAAGTGAGGTACTAATGTACCTTAAAGTTTCTCATAACTTCCAAGTTGGCGTCTGTGCTTGTGGTCAACCAATCAGCAAGAGGTCCCTCTAAGCGCCTCCCCGTACATGTAGATTGTTGAGCCCCACAGTATGCTTTCTGTGAGCCCCACAGTATGCTTTCACGCACTCCAGCGTCTTTGCCCGCCTTGTGCTGCTCTGAAGGTGACTGGCTTCATAATCGCCCGTGAAATTCCGCGTTCCCATCCCTGCCATCGATCAGCATCCCCCAAGTGACGACCTGCCAGTGGTTGCCATGGGAGACAGTTTCCCTGGTTTTTAATTGTGCTGGGGAGCAGATGCAGGCCCGCACCCAAGCGTCTTGGTGCTGGTGCATGCGTGCGTATGCAATGTGCGTATGTGGATATGCACCTTTGCATATCCGCAAGGTCTAGCGTTTCACCCTCAGGGGGCGCCATGTCCCTCACCAGCCTGCGCTAAAGCTGGGAAACCACCTGATGGAGGTGGGGAGAAACCAACAGTGAGGGTGGGTTGTTTCAGCAGGGCGGACACCTTCCCCATCAAGGCACATTTTCGCGCTAATGGGGGAGACACGGGAGAAGGGAAGCACACGCCGCATCGCCCTTCCACTCCTTGTTCCTCAGCTTGCGGTAATTCCTCGGCTGGCCACTGGGGGTGCTGTGGCTGGCTCCTGGCATCTTCCTCCTCCATTCTCCAGCTTTCACGGATGCGAAGAGCAGCGGGGGCCCCTTTCTGCCCCCCACCTGTGTTTCCTTCTCCCGTCCAGCTTATCTCTGGATTGTTTGTCCCCCCCGCCGCCCCAAGTCATTCATTAGGCATCTATGAGAGAAGCACCCTTCTATGACCTTCAGTCACAGGGATGAGCCACACAGCTGGGGCTCCTGGGAGATGGGCAGCAGGGCCTCATGGGAAATGGGGGTGCGCCTGTTCTTTGGTGTATCAGTCAGTTTATTTTCTCTTGTTTGTGTGGATAGGTCACTTCTCATATTCCAGGCACTTTATGGGTAAATGAGCTGTGTAGCTCACCAGCTCTGCGGCCTCCTGCCCCACCTAGTGGCTATATCGTGAAGCACAGTTAAGCGCTAGAAATAAACTTCACTTCCAAAACCATAGATACTGACGGTATGGGATATTACACTGGGAATAAAATGTCTTATGGATTTAACGTTTACAGGGGTGTGGCTGGATTGTACTGGAGCACCGGTCCCCTGCTGGGTTGGAACGCTGACCCTGTCCGTTTCTTCTCCTTCCACAGAATTCCCGGAACTTTCAGGACTTTGACTGCCAGGTGAGTGCAGCCAGTGTGGGATGCCGCTGGGCAGGGGGGGCAGCAGGGTAGGACTGGCTGAAATATGGGGCTGACGCCACACATACCACTGATATCCACAGCCAGCAGTAAATAACAACGCTGTTGGCTGGTTGTGTATGTTAATATAAGAACACTCCCCAGACCCAAATACTGCTTAAAAAATGTTAACTTCATTCAATGGAAGTACGACTTGGAAAGACCCAGATGACACACAGAAGCATGTAACTCTGGGGGGGGGATTAACTCTTGGTGAGCGTGAGACTCTGTTGTCATAGATACACTGACCTTCGCACAGTTTGGTGTTGGAATGCCTTTTTTGTCTGGCGTCATCCATGTGACTGCAGGATATCTCTCTCCCCTCTGGAACGGGGGTACATGTTATTGTAAGGCTGCCAATAAAATGTGTGCATTGATGATTACTTATCAGTATCTCCCCCATTTGTGAAAATGTTTAAAAGATCTTCACATTGGTGATATTGATATTGTCTGACAAAGTGTGTCAGCTGAACAGTTTCAAAACCTCTCCTAAAACCACCCCAGTATTTGCTACAATTATGCAATATACCAATGTTTTTTGCACACCTTATTTAGGTTAATAACTTGAGTTATTGATTAGCCAATTAAGTTAATCTATTTAGCGGGTTGTAAAGTGTGACGTAAATATGGAATGGCTGAGGTGCCCCTGAAGAGAGGTTTGTCATCCGAAGCTGCGTTCTGTTAGCATCCAGCAAGATATTTGGGATCCAGCAAGGGGCAGCCCAGCCAAGGGCCCAGCACGTCTGTGGGCCCTTGAGCAAGGCCCTTAACCCACAGCTCCCTGGGCGCACCTCGAGGTTGCTGCCCTTCACAGCCAAGCTTGCTCTCATGGAGAGTGAGGTTGGGGGAGGTGAGAAGAGAATTTCTCCACGGGGATCAATAAAGTATATCAATAAAGAATATAATGTACATTATATCTGCAACTTTCTGGATAACAGAAATCTTGTTAGTTTTCATTGTGTTACTTTTAATTTGCATGTTATGTTTTTTTTTTTTTTGTTCTAAGCACTTGTTCTAACCGTGATAAATATCTTTAAATGTTTCCTTTGCCTGCCTCAGACTTTTGCACAGCTCTATTGCTGCAATCCATTTACCTTGGAACTCAGAGCTTTGAAAGGCCTGTACTGGAAGACAGGGATCTTAAATCTTAAATATTTTTGTAATTCCTTGTATGACATCATTTTTCTCTTTATAGTCATTCCTCCGCGGGAGTGGAAGGTATTTTAATACTGGCCAAGTTGCATTGTTTTCTCCTCATTAATGAATTCGGCTGGCTGTCCTTGCGTGGATGTCCCATGTGTATTGGGTATCGGGATGTGTATTATTTTTTTTTAAATCGTTATTTATTTTATTTTATGACCTGCCTTCCAGTGCAGGCCGGAAAGCTATTTAGCAATACCAGTTCTAGCCAGTGTCAGTGATACCAGGTGGTAGTGCATTGCCTGGTATTTTGCACATCCGCCATTGCAACATGTCCGCAGATAGCAGTTGCATAGTACTGTGTGCAAGACCGATTTAATGAGACACCAATAAGACACAAGTGCTGATAAGCAGTATATAACTGCAGCTCTCACTTCTGCTGATGAAGGGCGCAGCCATCTTGAATTGAGTTTGAGGTTGTAGAGGTTCCTCTGACTTAGTTGGGACTCTTCCGGGGGCATTCCGGTTGAAAACTAGGAACTAAGAAATTCTGATGCCCCAATTCAAATGCACCCACTATTTCCATATCGATAATCCTGTGGCTTTGGCCCTGCCCACGTGTTGCTCATTGACGTCCAGTGTGTTTCAGTCACATGTGATTACAATGTGTCGTCGAATCAGGGCATGTCCCGTCCACAGGGCCCCACTGGGCGAGCCAGCAGCCTGCCTGTGTTTCCCATAATTCCTGTGACTCTCCTGTACCAGCCTGCCTGTGTTTCCCATAATTCCTGTGACTCTCCTGTACCAGCCTGCCTGCGTTTCCCATAATTCCTTAACTCCTGTATCAGCCTGCCTACGTTTCCCATAATTCCTGTGGCTCTCCAGTACCAGCCTACCTGCGTTTCCCATAATTCCTGTGGCTCTCCTGTATCAATCAGCCTGGTCTTGGTCCCTGCTGGAACTGCTCACTTGATTGCTGACATGTTAGTTACTGTCATTGTTTATTGTGAAGTGGTGAATGTTTGGAAGTGAGCATGCAGGGTGTGTGTCTGTGCGTGCGTGCGTGTGTGTGTGTGTGTGTGTGTGTGTGAGACCTTTCCAGGCACGGGAGGTTGTGAGATATTACAGCAGCAATGTCCTGAAAGAGTTAAAGCCGGCCTGCCTGTGGTTGGGGGGGGGGGGGGGTACTATGTGGGGGTCGTGCTAATGTCAACCTTCAGGGGGACATGGGGCCATTAGCGGCATGATGTGGCCGTTTGACATCCCAGAACCCCCCCCCCATCTGTCAGCTGAGCTGCACAGCTACCTCTCACCCCAGTGGCAGTGTTGCTGCAGTGGGGCGGGGCTCAGGGCACCGCAACAAAGACACGGCTGTTACAGCATCCGGTGGCCTCTTAATGCAGGAGATAGCAGGATAAATTAAGGAGATTGTGGGAGATGGCCCTGGCGGTCCGTCCAGGCCCCCGGGCGGCTCCCCCCGCGCTGGAGCCGTGGGACTCGATCGCAGTCCATTCTGGTGGCGGCCCCTGGGCCGCCGTAGTCATTCAGCTCGGCCAAGGCCTGCTGCTGATGGCCATGGCATGTTCTCGTTGTTGCCGTCGTGCTAGACCTTCTGTCCCGCCTCGCCTGCGTCCTGAGAGGATGAACGCGATCCCTCGGAATGGATCTGCTCGCTCAGATTGGGTGGGGCCCCAGTGGTCCCGGGAAACCACGCAGTGCTGTGCCCAGGCCCCCCGGTTCCCTCAGTTTTGTGGGCCAGTTGCAGGCGTCTCCTGCCCGAGGCCTGGCGTAAAGGTGACTCGCGTGACGCACAGCCGTGTGTTTCTGAGGGTGCTGATGCACTGCAGCCTGACTGTGGCTTCCTTTGTGAAATCTTGATGAAACCCCTGAGCGTGACATTTACATTAATCTGTAAGCGGTGCGCGGCTCAGCGGGTGACGACGTCATGCCGGTAATTAGGTCACAGGTGCAAATCCCATGCTTGGAAAAGTGATATCACCCTTGGGCCCATGAGCGAGGCCCTTCAGCCCAGCTGTTAAAGGCATGGGTGTTCTTAAAAATGCACGTTGCTTTTGATAAGCGTCTGCTTAATAGAATAAAATTATTTCAAAGTTTCACACAGCACTTGGAGCTGCTTTGCCAGGTGCCCCTAGCGGGTGACATCCTTCTCCCGGATGCCTGTGCTAAGCGACGACATCCCTTCAAGTAAGAGTGTGTCCCTCACAAAGGACATTTGCAGCAATTTGCTTATTGTCTAAGGACAAAAATAGGACTGAGTGAGACTGCCTTCATTTTTTGTCTTGACTGCCATGGTAGTTGATGAATTAGAGCTTAAATTAACCCTGGGTGCGACCTTGCCTGCTGTTTTCTTGTCATGTGCTGTGGAGAATTTTTTTTTCCATGTGATGTAATGGTATGCCATTTTACATGTGCTTTGAGTTTTGTCCAGCAGGGGGTGCAGTAACTACACTTCAGCATCTTGCACACCATTTAATTCTCTGTTAATACAGAGCAAAGTACGAGTGCTGTGTTTATATTCATCAACTTAACTGTCTGAAAATTGCCATGTACTGCATCCTGCAGCAAAAAAAAACCTTACTCTGAATTACCCTGCAGTGAGCTGCTGTATATTATGATAACGTGTGTAGGCTAATATATGTAATCATAGTGCATCATTCAGCAGCCAGCTTTATTTGAAACTAAATGTTAGCAGCCAGCAAGGAGGTAGGATTACGTACCTCGGGGCGCGGTTCTGCTGCCAGCGTCGCAGTATCGCTAGCCGTCCGTTCTTCTTCCACCCTGTTTCCAAGTGGGGACATTGCGGGTGTCTGCATGCCTTGGCGATGCTCGCTTCCTGCCTTGGTCCAGACTGCAGGCGGGCTCCGGGAGCCGGTGGGCGGAGCTTCTCACAGGCCTCTGGCTCCTCCTTCAGGCCCATCCCTCCAAAGCCCTGTTCAATGCCACAAACAGTGTGTAGAAGGTATTTTTTATCATTTTTTTTTTTAAGTGTTTGAGTCTCAGGATGGGTCTCTCGTTGCAGTAGCCAGTGTACGGCGCCTAATGGGTATTTCTTGGAAGATAATACAGTGTTGCTTGAAGAAATATTCTGTAAAAGTGTGAATTGCTTGCAGATGGTTTAGAAAAGATCCTGAGCAATGATACTGGTGCTGGTAGCCAGCAGGCGCATTTGTGGGTAATTGCAATTGCCAGCTGAGTTATGTGCTGTCGGCATCCTCAGATGGATCAATATGGTTTTGTCAGTGTAGCCTAACCCCTCCCCCCCGGGAGGAGGCTCATCCTGCTACGGGTCCCCAGGAGGCCCAAAAAGTGTAGCAGTGATGGATACTCTGCTTGTGCTCAGCAGACAGTCAGGGGATCTTGTCGGGCAAATGTGGAAAGCGCTGGCATCAGCACGGACGCGGAATAGAGCTGGACTGGTGCGGGGCGTAAGCGGTCTCCTTAGCTTGCAGGGGAGCTGCAGGTTAGCGCGTCACACACCAGTGTGTAGGCGCATGCTTGGCGGTAAACGGACACTGCGGTGTGACGCCTGTTCCCGGCTCTGCTTGTCGCACATGGTGCACGATCTCAGTGATGCCCATGTCACCTGTGACCAGATGCTTTCCACAGTGACACTTGATGGGCCCTCTGATCTCAGCTGGTGAAATGTCACCGCAGCTTTGCTGCCCCCCCCCCTGTGTTGGTCCTCTTATTTATGACATTAAAAATGAAACACAGCTACTACTATGAAAAATTTGTCCGGAAGTGTTCATGAGCATTTGCATTATTGACCCAGATGACTCTGCTGAATCTGGAGCAGGGGCTTGGCGGCCAGTAAGGGTGGGGGGGGGGGGCTTTGTGACTGGCTAATGGCGGCAGCAGACGGCATCACTGAGCACCAGGTAACAGGATCAACCCCAAAAGCAGCACATGTGCAGCTCAGAGCAGAGAAGTTCATTATTGACGTGCCAGGTGAGTGCTGGCAGCGGTCAGCCACCGCCAGGGGTGCCTTCTGCTTTTATATCGCGGTCTCGCGGTCACTGTCCCCACACACTTACACTGGGGCCGTGTGGCAGAAAGATGGTGAATCAGCCGGGGCTGCTCTGAGCTTCCCGGGACGGGCTGCAGGCCCCTGTGGATCAGTGCTCCTGCTGACTGCGTGAGATGGTGATGAGGAGGAGGAGGAAGAGCGTGGTATTTCCCAGCACCTCTGCCCAGCTGTGTGCAAACACCACGGACTCTAACCAAACGTGCAGCCGTGCAGCAACGATGTACGCAATGAACGACTAACTTTTTGGGTTTAAACCCTATGGAGGGCTGGTTATGGGTATTGCCTGCCTGCCTGGTGCCCGCCTTACTGAGTGTGTGTGTATTTTTTATCACTTACCTTCTGTTGCTGCTTCTGTCTCTCTCTGAGTTCTGGGGTCTGGAGATGATTAATCACTCTGAAATACAAGCATAGAGTGCCTGCGAATGCAGCAAACCTGTGTGTGTGTGTGTGTGTGTGTGTGTGTGTGTGTGTGTGTGTGTGTGTGTGTGTGTGAGAGATGGAGGTCACTCTCCGCTTGTTACTCGGTCTGCTCTGTCTCTCTGTCTCTGTGTCTGTCTCTGTCTCTCTGTCTGTCTCTCAAGTTCCATCTCCCTGCTCTATGCCTGTCTCCGTAACCTCTCTCCCTCACACCTCTGACAGGGATACTGGACCCCTCAGTACAATGCACATGGCGTCACGCGGTGTGGCCCTATTGGAGGGTGGGCTCTTTGGTAACCCGGTGGGGCGAGTTTCCCAGTCGGTGAGGTTTTGGTGCGGCGGGGCTGTCGGCGCTAGACTGCTCGTCCAACCCTGCGATGTTCCCCACTGCTTGGATATTGGTGTTCCAGCCACCCACAGCCTCACCCCTACAGCTCAGCGTCTCCCCCTGAGCCCCGCCAGCCAAAGCTGCCTGCCCTGCTCACTTCGTGTCGAATGTGGCTTCCGGCATGTACAGAGGTGGGCAGCAGACAGCGTGGCACTTGGCCCCCGGTAACCCGATCAGGCCCACAAGCAGTATATGTATAACTCCTCGTAAAGATATTCATTATTAAAGTGTCACTGGAGTTCTGCGGGATTGCGCCATGCCAGTCGAGCTCATCGCCGCTTATCTAAAGCACAGGTTGACCTCGTCATGCCGTGTGGTCCAAGTAATGGTCTTTCTGCTCTTTCTCATGACGGCCGGCAAAATTGGGTCATTGTGTTATCCTGAATGACATCAGTAATCCTGCTGCTTTCTGTCTGCTGTACAGTCTCAAACCTGATACGGGGTCATGGCTTTGGGCGGTCTGTGACTCGTTCCTTTTAGTGGTCTTTGACACAGGAGGAAGTGCCTTTCTGTCCCTTCCTTATGTCTTCCCCTCCCTCCCCCATCCTTCCCCTTACTTCCCCTACTTCCCCTCCCTCCCCTCCCCTGCATTACAGAGGTGCGTAACTGTGCCGGCGGGGTGGGAGCAGTGTTGGGCTGGCGTTGGGCAGGCAGCATTCCTTCATGGTTGCCTAGCTGAGGCCTTTGTCGCCGTGGCGCTTTCAGCCTCTTAAAGGTCTGAATATTTAAACTAAGGAAAATCTGCCTTGGGGGCCCTGCCCTCCTAAAGCTGTGCTGGGTTGCTCACAGGGCAGGCATCAGCGCTGCGCCATGGCCAGCCCATGCGCCTGGGGGAAGGGGAAGGCCCTGGACGGTAGTGAGTTAGCTGCCGTCTCCAGGCGGGTGCGTTCCGGGGCATTACAGACGGCTAGTGAAGGGCGGAGCCCCCTGTTCCCCCACAGTTTTCCTCGAGGTGCTCTAGCTTCCTGCGGTCCAGAGACACGTGGTGGGATGAGCCACTGTGTGGGGCCGCGCCCCTCTCTTCCTGGGTGGATGCAGGGTTGTGTAACAGTGTCGAACGCCAGCTGTCCAACTGCGAGAGGCACTGAGGCAGCATGAGGAGCCTGCATTGTGTGTTGTGGGGGGTTGTGGGTAATGTAGTTCCAAGTGGGAAGCGGCCTACCGTTTTAATACCAGTTTTGGCGGTGTGTGTGGCCAGAACTCGCCAGGGCGTCTGCTCCAGAGCAGCGCCTCGTGTACCCGAGTCCGGAATGTTCTGTGAAATCCTCCATCCCTGCACAGTGCAGGTCACGCCGGCCAGGCTGCCCTGGCTACGCCACCTACTCATCGAATTTTTTAATGTTTAATGGTTTGCCCCTTTCTGGCTGCCTCCCCGCCGTGACCTTAAAGCTGCCCGCCGTGACAGGCCGTGCCGCGCTGCCACCCTCAGCCGCCCTCCCACAGCACACCTCCCCCCTCATTCAGCGGCTCCCTCTCCCTCTCTTGCTCTCTCTCTCTCTCGCTCGCTCTCTCACTCTCCCTCCCCCCGGCTCTCTCGCTGGCTCCGCCGCTCGCTCGCCCGCCCGCTCTCCCCTCCCCTTCCTTGGGTGGGACCGCCTGGCCCCCGCTCCCCACCCCCGACGGCTCATTCTTGCTCCCGGCCCGCTCCCTCGCTCGCCTGCTCCGCTGCTCCGTGCCGATCGCCCGCTCCGTCGTCAGACATGACAGCCGTGTTGGACCTGCAGCCTGTGGGCTGTGGAGATGCTGAGGCGGTGAGTCGCTCTGCTACACACGTGTGTGCGGTATGCAGCGCCCACTGCTATGTGCGTGTCTCACGTGTCTGTGTGTCCTCGCCCAGGCGTGTGTGTTTGTGTATGTGCGTGTGTTAGCCAGTCTGCCTGTGTGTGCGAGGATATGGGGGGTGCGCGTCTGTGTGTCTGTAGCATATCAGCACTGACAGTGTGTGTGTGCGCTTCTGTGAACACCAGCAATGCAGCTGGGTTCTGCGATGATGGGTTGGGGGGCGTCTCCGGGAGCGACGGGGCAGAGGCTGGCGGGGGGCTCTCTGAGGGGGTCCTCCCTTTGTCAGGTGCTCCGAGGATCAGAATCCAGGGGGGACACACGGTGCCCCCCCCCCCCCTTTTCATGTTACAGCCCCCGCCTGTGCTGTGATTGGTGGCGATCTGCCAGCTGTGTGTGCCATCCGCGCCAGCGTTCTTGTGCGGGGTGCTGTACTCGACCACCGCCCGCCCGCTGCTTTTGGCGTCCGGCCGGCTCACTTGATTTGGGACACATGACACATCCTTGGCCCCCCCGTAGGGTGCCCTTCCCCTGGCTCTGTCCCACCCTGGAAGCGTCGGGGCTTGTCCGCTTTGTCCTTGAGTTCCCCAATAAGCAGCAGCACGGAAACGTTTCGGAAGAATAACGGCTCTCGTGACCAGCCACGTCTGTGTCTCTCATGGAGGCTGCCTCCATTTTCCACACTTTGCATTTTTCTCAGTGTGTGCGTGACTTCCCGCTGCCTGTGTGTCTATGAGAGCCTCTGCCGTCCAGCTTGGGCGCGGCGCCCCATCCTGGGGGCGTACGCCATGCCCCTTCCTCTGCCCACCCCCGCATTTTTCCATTTGTCTGTCCATTTGCTCCCGCCGCGATGCTGTAAAAATCTGTGAGACCCGTTTGACCTTGTGGCTAATCAGGTGATCAGTGCATCACATAGGTATGGCAGCTAGGGGCATTCAGGAGAGGCCATTGGCTGTGGGGGGAGGTCCCAGGTGCGGGTGTGGGCCCACCCACTCAGCAGCCACTCCCTGCCCGAGAGAGCTGGGTGGCAGCCATCTCGTCGTTCCCCATTATGTTTGCGGCCCATTATGTTTGCTACCCATTATGTTTGCAGCCCATTTTGTTTTTAAGTATTTAGTTATCGATTGATTTGCCGTTTGGTGCTGCAGGGTTTTATTTTTGCACCGTGTGCCGTTAACGGGAAATGGGCCTCTTTCGCTGTCAGCAGTCGGCACACGTGCTTTCTCGCGGGGGTCCCCTCTGCTGGTCAGCTGGTCCCTCGCTCTCCATGGGGTTTTTTTTCCACTCAGGCTGTGTGGTGGTCTCTGGAGCTTTTTTGTGTGTTTATTGGAAGGATTTGATTTAATAACACAGCCTTAAGTTCCATTAGGTTACTGAATTAGATTTACTTAACATTTCAGTTACCTGTGTCCAGTTCTGTCGTTGAACGTGGCCAATCTCAGTACAAATGAGTATTTAGAGGTAGTTCATACAGCAGGGTTGGGTAGTGGCATGTACATCAGGGCTGTGGGTTCAATTCCCACCCCAGCCTGTGTGCATGTGCTTGTCCAGGGCGTCCGCTGCCTTGTGCTGCCTGGGACGCAGTCCGGGTTCAGCACTGTCACCTTGCACTAGATGCAGTGATGGATTGTGCAGCTGGTGTTACGCAGTTAGAACGTTGCTTCCAGGGGATTAATCATACCTCTACCTAGTATTTCTGCTTGGGGAACAATAAAGTCTGTCTGTTTGTCTGTCTGTCTGTGGTAATAACAACTCAGGCTGGGCCAGGCTGATCAGACTCTGCACTGGGTTACCGCTGCTTGTTCACCCTCCTGTAGGTCCCCAGGATGCTGCCCCCAGTGGCCGGGTCAGGTTGGGTCAGTCAGCCTCACCCTCATTCAGGCCCAGCCCTCCGAACTTTAATGTATATTAGCCAGAGCATGAAATGGCTTTTGTCTGCAACACATTCCTGTCTGATGAATTCATAATGCCATCAGATTTATAATGCCAGCATGTGAAAGCCTCAATGATCAGTGTTTATTAGCAGTCACATGTTGCTATCGACGTATCATTGCAGTGCATTACAGAGGTGCGTAACTGTGCCGAGCCTGAGGTCGGTGTGTCACTGAGGTGTGTTACTATGGTGAACCTGACACCAGTGTGTTACTGTGGCACATTACTGTGTTGAGCCTGATGCCAGTGTGCCACTGCGGTGCGTTACTGGAGTGAGCCTGATGCCAGTGTGTCATGGCGGTGCATTA
>JAODKL010000128.1:9059556-9078921 GCA_026780765.1 Petrocephalus schoutedeni
TAATTCCACTTTTACTGCCCCCCCCCCCAAACATGGCAGCCAAGCCTTTTGAGATCAGTGCCGGGGTGTAAAGCCTCCTGAAGCGTGTTTGGGCTTCACCCCGCCTCCCCCCAGGCTCTGCGTGCTGTCCCTCTCGTTTCGGTGCCCTGGGCTGTAAACCCGCCCCCCCAGCGGTCAGCCGTGATGTTTCCCCCGCACAGCCCGGCAGCCTCTACTAGCTCAGACTTCATGGTTTCCGATCTGACCGGGTGGTGAGAAAAGCACCAGGTTGCTCTGAAGAGGCTGTTTGTTCGCCTGTGGGCAGTGCGGTGGGCTTGGGGGGGGGGCGCGTCCAGACGTTTGTGACACCGGTCACGGCTGAGGGGAGTGCGGCCCCAGGCCGCCCCCCCCCCCCCCGACCTGGTCTTTGTGGTTTTTCAGATGCTGTTCACAGAGGCACCTTTATAAGCTTAGAATCAAGGACAGACTGCATTGGAATACAAACTAAGAGGAGGTGGGACCTCTCGGAGGTGTGTGCTGTGGTGCTCGGGGGCTCAGCCAGAAGACGCAGAGAGATGTTTCCAGTGTGTCAGCGGCTCGTCACTGTCCCCCACTGCAGCCTGGAAGATCACATGTGGGGGCTGCCCAGAAGGTGGCGCTCTCAGGCTGTAGCGTTAGGGCACTGAGGTCACTCTTATTTCTGCAAATTGAGCAGGTTATGCTACACAGCTTCATGGAGCCTTCACGCTGTCACGTGACCTAAAGGAAAAAGCACTGGCCTCCTGAGCCAGAGGTTGTGGGTTCGATTTCTTAGAAATGTGTACTCCGCTTCAGAGAAAAGCATCTGGCGAATGCATCAGTGTGACCCCAAGGTTGGGGCAAAGCTGTCCATGGCCACCGAAGACATCGGAGGCTGCGCTGGTAGGCCGCCCTCTCCCCCCAGCCTCCCGGCCCGTGCAGGCCGTGCTCCGTGACCCAGGTGTCCGGCAGCACCGTCGGTATTTTAATCCCCGGGCTGGATTAGCCGGGGATCAGGTCCTGTGTTTTGCCGCAGTCGATCTGTAAGAACACGGGCCGGGGGTGTGGTGTGGCTTCGGTCCGTGATGACAATCCTGTCTTAATGGCTGTCTCCGTTCTTCCTCTCTCTCTCTGTCTCTCTCTCTCTCTCTTCCTCCCCCTCTCCTGCGTCCATGCTAACAGTCCCATATGTTCAGCTCAGCCACCTGAACAACGACACAGGTACTGGGACCAGCGGAAGGTCACAGTGCTGCTCGCCGCTGCCCCCTACGGGCACTCGGCTGCCTGCCGCCCGCCCCTTTCCTCATCCTCGGTTTCTGTTCTGTGCCGCATGCGCCGTGTTCACGGATTTCAGGCTCTCCAGAACCATCGCATCTCCTGCGTGCGTGTGCGCCTGTGCGCCACCTTAGAGCTGGAGCTTCTGTCCGCGTGTCTGTCCTGAGTGCGCTGTCCGTCTCCCGCATTTTGGTCTTTGTTTATTCATGCTTTATCGTCATTATTAGCATCCCCAGGCACTGCTCTTGTATTGTTTTTTTGAGCTGTGCTGTAGGCATGCATGTTTCACTCATTTTCCCTGCAGATTTATTCACATGGCGCACTATATTACATTGATATATTATTTATTGTCAGCAATCCATTATGAATAGCTGCACTGGAATCAGGTGTAATCGGTTCTGGGTAGGGAATGGCATGTTTAATGCTAACATGCTGGCTTCATTCCATCATGTCAGCCCCACTGTTACCGGGGAACGCGACTCACACTCTTGCTCCCTATCTCCCCCCAGTGGCCTCGGCGGGAATGACGCGGCTGGCTCGCTCCCGCACCCAGTCCTCCTCCAGCGTGAGCTCCGGCGAGGGCAATCGTGGCCACGTGCATGGCCAGCTAGAGGGCACCCTTGACAACCAGGCCCAGCCCCAGACCATGGAAGTGTCCTGCTAGACGTGGCCCCCACCTCCTCAGTGTCCCCTGTCCCCTGCTCCCCCCCTGCATCCGGAGGGGGCTGTAATGTATTGTGTAACACGTATAGACAGGTACCAACGTAAATGTATTCATACACCAAGCTGAGCTTCACAAGCTGAAAGAGCGTAGAAATCAGAGTAACTTTTAGTTTAAAGGCGAAGCCTGGGGGTGGCGGCGGCACGTTGGCGCCCCCAGGTGGTCAGGTGACCCATAGCGGTTCTGAATTTTACTCCTCACTCTGCCAGTGCGTCATTTAACATTTGAATTGTCTTTTATGATAAGTTGGCATTTTAGCACAGGTTGGGCAGGTGGTTGTTTGGCTGGGAGGGATGTCAGTGTCCCCCTACAACTGGAACCCGGTGGAGGTGCAGGCGAGGCTCGCCTGCACACTCTGTGACTGAACGCAGCATCAGTCTCCCAGAGCGTCTGACGGAGTTTCGATGCAGCCCCATGGTGGTCAACAGGCCGGGAAGGCCTTCTGTTGGGTTCTGTTCCTCCTTCCACCCAGCAAACACCCCCCCCACACCTACGCACATTTGTACGGCCTTTTTTAATGGTAATCTTCGTGTTTGTCTAAACGTGATCATGTGAGCATCTTCTCATCCCGTCTGCTGCATGGCTTTCTCTGTAACATTAACCGTGTCCCTCCGCGGACCAAGGGGGAACGTAGGCTGTTGGCGATCACTGCCTGTTGTAGGGGAGTCTCGCCTTCTCAAAGCTGCTAGCGTGTAATTCTGACACAGGCCTGATAGTTTGGTAGGTACTCGGTTCGTAGGCATGTAGTTTGCACACAGGAGTCTGTAGAACATATCGATGTCAGGTGTAACAGAATGGGTTTAGAACACAGTTATCCTGTTATATTCAGCCAGCTCAAAACGGGGAAATCGTGTTCCTGAAGAACGTTGATATGGTAGGAGAGCAGGAGAAATTCAGATGTCAGCACAGGCATCCTGTTAAACGTCGGACCGTAAGAAGGTTCTGAGGCAGATAAAGGTCAGAGGAACTTTACGACAAGAGCCGTCAAACTCTGGAAGGTGGTGCATTTGTCATCATCCAGAGAATCTGATCTTGTGGTTCTGTGAGAGGCTCAAGATAGCTTTGTGTGTATGCCAATGGTATGCCAGTGGGACCTGCTAGAGCTGTACACCTGAAGGGCGCCACCTTCAGGTTACATCCAGTCGTATTGTGTGTTTTTACTCATACATTTAACTGGATTCTGAAAGCTTTAATGGTTTCAGTTAGTTATGTTGTCCCTCCTTTCACACGTTCATACATTTCTGACTGTGTTGATGCTAAAGTGTGTTTCACGCCCCCTAGAGGGGAGATGTAAGCTTTCACCATCCGCTGCCTTTGGTCTTTGTACTGACTGCTCAATAAAACTAGGTTTAAAGTGCAGTGTGTCTGTGTGCATCTCTCTTTTGTTTGGGTTTGTTTGCGTTCACTGACATTTGCGAGAATGGCCTTCTCTGTGTGACCGCCTTCTGCTCTATAGGACCAGGTTACCAGGTCAAGTCCAAGCAAGGTCTCCTGTAGCCTTATAAATGATCATCCACCTGCCTGGTTCAGTAAATATTCTGTCAATTCTGATTTCCAGGGTAGTCCTGTAAGGTTTTGCTCATGAGGAGCTTCCATGAAGCTGAACGGAGATGCGTGATCATCTTTATTTCACCATTGAGGGGAAAGGTATAAGAAATCGTGATAATCATGCTCTCTGAGTCACTAATGCGCCCAATCTCATATCTCATGGCTAAGACATTGACTGAGCATTAAGGCATTAACTTAACGGACCCTGTCTTGGTATTGACACCAAATTTCTGTTTGGACAGTGCCCAGTTCCAAAGGTTGTCAAAATCAAGGTGTATGGTCTAACTGGATCACCATGTCCCGGTTTGACTGAGATATGCTCCAAACTGTAGTTACTGTGACCATGCAGAGCAGGGGTTTCTGTTTACTGTTGATCAGACTCAGCTGTAGCAGAATCCTAGGCTCTGGGCGATGTGGGTGGGCCCTGAGTTTCCGGCAACCAATCACAGCCCAGTTCCCCCGTACATTTGATCTTCCATGACACACCAGAGAGGGGAGAACTCTTCCCCCCCCACCCCATTACTGAGAATGAATCACGAGGACCCCAACCGTAACGAGGGAGGCACTCACATTGGTAAACAAGTTATTTTTAACATCGCCTTGTGCGGAAACTTTGAATGAATAAGAAAACAAGAAGATGTGTTGGCTGAGGGGCAGCCGTGATGGAGGACGCTGATGGTGGCGGCATCGCTGAAGGCCTTGCAGCCAGTCGCCCTTGAGATGTTACCATGTGAGGAGCTCCAGGAGAAGGAGCGTCTGCCTTCAGACATCAGCAGCACTGCTGTGGAGCCATGCCACCATGACATCAGGCCATCATGGACTCATTTGTCAGTGTGCAAGTGGGTCACACAAGCACCACGCAATTCAGTAGTGGCCTCTGTAAATGATATTAATAACATACATTCATATATACTTACAAAATGCTATAATTTAACATAGTATAAAATAAATATTTATAAAAACCACAAACATGCCATATATAGGCTGAATCAGTTCAGAAAAATTGCCTTTTAGTAAACACGTTTAATGACTTTTTAAATAAAAATATTTAATGATGAAACTGCTTTTCCTCAAATGTTTGCAAGTTGACAGACTGTATAGACTGAATCAGTTCTGCTCAGGTGAACAGTGTAAATGCTCTGCAGAGGCTTTTTCACGTACCCAGTGTGATGATGGAGCAGCGAGTGGCAGACTGGCCTGAGGGCACAGACTCGTCAGCGTCCTGAGAGGGAGCCCTTGGCCGTGTCCTTAAACGGGTTATTTATCCAGATTATCCAGTTTTACTTAAACATCCTGCAGTGTAAACAGGTTGCCATGGGTACGAGTAACTGAACCTGAGTGAAGCATAATGACTGAATTTGAGTTTCTTCCTGATTCAGGTGATTTGTATGTAACACAATTGCTGACAATTAGCATTTAATCAGTAATGAAATATGGCAGCTGGGAATGGAGATACATGATGATCTATATTCCAACTCCCCCACAAGGAGAAACTGCCCCTGGGTGGAGTAATTAACCTGCCCCAGTTTAAAGCTACCGGGACCACTCAGGATGTTGTTGATGGGAGCAGTTAGGCTCAGATCAGTGAGGCGGGCGAGGCGGAGGTTGATCAGAATCAGCTGGCCACAACAGAATGCCATCCTCATGTGTATGGGCATGCGTGACGTGGGCAGGCCCTGAGTCCCTGGCAGCCTTGTTGACCCAGGCTGAGCAGGAGATGTAAACTCACAGGTGTGTTGTGGGTCATTTGGGCAGTGCAGTGGTTCACTGGGTGCCAGTGATGCCTCACACCTGCAGAGTTGGTGGTTTAAATCCCACTGTGTGTGTGTGGAGCTCTGTGTGTGCATGTTATTCTCATGATGTGTGGTTTCCTCTGGGTATTCTGGTTCAAAGACACTTGGTTAGACAGATCACTATCTCTAAATTGCTTCTGTGGGTGTGTACACTTTGCAAAGGACTAGCATCCCATGCAGTGTGATCTTTCCCTGTGCTTCCTGGACAGGACCCAGGCTCAGTGTGAACCTGCACTGTGGATGGATGGATGGATGGCTTACCCAGCAGCACTTGATAGCTGTTTGCTGTGATCTGGCACCTGGTATAGAGCATCATTAACAGCTGCAATCAAGCGGCACCCCTGCTCACTGGTCCTTACCAGACAAAATGGCTTTTGTGTTGGACATAGAGTTTCTCTGCTGGCACCTCCATCCAGATGACACACATCGTTCACTCCATTATTCAGGTGTTTTCTCTCCAACTTGAGACAAACATTCTTCTTACTGAATACGGACCTTCATCTCCTGCTCTGCCTCGTGACCCATTTTTCTCCAGATTCTTCCAGGATCCTTCTGCACTATTAGCACAGATGTCTGCCGAGCTACGTGAGGCCAGCACACAGCGTGTCCTGCAGTCATCCCCTGAAGCTGCTCAGGAGAGATGCCTTTGCAGGATATGGAAGTTCCCCTGTCCCAGGCTTTCAAGGCCCTAAAGCCCAATTTATTCTCTGTCACAGTCTCTGGACTGTGGGGGGGGGGCAGTTCTCACCATTACTGAAGGCCGGCTGCCCCAAATCAGGCCTGATCTCTCGCGTCTTTGATCACTTTGCTCACCAAACTTTGCACTTTTTCATTTTTTCCTCCTTCCCTCCCACCACATTCAGCAAGAAGCCCCAGACAGACCTGCAGAGATTCACGCGCGCCATGTCAGAAAAAGCTACAAATAGGACATGGGGGAGGAATTAGCGACTGTATCGCGATTTTTCCCATAAGCGCACAGGGTTATGGCACTGCAGTTTACCCAGTCATAATGCGGGGGACCCCAACTCAAGCTCATTGACAGGTTATAATTAGAAATGGCCTGGTTAGTGGGGGGGGGGGTACACTGATAACAGGGTATTTTTAGCACTGTGCTGCTCAACACTGAGGCAGCCTGTCTGAATTAACTGTGTTCCAGTAAAGGGAGTCGGAAAGCCATTTAGCGATCCGGGGACTACAGTACCATAAATCTGACAGGTTATCCGGCTAAGCGAGAAATCCCAATATCACAGTATTTTGTGCATAAAAACACGCTAGCAACATGTCCACAGGTAGTGGTTGGACAACATGGTTTGTACGACTGATTTAATGAACCACAAAAGACCCGAGCGCTAATAAGTAGTATGAAACTACGGCAACTTCTGTTGATTAAAGGGTGCAGCCATCTTGAATTCTGAAGTCTTGTAATTTCGACCCCGGGGGCATTCCAGTTGCAACTTCAGGCCGGGAACTCGTAATTTATGAGTCACAAATACAAATGCAATGCAGCATAATTCCTTTTATGCCACATCTGCTGGCGGTGTGACGTAATTCTGAGCATAAATAATCGGAAGACCCTCAGAAAGGCTACATTATTCAGGGGCACCTCCTGTGGGCCCAAAGCCCAGCTGGCAGTTGGATGTGTTGTCCCCAAGATGGAGGCAGCTGACGGGCTCCTGTTTCAGCAGAGGAGTGTCACGGCCCACCACTAGGGGGCGCTCAGCTACATGTCTGACAATTTGGCCAAGGAGCTGCGATCCAGCGGGCTGATGGCTTTTGGAAGGTGTGACACCGAGACGGCAGCGAGAAAAGTAAATGTGACGTAGACGCCCCCCCATAGGTCCATAAGCTCTGCGACCTCAACTTCCAACGGACCTCGCAAAGTCCTGTCTCATTTATTTGGGGTCAGAAACGTTGAAAGAGGAGGACAGGCTGTGTAAACGAGAGACATGGTCTTCCTGCTTCCGTAGGCGGAGCCCATTCGTCATGGGAACTGCGCCTGCCCCCCCCCGCCCCCCCATCACGCCTACCCACCTGGGCTTTCGTCAGAGGTGAAAAGGGGGCAGTGCCTCCCCATGTGTCACCACTCCAGATGTGCTGAGCTGGGGTTACGTTCCCCCACACTCCTCGCAGACACATTCATTGTACGTGCGCACACTCGCCGCTCGCTCAGACCGTCTGATCCCCATAGACCCAGCCTGTCTTCAGAAGGAGAACATCGCCATCTTCATCTCTGTCTTCAGGAGAGGGGAGCTGCCAGGGGATCTTGACCACCAAGGACGTCATCTTGGACTGAGATGAGGTGAGTGTGCAGCTCCGGAGGGGGTCACAGCGTGCGGGAAAGTGGGTGGCGGACCCGTAGTTTGCAACTGTACATGCAAAGAGGTGCTGGAAATGGCAGCGATTGTTCTACGCTTTACAAAATTTACAAAACTTACTGTCCTTTGAAAATAAATCAAAGTTTATTTACCAAATGATCAACAGTACCACATACAGTAGTAGAGGCAGGCAGTGAAAAGAATTTATTTCAAAGCACAAAAGACAACAAAAACTAGATTAAAGGGCAGAAGATCAGGTGCTCACAGGATGGTGACTGTACTCGCTGGTGCCATCGTTTCGAAATATTCTCAGATTCAGGAAAATATCAACCTTCACCCCACAGAAAAACATGGATTCTCAAATCTAGTGGTTGCCAACCAGTTGATCAGCATTACCTATGTAGTCGATCACGACAGCTACTAACCCCCGTCAGCAAAAACGACTGAGGGAATCCATCCAATCCACAAAATCTACCGAGGGAACCCATCCAACCCGCAAAATCTACCAAGGGAACCCATCCAACCCGCAAAATCTACAGAGGGAAACCCGTCCAATCCACAAAATCTACCGAGGGAACCTGTACAACCTGCAAAATATACAGAGGGAAACCCATCCAACCCACAAAATCTACAGAGGGAACCCATACAACCTGCAAAATATACAAAGGGAAACCAGTACAATCTACAAAATCTACCGAGGGAACCCGTCCAACCCGCAAAAAATACAGAGGGAAACCCGTCCAATCCACAAAATCTACTGAAGGAACCCGTCCAACCCGCAAAATCTACCGAGGGAACCCGTCCAACCCGCAAAATATACAGAGGAAAACCTGTCCAATCCACAAAATATACAGAGGGAGCCCGTCCAATCCACAAAATCTACCGAGGGAACCCGTCCAACCCGCAAAATATACAGTGGAAAACCCGTCCAATCCACAAAATATACAGAGGGAGCCCGTCCAATCTCCAAAATCTACCGAGGGAACCCGTCCAATCCACAAAATCTACAGTGGGAGCCCGTCCAAACTCCAAAATCTACTGAGGGAACACGTCCAATCTCCAAAATCTACAGAGGGAACCCGTCCAACCCACAAAATCTGCAGAGGGAACCCACAAAATCTACCATCACAACTCAGTGATTTCTTTTCTTTGTAAAAGTAGCTCTCCTTATAAATAAGCTTGGAGACCACCGCTTCGGTTCTGACAGTTGAATTTCATTTACACAGATGCTCAGCTTTTAACTCGGGAGCATTAAAATGGCTGCGGTGGCGACAGAGAGCCGCACATGGAAGGCGGCGACGCTCTGCTCGCTCATGGGCCTTTGCTTTGAGGGCATGTCTCTGTGTGCCGGCTGAGGCTGCAGCCGACGTGCCTGCGGATGTGTGGCACCTTCTGTTCTCTTGCGGTCGCATCTCAGAGAAAAGTGAAAATAAACAAAGGAAAACAATGCAGGCTATTGATGGTGGAGATACTGAACACTGCAAATAAAGACATTAAAACAAATGACACTATGAAATAAGTGCTGTAGCTAATAAAGTTGATATAAACAGCTAATATCAATGTACCTTTAAGTTCATTTATATAGCAGATGCTTTTATCCTAAGTGACATACATTTTCAATTGTATGGTTAAGGGTCTTGCTTAGGGACCCACGTGTATAATTCATACAGCAGTGTTTGGTTTTACCTCTTCATGTATTAATCACAAGCTAAATGTATAAAATCAGCATATGTTATCTCCTAGTCTGGTGATAAATCTGTCAGACAAAGTGAGCAGAGTGACAGCAGAGGGACCCTCACAGCCAGGAGCTGTGACGTCTCAATTTGATTTGTCCCTTTGACAATCTGTCCCAGCATAATTTCTGACAGATGTCCACTGCGGAAATTCAGGCTAATTCGGGGCTGGACTGGTCTTTCCATCTGAAAAGTCGAACCCGGGACATTTCAGGACTCGTCCCCAAGTCCCTGAACAGTTATTCTACAGCAAAGGCACAGGAAGTCTCTTGTAATGAACACCATGCACAAGATGACTGTCTGTCCCTTCATATGTGACCCTGCCACCAGTGACATGCATTATTAAACTGCCTCATTTGTACAGTCCTTATTTTCCATGTGACAGTGTGCTGTATTTAGGGCTAAATGTGCTTTCTGACAGGAAGTCAGGTCAATCGCTCTTGGAACTCAGAGCTCTGGCAGCATCCAGAGTACGGTTGCTGCAAACATCATCCTGGCATTGATGTGGTTAAGGGCTCGAGATCACAGAGTTAAAGGTTCATCTCCTGAACAAGGTGTCAGAGCTGAACCACCACAGCAAACACAGGGCTGCCGACTCTTATGCATCTGGCGTGACACTCAAGCTTTCAGACTCTCAGCTCATGCAAGAACTCTTATGGCAAATTTATATTATTCCATTATAAACCTAAAATTAGCTACATGAGAAGAGCTGGGATAGTTTGCAAACCCTACAGACTATTTACAAGGTAATGAAACTGGATGCATGCAGACTTGTCTCGAATTGAAAACCTCATGCTGAAGCTGAAGCTGGCAACCTTGAGCAAACTCCTAGCTGTATATATGTGTGGCAGAGAGGGAGCTATGCCCCACACGGGATGAATCAGAGAACAGGCAGGGTGGATGTATTTTTTTTTTATCTGCAAGCAGTAAGTTTGATATTATGTTCAGCTTTGGGACAGTATCTGAGTCTGAAAACCACTGATGATGTCCTAAAATGTCCCACAATGCCAGCTGCTCCACATGATGACCATGACAGGGCCCAGCCCCGAGGGGCGTTCCCAGAATGCTCAGCTTCTATACAAAGGTGACCAACGAAAGGACTCCATCAGACTCAGCTCTTCATCGTGGCCAGGAATGCGGAGGAACAGTTTGTGTATTTCAGTTTCTGCCGAATTCACTCCTTCCTGCCTCCGTTCATAATAAAGTATGCGGTTGGAAAGCGCGGTTTTCAGACGCACTTTGTTTCTCTCACTGCACATCCTCCCTCAGCGTTCTGAGCAATACTGAGAAGGAGCGGCCTTCAGAAACACAGGCCGGCTCTTCTCAGAGAGGGGGGGTGTATTTTTCTGCTGACATTATGCTGGTAACAATGTTACTGTTACGGTCATTAGCTAATTTAAGTTTCAAGTTTCAGTTCGCTAATGCTAATTTTGTAGGATAAGCCAGTCAAAACTGGTTATGATTTTCCTCTGTGGCTGCATAAGAAATGCGCATTAGCTCAGGGGTCTCAAAATGAAATGTTTTTATTTTACTACTTAGTCTTGTCCTCAAATCAATCTTTACTTTGTACTAGGGATGAAATGGATACCGGTTTTACGGTAAAATTCCTGTTTCACATTTTAATGACACTTAAAATCGTAGTCCATCACCACGGTACTAACTTCTCCTGTACCAACCAAAGGTGGCACGTCTCCGAGACGCCAGTGCGCATGCGAGGCAGGCAGCGTGGGTGTGTTTGTGTCAGTAGAAACGTGGTTGAGGCCAGTTACAGCGCCTTGGAGATTTTCATCCTTTTAAGATTACCGAGTCTGCCGCGGTCGTATTTTTGTTTTTAGTCTTCGTGACCACCACCCACTATTTTATAGCTAAATGACATGTAAGTTAACTTTCTGCTCAGTGCATGTTGGAAGTAGTTTATGGTTTGTCAGTAATGTAAAGTGAAGCTTCCAGTGTCACCCCATCTTATAAGGACACTACACGTTGTCAGTAGTGTAGAAGAGATGATACTTTTCTGCCTCAGCCTCAGAGCTACTTGAATGAATGAATGAAGAATGAATCCATGTAAGTTTGTATTTATATATTATTGAAACAGAACAGGTTAGACCAGTTTATAGATTTTCCAGCGAAACTACGATGTGACAGCATTTTTTGTATTTGTCTGAAGTAAACAGCTGAACTGTAACAAAATGATATGGATCTCATATGTTTGCATAGGTACTGGCTGTTATTAAAACAATGTTTATGTAAATGCAGATGCAGGCTGCCTGGTGGCCATGTCCAGGCCTTTCTTAGAGTGTCCACTGTCTACTCCCTCAACGCAAATGCCACTCATCTTACTCAGTAGGAGCCCTGCCAGGCCTCATGGTAGCTTGCAATAAACCAAAAACTGACCAGGTCACCAGAATGTCCTGAATATAGTTAATACATTTAAAATTTCAAGTTGAAAAAGCTGGGACACGTTGTGTGTGTCTATGTGATTTCTCACATGGCCCCCAGGTAAGCCCTGTGTTAAAGATCAGAGCATTGATCTGCCATGCATTAAATGGGGATGGGGGCCGCGTGGGGGGTGATAATACATTCTAAACAAACCTGGTGCTTCCATTTCCGCTTTGTTGCGGAATTCTTCCCGCCCGTTAGATTACGAACACAGGGTCTTCGATTCTGATGAGAATGCGATTCTGGTAATGGCGGAGGATGGGGGGGGGTTGGCGTGTGGGAGAGCGTGAGCTCGCGTCTCCGGCCGATTTCCTGCCCGGTTTCTCACGCCACTGGCCTTGCCTGTGCCTGCCGCTCGTGGAAACTTAAGCGCAAAAAGGTGTAAATGTGCCATGTCCGGCTTCCAACAGGCCAGGGGGACTCCACAGGTACGCGACACACAGCGGCTAAGTGTGACATACCGCAGTGAGCCGTGTGTCCATTCAGATATATTCCACGGACTTACAGAAAAGCTCTTTTTGGACATCGAAGTTCCCTGCGGAGGCAGCACAATGCAGAAGAGGTGAGGAGCGCGCACTTCCCAGGCTGACTCTTGGCCTACCTCTTTTCCCAGATCTGCCACGCTTGTCCTGGAGTAGATCTTCAGACATCATGGGAAGTTGTCTTGGCAAGGGAAAAGAAGCTAGCCCCAGCCTAGATGCAGCTAATTCCATGGGTCAAGGTGGGTGACCAGTCTCCATATTTACACCATCATCCTGCCTCTGTGCCTGATTGGTGCTCTGGCAGATCATCCTGTATGTTAGCCTATGAATTCCCATTATTATGCAAACTCCTTGTTTGCTAGAAATACACAGTATATCCAAGAGCATGTTGGGTCAGGCTGATACTCTGGGAGCGTCCCCAGGGGTTTCCCGAATGAGGAGGCGCATAACATGCATGGCTGTGCCCCGTGCTTGTTGGAAGTACAGAAGGCAGGTTTTCAGGACCAGCTGGTGTAAGAGTCATCAAAGGGACTGTCTCAGGATGGGATACTTTACACCTTGACCTGGGTACAGATCACACAGAACTCTCTTTGTTGCTTTCTGCATGTTGCCATATTCCTGATTTAAAAGACAGTCAGGTACATGACTAAGCCTAGCCTTATAACAATGCCTGGATTAGCCTCTGGACTCTGGAAACACTATATAGTGTAAGGTTGCAGACAGTATAAATCTCATTGCTGATTATCAGTGAATCGGTAGTTTCCTACTCTGTTGGGCGGTTTCTCTTCAGGTTTCACACAACTAGGGATGGGTACCGAAACTCGGTACTAAACGGGCCCTGGGGCTTAAGTTTTAAATACTGAAGTATCGATAAGCTCTGACATTAACGGTATTGCTTTCGGTACTGGAGAAATTAATAAATCAAATTTTTTGTTTCTGCATGAAAGTATTTTTCCCAGTTTATCTTTTTATTTTATGTGATATTGTAAAACGCTTAAATAAAATGAATGCACACGAACTCGTTGTAGATTGAGAAGACGTTAGAAAGAATTAAAACTAACAAAAACGATTGTTTATGTTTTTATTGTATTATAATGATTTTAGTTATACTGTAACTCCCATGCGAGAGGACTATTTGTGAGCTTCCTGTGTGGACGGTATTGCATGAAAAGTTTGTTCCTGCCTTCACAAATAGGACAGATCTTAACACTTTGCATTGCTATACACCAGTGTATTTTGAGCCACGGCACATTTTTTACATTAAAATAATCCCACAGCACACCACCAACCAAAAATGTTACAAAATGACACTCTGTAGCCTAGTTTTTTAGGCCAGTTAAGTCGCGGCACAGTGGTTGAAAATCACTGCTATACACAACTGCGGTACCGTAAAACATGTGCATGCGCCGGCAGATCGGGCGGGGACCGTAGATCTGGCAGTCGCAACTAGTAATGATAGTGAGGTAAGAGATCAACAGTGTGGTTGCACTTCACTAGAATCAATGCGGATAGTGCTCATTGTGCAACAGGTGTTTGGGTGTAAAGACATTCATTTATGTTTGTTTTACATTTTATCAGAAAGGTTTAAGACATTGCTATATTTTTTGCGAATTTTTATTTTGCATATCACATTTAATGTAATTTTGTTAAATAATAATGCAAGTTTGTTGAATAATAGTGATTTGTTAAATAAGGCAATGTTAATTATGTTGCCAATTTGGTCTTCTTTCTTCAATAATACCGATAAGAATACTGTTAACGTACCGGACCGATAAGCTGCACCGGAAAGAGTAGTAGTACCGTTAAAATCTTAAGGATACCCATCCCTACACACTACGTGCCAGATTCTCGCCAAATCTGAGCTTCATTTCCTCTTCTGACTGGTTTTGCGCTAATTGCAGAGCTGGTAAAAAGCAGGGTGGTTCCTCAGGATGTCCTTGCCGCAGGGTGTGTCTTGCTGTCTTACTGTCACACACACCTGTACTTAAATTAAAAATGACCCCTTAACAGAATAGTTACTGCGTGGATCCAGATGTTGACCAAAAAAAAGATAGAAATCAAACATCCCAGTCCTAAAGGCTAGGACCTGTAGGTAAGCATAGGATTGTCATGTTACATCATTCCACTCAATCCATACAAACGTGTTCTGAAGCGGCTTCTCGTCCCGCCTGTTGCAGACCTGTACCGGCCCGTGGTGGTGTCCCTGTATAACTACCCCTCATCGTCAGGGACAGTGGAGTGTGGCATCACGTTGGGGGAGAGACTCGACATCCTGTCAGAGTAAGCAGTGACACTGGCCAAAAGTCAGTTCCCTGGCTGATGACAGCACCCGTTTTGACCTCACATGGGTCGTTTTGTACCATTAAAACTGGTGTGGTTTCATCCAACACTGTATACAAATTATGAGCATGACCCTCTTGGTCAGCAGACTTTTTAAAGAGGAGCCCTTATGGACACCTTATACACAGCTGCACCAGCAGCCTTTACCCCCATCATTTAAACATGTGGTCTTGTGACTCTGAGCTGCTCTGCCCTCTGCAGGGCTGGAGCGAAACTGGGCCAGGCCTCAGCACGCAAGGCTTTTCGGAGCCTGAACTCCCCCGCACATGTGGGTCGTGTGTGACAAGCTAAAGCTTGCATTTGCTCACGGAAATTCTCATTTAAGCATTTGTTCCACAGGAGAATCAGTTCATTTACGATCTGGCAGAGGACCCATAGCGGTTACACGGCAGCATGACGTCAGCCTAGAAATGCACCGACTCCCTCTGTGCTCCTCGCTTTCCCTCCATTATGTTTTGATTTACGTCAACGAAACGTCTATGCCTTGACTTTTAAAGCCTTGACGTGGGCACTGAGATTTATTTGGAGGCTTTGTGGGTCCTGGTTTCTGATTGGCCTGTCTGTCACAGCGAAGGTGATTGGTGGATGGTGAAATCAACAGCAACGGGCAGACAGTGTCACATCCCCAGCAACTACACCGCCAAGGTGTTTCATGGGTGAGTCACGGCTTAAAGGTCGTCAAAGGTAAGCACTACCGAGGCCAGTCTGCGCTGACGCCCCCTACTGGCCGCTCTGTCTCCTTACAGGTGGCTTTTTGAGGGCATCACCCGAGAGATAGCTGAACAACTGCTTCTTCAGCCCCACAACCAGCCCGGCTCCTTCCTAATCCGAGCGAGCCGCACCCATGATGGTGAGGCCCCCTGCATCGCAGCCACATGACACAGTCAGGACACTCGCAATGCCTGCGACGGTGCTCAGGAGTTAAACCTACAGTCATGACTTAATGTGAATGATGCTGCTTGAGAATCTGATGTCACTAATCATGAAGAACAAAGCTTAAAAACACAGGCATGACAATGGAGTAAAGATCAGTGAGCTGCCAGTGCACCAGATAAGGAGTTTCTGAGTGAAATCAGGACAAACGCTTTAACTGGACTCTCACACTGATTGTCCAGCTGCATAAAAGGATTGATCCAGAATTGATTCAACCTGTATTGATCCCAGAATTTCCCCATGGGTTCATCCTATTCTAAGGTCCATGACTCAGTACAGATGCTTTTCAGAATGGCTTCTGCTTCCTGTGCCACACGGCCAATCTGATCACGTCTCGCCCTTCCGGCAGGAGCCTACTCTCTCTCCGTGCTCCGCAGCACGAGCTCCTCTGGCAACTCGGTGAAGCACTACCGCATCCACCGGCTACCCAATGGCTGGTTCTACATCTCGCCGGGGACCACCTTTCCCTCGCTGTCCCAGCTGGTCGATCGTTACTCAGGTGGGTGCAGCCTCCCATCCCCCCAGGGGAAAAGGCAAAGAGAACAAAACCCTCCAACCCCCCACGCCTAATCTGATCTGCAGTGCAGCTTTTTTATTGCAGAGAGAGGAATATGGAGACAGCTCCTTTGGAGCGTGAGCCTGTGGACTCTCCCACCGCGAGAGCCCTGGCTGTTTGTTGGTTTTACTGAGAAATCAGCATGAATGGCACACGTGGCACAGTACGGCACATTTCACCACTTTGCCAGCATACCTCCAAAGGGGCTTGTGAAAAGCATCCCTAAATCTCTGAGCCATGCCGATCCCTTTGATTCCTAGACAATTTCACGAGTATCGGTTACCTACAGCCAATCACAGAAACGGACTGTACTTCCTAACCAATTACATGCCCCACAGAGTCCAATGCTGCTCTCTGCTGCCCCCTACGGGAACCATGCTTTATACGGGGCTACAACAATGTCCCTGTGATAAGAGGACCCCCACCGCCACCTGTCAGGAAGCCCCCCCTCAACTGGAACGAGGTGGATTGGTAAGATCCTGTGAAGGGGCCCCCTTCTCGTCTGGGCGGCAAACCCCTTTCATCTGCAACTCTGAAGCCTTTCGTGGTGCCAGCTGCAGTCACGTTCCATGTGACATTCGGGGTTTTCTTCTTGCTTGAATTTTCCTGTTTTTCTGTGATTCTCCCACACTGTGTGGGCATGTGACCGCGATGCATCATTACTCTGTGATCGCCCCGCTCGGCCGCTTCCAGGGGCCACTGCTCACGTGCCACCTCTGCCCTCAGCGCCATGATCTTCGGTCAGGACGGGGAAGACCCTGAGGATAACCTGATGAGCGTGGGCTTGCGAGATGCCATCAGCTCCTACCTGCAGCTGACAGAGGACACCAGGTGTGACACCTGCAACGGCTGGGACACCTGAGGGCCCGAACAAGCACACCAGCACCATGTGCTAGAAAGACTGTGCTGCGCCGCCATTGGTTCCCACCAGAGGGCGCTTATGTGCTTGGGGAGGGGGGAGGGGCTTGCCGGTGACCGTTTTGCTGCTCTTTCCTGTTCTGAATCGCCAGTGAAGGGCCTTTCAGGCCCACTCTGCCTTCGATTGCCTTACAGGGTCTCGATAGACTGAGATCACATGAGGCCAACTACCCAAGTTCAGATTGTGCCTACAGCGCCCCACCAAGGGTTGGGGTGGAAACAGTCCGGCAACACAATGGCAGGAGGACTTTGTGAAGCACTCATCAAGGTTCCATGCAAACGGCGGCACCAATCAGGAATCCAGGCCGCTGAGGGACCTGAACCCGGCCGCAGGGACAGCTGTTTCACTGCAGCTGAGCCGGGCTGAGGTGGTGTCATGTTTAGACCCGGCTTACACTTAATGTAAAACAGGTACGTTCACACACAGTCTGACTGTGAATTTAAACTATTCCAGGAGAGAACCTTACATTGTCATGTATATTTTATCTTTAACGGATTTCCTGTTCAACTGCATAAGAAATAAACCAACAAACTAAATTCATTTGCCAGAATTTCCCTGAACTTGACTTGAATCCTCGCCCCTTGTTTCCGCTCACTGAAAGCAACGAAGCAGAACGATCAGAACCACACTGCTTTGGTTCGGCAAACCCTGTTCAGCTCTGATACCCATGACACTGCTGCATCTCTGCACAGAAGCGTGCTGTGAATGTGGCACACAGGTGTGAATGCTTGTGGGTAGCGTGGAGGCCGAGGCTGGAGGTGCTCGCAGAAGCCCCGACTTCTCAGAAGGTACACGAGCACGGAGGCTGGTGCTGAGCGCGTTTCTTCGCATTTCTCACTGCACCTTTCAGCCAGTGTGAACTTTCCATGGCAACACAGCAGCCCACCTAACCATTGCCACATCAATGGCAATCCATCCTGTAGAGGCGGATTTGCAGGGAGGCTCGAGAGAAACATGACGTTTGGGAGAAAAGGGCTCTATTTGCAGGCAACAGTTTGACACAGACGATGACGTAAAACCTAGTTTTTCAAATGTTCATTCTAGGGGTGGCAGAATGGCTCACACCTCTAGGGATGGGGGTTCAAATCCCGCCCCACCCTGCCCTTATGTGCCACTTTCTTAGTAACAGTGGTATTTATATAGAGAAAGCATACAGCTTGATGCTGATTGGTCTCCTTTCGTGGACATTCCTGTTTAAGTGAAACACCATCATAAGCAGGTAGGAAGTAGCCCAGGGGTATGTAAGCTGTGGGATGGGCCCCTGAGGAATTGCAGGGGAGGCATAGGTGAGGGGAAAAACTAAATTGTGTGTTTGTGGGGGGGGAGTGAGCTGGGAGAAAATCTATTTTGAAATTGCAAGCTTCAGAATTATTAAAATTAACATAAACTTGTTATATGCCTGTACACATTGTATGGCACTAACTAATTTGAATAATTAAATTGTGTAAAACAGACTAGCACTACATATTGAGTACATCAAACTGTTGTGACTAATAACGTACCAAAAGGTGGGAAGGTTGCTGAGTTGATGCTGGCATACTTGGAGGAAGCATGGAGTAATTTATAATTGCTAGTGGTGTTAAAAGAAAATGTGATGGCAAAGCAACACCTAAAATGAAAATGTGTGTGTGTGGGGGGGGGGGATCAGGGTCATAGAAGTTCGAATACCACTACTGTAAGCGAAATACCACTAACCTGAACAGTGAGTATGCCCAAATTTGCTTCAGCCAAGAATCCTGCTAAATATAGTGTATCCGCAAAGCAGCAGGACACCTACATTAAGCTGTATTAACATAAGCACCAAAGTCAGATTAATATTTCAATGTTTAGTGTATTGTTTTTGCTGTATATTAAGTAAGATCTTGATGGTTCATCTTGTCGCATCACTGCTGGTGAATTGTCATGATTGTACTCATTTTTGGTGCCTGAATTTGGACACCACTTTCAAGACACATTATGATGCGGTCTATGTGTGTGGAGTTTGCATGTTCTCCCTGTGTCATTGTGAGGTTTCCTCCAGGTAGTCTGCTTTCCCCCCATAGTCCAAAAATGTGCCAAATGGTCTATAGGTGTGTGCGTGTGAGTGTGACCTGTGATGGGTTGGTGGCCCAACCTGGGTTATTCCCTGCCTTGTGCCCCTAGTTGCCTGGGTACATTTGGGGCACCCACGACCGAGCATGACGCCTAAATTAAGAAAATAAACGATTCGAGGGTCAAACAGGGCACTGGCCATCATGAACAGTCCAACTACAGAGTGAAATCTGCTCTGCGGACACAGTCCTGCCACCATTATGACCAGACCGTGATCTCCAGCAGT
>JAODKL010000128.1:9079356-9092886 GCA_026780765.1 Petrocephalus schoutedeni
TTTCCCCCCATAGTCCAAAAATGTGCCAAATGGTCTATAGGTGTGTGCGTGTGAGTGTGACCTGTGATGGGTTGGTGCCCCAACTTGGGTTATTCCCTGCCTTGTGCCCCTAGTCCAACTACAGAGTGAAATCTGCTCTGCGGACACAGTCCTGCCACCATTATGACCAGACCGTGATCTCCAGCAGTGACGGGTCTTCATGATCACCAGCTTGTTGGCTGATTTCCATTCCCCAAAGCTTAAGCAGATTCTCACATGGGGCACGTTGTGAAGGTCATGCTGAATGCAGCTGTCAGGTCTGCCAGGACAGGCGAGCACTTCAAACACTGCAGAGTTAGCCCCTCCCTTACAGAAACCCAGTGTGCTATGCTTGGATTATAGTGTCAGTCGGATAAAGGAATTGGGATAGGGTTCCTATATCACACATTCAAGCACACATAACTCCGTTAATCATGCATAGAGCACTTAGGCCCTTTGAGAGGCCTATGCCACAGTCTGAGGTCTTTAATCACTACCTGCTGACTCTATAGGATCTAGATATATGCTCCATTTTTGAGTGCTCATAAATTAGAGTATATAATTAAATCTGTCTGCATATACAGTCTTATATGTTCAAATGCTGTACAATAGAGGTTAAGGATTCAGAATTATAACTTGAAGGTCATCGATTCAAATCCTCAAACTAGTATTGCGGTCACATTCTTAAGATAATACAAATTAATAAAACTTGACATTAAATTGGATGAGTATCACAGTCATTCTGTATTTAAATACAATTTATTTAGTAAATTTAAGTGCAATTTATTTATCATATATTAAACGCATATTCCATAGCATTAACACGCATTATATTCGGTTAAATGGTGTCCGCCCTTTCATATGTGATGGTGGGTGTACATGAGTTTGCATGTTTGTGAAAGTGGACTCGGCTATTCCAGGCTGGAAGAGGTTCTGGACCACCGTGATTCGAACTGGATATGAGGTCATCAAGATCTAATGGACAGATGAGTGTACAAAAGCCACCACACTTGCTTAACAACCGATTCGTCCGGGAAAATAGTAACTGGCGCCATCATACGGTGAGAGTAGCAGCTGCACTCTCGTCGGAAATTACGGGAATGCGATGCAATGGCATTGTATTTTTTTATATTTAGTATTTTTTGTAAAATGTTTTGTTGAAAAAAATCCTCTCTTCCGTTTTGTTATGCCCTTTTAAACTTTTGTTCAGGTACATTGTTCTCTGCAAGTTCGTGATGCTACAACTAAAATGGTCGTCACTTTCTCCTCTCCATGCTAGCGCACTACTGCCCCCTGCTGTTTAATACCCGCTACTTATCGATGCCTCGCAGGATGAAGCGGTGACTAGTGCTTGGCATGTGCCAGTATGTCCCACAAAGCAGTGCATGGCAAAAACAAGTTAAAACGGCTTCATCTCCAAGCGTATTACTTCATGGACACTGAAATTAAACATGCAGTATATCGGTGAAACCTGAGACATCAGTCCTTCATAATTTAATCGCAGGAATGAGGATTCAATTAAGGCATGTTTCCCGTTTCAAAGTAATTTAAATTTATATTCATTTATATTACAAGCGGGATTACAGTCACAGGCAGATAACGTTTTCCTGATCTGCAAAACCACTAGTCCTGTTAGTATTTTCCGGCCCTTGGAAAATGGGTTTAAAAAATGTACAATAAAGCGGTGCGCGACATGAGTATTACGCGCAAATCAAAGTCCCCAGAGCAGGACGAGCGGCCCGCAGCGGCCCCCGGGTGACGCTGCATCGGGGCTGCGGCCGGACGGCCGCTCCGCAGATGGCGCTGGAGACGCCGCCGCGCGCCCGCCCGCGCGCGCACGTTTTCCTGCTCGCGACACTTACGGAAGAAGGAATGATGGCGACGCTTGCGGGGCCCGAGTCCCCTCGGACGGGGGCGACGCGGAGCGACCGCGGCGGCAACATAGTGACGACGATCAGCCGCAGCCAGATCACCGGCCGCGGGATTTGCCGGGGGACGCAGGTAGGACGCGCCTGAAGCGGCAGGCAGCGCGGAGCCCCGTCCACGGACTCTCGTATGGGGAAGGCCGCCCGCAGCCGGGGACTGAAGTGCGGGAGGTCGCCGCGGAGCGATCCACGGTGCCCGGGAGCCTCGGCGACAGCGGACACCCGTGCTGGGTGCCCTTAAGTAGCTGCAACAAAAACAACAACAATGATAACAATAATAAGAATCATCCGGGTGGAACGGCGGGCAGCAGGACGCTGAAAAGGCAGGGCTGCAGAGCCGGGAAGGCGGCGTCCCTGTGGGGCTTCAGCTCGCCGGTGCACTGAGGAGGGCCGGCCCGGGAGAGCCACTGCCCCTCCGGCCGGCGCCTCCACACCGTTCCCCGTGTTTATTAGGCGGTTTTACGGCCACCTGGCTGATGGCATCAAGCTGTCAGCGCCCAGCCTCGTCAGTAATCCCCCCGGGGGGCCGCCTAGCGCCCCAGCCCGGATTCCGAGCCGCTGCCCGGGCCGGTTCTCGGCGGAGGCAGACCGGCTCTGCGCTCCGTCACGCCGGCGAGGTCCCGTTATCGGGATGGGGGGTTGGCGGAGAAGCGGTGAGCTCGGCCGGATCTCCGCTCGCCGTACGCGGCACCCCGGGGTCTCCTTCCAGCCCGCGAGCGGCTCGGCGTCCCGCTGCAGTCGGTGGGGCCTCTGTGGCCCCGATCGTGGGTTTCATTAAAAAGTCGCGTTGCGTATAATATAAATTGGCTGAATGGAGGGGATTTGATGCCAGGAGAGCTGTATTTCGGCACCAGGCTGATGTCGCCCGGTGGGTGACCTACGGAGAGCAGGGGGCAAACCCTACAGGAAGAGGCTCTGCGGTCCCTTAGTGACCCCCTTATGGTAGTAGGCAGAACCTGAACAAAACGGTTTGTTTCTTCTTTTTTTTGTCTTTTTCTTTTGAGACTACACCTCTGCACTTCCCCAGGTGCCGGAAGCCTTGCTCCGTGAGCGGGACCACCGGGCGCGCTGGCATGGCATCCCCATGCTGCTGCGGAGGCTGTATGAGGCCAGCCACCCCAACAGCGACCTGAGCCGGGCCCACGCCGTGCTCAAGGTGAGTCGCCCTCTCTGCCCATCCCAGTGCCCGCCTCTGCTCAGACCCCGGGGTGTGGGCTTGGTTCCCACCTCACAGTGTTTGCATGGTTGTCCCTGGTTCTCGGCATAAGGGGTGAGATACATAAACGGTGTTCTGTTACCGTCTTCCAGGAAATGTCGCCCCTGCTGTCCATGGAGGCCATGTCTCTCGTGACTGAAGACAGGAAATCCGCGCAGGAGGCCACCTTCCCCAACACGTACACCTTCGACCTCTTCGGGGGCGTTGATGTGAGTTTTTAGACGCTAACAGAGAGGGGAGTGTGACTGAAGTGTGCTGATAGTGTGATTTGGGGTTGGGTATTACTCCCTGTGTTTACGCCCTTTCATAACTGCTCCGTGATTTGGGGTTTGGGTAATACGCCCTGTGTTTACGCCCTTTTGCAGCTGCTGTGTGATTCAGGGGTCTGGTGCTAAGCCCAGTGATTGCAGTTTTTCATACGTGCTCTATGATTAGGGGGTTGAGTACTATGCCTGGGTTTACACCCTTTCTCAGCTGCTCTGCAATTCGGGGTTGGGTGCTACCTCCTGTGTTGATGCCTTTTTTGCAGTTGCTGTGTGATTTTAGGGGTTAGGTACTCTGCCCTGTATTTACTGCCTTGTGCAGTTGCTGTGTGATTTAGGGGTTTGGTACTACGTCCTGTATTTAAGCCCTTTCATAGCTGCTGTGTGATTCGGAGGTTGGGTACTACGCCCTATATTTACACCCTTTTATAGCTGCCCTCTCCTCCTATACAGCTCCTGCTTGAAATGCTCATGAGGTCTACGCTGTCAACACAGAAGAAGAAACCGAAAAGTAAGCTAAACTCGGCTCCGGAATAGGGGGATAGGCTCACTCCGCTCCTGTCGCCCCCGTGTGGCCAAATGATGGATGTGTGACAGGCTGTGTGTATTTACTGAAATCCCCCTTCCTGCTGTGCAGAGCAGCTACATCAGTGATCTTTTTGCCCGTAGGTGCTGTGCTGCCCATGTAGACGGACGCTTTGTAACCAACAGTATCCTTATTTGTTTTCTCTCCCCCTACAGTGAACGATGACCTCATCAAGGACTGTCTAAGTGTTCTCTACAACTGCTGCATATGTGTAAGTCTCACCGGTCAGGGCTTAGTGGGGGGGTTGGGCTGTGTAGGACGTACCTTACGGTAGGAGGCACCAGCTATATTTGGACCCAGGTGCTTTTCCAAAGAGATGATGGTTCAGCAAGATTTGGAGACCCCATGTCTTTCTTCCTCTCAGACGGAAGGTGTCACGAAAAGTCTTGCGGCCCGAGATGACTTTGTCCTCTTCCTCTTCACATTGATGACGAATAAGAAGACCTTCCTACAGACCGCCACGCTCATTGAGGACATCTTGGGTGTTAAAAAGGTCCGGTGGCCCAAGCCATTCCGTTTGTTTTCTTCAGTTCTTGTTTTATTTGTTTCTTGATGTCTATTTTTTATGCAGTCTGTCTACATAGTTCATTGGTGTATCTGCCAATCAGATTAAAGTTAGTAAGACGCTTAGAACTCTAAGGTTGGATGTGAGGGGTTCAAATGAAGTGCCTGTTAAGGTCTGGCCACGAAACTTAAGCATGAAGGATTAAGCCAGGTGTGTTTCACTTGACGCCAACTTGTGAGCTGGGTAAATAGTTGTAAGGTGCCACTTTCCATTTGAACTTGTAACTTGGGAAGTTCCTCATTGGATATTTCAACTGGAACACCCTCTGAAGTCGGAATTGCAAATCTTGAAGTTTGAGGAATCTTCACAGCCCTGACCTCAGAACTCAAGATTTGGCTTTATCAACAGAAGTTAAAGCTATAGTTTTATACGGTCTTATTTATACCATCTTGTTTGTGGCTCATTAAATTGGTCGTGTACACAGTACTGCCCAAACACTATTTGTGCATGTGTTGCTATGGTGTTTTTATTTGCAAAATACAGTGTGATTTCCTGTTTAGCTGGATAACTTCTCGGATTTAAGGTAATCTGGGCTAAAGTGTAAAGTATGAAGATGGAGGCCATTTAAACTGGGGTAAATTAATCTGACAAGTTATCCAGCTAAGCAAGACATCTTGCTTTTTGGAACAAATCCCTGGTATTGCTAAATGGCTTTCCAACTTGGCTGGCTAATGTGGTTAACTCGAGTGTGACATCATCCCCAGTTCCGAATTCCAACCTCCGAGGTAAATGGAAGGCAGCGCGAGATTGAGTGTGCTTAAGTGTGGAGGTGTGGCCGTAAGCATGACACCCTTCCTGCCATCCCCAGGACATGATCCAGCTGGAGGGCATCCCCAACCTGGCCGGCCTGGTGCAGAGCTTCGACCAGCAGCAGCTGGCCAATTTCTGCCGCATCCTGTCCGTCACCATCTCCGAGCCTGACCTTGGTCACGACGACAAGCACACTCTGCTGGCCAAGAACGCCCTGCAGAGGAAGAACTCTGGCCCGTCCCAGGCTGAGATCAACCAAGGTGGGGCACGCTTTGCCCCTGTGCCGCTTTCCTGGGTACAGGCATGGGTGGCATGAGTGAGTACAGTTAGACCAAAGGGTTCTGACTGATCTCTCTGTCTTCGGACAGTAACCCTGCTGGGAATCCCCGGATTCATCGAGCGTCTCTGCAAGCTGGCCACGCGGAAGGTGTCGGAGGCCACAGACACCTCCAACTTCCTACAGGAGCTGGAAGACTGGTATGCCTGGCTGGACAACGCACTGGTGCTGGACGCCCTCATCCAGATCAACGGCTCAGAGGCGGAGCAGAGCAGCACAGGTAGCTCCCCCCAGAGGCGGAGTGGTGAAACTGCATGCTCCTGATCTGTGTGTGCCTGTGTGGACGCTTTTCCTTTGCACTTTCAGTACCAGTACCTAATGTACCAAACTGGCTGGAGTACATATCAAAGGTGTACACACCCCTATTAAAATATTAGGATTTTAAAGGCTGGATCAAGGAAATGAATCCTTGATAAATGATTTAAAAACTTTTCCCACATTTAATGTAATGTAAAGCCTGTACAATTCAGTTAGGGGTACCCTTCCTTGCAGAAGTGCTCCAAGCCCTATGTGGCTTTTTGCTCCTTTTAAAGGCCATGGTGAAATCACCTGGTTTGGGAAAATAATGCATTTAATTGACTTAATGTACCAGACCCTGTATTCTGTTGTAATCCTGTTTTTGACGGCTAAATTCCAGTTAAAAGCACCCGTTATACTGCGGGTTTATTTGGTGGCTCAGCTGATGTACTACTTAACCAGCTTAGCTCAGGCGCACAAGTCTGAGTGGTGACGTGTAATAACAGTAATGTCATCTGTTTACGCTGTCCCAGAATCCTCGGACGAGAGCGCTCTGGCCGGCAGCCCCCTGAGGCACCGGCTGCCGCGCTCCATGAAAGTGGTGCATGAGATCATGTACAAGGTGGAGGTCCTCTACGTGCTCTGCGTCATGCTTATGGGGCGCCAGCGCAACCAGGTGAGCCTCGAGAGCTCCCCCTGCTGGTCAGGCCACTTTCCTGGGACTCTTTATGCCTGTTTGATGTGGCATATTTAAGTGTAAATGCTGGCTTTAACGTCAGCCTTAAGCGTCTGCCTCAGTGTCTGGTCAGCTCACTTCGTACTAAGTGCTGCCCGTAGGTCCCTGCAGATGGCACCATCGTGTATATGTCCACGGGTCACATGCTCTCGCATTCGCCCGCCCCACTAGGTGCACAGGATGCTGGCTGAGTACCGACTCATCCCAGGCCTCAACAACCTGTTTGACAAGCTGATCTGGCGGAAGTACACATCATCCAGCCATGTGCTGCATGCTCAGAACCAGCACTGTGACTGCAGCCCGGTGAGAGTGCCCCCTGCTGGCCAAGCCCTCTGCTGCTCCTCTGAGGCCCCTGTGCCTTGACCGCTTTCCTCTGTCTTTCTCTTTTCAGGAAATTTCCTTCAAGATTCAGTTTCTGAGGCTCCTTCAGAGCTTCAGTGACCACCATGAGTGAGTGCCCCCCCACCTCTGGAGAACAGTCTTGCTGCTTCATCATTCTGTCTGCAGATGTTTTCACGAGGAGTTCTGTCCTCCTTCTAGAAACAAATACCTGCTCCTGAACACCCAAGAGCTGAATGAGCTGAGTGCCATTTGTCTGAAGGCCAACATCCCGGAGGTGGAGGCTTTGGTCAACACAGACAGGTACCATGAGCCGTCCCCCTGGTCCGGGAGGCTTAGCGTCACGGTTAGCGTTAGCATTAGCATTAAGTTAGCATTAGCGTGTCTGTTGGGGTTAGTAAAGCGCTCACTGCATCTCGCCTCTTCCTGCAGGAGTCTGGTGTGTGATGGGAAGAAGGGTCTCCTGACACGGCTCCTCACGGTCATGAAGCGGGAGCCGCCCGACTCCTCCTTCAGGTGCTGGCTGTGCATCCTTCTGCTCCTCAGAGCCACTCTTTGGTTTTGGGGAGGGGGTGGATGCCTGTGGCAGGATGGGGTGGGATTTTTGTTTCTGGTGGCCCACTCGAAAGGCACTTCCTCAGCCCTCCCCCAGTGTAGTGACTATTTGTGCCCAACAGGGGGCCCCGTGCGAATGCATGATTTGAGTGGTCATAAACGCTCATGCAGGCCTGATACTGAGACGCGACCAGCAATTACGAGGGCTGGTGTCACACGTGATGGTTCTTTTCAGGTTCTGGCAGGCCCGGGCCGTGGAGAGCTTCCTTCGCGGGGCCACGTCCTATGCCGACCAGGTGTTCCTGCTGAAGAGGGGTCTGCTGGAGGTGAGGATGCCCTCAGTGCCGCCATCGCCACGGCAATCTGTTGTCATGGTGATCTGTTGTCATGCGTACCGCCGCTCCTTTCCTCACGGGCCATTTCTGTGGCAGCACATCCTGTTCTGCATCGTCGACAGCGGGTGCAAGTCCCGCGACGTGCTGCAGAGCTACTTCGACCTTCTGGGCGAGCTCATGAAGTTCAACATCGACGCCTTCCAGAGGTTCAACCGCTACGTCAACACGGAGGAGAAGGTAGGCCCTTGTCCCCACCCGCCGACTCTGGCCGCAAGTTGACCCCGCCTCGCCGGCTCACCCTCACCCCACCCCACCTGTTGGCAGTTTCAGATCTTCCTGACGCAGATTAACAGTTCCTTGGTGGACTCCAACATGCTAGTGCGATGCATCGTCCTGTCGCTGGACAGGTTTGAGTGCCAGTCGGAGGATGTCAAAGGTACGGGACGGCCTGGGGGGGTGGGGCCATGGGGAGGGAATGGAATGCAGGTGAAGATGATGCAACCCACCCAGGAGTGTGCAGGATCTGGACTGAACCAGCATGAGGCAGTGAGGGTGGGCGATCAGCCATAACATACGAGCAGACTTTATCCTCTACGTCTTCTTTATCCTTCAAGCGTGCCGTCCTTGTTTTGGGGGAAAGGACATGCTCTAGGGAAAATAGATAAGTTAGAAAAGGGGTGGAAAGTTGGTCATTTGGCATGTCTGATCAGAGCCTTTGCTCCTGCTCCCGTGTCTGGATGCAGGGGTCTCACTGGGCCCAGTCCCCCCCTAACCCTTTCTGTGTGGTGGAGGGGGGTCTGGAGTGTCCTGCCTGGTTCCCTTTGGGCTCAGTGGCGTCTCGTGCTCTGTCCTCAGTGGTGGAGACGCTGTCCCAGTGCCACCTCCTGTCCCACCTGGCTCGCGTGGAGAACCGGCTGGCCTTCCTCTTCAGGCTCATCAACATCATCAACGTGCAGACACTCACGCAGGCAAGACCTCCCGCCGGCGTCCGCTTAGCGGGGTCGGGGTTGCGCGCCTGACCAACCGCATCCTCGTTACGGCACTTTTGGAGACTAGTGTCTCAGTCCTTCCTGGTGTGTTTGGCTCTGAGCCACAAACATGCTGCTGAAGTATGTGCACACAACTGTGGTGTTTTCTGAGTCATGTGACCACCCCCCCCCCCCCTCGCAGGAGAACGTGAGCTGCCTGAACACCAGCTTGGTGATCCTGATGCTGGCGCGCCGTCATGGCCGCCTGGCCTGGTACCTGGGCGCCCTGCGGGAGAAGGAGTACACCGAGAGGTACCCGGGCTGCCTGCTCAACAACTTCCACCAGCTGCTCTGCTTCTGGCAGCGCCACTACCTCAACAAGGACAAGGACAGCACCTGCCTGGAGAATGTGAGTGCGAGGACCCGGGCTGCCCGGTGCCGTGCCTGTCCACTCCGCACTCTCGGGTAGCTGTGCTGGGCGAGCTTCTCCGTCCCGGCCCGAGGTCTTCCTGATCTTGCTGTACATACCGTATTCATGCTCACTGTGAACATCATTAACGGCCGACTGGGCAGGCTAACGACCAAATATGTACGTGTGAGATGTGGGATAGTCACAGTGAAATGCTGCTGTTTAAATGCTGTCCCACTCTGTGCTATGGCTGGAGGTGGGCCAGTTACATTGGGAGGAGCCACTGCCTGATAGCCATAAGCTGCTAAAAGTGTTCCAGGAGTATGCCCCCTGGAGGCGATGGCCAGAATCGTTCACGATGTTCTTCAGTTTTGCCAGCATTTTCTTGTCTGAACAGAAGACCACATATTGGTGTAGATGTTATCTAGGTCAAACCGTGGCTATTTTGAGGAATCCAGTATTTAGAATTTTCAGTCTACTTGGCTGCTGCCTAGATACTCCTCATGTTTAGTATATCGGCAGAGATGCATTTTGCAGCTGGTGTAACGTAACTCTTGTCTGCCACCTGCTGGTTTCTGGATGCTGGTGCAGTGACGCCCAGGCTCCCGCTGTAAAGCGTGGTAGTGGTCTTGGTGCAGACGCTGTTTGACCCGCTGGCTGCTGATTCTCCCCCCAGAGCTCCTGCATCCCCTTCAGCTACTGGAAAGAGACAGTGTCGGTGCTGCTGGATGAGGACAGGACATCACCCTATGCCATCGTCAGCTACATCGACCAGGCCTACATGGAGCTGGAGCAGCACTTGCTGGAGGACTAGGCCTGCCAGGGCCTCTTGGGTCAGGATATCTTTTTTTGGGGGGGGTAGCTGCCTGTAAGTTTGTACTTGTGTGCCCTGGGGGGCCGGGGTTAACCCCTTCCACCCCCACCCCCCATCCCCATTCTGCTAGAAGGTGGCTATGGATATTGGTCTCCCAGGAAACAGGACCAGACGTCTGTCTGCCAGGACCCACACAAGCTTGTAAGGTCTGCTGCCAAATGTTTCCCTCACCTGTAGGGGGCGCTGAGGAGGCAGGATTAGGACCAGACAGCCAAGGGTCTCCTGTACTGTCCTGTGTGCCTCAAGTGGGCCTTCGCAGATTCTTATGGACACTTTAAGAGCAATCTGTGGGGATTTAAAATGGACACGCTCTAGCTGCCTCCCACGCCGATGGCCCGTTCCGAACGAGAGCGCGGGCATCTGGCACCAGCCCCCGGCAGGTATATGCGGGCTGTCCGAGGCGTGTCCCGCCGGCTGGAGGCTGGTGTCCTCTGGGCCCCCCGCCAACCCTGCCCTGTCTCTGCAAGGGAGGATTCCATGGCTTCCCTCACACAGTCTGGCTCCTTTTTTTTATTTTCCGGTTTGTTTGATTTAATCGATTAGCAGTTAATCCTTAATGTGTAAATATATACAGTATATATAATATGCGTATGAAATAGCAGTGTGACCTTCCCCAGCGTGAGTGAGTCTGTTTTTATAACTTTTATCCAAGGATCATCACTGCTTATGTGGAGGGTATGAATGCTATCCATGTAACCAATGGGGGGAACCCCCCCCAAACAAACACACATGCGCGCACACACACACGGTAGGGGCAGGGCTCGATCTGGGTCACCGGACTGACTTGGAGAACTTCAGCTACCTCAACTCTGCACGGTGTAACTTTGCAGGACCACCTGCTCCTTCCTGACAGCACGAACTTTGGACGTTAAGCCCCCCTTTCCCGTACGGTGGAGATTAATCCCAGCATGCACCTGACCCAAGCGTGGCTTAGCACCCACATCTGGGCATCCCACAGTTAATCTGCATTCGCCGTAGTCTACCCAGGCTCCTAAACAGATGACTCCATAGACTCTATTGGTTGTTGTCATCATTATGTCTCTCCCCTCCCCTTCATTTTCTACCTGGATCCCCAAGGTAGAACGCCCTCTGCCTCCCTGTTTAAGTCATATCTGTGGAGTGAACTGTTCTCATGTCAGTCCAGTCCCATTCGCTGGGGGGTCACAAGGCAGCAACTCCCCTAATGGTCTTAATGGTCGCTGTATTCATTACTGTCTACCAGTTGTTGGCCATTCTACTTGAATGGGATCTTTAATGTCATTTTCCTTCTTTTTACATGGATACCTTAAGGATCTGGGTATCAAACAGAACATCTGGTTTCTCTTACAGGCCTGTTAGACTTGGGTATTGTTGCCATAAAGTTGTAGTAGCTGGGGGTGTTTGAGCACAGCAGACCGAATGGGTATGAATTTCGATGAAATTCGCCCTCCCACCGACCTGTGCCTCTGATCTGTTAGCTGGTGCCCTCGTGTTTCAGGTCGCCAGCTTGCTAACGGCTGGATTGGTGGCAGTGTCTGTAACGGCTTGGGCCCTCCTGATGCTATACGTCACTCTCGAAGGACTCGGTCCTGGTGCTCAGCGTGTAGCTTGTTCGTTCGCTTTCTTTCTTGCTCTGGTTTAACAGATGCCGGAAGGTGCTGCAGTGCTCAGTCTAAGAGGGTCACGTGCTACGGCCAGCAGCCCTTCCGCAGGGAAACGGCATTGAATGAAATTTTTTTTTTTTTAACTGATCTATTCACCACCTATTACATATGACCCACCGCATAGAAATGCTATTTTGCATCATGCTAATGTGTCTCTTTCTCTTTAATTGATTTTGGATTTAGATTATTTAACTTTATTTGTAAATTTCAAGGGGGGGCGGGAAATAAAATGGTAACAATATCAACTTGGAATCTGATACTGTCCGTTTTGTGACCCTTGTCATTGTCAGAGTTTTCTAGGTATAGTCGATATTTGCCTTGGCGAAGCAGTTTAGTGATTTTTCCCTAAATGGAAATTTAAATGAATAAAACCATGGTTCTGAATTTCACCTTGTTCTTGGCTCATGAATTAATACTAATATGAAATGGGTGACCTAATACAGCTGCTCTTTGTGACAAGGACAGGAAGCGAAACAATTCACTGCTTTTATTTATTTTCCATATTTTGTTAGTCTGGACAAATGTCAGCAAACCATTCTACCTACTTATACAGCTGGGTGAATTCTGATGTGTAGTTAAGGGGTACAAGAGCACCACCTTCTGGGGATGTAGGCGAACTGCAAGTTCATGTCCTTAAGCATCCTATCCCCCACTGCCAGTGGTTGCTCTGGATTACAAACATGTTTCAGCTTCATGGGTTATTACTACATGCAATTACTACATACATTTCTACCCCACACTGTCACTGTAGCATTTCTGTGGTTCCACATGCGTTTCCAGTGGTGGGGGCACTTCACTCTGCTGCCTGAAAATGCAGAGAAAGGGGTCAGCTAATGCCAGGCGCCTGTGGACTGCGAGCTGGCCTCACTGGTATGAATAATCTATCCCTTGTCTGCTCGTTACCGTGGTGATCGTGTGGCTCACCTTCCCTCCCTGGTCCCGGGTGCGGACGCGTAGCTTGTTGACCAGTGTCTCTGCCATCTCTGCCCGTTCCTCCGCTTCATCTAGCCCATGCTGCACTTTCTTGAACTTGGCCAGGTTGGAGTTGGCCTGCTCCTCCTAAGGAACAAGGCAGGGGGGACGGGGGTGGTCAATGAACAACCATGGTAATTACCATTATGTTTATGTAATGGCGTGCGTAAAGCTTATGGTTGTGTGTAGAATCAAAGCCATAGGTACTGAGTAGCGTGTAGCCTTGTGTATGCCATACACGTGTATGCCATAGCCTGATGTGCGCCTACCCAGAAATCTAACCACCTCATGGCGATGTAGACTGCGCACAATTATAAATGCTCGCAGTGGCATTGGCTATGGAGCCAAAGAACATCCATTAATTGAGGCTTTAGACTTTGCCTTCTCCAAAGACGATACATTGATCCCTGCACCCAGCTATGCATGCGCAGAGTTGGTATGTTCTTCCCGTGTTGTCAAAAGATGTGGTCAGTCAAATTGGCATCTATACACTGCTTACAGAATATTACTGTGTATGAGAGAGTAAGAGTACGTCTGTGTCCTGTGATAGACTGGCATCCCATCCAGGGTGTCCCTCATGCTTGTGCCCTGCCCTTCCTGGAATAGGTTCCATGCAAATATTGTGTCCATGATCTGGATAAGCAGCCAAGAGCTGAATGTAATTGTACATACAAATGGGATTGTATGTGTAAACATGCAAATTAGTGCTGTCAAACGATTAAAAATTTTAATCAGATTAATCACAGGGTTGCTGTGGATTAATTTCGATTAATCACAATTAAATATCATTCATTTTTAATCT
>JAODKL010000128.1:9092986-9105502 GCA_026780765.1 Petrocephalus schoutedeni
AGGAAATAGTTGGCAACACTGCATTTCAGGGATTTTGAGTCATTCTGCGCTGCAGATGGGTTAATTGCGTTAAAAAAATTAATCAGATTAATCATGATGATGGATTAATCCGCGTTAACGCGTTAATATTGACAGCCCTAATGCAAATATAAAGTACTTTATGTGCAGATGATGTAAACTGGGTTGCTGATGTAGTTAGGAATGTGTGTACACACTGTGTAGGTATGTACATATGATGTTACCCGATCTGAGCATTTTTTAACTCGCAGATGACGTGTAGTGGGTTTGGTCCAGGATGCAATGGCTTCTGTTCCCCTTGGCGGACACTTACCGCTTCCTCAGCTTGGCGCTTGTAGCTCTTCACCTTAGATTGCAGCTTTTCAACAAGGTCCTGCAGACGTGCCTGGTTCTTACGGTCCTCCTCACTCTGCAACCAGAACCACCCCTGCTAGTTCTGTACCAGCCATACCCAACGCGTATGCTTTTAGCGTTGACGGTAGGGTCCCTTCCTGGCAGATCCATACCCACCAACCCCCATCGCTTTCCAGTAGGCAGGTACCTGGTAGCTGAGCTCCTTGATCCTCCTCTCATATTTGCGCACCCCCTTCTGGAACTCATTGCTTTTCTTCTGCTCGCTTTCCAGCTCATTCTCCAGCTCTCTCACCTAATGGAGGAGTGCCAGGTCATGTTCTTGCTTCTGCAAGGACCGTGTGGCTGTGAGCAGCTGATGGCTACTTTGGGCACTGAGAGTCGGGGTGGTAAGTGTCAGCTAGAGTTCAGTTGTAGGTTGAGTGTAAATATTAAATTTATTGAGAAGATGCTTTTATCCGAAGTGACGCACAATTGAGAGAGCAGGGTCAGCCAGTCAATGGGGGGTTAGGAGCCTTGCTCAAGGAACCAACAGGGAAATCAAACTGCTGGCCATGGGATTTGAACGAAAGACCTTCCAGTCTACAGTCAAATGGTCTACAGTGACAAATGCTGCGGGTCTTGCCATCCTAATTTAGATTTGGTGCCAGACAAAGGAAAAAGGTATGTGATTTACTGCTTCCTTCATTTCTCACCCTGGACTCCAGCTTCTGGATCTGTTTCCTGCCCCCTTTGAGGGCAATCTGCTCAGCCTCATCCAGACGGTGCTGCAGGTCCTTGATGGTCTGCTCCATGTTCTTCTTCATCCTCTCCAGGTGGGCGCTAGTGTCCTGCTCCTTCTTTAGCTCCTCTGCCATCATGGCTGCCTGGATGAATGGCACCAAGAAGCAAAACTTGGTTAAAAAAAAGCAATAACAATTACAATCTGTATATTATTTGCACATCTAAATGGTCCATCTGCAAGCTGTCTCCTTACACACATTTTCTTTGGATCTGCAGATTCCAAGAAATTATGTTTCAGATATTTATTCAAAAATTCAAAGAGTGTCTTGGGTTACATTATTTAACCTGAAACATAGCCTGCTATTCTTTCAGTAACTAAAACTACTCGGGTATTTTCTTCATGAGCTTTCTAATGACAACTGTCTCATTCCAGTCTTTCAAGTTTTTCCACGAAATTTGTAATCATATCTGTAAAACACTCATATTTCAGGAGACATGGGCTGTCTGCCCTCTCCAGAGGAGAGCCACGTCATGGTACCACCCAGCAGGCTGGTGGCACTCTCACATCAGTGATGGCCTTCTTGGCTTTCTCCTCAGCATTACGGCACTCTTGAACGGCCTCTTCCACTTCTCCGGAGAGCACGGAGAGGTCAGCATCCAGCTTCTTCTTTTGGTTGATCAGTCCCGTGTTCTGCCACAGAAAGGATCAGTATGTAATCAAAAAGCATGTAGCCGGAGTTTTGGGAAGTGGTTCATCTGGCGTTGAATTTATTTGATGTTTTGCGAGGTGTTCATCAGTTCAGGAGACTTTCAGCCATTTATTATTGGTCTTCCTCTGTTTCCTCTTTCTGCATCCAGTTATCCCACAAAAGATCCTTTTTGCCGTTGTGTGGTTAAGACCTCACCTACCTGGGAATGCAGCAGGTTGACTCTCTCTGTAGACTCCAGCAGCTCATGCTCTGCCAGTTTTCGACCACGGTCACACTGCTCCACCAGGCTGCGGAGCTCATCCACCTCGGCCAACAGCAGCTGGTTGCGACGCTCCGTCACTGCTGACTGATCTTTCAGTTCCTCATTCTGGTGGACTGTCTCATCCAGCTCAATCTGCAGGTCCTGGGGGTACCCAACAGATGCTACCTCAGAGCTCTGCATCTGCCAGAGATCTTAGTCTTCCCCTCTCAGAGTATAAATCTCATGGAACTGCTGAAGAGTCTTAAACAAGTGCTGCAGGGTCTTCTGTTGGTTTGCATCTATGTATTTGCGCGTCGGTGATCCTGACCTTGACCTGGGTCTGCAGGTGGCGCACCAGTTTCTGAGCGTCGGCAGCCTGACGGTTGGCATGGTTCAGCTGGATCTCCATCTCATTGAGGTCCCCCTCCATTTTCTTCTTCAGTCGGAGAGCCTCGTTACGGGACTTGGCCTCCGCCTCCAGGGTGGCCTGCATGGACTCCAAGGCACGCAGGTGGTTCCGGCTGAGTGAACAGGAGGGTGAGAAGAGCCGCATAACACTCATTGTAAGGCAAAAAAGTCTGAGATGATGTAAACCCAAAAACAGCAGGGTATGTAATTTGACTTATAACACAATTATAAGAGTTAGCCTGCAGGACCCATGAAGGCTCACCGAAGGTTATCAGTTTCCTCATCTTTCTCTGCAAGCTTCCTGTCAACCTCTGCCTTAATCTGGTTGAACTCCAGCTGGATGCGCAGGGTCTTGCTCTCCTCGTGCTCCAGAGTACCCTGAGAAGGACCAGGTGGGCTGTGTCACCTGTCTGCGGTGGGCCCTCCTTAGTATAACTATTGTGCTCCTATCACATGCCAACCTTCACATGCAGTCACTGATGTTCATAAGAGCAGCTTACCTCAGCTTCCTCTAAAGCAGCCTGAATTTCACTCTTCTCGTGATCCAAACCTTTCTTTATCTTCTCAAGTTCATGGATGGTCTTTCCCTCCTGACTGATTTGATCACTTAGGTCAGCAATCTCCTCTGTAGGTAGAAAAGTAAAAGCATCAATAAGTAGGAGGTAAAGGCAGTTTTGACTGTATGTTACAATGTTATAATTTCATTATCGAATCGAATGAGATTCAGGAATCACAATAAGAATGTAATTATTGCGTATAGCTACTGATCCTAAACTTTCCTGCTCATCCAAGGGAATGTACAGAATATGTATCTTTTAATACCTTGTAGGTTCTTGTTTTCACGCTTAAAGGTTTCCAGGTGGTTGAGCACCTCCTCGTAGCAGTTCTTGAGTTTGAGGAGTTCGGTGCTCTGGCTGCGTGACTCCTTCTGCGAGGCTTCCAGCTCAGTCTGGCACTCCTCATACTTCTGGCGCCATTCGGCCAGCACCTTGTCGAAGTTACGTTGCTTCTTGTCCAGGGCAGCAGCTGCAGAGTTGGATCGCTCAAGGTCCACTATCAGGTCCTCAATCTCTGTCTGTAGGCGATGCTTGGTCTTCTCTAGTGAGGAGCATTTTGCGTTGGAGGCCTCCATCGCCTCCTCGGACTCCTGAAGGCGGGTCACCAGTTTCTTCCTGTTTATACACACGCAAATGTAACATACATTGCTCTGTTTTTGTTAAAATGTGTATTCTAGCCTAGACATCACTGAAAGAAGCATAACTGGGTTTGATTATTCGAACAGCTGTCTAAAAAAAGCCTGAACAAAGGCACATAGTATAACTATGGGAGACAAAAAAAACAGAATATAAAACTGTAGGAAGACTAAAATACATGTAATAAGTGACATTCAGCAGAGAAGACGCACTTAGCTTCCTCCAGTTCTTCTGTCCTCTGGATGGCGTCAGTCTCGTATTTGGTCCTCCACTGGGCCACCTCAGCATTGGCCTTGGACAAGGCCCGTTGGAGCTCCGACTTGGCCTCCTGCTCCTCTTCGTACTGCTCCCTCAGCAGGTCACAGTCATGACGGGAACCTTGCAGAGCATGGGCCAGGGCGTTCTTAGCCTGTAACATCAGCAATCAGCTGGATCTCATCAAGTGGATCACGTTATGATCTCTAAAATTCATGTGAATCTGTCCAACAATGTCAGCTTACTTTGATCTCATCCTCCAGCTGCCTTTTTAGCTCCTCTGAGTTCTGGGAGATGGAGTTCTTGGTACGCTGCAGCTGGGAAATGAGGGCTTCACGCTCTTCCAGGCGCCTGCTTAGCTCCCCTGCATGAAGGGAGGTAAACAAAATTGACAAAAAAGTATCGTAAGCATTAGATGATTGCTAAAACTACACAAACCCATCTGCAAGACCCATAAATTCCACAGCCAGACCCCAGCCCTGCTCTCATACGCACCACTCTCTGCCTGTGCCTTGGCTTGAGCTGAAGCAGCATCATTGAGCTGTCTCTGCAGCTCCTCTACCTTGGCCCTTGACTCACTCAGCTGATCTTCATGCGCCCGGCACAGCTTGTCAGAGTTTGCCTAGCCAGAGGATCCCAGCAGAGGTGCAGGTGTTGAGAATATCAGGCACAAGTTGTGTAAGACATCCACAAGCTATGCTCTTCCCAACCCTCTATTCTGTGATGCACAGTGACTATGATATACCCAACAAAGCGCAGTGTCAGCAGACCTCACATGAGAGTTGAGTGCTGCTCTGTGTTTATAATTAGTCCTACCTTGCTCTTGAACAGTTGCTCCATGTTGGAGGCCAGGTCATCGACCTCCATCTTTGCCTCGCTCCGCTCCTTCTCCAGCTTCTGCTTGACACGCTGCAGGCTGTCGATCTGCTCGCCCAGCTCAGCCACGCTGTCGGCGTGCTTCTTCCGCAGTGTGGCCACTGTGGTCTCGTGGTGGAGCAGCGCCTCCTCCAGGTCGCGCCGCATTTTCACGCAGTCCGCCTCTCGCTTTTTGTTCAGCTCCGCCTGGATGGTGGTGGCCCCGCCGGCCTCCTCCAGCCTTTCGCTCAGCTCCTCCAGCTCTCGAGAAATTTCTCCGCGCTGCTTTTCTACCTTGGCCCGAGCGGCTCGCTCTGCCTCCAGTTCCTCCTCCAGCTCCTCGATACGGGCCTGGAAGAGAGGATGTGGGACTCTAAGAGGAGCTACTCAGCTCTGAAAAGGAACACTTAGACAGCAATCAGCTCAGGATACCGCAACTGTCTACTGCTGCATGTAAGGAGCAGCATAAATTGCCTTAACCTACAAAGCATCCGTGGCCTTCACTGGTCAGGCTTCTCCTGCTAGAAGCTAAGAGATCTTTTGCCCAAGCGGTTTTTGAAGTAGTTTTGGATTAGAAGGTATCATAATGTATCCTAGTGGAGTGAACCAGCAATTAAGGTTTATAGGATATTTCTAGCCATGTTCTTGAAGGCATCACACTGATGTATAGCAGTTGCCAAAGTCTGCATGATGTTCCTTCAAAGAAGGTTGATTTCAAATGTTTTATACATGTTGCTGCATCAGATTTCATTCACTCATTCAAAATTGCTGTCTATAAAAACGTGACTTATGCTTGCAAGCCAATCCCAGCATACAGCAGCAGAGCACCAGCCAGGAGAGCCAATTCCGGCATTCGGCACCGGAGCACCATTCAAACGAGCCAGTCCCTGAATTCTGCACCAGAGCACCAGCTGAACTACCCAGTCCCATAATTTGGCATCAACTCAGCCAATCCCAGCATTTAACACCACAGCATCATCCAAACCAGGTAATTCCCAATCCCAAATCAGTCAATTCCAACATTCACCAGGAGACCAGCAGCCAATCCTCCACACCTGCAGCTCTTTGATTTTCTTCTGTAGTTGCATCGCCAGTGTCTGCTCATTTTCCATTTTGGAGTTGGCCTGGTTGATTTCAAAATCTTTTCTGTTCAAGGTGGGGAGAAAACACATGACTATATGATAAGTGCAAAAGAATAACATGTCAAGTGTGAATGTGCTCCTCCATCAGATCATGGGAACAGATAGCAGTCAGAACTGCCAGGCCTTCACTAAATTAAAGACTGTTTTCAACAGGAAATCATTTCAGCTTGTAACTTGTCATGCATGCAGTATTATGCAATGCCAGATTTGACCATCCTCAACACCTTGATGATAAAAACATCAGAATGTGGCATCCATAGTTAACTATTTAGTTGATACCTAGATTAGCTTTACATGTATATTTTTTTGTTTATGCTTTGCACTACAAACTGACTTCTTCAGCTTCTCCTCCAGCTGCAGCTTGTCGTTCTCCAGGTCCATCACAGACTCCATGGACAGCTTGAGGTCCCCCTCTATTTTACGCTTGGCCCGTTCCAGGTCCATGCGAACTTTCTTCTCTTGCTCCAGAGAACCTTGCAACTAGGTTAGTAGCCGGAGTGTTGGGGGTGAGTGAGAGCAGCTCACTGTACCCGGAGTCATGGAACAACTGTCTTCATATTAATCATCTTTTCAGGCATGTGAAACAGATACTTAAAGTGTAACTAGTGAAACACACCAATTCCAGAAACATATGTAGAATATTTTGTAGAGTATGTAGAGTATTTATGGGCCTGTATGGAGCAGTTGCTGTGTTATGTGCTCCTCCTCGTAGATACGACATGACTGCAGCGACAATCGACTGGCTACTCACATCGTCCACCTGCTGCTCCAGTTTGGCCTTGGCCTTGGTCAGGCTATTGACCTTGTCCTCCTCAGTCTGAAGGTCATCTAGGGTCTGCTGGTGGGCTTCTTGCAGGGCCTTCTTCTCTTTGGTCAGCTTAAGGATGGTCTCATCCAGTGCAGCCATTTCCTCGATCAGGTTTTTAATCTGGAGAAGGTGAAAGGCGGGCAGAGGACACAGGGTTGTGGAGAAGATGGGATGTGGAGGAACAAGCAAGATGGGTAAGAAAAAAGGGAAGTGGAGAGAAATTTAGTTGAAATATGAAATGAATGATTCAGTCATTCACATCCTTCGTTTCCTTGCTGCAGAAACCAAGAGGACTCCCGCATCTCACCTTGTTCTCGGTGGCATGCTTCTCCTTCTCCACCTTGGCCAGGGTGATCTCCAGGTCGTCAATGTCCTTCTTCAGCTCACTGCACTCGTCTTCCAGCTTGCGCTTCTTGGCCAGGACGCCGGCGTTCATCTCCTCCTCATCCTCCAGGCGCTCGGTCAGCTCCTTCACCTTGGCCTCCAGCAGGATCTTGGTCTTGATGAGGAGGTCGCAGCGTTCCTCTGCGTCTGCCAGATTATCCTGCTCCTGTGGATGGGGGTCGACCGGAGAGGGTGAGGGCACACTCCCTATCATCGCGGTCCATGAGACCCCCAAAGTAAGGAGCCAAAAATACTGCCAGACTTATACAAAGTTGTTGTGCAGCTGGATTAGGTTACAAGTTGAGTTCTCACAAATTTCAAACTAATTTTAATAATGTGCCTGTGATTGGAAGGTCACTGGTTGAAGTCTTGTGGTTGGTAGAGTGATTTTGCCATTGGACTGATCCTGCTTTCTCAATGTACATCACTTTGGATAAAAGCTACATAAATAAATGTGCATGGTAGGACACTCACAGCCTGGAGCTGCAGACCGAGGTCATTCTTCTCCTGGATCAGGCTCACTTGCTTCTCCTCGAGCTCCTTGCGCTTGGCCTCAGACTTCTCGAGGGCCTCCTTCAGCTTGAGGAACTCCTCCTTGAGGTTGGCCATCTCCTTCTCCGTGGCCGCACTGCGCAGCAGCGGCTTAATCTTGAAGAAGAGCTTCATCCAGGGCCAGTTCTTCACAGTATGGAAAGCCCGAATGTTCCACTGGATGATCAGCAGGGCATCTCTGCGGGGGGCAGACCATGGTTTTGGGTGAAGAATCCAGCTAATACTGGAGGTCCGATCGCACCAGAAGGCTATAAAGGTGTGAATCAGTTCAGCAGCTTTAGGTGCATTTGGGAGAACATGAGTCCAGAAGTATAGATACAAAAACAGGAAGGGTTAAAGAACACACTATATGGACAGAAATATTAGGGCACCTGCCCATTACACAGCAGAGGACAGTCTGTGAATCTGGCTAAACGTAGTCTGTGATTTTCAGGTACCCATCACAGCCTGAGGCTCCTGATAGGCAATGCAGCTTGATTGTATATCTGCAGGAGAAAAGTGGACTACCTGTGCATGCACACTCCACACACACAGAGCGGAGGTGGGACTCGAACCCCCCACCCTGGAGGTGTAAGGCACTATGCCATCCTAAATAAGGGGTATCAATGTCAGCCCTGTCTCCTGTCCAGCTGCCCTCTCTGCAGAGTCTGGAGAGCGGTGGTCATTCTGTAACCTGAGGCACCTGCTCCACCATTGTTCTAAATAAGAACCCCGTGTCTCCATGACCAAATAAGGTCTGGGGGCTCATTGCACCCCCCCCCCCCAGCATCGGCACATGCCCCACAATGGCGTGGTGGGGCCTGTCTGAAATAGGAGGCCCTAATCTTCTGTCACGGGGCAGATGCTCTGCCAATGCAATCACACGCAAGATCGTGCTGGAACAAAGGGGGCCGAGGGGCTCTATTTTTAAGGCGGCTCAGACTGGCTGCCGTCACACGTTTCACTACAAGGGCTTACATGGAAAGGGCCGGAAGAGACGGTACCCTACTCAGCGATTCATAGCGCAGAGGACGGAGACACTGAAGGAGAATGCCGCTCTGACCTCCTCTCCCTCATCTTCTGCAGCTCCATCCTCATCAGCTTGCCCCTGCTGACCGCCTGCAGCATGGTCAGCACCTTGGCCAGCCGCTCGTCCCGCATCTCCTCCAGCTGGCCCAGCAGACCGGCCTTGAAGAACACCTGCGGGGCACCAATAACACCGTTACGAGCCGTGGAGTACCCTCTCTGGCTCAAACGTGGAGCTGAGCGTTCCACTTTCTGGGAAGGTCCTGGAACTTTATTTCAAAATGTTAAGTTATAGCTACAATTACTTGTGCAAAATTTCTGTCCTGATAAATGATTTGCACTTCTGGCCACACTAAAAGAGAACTAGAGTTACAGCTCCTCACCTTGGTGTGCCCAAATTTGTACTGATTATGGTCAATATCCAAGGAGCCCAGGAGCTTCTCAGAAGCCTTCCTGCTGTCCACGAACTTGTCGTCTGGGATGGCATGTGGGTTCAGAATTCGGTAGCTGTGGAGATTTAATCAAATAAATTCGGTAAATCCATGTGGGTGTTTTGGCAAGTAACCAATACGTGCCTGTGTCTACATACATACCTGTATACACCTGTCTTTATGCATATATGCTTGGGTGTTTATGTATGTGTGCCCCTGCTGATGGTAAGCAGGTGTGTGGGGGCATTTCTCTGTGAAAGTCTTGGGAAAGCCTTGCTTTGTTATGACACTGTGCCCATGACTGGAAGGTCATGGTAGAGTGACGTCACCATTGGGTCTTTGAGGAACACCCTTAACCCCCATCTGCTCCAGTGACTGTTTAACCATGCTTTCTCAATACTATGTCACTTAGGATTGATTAAGCCATCTGCTAAATAAGTTAAAATGACCAAATTGCAATGGAGAAACGCACCGCTGCTTGAAGTCGGCATAGAGGAGGCGGTTGGGGTAGCCCTTCCGGCAGATGCGGATTCCTTCCAGCACACCGTTGCAGCGTAACTGATGAAGCACTAGGAAGGCGTCCATGATCCCTGTGATGGAGAAAGAGTCTAAGAAAAAAGGGCACAATAGAGCGGTTGCAGCCAGAGGACTGAGCATCGTCAAGTGTCCCGGTGACAGCAAAGGCCGTACCCACAGGAGACCCCTTAGTCTTCAATCTTTTACTGCTGTTTTCAGCTCCTACACCTCAGTTTTGTCTCAGCAGAGACTCAGTGTTAGCTGAGAGTTGTCGATTAGCCAATCGGAAGTCTATCCTCGACAAATAACTTGTAAATAAGTTTCCAGAAGCTTCCCTGTGCCATCAAGAGCTGCAAAACAGCCCGAAAGGGGGGACTCTACCCGGCGTCTTGGTCTCGTTGGGGATGATGCAGCGCACGAAGTGTGGCTGGGTGCTGCGTAGGTTGGTCATGAGCTTGTTCAGGTTCTCCTGCAGACAGCCAGAGCAAGATGGGGAAAGGCTTATGAAAACCTCTGCATTGTATATCCTGGGCCCTGGGTTTATACCTTGATTACTTGCTGTGAAACAAAAAACCAGAGCAGCTTGCGAGTAGGGATCACTGCAAATCGGTGGATGCTGTAGACATAAATGGAGCTTTAGAAGATGGAGCTAGCACAGACTTAAAGTGATGTTCATGTGCTTAATGTCCCTAAACATCACTGCAAGTCTTAACTACCTCCTCTTCTACCCTGGAGACCGTGTTTGGTTGGATGTAGAAGGTTGTCGAGGCATTTAAATAGGAACAGGGTGTATTAAGGGGGGGGGGGGGGAGAGTTTATGGAACAACAGGATTTGGGGTTGATGGGTAGAAGAAGCTAAGGCTGGAGAAGTTACGGAATCTTGTACATCAGTCTTTTTAATGATTCCAACAGATCATAGCAGCCCTTTCAAATAGAGCTTTCCATGTCATCCATCTCATGGGGAAGCAAAGCATGCTGGGAGCCTGCAGAGAACAGGCTCACCTTGTGCAGCTGTGAGACCGTCTGAAAAGACGCGGCTTTCTTCCTCTTTTCCTTGATCCCTGGTTTAACTTCAGCTGGTGCTGGAAGGAAGAACAATGTCAGGAGTAAGCAGAGTACACAAGCGCCACGTGTCAATAGCTAAACACTCCATCCAACATACAAATGCTGGAGGGAAGTCATAACAGCAGCATGACTGTGAAGATCCATTTCCAACTTCTTAACCACCTAAAAAGCTAATGGTGAAATAGCATGCGATTCACCTTTTGCAATATACTAGCTTAGCATTCAGTATAATAACGTCATCATCATACAAATGCACAACATCTCATCTAATTCCATGTTGAAATAGTACAAAAAAGTAAAAAACGAGTGTCAAAAAGCTGGCCTGGAACTCCTTGTAGAAATGGAGAGTCCCTCAGTTACACCAACAAGTATTCATTGTTTAGTTTTCTCACTGTCCAGCTGGACCACTGTCCACCGAGTCTCAGATGTACCTGCATCAGAGCTGATGTAGTTCTCGTACAGGCTGGCCAGGAGCTTGTTGGAGGACTTCTGGAAACAGCTCACTACCGTTTCATTCAGCGGGTCCTTGTTTTTGTCAAGCCAGCTTATGATGCTGTATGGAACCTTGGGAGCGGGATATAGGGGAGAAACATGCTGTGAACATCTGAAGACCTCCAGTTCTTCTTACAGGAATATCTCCTGTGAAATAAGCAGCTTTACTCACCACCCCAGCATAATGCATCAGCTCGAAGTGGGCCTCGTACTTCCGCTTCTTGTCCGGACGGGGCTTCTGGAAGTTGGGTGACTTGCCAAGGTGGTTGTCATACAACTTGGCCTTGAAGCTGCTGTCAGAGGCCTTGGGAAACATACACTCCTCTTCGAGGATGGACAAGATCCCCAGGGGCTGGAGGACAAACATCAAGTCACACATCAGCCAAATGCTACAGGCATGTCTCACTTCACAGTTTCATGAGGTGGGCCTCCTTACCTTCTCGATGAGATCAATGCAGGGCTGCAAGTCCAGGCCAAAGTCGATGAAAGTCCACTCGATGCCCTCCCTCTTGTACTCCTCCTGCTCCAGGATGAACATGTGGTGGTTGAAGAACTGCTGCAGCTTCTCATTGGTGAAGTTGATGCAGAGCTGCTCAAAGCTGTTGAACTAGGATTGTAAAGAGACAAAATGCACCACAATAAATGGGCATCAAGGAGGTTTCATTTTGATGGCAAGCTCACTGGATCATTGCTTGAACAACAACAGCATTGCAGACGGCAAGGAACTCACGTCGAAGATCTCGAAGCCTGCAATGTCCAGTACTCCGATGAAAAATTGCCTAGGTAGCACGGTATACAGAGTCTTGTTGATGCGCCCGACTAGCCACTTGAACATGCGGTCATATGTGGCTTTGGCCAGAGCTCCCACCGCATAGACCACCTACAGCCATGAACACAAACCGCCGTCATGCACTGCCGCTAGCACCCCAAAATGATCTGTGTGTGCCACCCTGAGCCTCTCACCTGCTCCACGTTCTGCCCCTTCACGACATACTCATGGCCCACTTTGACCCTGGGGTGCAGGAGCCCCTTGATGAGATCAGCTGAGCTGACCCCCATCAGGTAGGAGGCTTTATCAGCACCTGAAGGTCCATGCCATTTGTCAGACATACAGTAAGAGGCATGGAGTTTAGATCTGATGGTGATATGTCCTGTCACAGCCTAAGGAAATGTGCCCCAGCTTTGGTCCTGCTTGTGAGCCCCTCTCTCTCCTAATGTGGGCCAGCTTTGGTCCTGCTTGTGAGCCCCCTCTCTCCCCTAACATTGGCCAGCTTTGGTTCTGTTTGTCAGCCCCTCTCTCCCCTAACGTGGGCCAGCTTTGGTTCTGTTTGTCAGCCCCTCTCTCCCCTAACGTGGGCCAGCTTTGG